>OX401410.1:36037734-36688264 GCA_947846245.1 Cerastoderma edule
ATGTAAATCATGGATGGAGCATTTTTACGTCCTTAACATCGGAAAGGATGTTGGTTAGAATTATATCAAACATAAAAAACAATTACTCTCAGTTGAAAACACTAGATATTACGTTTCCTTCTTGTTGGCTGTCGTTTAGTCCTATCATAAATGAAAAGTCTAGATTGCCATATTTGAAACCTTAGTGTTAAAAAGTGTATAATTTGAACCCGGACGTACGGTGTAATATAATCATTTTCTAACGTGTGTATACAAGGAAGTGATTAACGTTTTAGTTTTTCTATAAAAAAATCGATTTAATCTAAGTTTAAACGCGTTCGTATTGTTCTTTCTTGTATGTTACATTTCTCTTTTCTTTCTGTCATCAAGTCTAACTCGGAAGCAGCCTCTGCATTAGAAAAAGGTTCCGATCGGGCTCGAAATCGGAAACCCCGAGTTCTTGCGGACCATGAACTCAGGGTTGCCGAGTTCGAGTCCTACCTTAACATCCCGTTTCGTAGGAGTGTCCTTTAGCAAGTTACTTCAGATCCTAAGCCTAGAACTGGTCGATCCAGGAAAGCATCAAAAAGAAAGATGAAATTCCCTATAGATAAAGGAATTATCATACCAATACACTCCTTGAAAACTAACTTTATGAAAGCAAAACAGTCAAAATAACAAAAATTAGACACAAATTGATTGCAAAAGAGAACGCTGGTCACCATCGATCTGTGGCCGAAACAGCTCGGAGCGCAAAATTTCCGCTATTTATTGAAACACAAAATTACAGATCCATAAATCTAAAGATTTTGATTTACTTAACATTGAATAAAGCCATAACAAATCTTAGTTTGAATTATTCAATGTCAAATTGTTTTAGAAACAAAAACCACTGAAGCAAAAAATGTAAGGTTCACGCATGTGCAGTAAACAATACGACGGATAAGATTGCCGAACGTTGCAAAAAAACGAGCAAGAAAAAAGAATACCCATTTCTTTATCACCCTATTTTGATTAGATATCCTTTGGACTTATGAACACTGTATACAGTGAACCCTCGTTTATCCGGACCCCGATTATCCGGATGGCTCGCAATCCGAACGAAATTGTAAGGGAACGGAATTATTGGACCAATTTGTTGCAGACGACTTTTGAAAACATTGTGGGTAAAGGAGAAATTGCTCGTGACGAGCAATTTCTCCTTTTCCCACAATGTTTTCTGCCATATCAGAAGATTATCTTTGAAGTTCATCACGTTTTGATATGTCTTCTGCAAACTCTTTCAATTTGGGACGGTCGACAATTTGGCGTTTGCTAAAGGGTTATAAGTATATACCGCTCATACAGACCGTTTATGTCTTAATGTGAATAAGAACATGCTTTGCTTCATTAGTCCGGATTATTCGGTAAACCGGACATTTTGTTGAGAACGGACAGGTTCGGATAAACGAGGGTTCACTGTACATGTAAGTGTATATCTGAAAAGGAAATTACGCATTTTTCTTTGTTAATTAACAACTATTCTAATACTTCAAGAATGTTACTGTAACTGAGCGCAAGTATTGCTTTAATATGCGTAAAATGTCACAGATGCGCCAATGTCCTGCAAGGTCAAATGATATAAGTGACGATCTTAGAACTCGGGGTCAAGGGTTCGAGCCACTTTGGAGTTTGAATTTTCCTTTGGCAAGACACTAGAAAACACCTGGATAGTACTAATGAAGCAGGAAAAGACGTAGCATAATAAAAAATAATAAAAAACTGTTGACACGGCGTTAAGCCACTATACACAAACACATTTGATGTATGTGTTTGTTGACACTGATGTAACTATTCTTAAATCGTGTATGATGGATAGAGTGGTGACTCGTTAAGTTAACCATTTACCAAACGAAAACAACATTTAACCACTTTGTTGTAGACCACTCTGGAAAACAAATTGCTATAAACGAGTAATTTCGTATTTCCCGAAATGTTGTCTGCACTTGTAGAAGATTATTTTTCCAGTTTCATCACGTTTTGAAATGTCGTCTGCAATCTCTTTCAATTTGGCTCAGACGAAAACTAGGCATTTGGGAAAGGTTTAAGGTATCCCGGCTTATAAAGTCAATATAATTAGGCCTTATGTGTGGTCCTTGTTGAAGGATCTCACTTATTTGACAAGTCTATGTACCATTCTGTGCAAATTTGTTTCTTTAAAGTTTCAATGCGTGTGTTATATGGGGTTGAAACTCCATTAATTCAAACGAAATCCTATTCAGATCACCATTTGAATGAGGTACGTTCGACAGCCACAATCATTAGGTGAAAATAGCATGATTGCATCATTCTTAACTACCCAACTATTTTTTTCGACTTAACAAATGGTTGTCATGATATATACAACTGCGTAAATAATGCTAAGCAGGGGACATAACTATGACAGTATTTTGTGATAGTCTTTACGCTCTACTCTCCCTTTTGAATACATAGCGTAAAGAAGTATTCGGAAACGATTGTTATCGTCTTACAACAATAAAAAATGTTCTTTTCATACACCGACCATCACATTTAAATGATTTAAGCTTACATTGGTAAAAGACGTTCAAACAACTGAAATGGAATAACAGCAGAAAAAACGGAAAACTTTAATAGAGGAGGTAGAATGTTTTAATTGTAAAATGATATACAGTGTACATAATATAAACATCAGATATTGATAGACAACACTCCTACTCGTTAAACACACCGACATCGTCTTAAATATACAATTAGCATAAAATACACACTAGATATCTCATATTTCTGTAGAGTCAAAACCAGCTTAATCTGCTTATGAATGGGGATAATCAAACCCAGCACAGGATTATGTCCCTTTGCTAATCTCCCTTACAGTTACCCCAACAATGTTTATAGAATGTGAATTTCATTTTGTTTTAGTATGTCCTCTTTATATAGACCTACGAAAAAGGTACATTGCAAAGAAATTTTATTTATTTCCAAATTCTAACAAATTTAATATCCTTATGTCTAATAAGGACGCAGTCATTATAAGAAATTTGGCTATGTATGTATATTATGCTACAGAAAAAAGGATTCAGGAGTTGGATAGAGTGGGACTTATGAATAAGCTTTGAACATGTATAATTTATAATTATGTTTTATACACTCTCTCTTTGATACGTAACAACTATGACATGTCTGTATCATAGTTGTTGAGAGCGTTGTGGCCTATGGAGAGTCCGTTTATTAGAAACGAATTCTACTTTGGGCAAAACGTTATCAACTTATTATTTCAAAATGTAAAATGATACAGTATAACAGAAAATTTGTAGAAAATCTTTGCATTCGTTCCATGGAACGTAACCTCGGCCTGTTATCAGGCAAGTTTACGTTTTATTGGAACGATGTCACCATAGTAGAATTAAAGTGTACTTAAGTGTAATAGTCATAACAACACATTATTATGCGCCGTATCAAATTTGTCATTAAATTTACTTTGTTTGTTTTAACATGTCTTTATATGGGCCGGTGGCCTTAAGTACAATAAAAGAATTTGAATTTGAATTTACCGAATGAAAAGGGAGATCACTTCGAGGAAGTATGAGAGATAAGTGGGTACGTCTGGATATTCAACCTCTTAAATCAAAGGGACAAAGGAGATTAAAAGCTGTAATAGTATTCATTTCCTGTTGGCTACTTGTACGGTTAAAGCACGCGACATAGGCGACATTGGTGCAGGGGTAGAGCGTCGTGCTCTTGCAAAATTTCCGGGACCAACCCACAAAACCGGCGCGGCTACTGGTTTTAGTATTCAGGAAGAAGTCATCGAGAGTGGCTTTGAACAAGCTTCTAAAAAGCTTCCTTCACAATCGATGTAAAACAAATACGGTGATTAATTTAAACAATACAAATATAGATTGAACCATCCGAGTTAGCTCGTTATCAACTATTAAGCGACTTTATGTGTGAGGCAATATTGTTTTAACATCGCAATGAATTATTCACGTTTAAGGCTATCTTCAACTGACGCCCTTTGAAAGTCGCTTTTTAATTTTTCTCAACCAACAACACATTGAGCACTAAACCAACAACCATTATATTTATACTTTTGACAATATATTTATAGGCGGATTATACACAATTTAACCTTTTAACCACAATTGACTTTTAAATCTGTTCAATTTTCAAACCATCATTAGTTGGCAACGATGCGATACATACAAAGTGTGTGGTTAAGTAAAAAAAAATATGTTATTGTTGTCCGTCTCGAACGTATTGCTTTCTTATTAATCAACAACGGATATTGTTAGGGGGGTGTTGGTTAAACGCTTTTTATTCACATATGTGCCTTTTGTATTTTGTAATATTTCCATATGTTCATTTATTCACAAGAGTCCTACATTTTTGTATTGAATGCCGGCGTGTATAAACCGTTAGGGATGAACACGCTGTCTGGACCTGTAGTCACGCTGTATACTTTCCCGTTTTGTTCTATCGGTCGTTTCTCATCTTGTGTCTGAAATAAGAATTGTTTATTGATATCAGCATCTATTCTATATCACATGTTAGTGTATTGATCGAGAGTACAGTGTGAACAATTATCATTCAATAGTTGTGGATGTAGGACAATTCCTTTTCCGGACAATACGCCCTAGGAATATCCCCCTCCGAAAAATATCCCTTCGGACAATTTCCCCTCTGGACAATGCCCCCCCCCCTGGACAATACCCCTTACAGAAAATACCCCCTTCATTAATAAAACTTCCCCTCACCCGTTTCACTAACCCTAACCCTTATCTTTGCTTGGATACAATGATAAAAACATATTTAAAATAAGAAGGGGGACTAACCATAAAGTGGAAAGTGTATTGTCCTAGGGGTTACTGTCCTGGGGGTTATTGGCCTAGGTTTTATTGTTCTAAGGGGAATTGTTCATAACCTGATTGATTTACCCAGTCATTAAAACAATAAAGAAACAACTTAATCAGTAATTTTGTAAACATTCGGTTGAAGCTGCGTTAACAGATTTCTCATTTCTATAGAATGGTAAAGTGGTTCAGGGAATGTATTAAGTCTAACTATGCTGTCACCATAATACTTGGTTGTCCATCTAATTTGTCTTTTAAACTATATATATTAGCAGAACGTGTACATGCTATTTCATAGCATGCATGTCAATAAAGAATTCTAATACTTATGAGCCTGTGTGCTAAATGTAGGAATAGAAATGATATGTGAGAAGAAAATGATATGTTAACATATCTAAATAAAGTGAAGGGTCGGAGATGATCTAAACGACGAATGCTCTATGCATATATATATAATACGTATTTTATACAAGGGGCGAAACATGAAGATAATCGTATATTCATATCTTTTTTAATGTCTTGGTTCCTGTATCAAGACAAAATAAAACAGGTTTACATGTGTTAACATTTCTATGCGTTGATCATCCGTCTCTTAACCGACTTCATGTCTATACAAACAGGTTGGACCAAGGCCAGCCGCCAAGTATATCGGCGGCAGCTACTGATCCTATTCTGCTTGCAACTCTGAATATCTTTCCTCATCAAAATAAAGCATATATTTAAGGTTTTAGAAAGCAGACGACCAAAAAAATTATTTTTAAAAATTACCCAGAGTCACATTAACAATTCCATGGTTGGTTCATGTTGTCATTCATTTCTAAAATTATGAACACCCCTGATACTTGTTCATAAAAAAGAGACCCATCGCATGTTAGCCGGGACACCTTAACCATTTTCATTTCTATGCCATGGTATTCTGTATTAGGGACTGAACGAGATGCACAATGCGCAAGTAAGTCATTATCGAAATAAATACGACGAAGTTCTTGATTTAAACGCTACATATGTTATTTTCTATAATGATAGATACTATTTCGCTACCACTTATTTACTAACAGGAACATACTTTGGGTTTAACCCTTTCCCAAACAATAACGACATATGACGACTTTTTTGCAGACAACTTTAGAAAACATTGTGGGAAAAGGAGAAATTGCTTGTGACGAGTAATTCCTCCTTTTCCCACAAGGTGATATGCTCTTTCTGAAGAATATTGTTCAATGTCATCACATTTTGAAATGTCGTCTGCAAACTCTTTCAATTAGGGACAGTCGAAAATGTGTTGTTTGAGAAAGGGTTAATAATAATTAAAAATCGAGAAAATATACGAACAAATAGAAAAAATATAAAACTATTACTAAAACATGATAACATAAGTCATAAGAAAATGCGTGTTCGTTAATCAAACACTAAAACGTACAGTATATTATTTTTGTATGCACGTTTAGAACTGGTTTAATTTGAAATGGTGAATAATTCAATCTGACCACTTTGAAACAATTGCTTTCCCTAGCTTTAACAAAAAGCTATATATATTTTGATTTAGCAGTCTGTCACCTGTTCCTTTTTTTTTTTGTTCGATCTTGAATTATTACTTTTTTTGGAATTTGTTGAATTTGGAATCTTTATGCTGTTATTTACAACACTTCTTGCGTTAGATACTTTCATTTTCATAAAAGGTTATTACAAGCACTTTTTGAAATAAATCGAAAATAAATGCAATTGAAAGAGTTTGCAGGCGACATGTCAAAATGTAACGAAATTGAAAATCGATCTTCTGATACAGCAGGAAACATTTTGGAAAAAGAATAAATTGCCCGGTATGACTGTATATATCTTTCAAAACCAGGGATTACACTGGCCATTCCGACATTAAGCCTGTTTTGTAAGTATCAATAGACGACATATTCACAAATATGTAACTAGTTGTTAGTATACTACAACTGTTTACTTCAGGTGTTGGAACGTTACCTTATGAATAAGATACTTCTTTAGAAAACTCATTCATCAACGTATTTGCATTACGTAAACAAGGATTTTCTTTAATTCTAGAATGTACTATTTTGAGTCTAAATAAGAAATTAAGAAAACTATTACTCTAGGCGATAATAAATACAATACCTGTTGGCTTCACTGAATCGTCATTTCGTAATGGTTCTTAGAGTACTTACTTCCGGAACATCTTCAGTAACTTCGCTCTAGTAATTCCAAAAGTCACAATCATTCTTATACTGCAGTTAACGACTAAGGAATTGATGTGAACGTTTTACAAATACAGTAAATTACGAAATAAAATGAAATTTGCAACAAATTATGTTTAAGTTTTTAAATACGAAACGTTTGTACATCTGTATAACATGCATGCAAGAAAAGCTGGAGATAAAACAAACTCACACAGTTCGTTTCCCCAAAGTCATTTTTTTATAATATCGAGATTAGGAAAAGGTGCTTTTTCACTGTTATATATAAAAGCCTGTCTCGATTTCCCTGTATGACAAACTAATGTATGCACACTAATTAGATAATATGGATTTAGGTGATTTTTCTGTCTTTTTTGAGATGATCTAAAGAATGATCTTGGAAAATCTAACCTTGTTCTCAAGATATTATATTTTTCTTCATCTCGCTAAAAAGTACGCTTGTCCGTTTTACCTAAAATTAATTTTATTATCGAGATAACAAAAACAATTTATACCAGAAAAAAGAATTAAGAAAATAAAATCCTGCGCATGTCGACCCTTTGCAAATACATATGAAACCTATTGGGTCAATATCTCTCTATATATACCCCTTTAAATCGCTTTCACGGAATGATGCAAGACCATTACATTATTATCTGATCGCTTTTATAATTACATATAAATTGTTCAATATGCATACAAGAACACGTCATACCTTTACTATCACGCACTTCTTCTTCCAAAAGAGAAACACACACAAACAAACAACGTACAAATCTTATTATGTAGGAACTCATTCAATCTTTTTAATTAAGACAAATCTAACGAGTAACATCAACATAAGATTCAGAGAGGAAAGAAAGAAATAGCATGACCATACTCTCCTATTAGGATATATGTCACACTAAAAGCATCGGAGTGGAAAGGTATATAGAAGCATACTCACTGTGTATGAAGAATCGTCTCTCATTACATTGGCGAAACTGACGATTTTATGATAGGCTGGGGAAAGTAGTCTTTTATTTACAGGTTTATTACGCGTCCCACCTGGATAGAAAGAATACACACTTATTATATGTGGAATGTTAACGTACTTTCTGTCAACAAACTTGAGCGGAAGTGGAACAATTTCTAAATCTGGTAAATGACACATTCAAAGATGAACACGTAGGCCATTTTATTAAAAAGCTAACTCAAAAACATTGCTGAGTTAGCGACATTGGTGCACCGGTGGAGTGCCTGCCTCTTGTACCGAGTGTCCTGGGTTCGATTCCCGTAAGGCGAGGTAAAAATTGCAGGGCCCAACACACACATCGATATAAGTACCGGTTTAGTATTCGGGAAGCATCCATCGAGAAAGAATTTAATAAGTATTAGGTGTCCGTCACAATCAATTTGAAATGAATAGGTTTAAACTACATGATTGGTGTATTATAGTCTCTAAAGGAGTGAGTGTTGACTTGCATATTACCTTCAAAATCTTAATATGCAAACCATTCCTAAAAAATGACTACCAAAACAAAAAGAATTGCATTTTCTAAACTTTAAAACTCTAAAGTGTAGTCAAAGAAATCGCTCATCTCCTTAGTGAAAGAAATACATTCCGATGTTTTTCTTTGCAACGAATAAGGATGCAAAGTGTCACTCAAGAAGGCCAAAAACGTTCTGTGTATGCAGTTGAATCGTATATCAAATATCTAAGAAGACACCAAAAAGCTTTCACGAGAAGTCAAACTTACTTAAGCATTCCTCCATTGTTGACCAACGCACTTCACAACGAAAAATACAAACTTCCAAATTCTCATAAGGTATCGAAATTGGCGTCAAATGTTACAGTCATTGCATGTGTAATCAGAATGTATCAGACAAAAAACTCAGCAAAAAGGGAGTAAATAATCAGCCGTGGTGACACTCAACCATGCTCATATCTTCATCATTAAAATGATAATCAATGAGACATACATAATGGTTCATCAAAGAAGCTTATAGTAAAAGTACCGACTTTGGAATTACAATGCACCTCTTTGTTTGGGTTTTAATTCTGACACTATAATACTTATATAGTCGTACTCTGATAAACGGAATGACAGTGGTACCATGGCCAACCAATTATTTTCATTTTTATATAAGAGTTTCACACATTCAAAAGGTATGTACTTATCCTTTGAACCATATCAAATATACCGTAATTTGTACGTGATTGACTTCGTATTTTCATGTTTATCTATTTTTTATGCATGTAATGTTATACGTATTTGAACCACGGGCCTTTGTGCTTAATTTCTAAAATGTCTTATGTTATGTTATGTTATCGTTGACAGTTAAGTCTTTGAATTGTCCATCATCGGATGTGAGAAAAACATTGCCAAATAACTTAAATATTGTTAATGAGAGTAAGAATCCTATCAACGAATTAGTCGCGCTGTACTGATTGCATCCATTTTACTAATCGTAAGTAATCGGAGATTTCCGTTAGTTGAGAAATACACATTTGTACCTAAGTTTATAATCGGGTAAATCGTCACCGGCTAATAACACATTTTCCAATGTACAGTGTACACTCACGTTGAGTTCTTCCATGCATATGGAGGTGTTGAACATCGTTATAAATCATTATTTTTAATCGGTTCATCATACATAATAGTGAAAATATAGGTTGTGATATATAACTGTTTTGAAAATCAAATAAATGACTATTTAGATTTCACGTTAAGATCTATATTTAGAAACGAAAAAAGTCTTGCGAGAAGCAATATAGGGGCTTCCATATTACTTAACCATTTACCAAACGCCATATGTTCGACCGTTCCAAATTGAAGAAGTTTGAAGACGATATCTCAAAACGTGATGAAATTGGAAAATAATATTCTAATAGGGCAGACAACATTGTGGGAAAAGGAAAAATTGCTCGTTATAAGCAATTCCTCTTTTTCCCAAAATGTTTTCCAGAATCGTCTGCTACAAAGTGGTTAGATATTGTTTGGTAATGGGTTAAGAGTTGTTTTAATTGGATAAAGCCGGTGAGTCCAGATTGTTATTTACCTGTAAAACAGCTGACCGTTATGGCCACAATGATGACAACAGTGACCGCGAAGGCGCTGTACCATAAATACGACAGACTGTAAAACGTGTCCAGGTTACTGGTTCCCCTGGAAAACAAAAGGGTTTGTTTGTACTACAAGGGTAGTGGAAAACGAGTATCATTTCTTGCTTATTTTCTCAAAGTTTACAGAATTAAGAAAGACATATGTAAAAAGGTATTATCATACATGGACATCAATACAAACATGTGTTAATCTTATGTCTTCAAATCTCCTATCATATTGAATAATTTGGCAAAATTCATCTACTTTGCAGGTAAACAAAACAATTGAAACTAGTTATTCATTTACAATAGAAGTGGAAACCGAACCATAAGTAAAAATACACTTCCTAACAATTTTTGTTTTACAGCTACCATCTATGCTTGTATATTTTCTCTTATACGTTCTTTGTCTTCAAATAATTGTATTATATGGATATTGCAACAAACTGTAACTGTTTCTGCAATGCAGGATAATGTAATTGTATTGTAATGTTAAACAATAATATCTTATTACTATAATAAATTAGTTCTGTTAAGGGGGAAACAAATCTATGCTTGATGATAAAGAATAAGTCAGATCAACGAGTTGCTTTGATCGTCTTATATCCTTGGGTCCTTGTCATTGTGTAAACCCCGCCCTATTGATATGACGTCTGCTACTACTTTGAAATCCTACCAGATCCAAACTTCCGTTTGGGGTTGAATTGATTCTTAATCAGAGTTTTCATTTATAAGGGTTCCACATCATTTCATCATTATTTTAGTAAGTTGTAATGCCCTACTTATGAAAATGGAGGAAGACCCTATTCTTAATAGCCCAAAAGTGCTGGTCAAGTCAGGTAAAACTATCGTCATTCCGTAAGTCTGTCGGGAGACAGCCTCTTAAAAAATGCCATCTCTCAGATTTGAACCCACGAGAAAGGTCTGTATGTTTATGGAGATGACTTATCCCTTTACATAACGCCAAATTCCTCACTGTCGCGAATTGGAATTGTATCAAAATATGATGTAATTGTAAAACCAATCTTCTGATATGGCAGAAAACACTGTGGGGAAAGGCGAAGTTGCTCGTTAAGAACAATATCTTCTTTTCCCACATTCATTTTTAGACTCGTGTGCAACGAAATGGTAAAATGTCGTTATTGCTTGGTAATGGGTTAAAGCAATTCAATGATTTAAAAAGTTGATAAACCATCTACCTCACAGGTGCCATTGGGGCTGGGGGCTGCGTTGACATCATCGTAGTCATAGCAACCGTTGTCATGTTGTCCAAGGACTGGGCATCTGTCGGGCACACAGGATCGGGTCTACTGTCGTTGATTTCGTTCATCATGAGTAACGCCCCTATGGACAACCACGAGGACATTCCAAGCCCCGTTAAAAGTCCCACAAGTGCACCCTGTTTAAAACCGGAAACACTCTAAGTGTGTGTGTGGATGCATGGTATATTAACCCTTATAGTGCTATATTGTATATTAACTCTTTTAGTGCTGGAACCGACTTCATGCTTATGCAAACAGGTTAGATCCAGGTCAGCCTCCAAGTAAATTGTCTGTATCGTTTGCTTTAATTGCCAGTTCAGGGATTATAATACATTCATTTGACGTTTTAGATGAAACACGACGCTCTGTCTATTGCATCAACACGTTTAATTGCATTACGAATGACCCTTGGTTGTGTCTGAATCTTCCACGCTTCAGTTTACGTAGTACTCTATATTTCCGCTCATCAGACCATTTCGGTAAAACTTATCACAAATAAAAAGTCAAATGTATTTCTAAGAATGTGTAAGAAATGCCTATAAAAGCTCTGTTCTATGGGTTTACTCTGAACAGAATCATTTACCATCAGGACTGGAGTAAAAAAAAAAACACGAAAATACGGAAGGAAACCTTTTGACAATTCAAACTCATATATCAATTCGATGAATTACAGAATTTACGACCTCATAGGACCATCGGCATATAAGCCTTGTACGACACGCATGTTTTAGGTAGAAAAAACCTATAATCCATCATTTTAAAAACTCATTCCTTCGTCGGATGAATTCGGTCGTTCTCGGTTAATATCTGTTTAGGCCGAAGCTATTCGCTTTAAATCGAATAGTTCCGGCCCCAGCTGATGTTTATCGAGAACGACCGAAGTATTCCGATGTGGCAAATTGAAAAGGTTTTCAGACGACATTTCAAAATGTGATGAAATTGGAAAACAATCTTCTGATAAGGCAGAACTCATTTTGGGAAAAGGAAAAATTTCTCATCACGAGCAATTTTTCCATTTCCCTCAATGTTTTCAAGAGTCGTCTGCAGCAAAGTGCTTAACAATCGTTATTGTTTGGTAACTGGCTAAGGGTATTCTACGTTAACTTACTCACCCACTCGTTCACCATGGGTATGAACATGGCGCATATGAAGACACCCAGTAGGGGCCCGCCGATCATTCCGTATATACTGAGGCCCACCTGTAGTATCAACTCACCGAACAGTTCTGCTACAAACGCCAGTCCGATAGTCACGCCTCCGCTCAGCACCGCTGCCATTATAAACATAAACATAATAATAATAAAGACTTCATTTAACGAGGAAATATATTTCACAATTTGAACTGACAAACAAACTCACAACACTCAAAGGTATAGGTAATGTTCGATTAGGTAAAGGGTATCCAAAAGCTTTGTAATGTTTGAAGATCCACCGCATGTAGAATATACAACATTGAAATATTGACGCTTCCTGAGTTTATTATATGTTCAATAGATATGGTCGATTGCATATCACAGAGCAACACAAACCTGTAACCTGCAACATAAAACTGAAAATAACTGATTAAAACTGAGAACAACAATCAGCATTTAGTTACAAAGTCGGAACGCCCCCTCTTGTGAAATCATATAACTTGTCCATACGTCATATCAACATTGTCTTTGTCTCGACCCTTTAATATCAAAGGTAACTTTCACAGGCGTAGGAGCCGGAGTGGGGGGAGGGGGAATAAAGGGGTATTTTTTGTGCTTTATCTTATACTAATTCGCCTTTAGTTACGAACAATGACAAAAACATTTTTGACGCCATCGTCGCAAATGGCAATCTGAACACATCGGGTTTATTCAATGAAAACTCAGCTCACGAAAATAACCGAGTAGTTTCGATTGACAAAAACAGTGATGTAAAACGTGTCCTATAAGTATAAGCAGTTAGCCCCTTATATATTGTACATATATTGTATTCAATTGTTAGGTAAAGCTTGAAAATCAAATAATTCTTTGATGGAGATGATAGTTGAACCTGTGGTTGTGACAATCTGATAGCAGTCCGCCTCAGTAAGAAGCATAACAATTAATTACGCGTGAGTTCGAGACCTGGGCTATCTTTTCTTCGTTTTACACCTTTTGTTTTCATTATAAAGATACACATTTTTATACGCTTTCTTTTAATCCATTAAGTGATATTGAATTTGTAGATGCATAAATAGTCATGAAAAAGTTTAGGAACATGTATTCTTAGACCGGTCCTCATCTGAAGTTGCCCCCCCCCCACCCCCCCTCCTCCCAATGTTGTAAACGCTCCTACGCCTATGACTTTGTTTCTGTGAATGAAAAATAAGAATGCGTGTACATGTGCTATACAGATTTGTTTATGAATGACTCATATGATGTTCATATACATGTAAAATAACGCTCTTCTGAAAAAGTCTCGTCCTATTAATCTATGTTTACGTTTTCGAGGAAATCATTCGTACGACCATGATAGAGACACACACTAGTTCTCTTAACATCATGGCATGTAGGTCGAAAAACATGTCTGTACAGAACGTATTTTATGTCTGGTCAAAGATCATTCGTCAACACATAGTTATTTTAGAAAAACACAGTTGAATATGATATGAAAACAACTGGAATGCATGTAGTTTCATTAGATTTGTTAAAAACCTATAAAGATAAGAAACGTTATCACGATTAGTAAAAAGGGTATTTCTGTTTTGGAAATAGCTATGTCCATTTCGTGGTAAGCGCATTGTATTTTTTTTAAACGTTTTACGTTGATGTTCAATGTGAGTATATTAAAAGGTGTAACTATAAATAAATGACTAAATCAGGCTTACCAATGAGTTTAGATAGAATTGCTGCTTTGGACTGCTTGATTGGTTTTCCGTAGACCGCCTTGAAACATGGTTGTACAATATCCGCCATGAATACAAGAGCAACAGCATTTATACCAGAGGATACCGTGCTGAAAGACACAGAGACATATTTGATAATTTGTTAAATATTTGTTTACAGTTTATTCTTCCCATATAACTACTAAGCTTTAGCAGCTTAGGTTGGACAAATTTTAAAGTTTTATACAGTTTATTCTTTGCATATGACTACATAGTCTTAGCAGCTTAGGTTGGACAAATTTTAAACAGTTTTATACAATTTATTCTTTGCATATGATTACATAGTTTTAGCAGCTTAGGTTGGACAGATTTTAAACAGTTTTATACAGTTTATTCTTTGCATATGACTACATAGTTTTAGCAGCTTAGGTTGGACAAATTTTAAACAGTTTTATACAGTTTATTCGTTCCATATAACTTCTAAGCTTTAGTAACTCTGGTTTGACAAACTTTAAACATTTAATACGGTTTATTCTTTTCATATAACTACTAAGCAGCTCAGTTTTGACAAATTTCAAACATTATTGCGAAGTTTATTCTTTCCATATTAATACTACACCTACCAGCTCAGGTTTGACTAATTTTAATTAAGCGTTTTTAACACAGTTTATTCTTTCCGTTAAATACTAAGCTCTAGCGGCTCAGATTTAACAATTCCTAAGCATTTTCGTATAGTGTGTTCTTCCATCTCTGGGAGCTCATACAGCAACAAGTTCAGTTTGGGCTTCGGGGTCATAAGGTTCGGAAGCCATTTTGTGAAACAATAAGATTGAGTCATTTCGATATTATTTATTCGTCCAAGAAATAGAGCATTGTAAGCAAAAACAAAACCTATTACTTTTGCAGTATTATTTGGATACATTCTAAGCAAGACTTACCTCAATGATGCGCTGAATATACTGGCCAATAAAAGACCCGGAAAACCCTTTGTGTCCCCCATAACGTCCATAACCAGCCACGGTATTAACTGTAACACAAATAATATATCGAATTACGAATAACACCTCAAATGGGAATTGATTTGAATAACGGGTTTGAATCTTGAGAGTTGAAGTGGATATTATACCTTAAGGTATTCCAACCCTGACGGAAACTTGTACTTGCTTTGGTTCATATAGATTGAACTGTAAAGCATGAACATATTTATCAAGGCATTCACCGAGCCAGTTTTCCGAATTTGTCTGATTTTTAATTTATATTTACAAAATGAATATCAGTAATTCTGTATAGCAACATCCTCCACTTAGTTATAAATTTTACTTGAGATCAAAATTAAATAAATGAAGGGTGGCAAATAAAAACAGTTCAATCCATGAATAATTCTTATGATGTAAAACTTGGTTTTATCAGGGCGTTTTTTCTGTTAATTGTTTTGACTTATCATTTGGACTTTCAGACTTATCTCCATGAGGGGTGGACTACCTTAACTTGTCAATGACTATATCTGAACTAACGAGAACTTCTCACATTTATCATGGTGTACCTGATATGAATTGAAAAGCTAAACTTGTAGGTGCTTATCCACGGATGAGAGTATTTGAAAGTCAATTAAATATCGATAACACAATACAGTTTGTGTGTTGTTCTGTGATATGCAATACACAGTGTCAAGTGCAGATATAATCAGCTCAAGAAGCGTCAATAGTTCAAGATTTAGAATAGATTAGCTACTTTCACAAAGAAAGTTTCTATAGTTCCTGAGATTCGTTATGTCAACACCATTACCTTACCTGATCTGGTACCGAGATGGTGCAATCCTGGACTGGATCCACAGGATATTTCGCATAAAGCACCAGTCCAGCGTACACAAACAGTGTCGTCACCAAGATTCCAGCTGGCAGTTGGAGGTACAAGGCTCTGTAATAGCGGTATTGGCATACATTTGAACATTTGATATGTATGTGCTTGGTTTATGGCTTTTGGGGGCCTGTCTCGCAAAGATTCGTAACTTTACATTAACCTTTTCGTCGTTACCATTGAAACTCAAGGGTAACTTTGTTTTTGGTAATAGAAAATAGACATGCGTTTCAATAAACGATGAGTAATTCACACCGAATATTCATGTTCCTTACACATCTCCACCCTTTTATATCCATTTTAACGAGCAAATCCGAACTCCGTGTGACAAGCATTGGTTCCCTTTAAACACCAATATAGTACAAAAAGAACTCTTCTCCTAATGCAGATGCAGTGTCAAAAACTAACGAAATAACTTGTCACGATCTTTGATTTTACCAATATAACGTGGTAAGCCTACCGTTCGTGCTTTCGAATGCTTTGTTGAATATAAACTAACAATTTTATTCATGATGCGAAAAAAGAAATGTTATATTCGCACATAAAGTTACATGTAATTATTATTTAACGAAATGGAAAACTATCGTTCGACAAATACATATATAATACAGTAGAATATAGTCTATTAAACATTAAAAAGTAATCCGCATAGCGATAATTCGACATATAGAAGAGTGAAATAAAAAGACACACAGAAAAAGAACAAATGATTTGGTAACCCGTGTTTTATTTGACGTAAAGATGAATTCGATTATCAGAGGCTTGAAAGACTGTACCACAAGAATTGAGCTATAATTGAGGTGAAACTCACATAACGTAGGATGGGGCGCCTTTATATTGTTTTCTTGTTCAACTTACATTTGCGCCTTTTTGACCGACTCCATGCTGAGGTATCGCTGCACCATTGCCTGGTCCCCTGCGTAGACCGTCAGTGTTGTAAACGCACCACCAATCACCAGGGTCCAGAACGTGTGTCGTTCCAATAGATTCGGGTCAAAACTGTAATTATAGGGAAATCAAGCTTAACAATCTAAAGAACAGTCACATAAACAGTTACATGCTTTTTAATGAAAAACCTCATGTGATCATTATTTGATAGTTTATATTATACCTTATTCTGTTCAATATAGCTAATAGCAAATTGGAATGATTTATATAAGTTGTAAACTATGTAAACACGAAGAATCGTTCAAATGGAGCATCTTTATAAAATAGGATTTCGTTTAATATTGCATATCTATTGCGGAGGCTTTTTTTTAACCCTTATAGACACTATCTTATAAATAAATGTTTTTATCACAATGCTGTATGATGAGTTCTTTAGAAAGAATGTTGTTCTGGTAGAATATCCAATGATATAAATGTTAATGAGATATTGGTAAGGACACATAAGCTGTTTTTATTCGTAATTTAATGAAGTATTGCAAAAAACTTTCTATCATCTACCATCTTTTGAATTGCGTCATTGCGCAACCAATCAAAATGGCGGACGCTGGTATCTAGTTACTAGCATGATGACGTCACTTACTTCCAGACATCCAATCGGCTGTCGTTTCGGGACTTTTCCCAGACCACACTGAATCCACCGACGTCATCAGACGCTTTCACAAGCACCGTTATAAAGCCTCCAAGTAGCACGATCATCTGGAAGGTGTCCGTCCACATAACCGCCTTCAGACCTCCCTGTAATGTAAATACAATTTATGATTAGTTGGAAAGGACTTACCATAGGGCACCTGTAGGAGAAAACATAATCAAGCACCTTGACAAAAAAAGAAATTGCCCACGCTTTTTTCAAAAGAATCAACATATTCATCAGTAAAGAACGGGATCTGTTTAAAAGACATGGTATTATAGATACATGTGGAACTATCTAAAGTAACTCTCACTTGTTCAACGGGACTGAATTATTCACTTATAGTCGTTGCTCGTAACACTACTAAAACTTGACTTTAGTGCAAGTCAGATTATTCACGCTGCCTTGTTAACGTTAAAGGACTTTGCAAGAAATTGTACCAAATGACAATTCACAGAGGACCTTGACCGCCAATTGTTATTAAATTGGTGACATCCGGGTTCGACCAATGTCGCCTTCGTTGAAATACCATGGGGCCCTTGGTGTGCATTCAGAATTCAGCAACAATTTGAGTAAAACAGTCCGACAGACGACTGAGAGTTTATCTTCCGTTTAAAAGAAGCTCATGGCATCTTACCATTATGTGATTTATGACACTGACATTCAATGAAAACGGAGTGATTCTTCATTAATTTCCAAAGCAAAATGATAAAAAGCAAAATTTAAGTGACTGTTTGTAACTCATGTATACGGTAACAAATAGGATTTGACTATAACAGTATCCATTATTATAATTTCTACGAGATAAACCACTACGAGCCACAGATACAAAATACTCACAATGGATGTGTAGAACGTACAAACAGCCCCAATGACAAGAATCGACACCAACAGATCAAGGTCCATTACTGAAATATCAATGGTAAAGAAAAGTGCAAGTTTTAATAGAATCCAAATTAAACTGAAGAGTCGTTGAGAGTCGGACATACAGTCCAACTTATGTTAAGCAACCATCCTTTGAAGTCGCCAACCCGCCCTGAACAACCACTTCAGAAAGTCCCAATGATAGATTTATAGTGTATATCAATTAGTATTAAGCAGCTAACCTGTCTTAAAGAGCCAATTTTCTCTGTTCCTAAGGCTGGTCTCTTAACATACGTTTGACCGTATTGAAACGTATGCACTATTAAGGTTTTAAGAGATTAAGTGAAAAACAGGACATTATAAATGTACTGACGCATGCATTGGCTACTCTAAGATCAGCCACAACAATCTTCTTTAGACAAGGTTTCATTTTACTATCCTGTTAATTGCTTATATCATATAACGTATTCCAGTTACTTTGCAATTCCCTCGTCATATCTTACGGCGGATGAAGCCACGTTTTATTTGATTAAGTTTGATAGAACCATAAATAAACGCATGTCAGCCGTACAGATATCTATTGATAAGATCTATATCTACAAGCTCTATTCGCTTGCTAATTAGGATATGAGAGAAAGCGGTAAAATGTCCGACAAAATACCACAGCTCGTTAAAAAAATAACAACACTATGAACATTCCTGGCTATGAACTGTAACTGCAATATAGATGAACAGTATTTGTTAGCAAAGCATAATTGCATCCATATTAAAAGGAGAAAAAGTCATTACAAACTCACCTTGGTTTAAAGCAATAGCCGGTGCATATAGGGAGACAGCCATACTAAGAGTCTGTAAAACAAGGAATGGTGTATGTTAAACGGTTGGTGGAAGTGTTTCCATTTTGTCTCGAGGAAAGATGTTATGCATTTTTTCTACACATTCGAATAACATGCAAACAAGATAACAATTTGATTGGTATAAAAAGAAAATGGTCATTTATTAACATGGAACATACATGGCGCTTTTGTCTATGTTATGGGTAAAAAGGTCTTGTTACATATGACGTATTTGTCAGATAACGTTCGTGTAATAGAACTCTGACATACAAACATGCCAGTTTACTATAGACGAATAAAATATGAGTTTGAACGTTTTAACCCTTATGCCAAACCATTCAAACTTTTTGAAGGTGACTTTTTACCCTCCCTTCTTATCGTCCTGAAATGGTATGATAAAGCACTACCATAATGAATCTTAAACAATAATGTTTAAAATCATTTACAGTGATGATACGTTTCTAAGCTTTTCGCTAATTAATAATTCTTTTCATCAATAACAATACATTAGGTCCATTTCGCTAGTTTCTCCCTCTCCCTCTCGGATGATTCAAGCTGTTACTGTGTGAAATTAATCTGAACACAACACACTTTACTTTCATTTTTTTTAAAAAACTTGACTGTGAAATCTTAAAAGTCGTTAAATTTGATTGAGGAAACAGTTATACATGTCACAACAATAATTTCGCCATTTGGTATGCGGTACTGATAAAAATTGATTTAAAAGGATGTGCAACACTTCCATACACATCGAACTACTTAACGTGCACGCTTAGAAAATGTGTTTTATGCAGGGGCCGATTTAACCGAAAAATTGTAATCCTACACTCATATCCGAGGTGTATTTCACAGCTCACAGAAATACCCGAGTAGTTCCGATTGTGTGTGAAATATCTACTTCTGGATCATTCGGACTATCTCTCAACCTCCTCTACAGCGTAAGGCTGGTAATGAATGAACAGAAATTGTTTCTCCGCAATCTTATACATTTTGTGATTGTATTAATTTTATTAGTTAATCCTTTTTAGTTTTTCTTTGTATGCAACGCTATATGGGTCGAATTGTTAG
Organism: Cerastoderma edule; assembly: GCA_947846245.1. Taxonomy (NCBI): domain Eukaryota; kingdom Metazoa; phylum Mollusca; class Bivalvia; order Cardiida; family Cardiidae; genus Cerastoderma; species Cerastoderma edule. The sequence goes on from OX401410.1 coordinate 36,058,128, forward strand.
ATAGCTCGGATGCTTTAGGCTGAGGTTGATGTATGAGGGCACAAAAGTCACAGCTTCGAATCCGGCTTGGTGAATATCTCAAGACGGTTATGTACCTCCTGTTAGCGTGATGTACCTCCACCAGTAGCGGACCTGAATACAACTTGTCAGGATGTCGCTGCAATTTACTGTTTAACATCTATTTTATTGTATATGTTGTGAAATGATAATGTTGAGTTGCCGATACTGGGACTCGTGATTCATCCTATTTCCAACTATCTAAATAATTTTTTAGCGAAACTGTGGCCGGAATCCGCCGTACCGTACAACAAAGACCAATTGCATTGAAGTGTTCAAAAGAACTTTGTTTGAATAAAAGTTATTGTTAATTAATCACATCCTTCTCTGTTGTTAGTATCTGTCATCTGCAATGCTTGATACATCATCATAATGAATTTAGAAACACATTTCTTTATACACATGTATCACCTCCTTTTAATGAAGCAAACTAAATCCATCGTTTGTTGATGATGTTGTCCATCGATTTTTATTTTAGACCAATCGCGATGTGATAGGAAAAATTATCTGCCTCTATTATCTCAGAGGCGTTTTTATTGGATAAACCTGAAGTGTTCAGATTGTAAGTTATGATCGAGACAGGATAAAAAGTATACAGTCCACTAATAGCTCCGGGATGCTACTGCCTGTACGACCTACCATCTGAATCTGGAATATGATACACCCCAGGACACGCATCGTTGGACTAAATCGTACTTCAAGATACTGAAATAAACAAATAGTAGACATTACGAGGCAGACAATGTGCCTTTGGACATAAGGCCTAAACATATGCGTATGGCGCCATTAATGAAAGACATATCTATGTCTACCATTGTTAACAGTTCACAAAATGACGCCACAGTTTTACGTCTTATTCAGACAAACTTCAAAAAGCAATCTTGCAAAAGCAGAAATTGCTTGTGACACAATGCTTCTTTTCAATCCATTCATATATCACAACATCAGGACTGGGATTTTTTTTTTAAGTGTTTGCAAAGCTTTTCTAAAGTCGTCTACTTCAAAGAAAAGAATGTCGTCGGTGGTAAATTGTTTACCAGTGTGCTCATTATTAGTCTTAGCTATCTTAATGTCACGTGATACGTTATGGAATGGACGTGTGTTTGATCGCTCACAATAAAATCGTTAGAATGGTTTAGTTTTATGATGGATTTTAGTGTTCAAATATGTATCATGGAAAGTATTTTCGTTTTGTGATGGGGAATCAGCGTAGACAACGTCAAAATAACTCCAAAAAGCAGAATATACGAAAGAAGGGTAGTAGCAGCAGCGGAGATGAGGACGAGAACCCCACCCACAAATTGTTAAAGCAAGGAGGCCCGTATGGGGGTGAAGGCGAATCAACGCACTTAACCGTAAGTGACATACTACACAAAATACACAGTGTTCAACCAATTACAACCAATACAGAATTACGGCCGCATATAAATACTGTTAACATTTCCAACATGACATCAAACATCGTAGAGAAAGAAGACGGTCCATCGATTACGGATGTTATGTCGTATTTGACAAAGATAGAGGCTAAACTAGAAACAAGACTCGATTCAATGGATAGAAAACTAAATAAACTAGATATATTGGAGAAAAAGGTCGAAGGATTCGAAAATGAAATGACGAAAATGTGGGTGCAAATTAGGAAAGTGCAGATTGAGGATGATACCAAAATAAAGGGTCTAGATGAACGAGTTGAAGGTTTCGAATTTTCGAATAGTGAATCATTTGACAAATTATCTAGCCTTACTAAAGAAAATAATAAACTCAAAGAATCTATCGTTTATCTTCATTCTCAATCAATGAGGAATAATTTGATTTTCTGCAATATTGAAGATAGTAGTACAGGCCAGCCAGAGGACACAGAATCTGTAGTCAGACAGTTTATGGTAGAGAAACTAAAGATAGCTGAAGGAGTCGTGAAAGAGATGAGGATCGAAAGGGCTCATAGAATGGAATATGGTGGCCATACTAATCTGAGAGGTGAAAAGGTACCCAGAAAGATCGTCTGCAAGTTTACTTTTTTTCAAGGATAGAGAGATGGTACGTAAAGCAAGATCTAATTTGAGCAGGACCCCTTATTAATGACGATTCCCTCCTGAAATCGTGGAAAAAAGGCGGAAATTGGTCCCCAAAATGAAGGAAGCGATCAACATTGGTAGGCGGTCGTGGAACGTGTACGACACTCTGTATATGGACGGGAAGCCGGTGAAATGAGACTAGGAAAGTGCGGAGGATGAAATACGAGTCATAGTTTGGAACTGTAATGGTCTAACTAATGATAAGAAGAACAACCCAGAGTTTTCAAAACTAATAACAGAAAATGATATAGTTATATTATCAGAAACATGGACAGGTGAACATTCCGAGATTGATTTTTCTAACTTTACTTGTTATCATTTTTATAGAAAGTTCAGACATAAGAAAGCTAAGAGAAATAGTGGAGGAATATTAATGTATGTCAGAAATTGTATAAATTCAGGTGTAGAAATTGTTTAAAACCATTTCGATACACTAATCTGGCTTACATTGGACAAAGGTTTTTTTAAGTTGCATGATGATATGTATTTGTGTGGTGTATATGCATGGCCAGATGAATCCCCAGCGGCAAAAAACTACAATGTCAATCTTTTTGACCAATTACAGGAGGATGTATTTTACTTTGAACAAAGGGGTAATGTCATTCTGGCAGGGGATTTTAATGCTCGTATAGGCTCTAAACCGGATTATATTGTTTGTGATAAGATGTTTTCAAACTTTGACAGTGATGATTATTTACCAGATTCAATGAATAGCAGGGCCTCACAAGACAGCACGTTTAATGCGAGAGGTACTCAATTATTAGACTTATGCAAATCAACTGGACTGAAATTAGCCAATGGTCGCTTAGGTGGTGATCACAAGCTCGGGTCCCACTCACATTACAGTAGAAACTCATGCAGTACCATTGATTTTGTTATGTTAAAAGAGAGCTGTTTTCCCTGTCTAAACAAGTTTATGATTGGAGCCTTTAATATTTTTAGCGATCATGCACCACTAAATTTCGACCTTCATACATGTCATAGGCCATATAGTAAAACAAATGAAGAACTTGTTAAGGAAACATGTAAATGGAATTCGGAACATAAAAACGAGTTTAGGCGCAGGATTATTGGTACACTGCCTACCTTTAACAAAATAGTGCAGCAGCAATGCAATACCAAATTTAGTATAGACCAATTGGTTGAACAATTTTCAAACTCTATTTGTCATGCCGCGGATCCCCTCTTTAAAAAGGTGTTTATACAGGCAGATAGAAGTAGGCGGTTCAATCAAGATAAATGGTTTGATGAGAACTGTCACTTTGCTAAAAACGCTTACAAAACGGCTTTGTTCAACTTGATAAAGATAAAACATATGAAAATAGAATAGAATTGTGTAAATTTAAAAAAGTTTATAAAAAACTTATCAACACCAAAAAGCAAAATTATAAATTTAAACAGGCAACCGAATTCAAAAATCTTAAATATAAAAATCCCCGCAAATTTTGGGATTTCTTTAAAAGTAAGAAACAACGTGCAGAAGCAGATATCTCGGTTGAAGAGTTTAGAACTCACTTCTCGAACTTATTAAACGAAGTGAAAACAGTGTCACATAATGAGAAATCATAAAGACCGTCGAAAAGATGGCGACTGTCTTTGATTGATGGTGCTTTAAACCAGTAAGCGACCATGTGCACGAAATTTAGCGCAAAGTGCCTGCCTGCCTTACGAACCGATTTTCTCCAACGCTTGGTGTAGTGGTAACAGATAAACGGTTTCTTCAATCACTAGACCATAGAGTTCGGACCTAACCGATCGCAGTTGGATACGAACAGTGGCAGATTTTAAAACTTGACCCGTTCGATTCGCTTTAGATCGCTCGATTTGACCAGAAATTGTTGCAAAAAGAAAATACAATCGAAGACAATCACGTTCACGAATCTAACGAATTTCTGATGAAAGTGGTGTACTAATAACGAACTGGATAGGGACAAGAATCAAGAAAAACGACTCCGTCTCCTTTTTAAAGCAATGTCGATTTCATATGGACACTGTATAAATCACGTTTGTAGAGCATGTGTTTCCTAATGTGTCTGATAAACAATACTCTGATAGGGTAGGGTTGGTAATTATTTAAGTTATAATAGAGGCAGATATAAAAAAAAGCTGTAGTTGCGTTTTGTATGCTTTCTGGATTACTATATTTTCCCATGTACTGATTTATTCTACTCAAGTATAGGACAAGTGGTCTCGCACCCAAAAGTAGTCCCTTTTAGAAATTTTGAGTTTCGACATCTGGTGCATAGTTTTGCTGGTAAGAGATGAGCTGGTAGAACACTGGTGTGTTTCCTGTATAGATTATAGTCCTGCAATGCTCCCAAAGTTTGTTTTGATTGCTTATTGCAGGACTATTTGTTTGGGATGTATGAACACAAATGCCGGTACCTCGGCTAGATTTGACAGCTAGTGCACTGATTTTCGGACGGTACTAATACACTTTGCTCCGTAGAAAAAAAATGAGACGATTGAGGTGTCCATTTTATTACAGTTTCTGAGAGTTAAATGGACAAACTTGATGTTCCTGTATATAGCTAAGCGTAAAAAACACTATTCTGCATTCAGCAGAGTCTTGAAAATACCTGATTTAACATTGGAGTCAATGGGAATTCAATATCTCAAAAGTAACAGGTGTATGACCAAGTGTCCCTTTGCAATACCTACGTGAATTTTATCGGTCAAAATCATTAAAGTCAACTAAAACATGGAATGAATTAAACGAATACATAATTGACCTAGACTAGTCCATCATGTGGGTTTTGTGATTTGTCGAAAATCAAAGTAACTGTAGATAGAAGTTACTATGTTTAAAACTAGCATTTTATAGTTGATAGTATTTGTTTAGTTTTGCTTAATACATGTAGAACCTCCAAAGGATTATTTCGCGCGTTAGTTACCAGGATGACAGAAAACATCTTCCAATATCAGACGGTTTAGTAGGGTAGTATTTACACACACTCATTTAGATTCTCGTTTACTATTTGGATTATTCATAAAACTGATGTTCAAACATTCGGTAACATAAGCGTTTCAGTAAATATAGTCTAGTGGTAGTGTCTTGTAATTTAAATTCAAGCGCCTTTTCATTATAATGCCAATAACATCTGCTTTCTAACATCTACTAGACAAGAAGCCTATTACGTATCAGATACATATACGGACCAAGATGAAAGTATAACAATCTAAGCAACTATGTGGTAATTACATTGCCTTGCTATTTGTATGACTTCAATTTCATATAATGGTGTGATGTGTTTATGTTTACATGACCTTATAGCCATCGTCAACTGTAGAACACCTACCTGATAGGCGCTAGTGAGGTTCATGTTATGATAAACCGGAAGGAATGCGTACGACGCCACCGGATACACGAGAAAATTGGAGAAGAGGATGACCCAGTATCCGGCCCCGAAATAATACACCTCGGACGGCACACCGAGAAGCATCACGGCAGAAAGCAGGGTGGCCGACAAGGATAACGTCACCGGAAATATGCCCATCTGTCTGCCGCCCAGCAGTAAATCGTCAGCAGACTGGTTCCACCGGTCCTTCCATGCGAAGAATATCCCAATGGCCGTTGATATGACGAGAACCAGACTAAATATCAGGTAGTCCACCCATGAAAACGAAGGAACGTCCGCCGCCATCTTGTTTGTTTCGAGTCCTTGAAATAAAAAGGTTTATCTTTCGAATAAAATGAAGATATACTTTTGGAACTTGACAAGGTGGTGCTGATAATGATTCAATGAATTATGTAAATATGAAATTAGGCAAAGCCTAAACCGGGCGAAAGAGATTTTGTTCTTCAGTTAATGACACTTCTTCGTGTTGAATTATTTTGACTAAACCACAGAGCAACGATGTTTGTATGGGGTAAGTGATCAGTGGCTTAGGTCTATTTGCAGTGACTGATGAGGAAATAATAGGAACAGGGATATGTCTAATGACACTTGTAACTGAAACATTCTGTTGAAAATGTTGTTAAACCATAATCAAACATAGCATCTAAGACTAATTATCATGTTTGTGTGGTTGGTGGTTCTCGCTAGATACTCTCATGTTTAAGCTGTTCTACCCATATCAGTAATGCAATGAGCAATAGAAGACACTGTTCGAGCAATATCAAAAACCACCAAACTATAGAATTTGAAATAAAAAATCTCTCCATGCAAAATGAGGATTCAATGCAAGACTTAAGTAAGTACTTCATATATGTGAAGCACTTACAGTATTGTCTTGCACTGAAACCTTGATATGTTGAATTTACTCTTCACCAAATTGTATGTTGTAAGTATATGTTTTCTCTGAATCATTCTTAAAACCTTTCACAGCATATGATTTAATGATGAAATAGAGGAAAAATTTGTATTATGAGGGAAATCCATCATTGTCAAAATTCTTTGAAATTATCTACAGCACCAAAAGTCCTTCTATAATAAGTTGAAACAAACAAAAGATAATTCTATTGTTAAACACTTGACAAAATTTATTCAGGGTAATTAGGAGTAATAACAAACACTTTTCTTGATAGAATATGTACAGATCTATACAAAAACTTGTTCAAATGATCAGCCTTAGTGTTAGCCTTTATTTGGTTTAACCTTCTCCAAAATGCAATGCATGATTTACATTATGTAGTTTAAATAAAGAAAGTTATACAAGTTTGCATAGTTACCACATTCAAACTTAACCTTTGCTGCAATGTTGTGTCAATAACCCGTTACTCCTTTTAACAAACTATTGATTAAAATATTCTTTCCAAATGTTTTGTTTTATCATCTTCAGGGTGTAATATCCATGCTTGTGGAGTCCAAATTGAGAACAAAGCACAGAATTTTTGTGAATTCCTATAACTATTACATCTATTGGAAGTAAACAGGCAAAATTTCATCATTTATCCTTAAAGCTTCATTCAAGCTTTATTTGTGACTGTTACCAATGAAAGTAATAGCAGATCACAAGCAAATTGCATAATTTAACTATGACATTTGATTTAAACTATGATGAGAAAAGGGATAACTGCTCATTTAGTCATTTGACTCATTTCATGATTTTGTCAGAGTGTTTTCTAAAAGACTCCTGCAACATGCAAAGCGTTTCATTAGGTAGAAATAATTTAACATATCTTTAACAGAGAATAAGAAGCTAATGTGATGCAAGGAAATCTTTCAAAACAATGAATCTGTTAATAACAATATATTTTACCCAATAGTATTCAGAGATTATTATTGTTTATGCTTTATTGCTAGAAATGTCCAAATGATTTTTAAATATAGAGCCATCATTGTTTGAAATAGAAATTATTTGCAACCAAAAGTGTTTGTAATCAGGAAAAAGCGAGCATTTTTGCAGAGAAAGAAATCATTGTGACAAAAGGGAATACTTGTTGTAGAAAACATTAAGTTATAATGGTGGCTTTACTCAAATTCGTTATGCCCCACTTGCATACAAATGTGTTTACATGAGTGAAAACTTTTTACCAAACACCAAATTTTTTACTGTCCCAAATTGAAAGCATTTGCAGACGACATTTCAAAATGTGATGACATTGAAAAATAATCTTTTGATAGGGCAGAAAACATTGTGGGAAAAGGAAAATATTGCTTGTCACGAGCAATTTCTCCTTTTTTCACAATGTTTTCCTGAGTCGTCTTCAACACAGTGGTTAATTTCAGTTTTGTTTGGTAATGGGTTAACTGGTCTACTATTGAAAATAAGCAGATATTATTGTATTTCATTAAACAAAAATTCACCCTATTGCACCTTTTGCACTAAAAATGTCCCTCAAATCAGTGGTAAAATATGTAATGAATTGAACCAGCAATATGTATCTCAGTTTTAAATGCTACCTGCTGCCTTATATTGTACAAAATAATGAATGAAAACTCTTAGTGTCCCATCATTTGACTTTTAACAGTATTTTCTTAAACATTATGGGAAAAGTTTATTACATCTCTCAAATTGAGACAGTTTTGCTACAACTATCTATCAGTATTGGAATTACATGTGCATTTCTGTCAGTTTTGTTTGTGTTGTGCTATAAAACATAGATTCCACACCTGTTTTAGATTTAAACGTTTACAGAAAAAAATGCAAAGACAATTTTCATACAGATCTTCATCTGTTCTCTTTTTGTCAAGGTAATCTTTCATGTCAGCACTTTCATGTACAGTTCCTCCTCTGTCAGGCACAGATATTTCTGTTTAAAAGAGATAATGGAAGAAACATAAGTTTAAAACAAAATCCATGTTAAAATGGTTCTTTCTTTGTCACTGTACCTCATACATAGCAGAAGTGTTTAGATATCATAAAACATGAATGTTGAATAGATATCATTTCAAAAGTAATGTAGTCTTTTTTGTATTCCCAAACATTGTTTTGAATATCTTTTAATTGGCAACATGTTTGCCAAAATCTTGTTACAGAATTACTTATGATGTCTTTGTTCATCTAGTTGTAATCCTTATAGACTGAGCCATGTACATTAATGGCAAAACAAATCTATTCCAGCCACTTGTTTGAAGTTCATTAGTCTTTATGCATCCTTTTACATCATTGTTTATTAAGATTTCTCATCAAATTATGAATGGAAGGAAGATAAAGTAATCTAGCTTTAAACATATTGCAGTGCAGTTTTTCTCTAGAAAAACCATGCTAAGAGGATGTATTGATATGTACACAAACTATAAGCCATAAAATTTATGTTTGACATAGTGTTGAAAACAGTATAAAACACCTGTATTTCAGGTAAAGCCTTCTTTCTAAAGTAAAAAGCTCTTCAAACCAAAATTTTCTAATTTTTCTTATCTGTATTTGCAAGGTATTATTCATAACATAATTACTCATGAAAACGATAAGTTGTACTTACATATGCTTATAAAACAAAGAATCTTTCTTTAAGCAGTAGGCTACCACAACATTCATTTCTTTGGTTGCCGGTTCACATTTGACCTTCACACAGTCTGAACTATGGCTGATTCTGGAAAGCAGACAAATGAAATTTACTTAGAAGTCATTACTATGTTCCCCGACTATGTCTCCATTAATAATTGGTGAAAAGACAGACGTTTTGGAAGTCCCATGATAGGTAGATTCAAATAGCAAAGAACGTGTGAATAAAAAAACAGGCACATCGTCAATCCAAAAACAAGAATCCAATACGGATCAAAATTACTCAGCCTAGAAATGATCTCAATGTAAACAAACCTTTTTCGTCTCTAAAATATATGTCCATATTGCCCTTGGCTTTTAAAACAACACTGGAAAGTGTACTAAATACTACCTCGACAAAAAGATGCGGTAACACAAAATCAATATTCGCAGTAAGACAGTGCTCGTACTGTGCATCTTGTTTGTAAACATAGAATGTCGGTCCAGAGTCTCTTCGATTTATCTATGTCGCTTTGAACCAAATATACTGTTAAAATATGCGTTCTTTATACGAAATGAAAGTGTACAAAAAGTTATCTTACCTGACATCATCGTTGTCGATGTTCGTTCAACAAGGCGATCATTTCATTCGATTTAAAATTTGAAGCGGTGATCGGAACGATGATGATTTGTAAAGAAAATGTCTTGTCACGTGATACACAAAATCGGAAAGTGTAATACGTTACAGTTATTGGTGTAATCACCATGTCAACATGTGTAGAATCGACTGGTTTTAGGATGAGAGACGCCACCTTCACCAAATAAACGGAAAAAATGAAATGCGGTCTAAATTTTACAAAATAATTTATTGTTTAAGGTTTTTAAAAAAAGATTCGGAGGAAAATCCTTCTATTTTTTGTTTTTTAACTTTTATTTTACTACATCATTGCTACCCAAAAAGCTGAATAAAAATAATTTTTCGGACAAGATGGCGCCATATGGGACAGAAAAACGGTTGCAACCAACATGGCCGAAAAAAGTCCTTTAGGGTTCTGAGTAATTCGGAAATCCTTGGTTTTGTAGGTACTTCTTTCGTTTCGTACGTACGTGTAACATATAGGCGGTCTTCAGACCGTGCCTTCGGCACGGTCTTTCGCCCGTATTATACTTATGAAGCAATCCGAATTATATTCAAAATGAAGAATAAAGGAACATCGTTAATATTTGACAGTTTCATAGTTCCTCCTAATAAACAATTAGCAATACAAATAGAATTAGAAATTGAAAAATAATTATATCTATAAATGGTCATAGTTGTACTTTATTGCATTTGCTCCGTATCAATTCTCGTCTCAAATTCGGTTGCAAGAATTAGCTATTCAGAATTTAGTAGTGATATGTGTGCATGTCGGCGGCACCTAGGTTACGGTTTTACGTACACGTTTGTATCTCATGAACTACTGTATGATATGGCTTGATTACTTCACACATGCGTTAAGGGTAATAATCTAAGGTCTTATATTGAATCTAAGCAAATTATTCGGCCCTTTGTACTTAGAAAATCGTGTTTGAGTTTGAACATGCACATTTGTACCTCATGAACTACTATAGTGATACTTCACTCATGTGTTTAGGGAAATCATTATTGGCTCTGACCAAGTTAAAAATCTCTAGTTTTGAATATTTTGAATATAAGCAAATGTTGTGGCTAATTGTATGTAGGAAATCTTGATGCAAGTTTTTACATGCAAGTTTGTATCTCATGAACTATAGTATAGAATGCGTTGATACATCACACATGTGTTCAGTGCCATTATGTAAGGTCCCTGACCAAGTTTCATATCTCTTATTTGAATTCAAGCAAACCATGCAGTCTCTCGTACTTAGAAAACCATGGTTAAAATGATGCGTGCATGTTCGTTTCTCAACAACTATTGTAAGGAATCATTGTGTGCACCCTTATATCTTAGAAACACATAATATTTCACTGACATGTAACCCTTTCCGACATTATCGAATAGTCGAGCACGATGTCTTATGGAAAGCTCTTGTTTTTTTAGTCCTTACTCACGATTTTCATGAACGACACTTACCATCGTAAGCATGTAAACGTGCGTCATGCCGGTTCCAGCATTTCAAGTACATCTTTATAATACATCTTGCTTCAATCTTCCAAAGAATATTTACGAAAGTAATCGTAACTGCATATTTTGCAATCAAGTAGTCATTTTGCAAGTCGAAAGCGATCAAGAAAGGCTACTGCAGTTGCTAAGACAATTTTTTCTCATAGAACTTGTGTAAATGAAACTAACAGGTGAGACCGGACTTGTAAAGGTGCTTGTTCACAGATGTGAGGAAAGATAGGTGTGATGTTGTGAATGAATTTCTTTACAATATGCACAACATATGTTTTGGTGCGTGATAGCACTGAAGAATATGCATTGGACTTAAAAGTTGGCGTTTTTTAGTTATTATTAGTGTTCATACAGTGTGTAAACATATTGTTTAATCCAAAAACGTGACTTTAGTCTACTTCGCTTTTGAGAGCTGCCGCATTTTAATTTTACATAGTAAGCTTAATTGACGCTTCCTGAATTAAAAAATGCTTTCACTATATACGTTTAAGTGTGTATCAAACAACAATTCAAACACTGTATTGTTTCAACTAAATTTCATTTTACACTTCATATGTTTTTTCTTCTGTGGAGAAGCACCTTTAAGGCAAATCAGACATTATTAGTGCATTGACTTGATAAAATGCATTAAAATCGCATTTGAATTATTTTTATCGACCCGAGATGAAAGCAGTAACATACGACAATCATAAGATATGAACGAAGATTTTGTTTGTAATTCTGGGTAGAAAACACAATTCATATACATTTCATTTTCAAAAGTATTCCATAACATACACAAGGCCCGTTTTACTAAACAAGTTACGGAAAATATGTGCGTAAATCATAATTGATAAGCATGGATAGTATCTTCAATGAAAGTACAATGTTGCAATGTGGCACTTCATTGGAAGCGTCTCTGAGAGACGCTTCCAATGATGTGTCACTTTGCAATATTGCTTCGTCCAATATTGAAATAAGAGGAATTGTTGTTTTAGACTTACGCAAATCTTAAACGTAAACTGTTTAGTAAAACGGGCACCAAGGGAATAAAGGGAAAATGTAATGAAAGAGGGTTCGCTTGCTACAATTGCATTACCCAGTAATACAAATAAAAAACGTATTGGTTTTTAAATTAAACTGAAATAAAGTCACTATTAACACATTCAGTAAGAGTTTACCTTTAACAGTAGCACTTGTACCAAAACTCCACGATATTATTAAAAACTTTAAGCTCCGTCGAGATCAATTCCAAATCACAAGGACCTCCTTCTTAACGGAGGGAAATAAAAGAAAAACTGAGGCATAGTGCTTGTTATTCTTAAACGTCTTTCTTGTATACAGTTCTCATAATGAGGAGTTGACATTTCGTATGGAGATCGGAACTGAAAACAACGTGTCAACACCATAAAGTTCGATTCAATAATCAAACAAACATCTGTAAGAATAGGGAAAAACATTGAAAATAAACACGACAAAAATCTGGAGCTTTATTGTTACGTTGAAGAAATTAATTATTGTTTCTACTCGACGGAAATTCGCTTCCATGCCTGCTTTCTTGATACTAAATCAGTACCCGCACCGATTTTATGAGTAAGTCCAGACTATTTTCTCTTCGCCAAACGGAGATTCGAACCTGGGACACCCGGTACAGGAGGCCGACGCTACTGCAACATTGTCATCCATAATGATGAAATGATGTCGGAATAAATGATGTTTTCAAATTATCAAATTTACGTTAATAGTTCTATAAATATATCACACAGCGCTGATGTAAGGGGGTTTGGAGCGGCTTGAAGAAGTGGCAGCACTGTACTGACGAATTTACAACCTTAAAGCCTAGTGCGACAACAACTTTATGTCAATAGACCCTCATAACCATAAGACAAATTTACATTTCACAAGATTCTGTATTCATGGCGCTGTGTGTAAAAACGGGTAACTTTTAAGCCCAGATTTGTTGATTAGGCTCTAACTTTAACTGTGATTTGTTTGACTGGTTATAATATTAAGCAGAGATAGACGATGGTTGGGTGTTTTTATTCAAGGGATCGGGTAGATGCAACTCAACATATGGGACGATGCTTTATAATGAACAGTTCTTCCTTTTTAACAGGCTTCTGTTACCGGTTTGCCAACTTTGAGATTATTTGTTTTAAAAAGTGTCGCTTATTCCTTTCACAAGCCACTCTGTATGAATTATATTCCTAGATTTTAAATCGAATATACATTATTGCCTTTCGACTTCGTTACAAGAATGTAGGTTATATTCAAGATAGTGTTATTGTCATTTTTTCTCCAAGATCCACCCCTTTTCTTCAAAAGGGGATGATAGCTCTAGAAGAATCATTGCCTAATGTTTACTTATTTCTATTATCATCAACGGTATTATTCTAATCGAACAACGTATCATCTTTTTTATTTTCATGTTTCTTTTTTACGTTAAATATAAATTTGATTTTCTCTATTTTTTGCAATCCTTTATCATCGAATAAGTGGACAAATAAAACTAAACCAATATCGCTTTGAGAAGAAATGAGTTCTATTGAATAGGATATTTGAGGCTGTATACATCATCGAATATCATCCTATTTCAAGGATCACACCTTTTCCCACCAGTTTAGACCCACTTTCGTGAAAAAAGTGAGACAAAGCTGTGCGACTAGATATACCGACATGCATTTCGGGTTTAAGGTTTCACGGTAAAAGGATTTATAGAAAAAGAAAATACATAAGTTGAAACATGTGTAAGCTGTGTTACACCCCTGGCAGCGGTTGCATCAAAGTCAGGTATAACATAGTTTAATAATATCGTTTTTTAACCCTTTCCCAAACAATAACGACATTTTACGACTTTGTTGCAGACCACTTAAGAAAACATTGTGAGCAAATGAGAAATTACCCGTAACGAGCAATTTTTCCTGTTCCCACAAGGTTTTATGCTCTTTCTGAAGAATATTCTTCAATTTCATCACATTTTGAAATGTCGTCTGCAAACCCTTTCAATTTTGGACAGTCGAAAATTTGTTGTTTGGGGAAGGTTAAAAGAACTATTCTAAAGATCAGGATTTTAACTGATGAAATAAATTCTCTTTTACCGTTGGACTAGATTATTGACAGTTCGTAATCTCGTTTATAACCATAAAGAGGAATCCATTGAACATTGGTATTTCATATATCGCAAACCGTTTAAACGTATTTATTTCGTCAATACATACCTAAACTAAGACTGAGAGGCGGTATCATTAGTAACCATCGTTACTTGTACCTTTGAAAACAGGTAACCTCTCTTGTCACGTGACACTGGTTCACGGGAAGGATTCCCTCGTTTATTAATAAACCGGTTTTCCCATAGAAGCTCTGACAGGAGCGAAGAATCCCTACGCATTATGTAACGAAACCATTGTATTTTAGGGACTCTCAAGTAAAGAAAACAAAACAAAACTGGTATTAGTGACAATGATTGTAAATATAACGCGTCTAATGTTTAACAATTTCAGAACACCAACACCAATTTCTAAGCCAGTCCTTTAAAAGTAACTTACGTACCCAATCAATACTTGGTGGGACATCATGTCTAGGTGACATTTCTTCGTTCATGTATATTCATGAGATGATGTTTGTTTCGTCGATTACAATAAAGCATTAAAGATAATATGTATATATACAGTTGTCCAATAATCTTACTAAGCAAATCTTTAAAGTACCCTTTTAAATGAAACCACAACATTTTGGACATATATTCGCTCCCGAAGAAAGAAGAGGTGTCCGAATGTATTTCGGACACCTCTTCTATCTTCGGGAGCCATAAGATGTCCGAAATAGTGCGTAATCACTACAACGGTACTCGATGGACTACTTTCATTCGCCGTGACGACATTCCACTTATTTGCATATTCATGAATTTGCATTTGTTATTGCATATTTGATATAGCGTTATAAGGGATGTTCATCATTTTTGCTGTTGAAGTATTTTAAATAGTGCCGTGGTGACATTTAACGGATTCCTACCTTACCACTGGAACATGTAAAGAATGGTTTTCTGTTCTAGACTCTATCACATTGTCTCGCCAAAAAGTGCACTTATCTATGATGTCCAATTGTCAATCAGAAACATGTTTCATCCTTATTTCGCGTACAAACGCATTAAAGGAGTCGTGATTTGTTTGTTTATTCGTCTTAAGTTTAGCATTTTTAAAAAGAGGCATAATTTCAGGGATGTTCAAACATCGGTTTAGTTGTACAAACAACACCAAGTGTTTGACTTTCTTTTGCCGACGAATAAAGTTTGCCGAAAACAAACACATAGAGGTGCTATTAAAGGGAATTAATGGTGTTGTGTTTAGAGTAATGTATATTTTATCGAATTGTAAATATTCTCTTAAAATATTGCACATTGAATAGTCAACATTATTGTCTAACCTATCTTTTGGCAATTTTACATAATTACCTAGGAGTGTACCCGAAGTATACTGCACCGGCTTTGTTATTTAATGACTCATAATTGTAATAAAACCCTTCAATGGTACAAATAACATGTTCGCTTTATCTATAGATATTTGGATATCTGAATTATAGTAAGGGCTTTTGTTTTTAACTCTCAATAGATACATGCATCGTTTATATGAAGTGTGTTAGAAGCATTTTCATGAGGATCACGTCTTGTGTAATAAGGATAGGGATACAGGAATCTTGTTGTGTTCATGAGACGTGAGGCAGTGTTGCGGAGCACGAAGCTAAGCGCAGGTCATCTATATGAAATGATTAATGTTTATGGTTATAATGTTTCATTCCGCTTAATACTACAACATTAAAGCTCTTCTTCTTCTTCTTCTTGTTCTTCTTGTGTTTGTTGTTGTTCTTCTTTTTCTCCTCCTCCTCATCCTCCCCCTCCTCATCCTCCCCCTCCTCATCCTCCTCCTCCCCCTGTTACTCCTCCTGCTTCTTCCCCCTCCTCCTCCGCCTACTCCTCCTTCTTCTTCTTCTTCTCTTCCATCTCCTCCCTTTCCTTCTCTTTTTCCTCCTCCCCCTCCTCCTCCCTCTCCTTCCTCTTCTCCTACTTTTTCTTCTTTAATTTTTTGTCTTCTTCGTCCTTTACTACATTTTCTTCTTTCTCATCTTTCACACATAGCACGATTGGCAATATTGCATTAGCCATAATTGGTGGTATTGAAGATAATACACCGGCATTACTGTCAAAAGAACGTTCATAAAAACTGAAAGAGCGTTCTGTCTAAGAGGTAACGCCAACTTGGTTAAAAGAAAGAAATGACAACTGAAAACCAAAGAAAGAAGTCATTGTTTGTTGTATTAGACACAATATAGCAAAGTTTGTTAAGTCGACTTCGTTAGTGTGACCTTTGGCCGTTCTAAAATGTGATCAAAATAGAACTACTTCTGGCCACTATGAAGTGCACTTTGGGCGCTGAAGGTGATATTTTATGATACTTTCATTGCTTAAGTATGTTTGGTCAGCACTTTCAGTATAACAGTACCAAGACTAGGATGATGACCCTAAAAAAGGCATTGAGAGTGTAACAACCACGTGCTGAATTATAAGAAGTTACACTTGTTTAAATCGATGTTAGCGCTCATAAACTTTAAATTTCTAAAAGTTCTTGTACAAATGAAATTCATTTAAAGTCAGTTTTAAGAGTATGTGGGAGGAAAACAAGGTAAAATAATGGTCCGTCGAGAATTGCCGGAGAAGGTATCGTTAAATCCGGGACCAATGAAATGGTATTTCAAGGTTGTTGTCTGAGTTGTTGTTGTTTTGGATGCATGGTCTTTGTATATCACGTGACGTTTTCAAACATGTGCTCCGATAGCTTTCCCTTTTCGAGCGCACTTCGATAATCCTCGACATATCTCGAATGTAAACAAAGACATTAGATTCTTACGCGACAATTTGAAAAAATACGACTTTGAAACATCAATATTAAATAAAGAATGCTTTATAAAGTCGTGCTGATCTGAAATTAAACTTGTTTGCTACTGTGAGTATCTTTCTTCGTTAACATTGAGCAGATATTTAAGGTTTTTGAAAGCAAACAATACGAAAATCTGTTTCTAGAAAAATTATCCAGTATTCTAAGAGTTAAACCATATTTTTACACAATTAAACAGATTTTTGGCATTTGTTGGTGGCTTTCTGGCTTTGAGCGAACACATTGACTTATGCCATACATGGCAGTAAAATCGTATCTATATTTGGCTGCTGACCTGTGATCTCACCTGTTTACATAAACATGAAATCGGTTCCAGTACTATAAGGGTTAAGAGGAAATCTATCGCACAAACGTTTATGAGGGAGGTCCCTGAAATTATCAGTTTAACCCAGAAACATTAATAGGTGGATTGACTGCCGCCAAATGGCGTTATAACTCTAGTATGTATTGTAATACTTTTTCCAGATCCCAAACGCATCTTTTTATCCATAGTCATTTGATAGATAGATACCTGGGCTTGTAGATGAATGTGGTTTTTTTTTTTCGAAATTCAACGATCTGTATATTGTGTCTATTACATCGAGCAAAGCAAACTAGTTCAATCTTCTTTATGAGAGAAATGTGTAATACAAGTAAGAAAGGGTTTCCCATTGATTTATATACTATGTTCGTATATCTTTCCATGATTTAGTGATGCTTCACATATCGAAGCAAAATCAGTCAACATAAGGGGAATAAATTACACATGGAGAAGAGGACACCGCGTTTCGACCTTGAAACACCGTATCTACTTGTAAAGAATGTGTTCAAAGTTCATGTTCAACGGACAAATGGTTAAAGGATCACGAAAGGAGATATATCCTATACTTAACTATAGTTAACTTAGTTTTTAGTAAACCTTTGTTAAGATTCGAATAGAGCCACACAAAAAAAAAACATCAACACAATTTAAACGTGAAAGCAAACGAGAAATAACCAAGTTTGTTAATTCAGATTACCTGATTCTTCACCTACGACCTGGTCACGTGATACACAATGTTTAACCAACCAATTAGTGTTCATTTTTTTAAATATGAAACAAACAGATTGTTCATAAACATGATTGAATTGGAGACATTTAGATTTCAAGCACAAACTAATTTATGTTAAAGGTTAAATAAATGAGTCTCAATGCATTCATAAATTGTTTTAAGACTTTGAAGAGCATAATAAAAGAACTTTTTTTCAGTAGTTTATTTGTACTCATACCCTTTCATGTGCATTTATGCATTTTCTCCGCCGATTCAACCAAATTGATACGACATTTTGGATGAACAATGGCCTGCGTGAAAGGAGTTAGTTTTGCTCAATGTTTTTATCAAGACTCCATCTAGGAACAATAGCTATAAAAACAGAGCCCACTCCCTTCCTGTGTGTAATAGCAGCAATCGTTACTTCTTGGTACTCATTAAGTCGAGGAGTTGTGCAGGTAAAAATACACTTTGTACATAAGTGTAGGTATACACATTTTGTTTTATTTGTCCCGGCTAATAACACGTTTCCTGGGAGCGTCCTCGTTGAAGTAGTTTAATGTATATGGAGGTATTAAACATCATTCCAAATGATTATATTTTGTCGGTAACTCATCCCCGATATGGTAATTACAAGTTGTGACGTGAATCTGTTTCCTAAGGCACAATATATGACTTTCTGTATATTACAATTTAAGACATGGCGTATATCCAGCCTTACTCTGCCCGAATGATCCGACGCAGATGACACAGTTACAGCTTGGATCGTCCGAGCTATCCTTACCCTATAAAGGAAGCTGGTAAGAGAACGAATGTATGTAGCGATCAAATGTAATGGAATTAGTGCAGCAGAAAATTAATGATCGGCATGTATAAAACGTATCACCACTGTAAACGGTTTTAGCCCATTACCAAACAAAAACGACATCTGACCACTTTGTTGCAAATACCTCTGTAAAAACACTGTGGGAAGAGGATAAATTGCTCTTTACGAGCAATTTCTCTTTTTCCCATAATGTTTTCTTCCCTATCAGAAGATTATTTTTCAATTTCATCCCATTTTGAAATGTTGTCTGCAAACTCTTTCAGATTGAGACAGTCGAAAATTTGGCGTTTGGTCCAGGTTCTTTTCCTAAACCTAATCAAACCGTACTAAAATGGATCAATACATAAAACCCCGAGTGTTTGAATTATTGTTATGAAAGTAACATTTAAAGAAGCAGGTACTATTTTTCAGACTACTTTTTACGAGGACGCGGAATAATTCGATGAGGTCCATATCGTGAATCGGTTTACTGTGCATACATGTTGGCACGTTTATGATGGGAGTGGAGAGTGAAGAGCTTCAAGTGTATGTATTTTAAAGATAGGAAAAAGACACAGTGGGTGTCTCCAAAAATGATTTATCATTCGTCTGGCTGGTAAATCATTGAATAAAGTTAAAGGATCCCATTGTAAAAGAGGTGCTGATTTCATCGAAAGGATATTTCTGTATTGCTTGAAGACACGAGAAATGATATATGTTTCATGTTTTAATAGTTTTGATCTTCAGCTTTGCTTATAAAAGAAGGACATCTGTTTTGTTGGAACAAAGAAGTCATTGGATGTCTTGTATATTTTGGATTCTTTTTTTACATTTCTCTCATAAATACGCATTTGAACGAACCTCTAAAAAGAAAGAATATGATGTGACAGAATAAGATCTTCATGCTATTTTTACAATGACCTTTATCACAAGGAACCATATCTCGCAATAGGGAGCTTTCTGAATGACTCGCGTCTTGTTTTAAAGGCCTATGAAAGGAGACTTATGCTATAACAAACTGTATAATTTGGTAAACTTCTGATCAGAACCGAACAGTTATCACCAAGAGAAACCATCAGCATAACTTAAAGGTAAAAGACAAAGAAAAATAACCCAGATCATCCACTTTAATGATTCTTCACTTTAGACATGGTCATGTGATACGCACATTTTTGGACCACCCAATCGGAATTTGTTATAATATGTAAACAAACAGATTGATGGAAATCATGATTGATTTGGAGGCGTCTTTATTTCAATCTCAAAATAGCTTTTGTTAAAAGAGTTTATCAAATATTGTCTCACAACATTCATTAATCAACTTCATGACTTTTAAGAATATGATAGAATAATTCCATATGTCTTTCAGTAGGTTATTTGTACTTATATCCTTTTGTGTGCCTTTAAGGCAACCCTGAGTGACATTCCATAAACTGTGTCAGAGAGATCGTTTAAAGTTAAAACACGATGAATTGTAGTTCTTGCTTGGTTCCATTGGACAGAGCTAATCAATGAATTGCGTCCTGTATCAATATAGCATCGGACTAAACAACTGTCCTCATAGCTTAAAACACGATCAATTGTCCCATTGAACATAGATATACATGCATATAAAATGCCCTTCCAAGTAATTGACATTATTTAAAGACTGGCAATATTCCCAAACCAAAGAAAATGATTGGCGAGGATTTTTTGTCCATAACCAGTTTGTTTCCTATTTGTAAACATTTCGTAAAGAACCAATATTGATTGAATATGGCGCTTTATTTCAACTACTTCCCTCCTTCTTTTATTTATTTTTTATTTTTTTTTTTTGGGGGGGGGGGGTATTGTTTTTGGTCGAAAATAGAGGTGGCAGCTGGTGACAACAGCTCTACAAAACACAAAATAACATTACTTCTGTGACAGTGGCTTGACACTATTGCAGAAATGTGATATCCAGGAAAGTTGTATAATTGTTAAGTTTCCAACTTATCAACTGATTTTAATTGTCTTTAAATGATCTATACACACATAAAATACAAGAATTATTTCTATATACAGTAGTTCTACGGTTTACGCACGATTCACGAAAGAGAAACGACCGATTTACGATCTTCGATGCGAGATCTACAATATTCGATAGGGCGGCCCACTTACCTGTCTGACACGATTCGCTACGATCCGATTCGTTCTTCATCCGAGTTACGATATATGCTATGTAACAACCCGTTATGTAATAAAGTTGCATAATGTAATAATTATTACAAAACGGGTTGAAGTTTATTACATTTTGCGTTTTTCGATGCGAACCCATTATGTAATAAAGTTGCACTATGTAATAATTTTTACAAAACGGGTTGAGGCGTATTACACTTTGCGTTTTTCGATGCCAACCCGTTATGTAATAAAGTTGCAATATAATAATTATTACGAAACGGGTTGATTTTTTTTTTCAAAGTGATTTTTTCTTTACAAACCCGATATGTAGTAGTATTCATAATGGTAACATGGTGATATTTTCACACAAAAGGTAGCCTCTTCCAAGCCAAAACAGGCTTATAAGCAAAAACCAAACGTTCATAAAATCTTTGTTTGAGCAATTTTCAAGCAAGGAAACAGTTCTAAATGATTAAACGTACCGCAAACAGTCAAGCCAAGTATATAAAAAGCCGAAATGGGCTTATCAGCAAATTACAAAAAATATTTAAAATGTCTGTTTTAACGTTTAGATGCTAAAAATATCATCGCAAGTGGCAACAAGTACCGACAAAAAGGCAAACAGAGATGCTTGAAAGCCAATATAAGCATATCAGCGATTTGAAAAAATATCAGAAAACTTGATTGTTCCCCAATTTTCAAACGAGGATACTGTTCCAAATGACTCAATGTACCGAAGAATGCCAAAATGGGCTTATAAGCATATTACAAAAATGAATTAGTATGTTTGTTTTTGAGCTAATATGGTAAGAAAAACATCGCAAATGGCAGCACGAAAAGGCTAATGAGCAGAACTTTGTTTGAACAATTTTCAAGCTAGGATACCGTTCCAAATGACTCAATGTACCGATAAAAAGTTAAACCAAGTAAATAAGAAAGCCGAAGCGAGCGCATCAGCAAATTACAAAGGCGATTGTATATATCTGTTTTAGCACTTATATGGTGAGAAAGACTTCGCAAATGGCAGCTCACCAAAGTGCAATTCTTTAAGTGAAGCTGTTTTCTTTAAACGTTGAACTATGTAACAATTGTTACAAAATGGGTCGTGTTTTATTACATTTGCATTTTTAGATGCCAATCCATTATGTAAAAGAATCTATAACGGTCAAATACCGATGTATTTACACACAAAGGATAATCTCTTCCAGGTAAAAAAGGCAATATTTAGTTTAAAAATGGTTCAGCTTTGAACAAGCCTTACAAAATAGACAAAACCATTGTTTGGTGACCAAAACGGTCCTTTTATCAATATGAAAAATGAGTTTATTTATTACTTTTTAGATTGACTATTCGAAAAAAAAAGGAGAGCTATACTTGTCACCCGGGCGTCGGCGTCACACCTTGGCTAAGCTTTTAACAGCAAGTATGTAAATCACGAGTTACTGTATGGAATGGGTTGATACTTTACAGTTGTGTTCATAGTCATAATCTAAGGTCCCTGACCAAGTTTCATATACTTTGTATTGAATTGAAGCAAATTATGCGGCCTTTTGTACTTTGGGTCATTTTTTTCACATGCGTTCGTAACTAATAAAACCACGGTATGGAATGGACTGACACTTCACACATTTGTTTGGATTGTACTTTAAGATCCCTGACCAGGTGTCATATCTCTTGTTTTAAATTCAAACAAATTACGCTACCTTTGGACTTCATGGTTAATTTTGTATTTGCAAATTTGCATCTCATTAATTACAGTATTGAATGGTATGGTTCTTTACACATGGGTTTAGAGTCATCTTCTAAGGTTCAGTATTTATAACTCTGGTTATGAATTTAAGCAAATTATCTGGCCTTTTGTACGTAGAAAATTTTGTTTAAAGATTTTGCATGCAAGTTTGTACTCAACAGCTTATGAAAGGAATAATCTTAATCTTGGCACTTTATTCATTTTGTAAGGTCCACCGTCCCGGATTTCTCTTGACTTTCAAACACACTGTATTTTGAGCTCGGAACCACTTAAGCAGTTTATTGTATTTTTCTAACAATCGTGACGTTTCGACGCATGCAGGTGCGTATGACAAACACCTCGGTATAGATCAGATCAGTTGCTTTTTATTGAGCTCGAGTTGTACAAAAAAAATTACAAGGCAAAACTAACTCATAGAAATAAACCAAAAACAAACTATATTTAATTATATCTTCTTCTTTCTGTATCTGCTTCTCACGTTACGATGATGAAAACGTGGATTGACATTATGTCGTTGTAGCATCCTGATTAAAGTTATAACAAAACCTTTACTTTAGTCATACTCAAACTCTACCAGGCGCCAAATGAAGTTACTCAGTTAAAGTTTATGTTGTATAAAAGTATTATCTTTTTTATATCCATACATTTAACTTGACCGAAGTGTACATGAAATTAGCGGATGGATACATTATCACAAGCCTTTGTATGAGAGTATATCTTGTTTTATACTTGGCCGCGACTTTATGTGCACTATAATATGGTTTATGGAATGCCTATACCAAAATAATCACTAAATACAGTTGTAAAGTTAAAGTATTTATGGAAGTGGGATGGTTATGTCATGGTTTGAAATCTTGATGAAAACTTATTAAGATGCATTTACGGCAGATAATCTTCATATGACAATTATTTTGACATATTGTCTTTTATATCAAATGGATTCAAAGATTTCGATATTTTTGGTGTCTATCTCAAAATGACGAGTAAGCTATATAGTACACGTATATCCGGTGCAAAGTACTCGTATAGGAAAAAGGGAGAAGCTTTTCTTACAATATTTTCTACCCTTTCCTAAAACATCTCCCATATGTGTCACAAACTAAACTGGTGTCTGCATTTCTTTTGAATATAAAAAGATTCAACATTTGTTGCTTGTTAAAGGCTAAATGTAGGTATAATTTCCTGAAGATAAAACAAATTTCAGGAACAAGGTTTCTAGATTAGGATTCTTGGTACAAACGACGTTATCTTGAACAATGAATTAACACTTTTCTAAAGACACTTAAAGGCGCTCTCTCAGAGCTGTGTGTATTTGGAGTTACAAAAGTAAAAACATTGGTATTGAAAGTCCTTGTCACTAAACTAAAGACCGTTTTCCATTTCTTTACAAATAAGTTGCTAGAACCCTGTGCTTTCGTTAATTAACATGAAGTGAGCCATCGCGTTTGTCTGATTGTCTGATCATCTTTGGGAAAGCCGGTTTATAAATAAAAGGGAGAATTCTTCTTTCCGCGCAGTTTGCTTCTGTAACGTAACAACTAGAAATATTTTCATATCAATGACCTCCCTTTACTTTTTAATTTTCACATTAGAATTAAGATCACATGATTAAAGTTGTCAAATAATTGTTCCTTTCTAGGAAAAAAAATATAATATATAATCTGATTTGAAATGGCATTTGTTCTGTTAAGTCTTTAATCTTGTTTTCTGACAATACCCGTGGTTAACCTTTTCAGAAGATGTATCTTAATATCCTATGTATAAATAATGCTTATTTGTTTCCCCCGGATTTATCATGCTCACCGAATGGCAAACACCTAGGCGGTGATGGTAGACTGATGAGTACCACCTCTTAGTCTAAGTTAAGACGTTGTTTACAAATTAACCCGTTTAAACGCGCTTAGACATCTGCGATTTTAATGTTCTAGATCCCCTTTGTATAGTTACGAGCAGGGCTGGGAAGCTGTCAATAATCTAGTTCTATGTTACTTCAGAAATCTTTGTTGTTGTTTTTACAAGACGATTAATTTGAAAAGAAAAATCTCCATCTCTGAGAGAGTCCCTTTAAATATTGAACTTAATGTCTATAATTAAGATTTTGTCTGTCTTCTTTCTTCTTTTTTCATCCTAGTTCAAGCAACAAGACCCATCCCTTAGTACTATCAGTACTTTGATTGTAACAACAAGATTTGAGTTTCATCACATTGTGTGTTTTTCAATGTTAATCCGTTTTTAGCTCGACTATTCGGATATAGTGAGAGCAATACTTCTCATCCGAACGTGGGAGTCGGCGTCACATCTTGGTTAAGTTTTTACGTGCAAGATTGTGTCTCATTACCTACTGTACGATATGGGTTAATACTTTTAGTGTCATCATGTAAAGACCATGAAATAATCTATGGTACCTGACACAGTTTCAAATCTCTTGATTTCAATTTAAGCAAATAAAGCGTGGCCTTTCGTGCTTAGAAAATCCTGGTTAAGTTTTTACGTGAAAATTTGTATCTTATGAACTACTATTTGTAATTAGTTGATACATCACATTCGTGTTTGGTGTCGTTTTGTAAGGTCTTTGACCGAGTTTCATATGTCTTGTTTCAAATTTAAGCAAATTATGTCGTATTTTACTTAAAAGATATTGGTAAAAATTATGCAGGCATATTTTATTACATGTTGCAACTTTATTACATAACGGGTTGGCATCGAAAAAGACAAAATGTAATAAAAATCAACCTGTTTTGTAATAATTATTAGATAGTGCAACGTTATTAGAAAACAGCTTTACTTAGAGAATTTCATTTTGGTATGTGCTGCTATTTGTGAAGATTTCCCAACATAAAAGTGCTAAAACAGATAAATAAAATCGCCTTTGTAATTTGCTGATAAGCCCACGTCGGCTATCTTAGTTACTTGGAACGGTATCCTAGCTTGAACATCGTTCAACTAAAGTTTTCCGATAACTTCTGGTCTCGCACCTGTTACGGAGTACTTCCGGGTCGTAGTACCCAAAAGTAGTCCCATTTAGAAATTTTGAGTTTCAACTTCTGGTGCATAGTTTTGCTGGTAAGAGATGAGCTGGTAGAACACTGATGTGTTTCCTGTATAGATTATAGTCCTGCAATGCTCCCAAAGTTTGTTTTGATTGCTTATTGCAGGACTATTTGTTTGGGATGTATGAACACAAATGCCGGTACCTCGGCTAGATTTGACAGCTAGTGCACTGATTTTCGGACGGTACTAATACACTTTGCTCCGTAGAAAAAAAATGAGACGATTGAGGTGTCCATTTTATTACTGTTTCTGAGAGTTGAATGGACAAACTTGATGTTCCTGTATATAGCTAAGCGTAAAAAACACTATTCTTCATTCAGCAGAGTCTTGAAAATAGCTGATTTAACATTGGAGTCAATGGGAATTCAATATCTCAAAAGTAACAGGTGTATGACCTTCTGACCTTTGCTCATAAGCCTCTTTTGGCTTGGAAGCGGTTATCTTTTCTGCGAAAATGTCATCAAGTAACCGTTATGAATATCATAACAGAACGGGTTGGCATCTTAAAGTTCGCTTTGTAGAATATCAAGCCTTTTCATATATTTTATTACATAATGCAACTTTATTACAAAACGGGTTGGCATCGAAAAACGCAAAATGTAGTAAAATTCAACCCGTTTTGTAATAATTATTACAAAGTGCAACGTTATAAGAATACGGCTTTACTTAGAGAACTGCACTTTGAAATAAAACCTTAACGTTACCCCTTTTGAAGTCATCATTTAAGTTTGTCATCGGAAAATGTTCATACGACATTTGCTACGTTTGATATGTTCATAAGATTGACCACTGTGCTAAACCTAACTATCATATTACTTGTACAGACAATTGATCTTATTGCTTAAACGCCAATATATGCTGTTCATCAAAGGTTCTCGCCATATTTTGGTCGTATTCAATCGGTTTTTGTGTTTCACTTACGTCAGAAAAAGAGATATTATAGTCCCTTTCAATATCGCTGATAAGCTTTATCTGGCCGAAAATAACTTTATGTGTCTCGTTTCGAAAGGCTCTGCCATATATGTGTGCCATATCTGAAACATTTATCGCGAACAACCAAGTTTTCTGGTATTTTTACATATTGCTGAAATGCCTATGTTGGCTTTCAAGCATCTCTGTTTTCCTTTTTTCGGTACTTGTTGCCACATGCGATGGGAATTTTAGTATCTAAACGCTAAAACAGACATTTTAAATATTTTATGTAATTTGCTGATAAGCCCATTTCGGCTTTTAAGATACTTGGCTTGACTGTTTCTGGTACGTTTAATCATCCGGAACGGTTTCCTTGCTAGAAAATTGCTCAAACAAAGATTTTATGAACGTTTGGTTTTTGCTTATAAGACTGCTTTCGCTTGGAAGAGGCCACCTTTTGTGTGAAAATATCACCTTGTTACCATTATGAATACTACTACATATCGGGTTTGTAAAGAAAAAATCACTTTGAAAAAAAAAATCAAGCCGTTTCGTAATAATTATTACATATTGCAACTTTATTACATAACGGGTTGGCATCGAAAAACGCAAAGTGTAATACGCCTCAACCCGTTTTGTAATAGTGATTACATAGTGCAACTTTATTACATAATGGGTTCGCATCGAAAAACGCAAAATGTAATAAACTTCAACCCGGTTTGTAATAATTATTACATTATGCAACTTTACTACATACTGGGTTGTTACAATGCTATACGACATACGTTATGTGATTTACGATGCACGTTAGGATGTTATGACGAGTTACATGTATTATTTACGCACATGCTCTTATAACGGAAAATGTCATGTTGTTATAATCTCTAGTCCGCACTAAAACAACGTCTCCGGCTCGTCCTAACAAAAAAATGAAATAGTAACGAATATATGGACTCTCTCTTATATGCAAAAGAAATGATAGAAAAATAACATTCATTGACAAAACCAGTTTGTTGTCATTGGAATAAATGGAAACAACATGCTAAAGACTACATCTGTTTTATTATCTAAATATATACACCTTTGTTTGGTTTATTTCTCGTTTGTATTTACAAAAAACATTCATCACATGTCTGACAAAAGTTAAACACTATTTCCGGATAAACATACTTTCTACTCGTAAGTTTTTTGGCAGACAATGGCCAGAAACGCACACATGACATTAGACTTTCCATACACAGCCAATCTAAGAGACAACAGTAAATGGGGACAGGCTTATGGTTTATGATTTCATGGTAACAATTTTCAGAAACATCAAGAGAGACCCTTCTGAATGATTTATGTCCTTTATAAGGATAAACTCAGACTATTAAACTATCCATGATTTGTTGATGGTTGGTCGCTTATAACAAAATTAACTGAACGTAATGATAATGTCACCCGCTTTTATTGACAAAGTAATAGTTTGTTTTAACTTAACTGATCCATCGAATCTGTTAAAGTAGCTATAATTACACGTGTATTTGTATAATGACAAAGTCTCCACGAGGTTGGCAAAATCCTTAGAAAAGTTCAATGGCAGAAATAAAATACAAAATACTATGACAGCCGATAGTCAATCTTTTAAGTCGACTTAATGACCTTCACACGTTTTGCTAACGTATCAGGAACCCGCTAAATGAGCTGTAATGACCTCCGTGCACACGAGGGCCGCCATGAAGAGAGACGTGGTCCCCTGCCTTTAATGAAGCAATCAATGTTTGGCTTCCTTGGTCGTGACGTGCGTCGGTCCCTCGGGCGTACAGGTTTATATGATCGGTCGGCGTCTGTATGTAGCCCCATATCTCGGCGCCATTGTTGGCCAACAGAGTGGCCGAGAAGAGGTACAGGCCGTCCAGGGGCGCTGTGAAAGTCCCGGTGGCGGTGTTGAAGTGGCCCCCGATATTTGAAATGACTGTGTCAAACTTCAAAACGTTTTTGGCACCAATCTGCGAAATGCTACCTGTCAGTACAGCTGAGAATGCCACTACGGGTATCGAATCTTTCCCTTTATTTCCTGTAATCGAACATATTATGATTAAATAAAGAACAACATCTTTCAGAGTGTGCTTGTGGAGTAATTTACGTTCAGAAATTGATTTTCACAATCCTTGTCACTTAACCAAGGACAATTTTCAATTCCTTTAAATGGATGAAATCATTTTTGCGCGCCTTGCTTCCACCACGTGACAACTAGACATCAACAACAACAACAACAACAACAACAACATTGTGGAACCCTTAAAGAGACTCTCAGATATTGAGATTTTAACTTTTTAAAAATAACTTGTCTTCTACCGTGAAAATAACAACATACGTTTCTAAAGTTATATAGAGCTGGATTATTTATAGCTTCCCAACTCTGCACATAACTGTACAGATAATATTAAAAACACCAAAATGGTCGATATTGCAGAGCGTTTAAATGGGTTTATTTTGTAAATAACGATCTTATTTTGGAGCAAGACCTGGTATTATTAGAGACCATCATCACAAAGGTCTTTAAAGGAGCAAACCAAAAGGCAAAAATCAATTGATATATTGAATCTTAATCCATTTGATAAGGATTTAACGAAAAGTTTTCAAACTTTCTAAATTAGGTGTAAATTTCGACCTCTATCGTTGTGTCATCTATTTCAATATAATTACCTCCTCTTAATTTTTAATTATAACATTAAAAAGGTGAATTACATGAAAGAAGTTGGCAAACAAAAAAATCAAACCAGGAAATATTTTTCTAATATGACACTTGATTTTGATTTTGATCTTTTTAATCTTTAATCTTATTATTCTGACTTTTCTGATTTTTTGGCATCAGGAAGTTACAGGAGAGGTTGAATACCTTTTAACCTACTCGAGGAGGCATTCTCCCGTTAGTAATAAACCGGCTTCCCCAAAGGAGAACAGACAGATGCGTATGCTCACTTCACATTGATTAACTTAACGATTAGTAAAGACATTGAAAATGATCTTTTGTGACAAGGAGTCTGAATATAAATAGTTAACGTTTATAATTCCGAAAGCACAATTCTCTGGGAGAGTCTCTTTAACATCCTCATGTAGAAAGTATGGGTATAAAGTTTAAATATAATTGAGCAATATTCAAACTACTTATGTTATCGTTCTTTGTTTTAGTCCAAGTTTGACCCGTTTTTGCTTAACGAATATAATGTATAGGTCCATACACATTTCAGAAGACCCACTTGACGATGCAATCTAAAATACCACCTAGTACTCTAACTTTAGATCGTTGTTTACAAAATAGCGCGTTCAAATGGTCTGCAGTATCTGCAATTTAAATGATATTTTTTCTTTTCTTTACAGTTATGAGCAGGAGCGGGAAGCTGTCAATGTTGCTGTTTTTCACGGTAAAAGACCATTTATCTTTAAAAGTTAAAATCCCAATCTTTGAGAGAGTCTCTTGAATGTGCTTCAGGGCACTTTGATAAAATTAGAGGATCAAGCTTGACATACCAAGGCCCCTTGCTGTGTTGGTCCAAGTCCGTTATGGTTCTCACGAATGAAAGCCAGTCGGTTGATTAATTAAATGAAGACGATTCCGCGTAACTTAACTCAGGAGTCTTCCTGACCTAGTCGTTAGATTACAGATATTAAAATCACATGATTTTTTCCGTGTTGGTTCAAACCCCAGTTACAGCATTTGGATTTTCACAAGAGGTAGTCGCCTGGCTGTCTAACGGGATGCTGATGGTTCTATCCGGCTTTACCGGTCCTTATGAACAGTTGAATATGAGGTCTACCTCCATCACTAATAAGTCGGCATCGCATTATAACTAGAATTATGTTGACGCGATGTAAAACCAAATATAAAAGAAAATTAATAAATAAATCCAAAATGATTGCCTTACCTTGGTCAGACAAAGTTTGCAACCCGTCTATCCTTTCTTTCAAAACATCGACTTCTTTGCTCAAGTTCTTCAGCTGTTCCCGTACGCCACCGTCATCGACACCTGACGCGCCTGACAGTTTCCCAACTTTCTCTCCCAGCGTCTTCAGCATCGCATTTGACTCTATCGCATACTCCAGCAGCTTCTGCTCATAAAGACCAGCCGGACAGGATGGTTCCCCGTCGAGGGATACCGCCAATTGTACGCAGAGCATGAAGACAACGGCTACCAGTGACACCACCATCATGGCCATTTGGAGAAGACTGCGAGTCGTAATTTAGTGAACGTATACTTGAGGTTAGCTTATATAAGTGGCCCGTGGCGGGAGAACGTGTTTGTTACGATGCAACCACGACAATAAAGCGTTTACACCAACATATCTTTCGAGATCTTCATGGAACAGTTAGTTTGACTATGGTTATTGTCGTTTTCAACATGAGTTATCTATATAGTGGTCTCGGTGTACCTTCATTCACCTATGCTTATAATTCACCATTTTGAAGCTCTCTCTTTGGTTGGATTAGTTCGGTCGTACCCCGACCTATGTATGCCGATCACGACAGAAGTAATCCGACAATAGAATGAGTTTCAAAATGGCAAATGATGAGTATTTTACCTTAACAGTACGTAATTACAAATTTGTAATGTTATAGATGATCAGCTTCAACTTACGTGAATACCTTCCTTGAGTCGTTTGGTAAAATGCTACCCTAGTCAAAATAAATAAAAATGTTGATGCGATAGGCAAAATATGAACATTCTGTGTTTAGTATGATACATAAGCCAGAAACCATTATGAATAAGGAAGAAATTCCTTGTAACGAGACATTTTTCTCTACCACGGTGGTTTATTTCAAAGACTTTGTTGACTCATGTCGAATATAGTTGATTCTTATCTTACTAGACTTTATACCTCGTTGAATCCGTTATACAACCCCAAGCAGGAGGACCATTCTCCCAATTAACCACCCTCCACTTAACATTTTCATGAACCAATCGAAATCAAGAGTGCACGTTTCCGCTTTCCGTCGCGGTATGAAATAGTTGTTCAATTAAGGGTGTTGTGTTTAGTATTATTATCTCGCTTTTGACTGTGGAATTGTTAAGGAATAACAATACTTCATTTGGTCCATTCTACAACAGCCTTGATTGACCAAATGTTAAAATTGTTTAGACATCCAATTAGACTAATGCCAGAATATATATTGATTCATAGTTACCATCTGTTTAGTTAAATTCATTAGGAAAGCAGGCATAAGCAAAGAACAATGTAATGCAGTATTGGTAACTGTCGTATTAAAACTGAAATACTGTTGAAACAGTTCTAACCCGATCAAACCAACGAGTAATGATTCTTGGCCACGACGAGATGCAAGATAGTAACTGTGGTCTAGTGGTAAATTGTCGACATCGGGATCGGCGGGTCCCGGGTTCGAATCATCGGTATCTTTCTGAGCAAAGATACACCCCGCATACTTTCTCTCCAACCAGGTAAATAAATTGGTTTCGGTGAGGGAATGAAACACTCTCCCGTTGCTGCCTTTGCCCCAAATATAAACGGGGGATTTATCACCCAGTGATCAGGGAGGTTCATGTACTTGTAAAGTCGCCTGAATATGCATAGCGTAAAAGTAGACTATACATTCTACCTTTCCCATTTACAGCTAGCGTCAATGTGGTGTTACAAAGTTCAAACTGATACTTGAGATTTAAGTGGGGCTTGTAGGTTTTGCCGCTGTTAGTCGGCAAACTCAAATCAAAAAGGAATGTACTGTTCCAGTTTAAAACTGGTTTGGATTTTATATTAACATCGTATAAGCAGTAGTCTGGTTATATCGGGACACCCAGAACAAAACGATTTTTTGGCACTCTCCGTACTGACATTGTCCCTGGAACGTTACCAGTACATGACCAATACGTTAAAGAACTTGGGTGAATGTAACTTCGTCAACGGGGGGCCAGGGGCCCTCAAAATATATTTTAGAGAATAAAGCATCAACAAAAGAACAACCGACACACTGTGTAAAGAATCTAAACGTTTATTCTGCAGTTTGGTTATTGTTTAAAGGGCCTCAACTCATGGAGTTTATAAAAAGGGAAGAAGGCGGAAAAATTACAATACAATACGCCTCTGTCAAACTAAGAAGCCTGTATTTCGTTCAGACACACAACCTTGAGGTGCGCTAGAGACGATGTGATTCATACATTAGGCTAACTTTTACACACACAAGACAGTACACGCTTGGCCTTTCGTTTTGTTTCCTATGTGTTCATTTGATATACTGTTTACGGTTAACAGTGTATAGAGAAAGCATTTGATGCAGAAACGTAAACCTTGGGGTTCGAATTTTCATCCGGACAAGAGGGCAATTGGTTAGATAGCCAGATTGTGCATTTCGAAAAGATGATTATGTATGTTTTGCTTAAACAAAGCATTTTTACTCAACTTCTAGTATAATACTGAACATCCGAATCTATGGGTGATCAAGAAAGTAATTGATTAATGAACGCTGACTCAAGTGCTAAAAGGGTGATGCCAGGATACGGCGAGTCTATATTTTCTAGCTGAGTGCGATAACTACCTTTAAGTATGCATAATGCTTTAAGTTTAGGTACAAAGTTGTATTTCTTCTAGAACACAAGTTAAGGACGACTCCATTGGTCAACTTTGCAACTTAACTAAAATTACATCCGAATGACGCAATGACATATTATGTTTTTAATGGAATGCTATCAGGTTTCTACATTGTCTTATTTGCGTTCAACAATTTCATGCTTTAAAGACATTACCTGGATCGTGTACTATTCTGTTTACCTTGAACTAGCTTATTAAGTCTTTTTGTGGTGTTCTGTTTCCCATATTTCGAATTAAAAAGAAATGGTTTCCCGAACGTTGTAAAGTAAATAATTCGAAACTATGATGATGTGTTTTTTATTTCTTTTTGAATTTAGCAATGAACATTTAAACGGATTACGTTGAGGCTTATGTTTTATTATACAATGTTGATTGTCTCTTGATCAGAAGAACGTATTTCTGATTCGCCTGTGCGGACTTGGACATTTTGTTCTGAAGGTTTTACGTCCGTAACATGCTGATCTGTGGATAGGTTCTATCATTACCATGAGGAAAAAAGTGGAATTATACCAGAAGTATTTGCATTTCACTAATATCCCAAAAACCGCCTTATCTCCAGATGGAGGTGACCAAACAAGTACAGATATATGTTAACGTGCAACAAAAGGACCTATCGCCAACACTGTCGACTTTCCACCACAGGAAGAAAGATTGTATAAGGTTGACTTTATGAAGAAAAATATGCTTAAAGGTGCCGTAACTCCGTTTCATTATCGTTAACATGTAAGAACAGGCGAACCTTCCAGGTCCAAACGTGATAACCCTTAGGCTGATCAGTTAAGTAGGATTATCATGTACGTATAAGGAGTATTCCTAATTAATTCGATAAGTCAATCTGGCTGACGTTTGGCCACTTATCAAGCAGAGTCCACCAAAACTATTTTCGAATTCGCCCCAATGTAATCAAGGTTTATGTAAATATTCTACTTCATAGAACATGTCTGGATACTAGTCGGTAGCTTTGACTCATGCTTTCACTTAATCGGACTATATATTCCACGACAACTAACTTGTAATGAGTTCTTTGAAATAGCATTACCTTATTTTAGTCCTACTAATGTTCCATGATTTGTTCGTTTGAAAAAATATTTCTTTAAAAAAGAATTATAACACGGTGAAGTATTCCTTGTTAATTGGACTTAAAGGCACATCAAAGGAGAGGAGTACAAATAAATTACTGAAAAAATATATGGAGGTCTTTTATTATGTTCATAAAAGTCATGATAATTAGTTTAAGAATGCATTGAGACCCAATTTAATAGACTCATTTAAAATAAGATATTTTGTGCTTGAAATATAGTTTTCTCCAATTCAATCATGTTTATCAACAACCTGTTTGTTTACATATTCAAAATAACGAATTCTGATTGGCCGGTTCAAAAATGTGTGCATCAACTATTCGAATCTGTCAAAAAGTTTACCAAATAATGTAGTTTGATATAGCATTAATCTCCTTTAATGGGCCTTTAACTTATTGTGTGACTATTTTGCCTTATAGCCAACTTTATACTTGTAATAGACCCCTGTTTTATCTTATTTGATGACCAACCCCGTTTTGGTCATAGCTATATGGAACTGTCCGAAGGTAAAGACGTCACGGTGGCTTCGGCATTGACCAATGTACTTCAATTAAGTTTCATTGCGTGATAACAATATTCAAAATGGAAAATAAGTAAATAGAACAAAATATATTATAAACATGTTTTGACAAAACATCGCTTTTGTAGTCACTGTGCTTAACCCCTGTGTTATCATTTCGTATGGTCAGGCCCTGTTGTCAGTTGTTAAAGTAAGCTGTCTGGAGGAAGTGAAGTCATTCCAACGTTCACATTGAACAATGCAATTTGCATACATCTACTCGTAATTGTTTGTATTTTTTTTAAAAACAATATAAGTATATACAGTCTAACTTGTGTTAAGCAACCACCCTTTTAAGCAGCCAACCTGCCTTAAACAACCACTACAGAAAGTCCCATTGTTAGATTTATAGTGTACATCAATTTGTATTAAGCAGCCAACCTGTCTTAAACAGCCAATTTACTCTGTCCCACAGGCTGGCCTCTTAACACAAGTTTGACTGTATCATGAAGTCATTTTGACAAAAGTAGACATTGCTCTATACGAGAGATGTCTACTTTTGTCACAATATTTCGTGTTGTATGATCGTTTTCATACCTTAAAACCCATTTTCATCCTCTATCATCTGCATATAAGTTCCATTCAGACAATTAATATGTTCTTTTAAAAAGAGAAAAAATGATAATAAATAATGACCCACATGAGTAAGTCTATACGAGAGCGGCCAAAGCGTATACGTACACACACATGATAATAATAGTTGTAATAGTAGTAATAATAATAATAACCATCATTCGTAATGAATGAGCTAGCATTCGGTCATGAACATCAAAATGGTAAACGAAATAAATAATAATAATAATGTTAATAATAAAACATAAGGAGGAAACTATGATCAAACTTAATAATTAAGTTAAGTGGACTACAAATGTACACCAAACGAGTTTCCAAGGAAACTAACAATCCCTATCGAGCTGTGGGTAACGGTGAATTCACATTCAATGCCAGAATGAAAGACAGATAACATTACACAATGAACGTATACTTGACCACGGATATGTTCACATATTTACACAAAACGTATGACAAAGAAAATTCCTAAAAACCGAGATATGATTAAAACTATTCGCAGTGAAATTGTCTTAAGGTAGAAAACCATTGATTCTCAATGCTAAAGTTCATTTATACATCAAATCACTATGGTCATTCTCAGTAAACATCGTTCGTAGCCAAACGAAAAGGTCAAGCCAAAAGATGTATACCGAGAACAACCGAAGTACTCCGACGCAAGGATGGATTTCAAAATTGTGGATTAGACACGTGAGTTTTGACACATAGAGTCTGGAATCTGTAGACTCTTTTAACTAAGGCATGTTTTAGCAATGCAAGAATCAATGTAAGGTGGAACACCCTAAATACGCCATTTTCAAATTCGTTTTTTCGTCGGTTAATTTCTTTCGTGCTCGGTATGAAATAGCTGGGCTGGTGCTATTTGCTTTAAAGCAAAACCAGTTTCGAACACTAAATGTAGCGTACGTTATCAATGCGCGTACCAATTCTGATTCCTACTTTCAAGTTATGGTGTCATTGTTCTTGCAGTTTTAAAATATGCTAAATTAGGGGAAAATATGTTTAACGCAAAATGGAGGAATACTGTATATACAAAACATAGGTTGAAATGAATGAATTACTTTCAAAAGAAAATCGGCAAAAGCGTGGCGGCTTTTATTGTAAAATAATGAAATATTAACGAAATGGCGTACACAACAAAAAAGCCATACCATGCTTACCACACATAAGTAACATGAATAACTCATATTTATTAAGAAGAATTAAAGATATGGAGAATCTTAAACCATTTTCTCCACGCATTATGTCAAATTGTCTAAGGAAGATTTTATCTTTCGTAAGCTCGCACTGATTTGCATTTACGAGATACCTTTAATAGGTTCTACCAGGCGAATATTTTGAGAAATTTTCAGTAACTTAGCAAAGGGAAAGAACTCTGCCCATCTCGGTTCAACTATGGTAGGAAGGCTGTCCATGGGGCAATGTACATTTGATGTGGGAACAAAGGTTTCGCCACTAAGCATTGATCTTAATACGTTTATTGAGTATATTTCCATAAGTTTCGACTGGCGACACGGATTTAAGTGACACTGTTGATGACATTTGTTAACTAGCATCAGCGCAATTATAAGATAGAAAAATGTAACGACAGGCTTGATGCATTAACAGATATGACATTAATCAGCATCTTCAAATTTAACACACTGCAACTTCGAATCAGTAATTTAGACGATGAACCAAGAAAGTCTCACCTCAAACATAATAACATATTGCAAGTTAGATTGTGATAAAAGTGACATCCAAACGTTATGGGAAAAGCTATCATACTTCTACGTTGTGATTAACGTGTTTACCTCGTCATGGTTACACAATTCTGATGAAGACACACTCACAAAGTCTGCATAAGCGCCGGAGTACTTATTAGACATCTCTGCAAACTTTATGATCAGTTAAAAGTCCAAAACAGTGTCGAATTATTACGATGATTGTTAGCGATGTAATTCCTACGAGTATCAATCAATACGTCAATGATTCGGTGAAGACATGCTACTATGTCTGCTAGAGTGCGGTAATTTTGATCGTTAATCTTATATTAAACAGCAATGGTACGCTCTGTCCATACATCATGTTATATTTCTTTTAATGACTGCAGTAGGTGGGTGGGTGATTTGTAAATACACTCGCATCATGAAACAATATTAAAGACACACAGCGCGAAACAAAACAAAAAATGTAATCGAACTTCAAGGCGATTCGGCACAGACTATGTTCTTTTTAAACACCGCCTCGTTTTAGTTTCCTCCAACTTACAATAATCGTTCAATCAGTATTGCTTCCCTTTAAAAAAATGAATAAAACTAAGAACAAAACCGTATGATCACACGGATTGTCTCCCTTACACTTCCACGATTTAATGCAGAGTAACAAAAAGATTGTTCAATTTTTGCACATCAAAGGAAAGGAGGACAAATAGATCAATCTATCTCTATATCATTATTAAAAAGTACAAACATTTTTTTTCCTATTGTCCTTTCTTTGTTTTTATATTTTCAATCAATAAACCATTTTTATACTGTAAATCTAGGGTTTTTTACGGTATTTTTTCCTGTTGAATCGTTGTCTCTGGTTTTTCTGCCTGTTCTCCACTAGGGGCGGAAAACATTAAATATGAAAATTATAATGAAAACAAAACGACTATACAATACATTTAAAATCAATAAGAAAACAAATTTACCCTTAAATCTCCCATGATTACGCCAACGTCTCCCTGTCGCCTTTTCTCTGCCAGATCTTGCAGGCGTATCAGCTCCTCGCGCTTGACCAACTCCAACCGGAAGGCTTCTTCCCTCGGTATGGGCTGGGCGTCCGACTTCTTTATGGTGGTTATGTCTGGAAGACTGCCACGAATACCCGTGCGACCAAGCGTATTCCCGGTCTGACCCACCTTATTTTGGCTCTCGATCTTGTACTCTCGTGGCAGGTCGCCCCTTGATGAGGTGGGATTCCTGTGGTTCTGGGTTGGAGCGGCACCGTACACACCTTGTACCCGCTTTCGGATCCCATTCTCTATAATGAAGGTGTCAGGGTTTTTACGGGCGAGGTTCTCGCTACTGTGTGCCTGCACTTTCTCCGGGTAGCCTCCAACACCGCTACCACCACCGCCATCGCTGTCGTCGCCCTTCACTATGCACGGTAGAGTCCGACGGCGCTGGAGCGTGCGCAGCCCTTCGTCGGCCGCTCCCTCGGAGACCCCGGAATCGGGCGAGGTGTCGCTAGGGTATTGCGCCTTCCGTTCTGGGGTCAAAAACGCGTCCCCGAGACCACTGTCGTCGCGTTGAGCTGAATACTAGTCGAAATGGTCATTGAGAATGGTGGAATTAAACAGTTCACTGAATCCCCGGCCGCGACGTGAGCCCGCTAAAAAACTATACCGTCTGATCTTTAATGAGGTGCTCCGGTTGTGGGGAGTATGGTTGGAAATCACAGTCTCGTTCAAAGGGGTGAGGGAATTTGGCGTTTGCAGCAAGGGGTTTGTCTAGCTCAGGAAGTTAAAGTCCGCCTGTGCGCTGATCTTACGGTGCATGCCCTGGGGGTCCCCGGGCGACAGGTTTGCCCCGTCTCGACCCATCATAGATTTTGAGCGGTGATGGGGATTATCGTTCTGCATCTCGACGTGACTGAAATCGTAGTTGTCATCGTGCGCCTGTCCGTTATGGTTTTGCTCCATCAGCTTCTTTTTGATTATGTCGGTGCCTAGGAAAGGAATAAGAACCAAAGTGAATTATGGTTTTCAAAATGGAAAGGAATTGAGGTTTTCAAAATGGACTATTCGTATATTTTTAGGCATATGGGGGTATCTTGTCAGCAAAAAAGAACCCTTACATGAAATTGAGGTTTTAGTTTGTTTGATTTATATGCCTTAATTGTCAATAACAAAATGTTGGTATCTGCTAAAGAGCGAAATCAAAATTGATATTTTTACGGACTTGCATGCAATTCCAAGACCGCATCGTAAAAATGAGAATAATGGGTTTGTTCAGCGCAGCATAGGTGTTTAACATATATATCCCTGATAAAACTGAAAAACGATTGAAAATGGCGTTAAACTCCAAACAAATTAACTATCTGGAAAGTATGTTGTTTTAAATCAGATTTCAATCCAATAACACGAGTTTTCATCCATTGCAATTCTAACATAATTAAATCACCACAAGATGCTAAGTTTAACAGGAAGATATCTTTATGATCTATTTTGGCCTCTGCAGATTCTATATTTAGACTGTAACATGCAACTGCTGTAGCGCTAAACGTTTCCGATGATTCGCATAACAATACCTTCTTAGAGGTATACGTAAATAATCAACGGGAAAGTCCGAAAATAAGATTCGCCATGAAAAGTATGGGAATCTGATTTCAAGAAAACTATCGGATGATCCAGCATTAGCCGAACATCTTGTCCCAGCGCCACTTATATATTTGAATTGTTTTTGAGCTTTGTTTTTTCGTTGCAAAAGATTTCGTTCTTGATCAGCGTATTGATTGAAGAAGACTGGGAAAAATGTTAACCCAAAGATTGAACTCGGTCGTTTAAGGCACGTTCTTTCCTATCTCACGACCATCAATTACTTACTTATTACCAATAACGTTTGTTAACAATCATAAGCATCTAGGAATTTCACTAAGTAATGATGGAAAATGACATGAACACATTTCAAACACTTTAACTTCAGCATCCAAAATTCTAGGAATAATGCGTTCACTGAAATTTAAAATTCGCAGAGAATCACTCAATCAAATTTTTGTGTCATTTTTACGACCAATCTTAGAGTATGCCTCCGTGGTATGGGATAACTGTAAGGCAAGAGAACAAGAATCACTTGAAAAAGTACAAAATGAGGCTGCACGTATTGTAACGGGCGTTACCCGTTCTTTATCTTTGAACAATCTTTACAGGGAAATAGGATGGTTATCTCTTTCTGATAGACGTGCTTATCAAAAGTTGATTCTCACATTTAAAATAGTCAATGGACTTTGTCCAACTTATCTAAGCGACATATTCCCTTCTACGGTTGGTGCTAGAACTGATTATCCTTTGCGTAATGCTTCAGAGATAGACATTATAAGCAGGAGAACTGAAATATTTGCAACCTCTTTTATTCCTTCAGCTGTCTCTAGATGGAACGAGCTTCCCCTTGGGATCAGGTCGATCAATTCGCTTTCCCTGTTCAAAAGTAAGGTAAGGAACATGTTTCCTCAGCAGTAGTACCAAGACACTTTTTCATTGGTGCACGTAAGCTAGCAGTACTACAAACTAGAATTCGAATTAAATGTAGTGATCTTCGATCAGACTCATTTGCTAATCATTTAGCACAAGACACTTTATGTTTATGTGGTCATTTACTCGAGGATGCCGAACACTATTTCTTCCAATGCGAGCAATTTTCAGCTCAAAGGCTTAAATTATTTTCTGAACTTCGCATGTATCCCTTCAATGTTAGAAAGAATGCACCAATAAAGGGTCAATTACAATCAACACAAATTGTTGGAAAATGTAGAAATAGATGTCTGTCTAACCTTGTTAGTATGAAACATTGGTCTAGAACTTGTTTGTGTACATACCGACCTTGGATTGAACATCTTTATACATTTTAAAATGTACACATTCCCTATTGTAATTATAAAAATAGATGAAAGACAAAGTGTCAATCTTACGAAAGAGCATTTGATCGACTGTGGACATCATTTCATTGCATCTTATTATGTACATATTCATATTTGTGTCAATAAAGATGGATGCCCTACAGAATGTCGGCCATTTAAAAGGTTAAGAAAACGACTCTGTGTTCCCTTCTCCGTTGATATATCAACATAAAGTGTCATTTTGGTAAAAGCCATAAATGTGCTCATTAACACTTGAATTGTGAAAGTTGTAGAATAATTGAAAATTAACTTAAAGTACTTTGAATTCCCTTTTATATAGGAATCGAAACTGTACTACGTTCAAATGAGGCTTTTGAAAGAACCATTGGGAACCAATAGAACTCAACAAATTCAACATTTTGAATGTCCAAGTTGGTAATATTGGATAAATGGCAGTACTTTTTATGTGTTTCACGTGATTTTCCAAACCCGGTGATCGCCATTTATTAATCCGAGCGCTCCTTGCTACTGTAGATGTTACCCAAATGTAAACAATTGAATTCAATTGGTGGGAACCAAGTTTGTGAAAATAGCTCTTTGAAAAATAGATGATAAAATGTACAGGCATTATATTTTAATGATCCTATGGTTTTTTTATATGATTTAACATATTCTATTTAAAAAGGATATCTTTGATAAACATTTATTTCAGAAAAACAACAATAAGGGTACTGAACAATTTGTGGAAGTCATTGTAAGTCACTGGGAAATAAAAACAATCGTTCCTTTGTTAAAGGAATTCTGACTCATTGGCTACTATTGCGTTGAATAGTATAGCATAATATATATAGAAGATATATGTGTATCCGACTCAGCAATAATTCACGGTGGTTAATCAAAACGGCTTCTATGCGTATAATCAAGCGTTGCGTTACCGATAAAACGTCTTGACGGCTCTTGTATTTCATGTTTTACTTTCTTGAAAGAGAACAAGCCCAAAGCGGTGAGGGACCATTATTAGAAGTCTGCGACATTATTACCTCGACCACATAGGTCACTCAGAGTTATCTTGTCCGTGACTATATGCTCTGCATTTTCTTGTGTGTGATGACAAAGTACAATAACAGCATGTATGCTTTTGAAGCACAATGCATACGACATTTAATAATTTTCCGTGTTAATAGTTCGTTCAGAATGTAACACTTAGCCTTTCGTGTCAACAGATTTAAATCAGTAATGGTATGATTAACATAAACTTGAACGAGACAAAAATGGTTATGACAAACTCGAACAAAACGATGTTGGACAAGACAATGACAGTAAGAACAAACTCGGGCGAGAAATCGTTGGAAAAGACATTAACAATTGAAAGTAGAAACAAACTTGGGCGAGACAATAATGAACGCTTC
The DNA here is from genome assembly GCA_947846245.1 of Cerastoderma edule. Lineage (NCBI taxonomy): Eukaryota > Metazoa > Mollusca > Bivalvia > Cardiida > Cardiidae > Cerastoderma > Cerastoderma edule. The sequence continues at coordinate 36,100,635 of OX401410.1, forward strand.
AGTCGAAGGACCGCTTTAAAAGACTTGAATGGACAGTAATTATCGTGGGGGGATGAATATGGGTGGGAAGCATCTATTCGTCTCTCCTTTTGTTGATATAACCAAAGAGAGACCGTCTTATCTTCGTGTTAACGCATAAAACAAAAGCATGAGGGTTCATATAGAAGCCAGTGCTATATGTTCGTACATTAGCCGGTGCCAAAGGGTAATGCATTTTAGACTAATAGACTATTCATACATTATCCGTAGCCAACCAGTTGGGATTTTTATGTATTTCTTTATTTTTCTGATGAACCAAAGAATGGACCATTTTCTTTCCGTTTCAACCTATAAAACAGATTAAAAAAAGAATGAGGGTTCATAACCGGTGCCATCTGTTCGTACATTAGCCGGTGCTAAAGATTACAGCTTTATAGGCTATTCGTATATTATCCGTAGCCACCCCTGTTGAGGATTTTTATATATTTCTTTTATTTACAGACGTTAGATATGACAATAAAACGTGGCATACATAGATCTTCATTTTTCTGATGAATCTTATTTCGAAAAAGAACATAATCTCTTATAAATCAGACAAAAGACTTTATTTTCATCAAAGTGTTTACAATGAAGACTCGCATGTGGCCAAACTGTTTTCTTTAGTGTGGATTAAATAAAATGTTATGAGACAAGACAAAATACATACGTTATACAATATAGTTCATATTGTTCCGTGATACATGTCATTTTAGTGAATTATTTTTCTTTGTTTTTATATTCTTCTGTTTCCTTGTCTATCTTCATATTTTTCTTTGTTTGCAAACGTATAGAAACCGGTGCTTGTACGTATAGAAGCATGCAACGCAAAATTATACGCATAGAAGCCGTTTTGATTAACCACCATGTAATTGTGAAAACTAGAAACAATCGCAATTTAATAATGAACAAAAGCAGACGGACAACTTCAGTTAGACGTTCCTAGAGTCTGCGATTGCATTGATTTCCAGTGTCAAAGCTTCTGTGTCATTATCTTCTTCGACGTTTTGACCAATGTCAATAAGAGCAAAGAGCATGTTGCATTACGGATATATATCGTCGTATATAGCGAAAAAGAATCAGTTATAATCTACTATTCATCATGCTAATGCATTAAATACGAAGAAGCTCTGGTTGCCAATGGTCTCGATGTTGCATTTTAAAGAAGCTTTTGATATAGATATATGATAATTACCGTAAGACGTATTAGACACAGTGGTCTTGAGCACTAACAATAAATTTGAATATTTCAATATTTTTGTCCGTGTTCCTAGTTAAACCAGAGTTTGCTTACCACATATTGTTCAATACAAAGCTTTAAAAGTATCGCCGTCATATTAAATCAATTACCGGATAAACGTACGTGCTACTCGTAAAATTTTGCAGACAAAGGCGGGAAACTCACACATGACATTTGGCTTTCCATACGCAGGCAATATTGTTTTAAGAGACAATAGTAAATAAAGACAAGCTTATGGTGTATGATTCCATAGGAAAGACTTTCAGGTTCTCCAAGATTATCAAGTGAAAGCCTTATGAATGATATATATGATTTGTGTCCTTTATAAAGATGACCTCAGACTATCAAAATAATCATGTTTGTTAATGGTTGGTCGCTTATAACAAGAATGACTGCACATTATGATAGTGTCGCCTGTTTTTATTGACAACATGCTCATTTTTCTTTAACCCAACTGACCTATCAAAACTCGCTAATAATTACATATACATATATATCGGTACAATGACAATGTGTCCACAAGGGTGGCAAATTTCTTAGATAAGTTCAATGGCAGAAAGAAACGTCATTCAAGCATTTATAAAATACAATGACAGCCGACAGTCCATCTTGAAATTCAACTAAATGACCTTCACACGTCTTGTTAACGTATCAGGAACCCGCTAAATGAGCTGTAGAACTGCCCATACAAACGGGGTCCGCCATGAAGGGTCACCTCGTCGCCTGCCTTTAATGCAGTAATCACGGTTTGACTTCCCTGGTTGTGACGATCGTCAGTCCCGCGGGCGTACAGCCAGACTGTAACTGTCGGGATTTTTATGAAGCCCAATATCTCGGCGCCATTGCCTGCCATCAGAGTGGCCGAGAGGTGATACAGGCCGTCCAGGGGCGCCGTAAAAGCTCCTGTTGTGATGTCGAAATGGCCTCCGACGTTTGAGATGACTTTGTCAAACTTCACCACGTTTTCGAAACCAATCTGGTTGAAGTTTTCGACTGAAAGTACCGCTGAGAATGCCACTGCGGGTATAGCGTCTTTCCCTCTGTTTACTGAAATCGAATGTATTATGTTGAAATTAAAGAGACTCGCAGATAGTGCTTTGGGAGTAATAAACGTTAAACAATGATTTTCAAAATCCTTGTCACTAGACTAAGGATCGTTCTCAATTTCTTTAAACGGTCTTTCTTGGGTGTTTTGTTATTGTCACGTGACAACTATAGTATAACTACACAACGACAACAACCACAACATATGGCGGAATCCTTAAAGAGACTCTCTCAGAGATTGAGATTTTAACTTTTTAATAACAAATTGTCTTCTACCGTAATAATATCATTATACATTTCTAAAGTAACTTGGAACAACAATATTATTAACAGCTTCCAAACCCTGTCCATAACTGTACAGAGTAGATAAATAACATTAAAATCGCCGATATTGCAGAGTATTTTAACCGTTTTTTTCTAGATACAAGTGTGTTCGAAAGAGAAAACCAAAGATCGATACAAATTAATATATTGAATCATGCTCCTTTTGATCAAGATTTAATGACACATGCTCGCTTTTTCTACATTGGGTGTAAAGTTATTCCACCACTAATACGTCGTATTATTTATTTTTACTTTAATTTCCTCTCCTTATTTCTTAATTTTGACATAGAAATTTTATATGAATGAAGTTGGCAAATAAAAATCCAATCCAGGAAATATATTAATAATATGATACTTTATTTTTATTTATATTTGGTTCTGTTAAATCTTTAATTGTATTATTCTGACTTTTCTGGGGGGTTTCGCCATCAGGAAGTTACATTATCATAAGTGGAATATCTGTGAAACTGCGCGGTAAGGCATTCTCTCATTAAATATAAACCGGCTTCCCAAAGAAGAACAGACATTCGCAAATGCCCTCTTCGCATTATTTCACCAAAGCACGAAGTTTTAGTTACTAAAAGGAAATTTGGTTTAGTGACAAGGATTGTGAATATATTTTTTAAACGTGTATTATTACTCCCAAACCAAATGTCTTTGAGAGAGTCTCTTTAACATCCAATGTAGAACATATGAATATTTCTTTATTTCCCATATCAAAATCAGCAATATATAATCTACTAATGATTTCGCTGTTTGTTTTACTCCTCGCTCGATCCAGTTTTGCTTGACCGATATAATGTATGGATATATGAACATGCATGGTTAACGTTTCCAAAGACCAAAGTGACGATGCTATCTAAAGATACCTTATCTTACTACAAATAGGATCGTTGTTAACAAAATAAACCCGTTGAAACGGTTTTCATTTTCTGCGATTTAATTGTTCTTTATTTTTTCAATACAATTTATGAGCAGGATTGTGATTCTGGCAATGTTGTTATTTTAACGGTGGAATACCATTTATTTTGAAAGGTTAAAGTTCCGTTCTTTGAGAAAGTCTTTAAAAGGAGTTTCGTGCCCCGATTATGAATTTTGAGGATTGAGCTCGGCATACTAAGTCCACCTGCTGCGTGGATTCATGTCCCGGGAGTAATAGATAATCGTTCTCACGAATAAGAGCCCGCCGGTTGATTATTGGAATGAAGATGATTTCGTTTAGCTTAAATCTGGAGTCTTTCTGGCCTAGTGGTTAGATTACAGAACTTTAAACCACATGGTCCACCTCCGTGTGGGTTCAAACCCCAGCATTTGGATTTTCATAGGAGGTAGTCGCCCGACTGACTAACGTGATGCTGATTGTTCTACCAGTCTTATCCTGTCCGTATGAACAGTTATATCTTGGGTTTTCCTCGACTACAAATAGTTGGCCATCGCCTTAAACCTAAAATATTGTTGACGCGATGTAAAGAAAAACGATAATAATAAATAAATGAAGGATATAATCCAAAAGGATTGCCTTACCTCTGTCAGAAAACGTCTGAATCCCGTTAATCCGTTCTTTCAAAGCATCGACCTCTTTGCTTAAGTTCTTCAGTTGTCCCTGGAAGTCATCGACACCTGACGCGCCTGACAGTTTCCCAACTTTCTCTCCCAGCATCTTCAGCATCGCATTTGACTCTATCGCATACTCCAGCAGCTTCTGCTCATGAAGACCAGCCGGACAGGATGGTTCCCCGTCGAGGGATACCGCCAATTGTACGCAGAGCATGAAGAAAACGGCTACCAGCGACACCACCATCATGACTATTTGGAGAGGACTGCAAGTCGTAATTTGGTGTACGTATACTTGAGGTTAGCTCATATGAAAAGACTGCGGCGGGAAAACGGGTTCGTCATCATGCAACCACGACAATAAAGCGTTCACACCAACAGATCTTTAAAGTTCTTTATCGAACAGTTTGTTTGACAATGTTATTGTTGTTTTCAACATGATTTATTTATTTAGTGGAGTATCTTCCCATACCAGTAACACCTACTAGTACAAGTTAATTATCTTTAAAATCCGCTGACTGCTTCCCAACATGATTATTAATGATCAATGTTGAGAGACGAATGAGCAATTACGCAATTTCTTCATTCAAAAAATGGAACATATAGTGACTAAATTTGTGTAGGTTCAAACAACACTCCCTCGTAATTCAATGTTGAGAAAAACAATATTGCAAAGTAACACAACATTGAAATCATCTCTCTGAGACGTTTCCAGAGACGTGTCAAATGAGAAAAACTATTTGTATGTCATCTTCTTTCCAAAACTTCAAATATCTGCTTAATATCGATGAGTAAAATACTAAGAGTAGCAACCAGGTAAGACTACAGGCCAGTCGCCAATTGACTTGGTTGTTGGCTTTGTAATCATAATCATAAAGTTGGTTCCAGCACTATAAGGGTTAATAAGTCTGATTACCTTCCAACTGAGCTATGTGTTTAGGTCTGAAAGGATATGATTTAAGCATCCGTTTTAACTAGCTTTAAATGAACGTTTTTGTTATATCATTTTAATCATGAGAACTTAAATCGCAATCAAAATAGTTGTTTTAGGAAGCTTTTTACTTAGGATATCCAAAGCACATGTGTATGTTTAAGATATCATTCGATTTCAATATAAAAAGTATTCATTGGAATCGTCTCTCCGGGATCTCTTCAATTATGCTTCAGTTAACAATATTGTTAATGTTTTGAAGATAACATCCTTGTTCATCGGTTTAAGGTAAAATACCCATAATCCGTCGTTTTGAAACTCTATTAGGTTGGATTACTTCGGTAATTTCAGTACACATCGGTCGGGGCCGTAACAATTCGCTGTTAATAGAAAAGTTTCGACTCCGACCGATGTATTCTAAAAATGACCTTAGTAATCTGACAAAGGAATGAGTTTCAAATGGCTAATTATGGATATTCTACCTTAAATGTACGTAAATTACAATTCTGTGTTGTTATTGAAGATCAGCTTCAACTTACGTAAATATTTTCCTTAAGTCATTTGGTAAAATGCTACCTTGATCAAAATAAAAATAAAAATGTTGAAAAATTGGAAAACTATGAACATTCTGTGTTTAGTTTTATACATGAGGCAGAACCCATTATGAGTAAAGAAGAAATTCCTTGTAACGAGAAATTCCATTCTCAGACTGTAGTTTATCTTAAAGACTTTGCTGACTCACGTCGAATATAGTTGATTCTTATCTTAATAGACGTTTTGACTCGTTCAAGTCCGTCAGACGAACTCAAGCAGAAGGACCATTTTCCCAATTAACCGCCCTCTCCTTAACATTTGCATGAACCAATCGAAATCAAGAGTGCACGTTTCCGCTTTTCGTCGCGGTATGAAATAGTTGTTCCATTGAGGATGTTGCATTTAGCATAATTATCTCGCTTTTGACTGTGGAATTGTTTAGAAAATAAAGTAGAACTTTTCCACAATGTTCATTTTTTTCCTATTGTCAAAAGTATAACAATACTTCATTGGTCTTATATACAACAGCCTTGATTGACCAAATATCATATTTGTTTACACATCCAATGAGACCAATGCCAGATTTATTGATTGGTTATTACCCTCTGTTTAATCAAATTCATTAGGAAAGCAGGCATAAGCATAGAACAGTGTAATGCAGTATTGGTAACCGTCGTATTGAAACTGAAATACTGTTGAAACCGTTTTAAACCACGACCAAACCAACCAGCAATGATTCTTGGCTACGACACGATGCACGATTTGAACTGTGCTGCAGTGTAGGGTGTCGGCATAGGTATAGGCGGGTCCCGGGTTCGAGTCATTGGAATCTTTCTGAGCAAAAATACATCCCACGTTGCTTCTCTCAAATAAAGGCGTACCTGTCAGGGATAAACATTGTGCCGTATATAAAATGCCGATTTAATACTCAGTGATCGACAACGTTCATGTACTTGTAAAATCGCCTGAATATGCATAGTGTAAAAGTAGACTCGTACAACCTTTCCCTTTTACAGCAAGCGTCAATGTCGTGTTACAGAGTTCAAACTGATACTTGACATGGACGTTGGGCGTGTAGGTTATGCCGCTGTTAGTCGGCGAATTCAAATCAAAAAGGTATGTGCAGTTCCAGTTTAAAAGTGGTTTGGATTTGATATCAACATCATATCAGCAGCAATCTGGTTAAATCGGGACACTCAGAACAAAACGATTTTTTGGCACTCTCCGTACTGACATTGTCCCTGAAACATTTGAATCAAAGCTTTAATGTAGTGATATATTTCATATTAATGAGGGTCCTATATGGTCCAATTGATTTTAACAGGTGATCAACTGGTAATTTGGTTTACTCCGGGTTGGATCCCAACAGGTAGCATTGGTTTTATCAATCGGATCTCTTCGGCAGGTTTCAGCAGGTCGAATTGGTGTGACCTGGCAACATCACCATGGTATACCGATATGTATGGTATACCGGATTTAACTTATCCAGTTTTAACTAATCTGGTTTTAACTTATCCAGTTTTGTGAATTTGCTCAGTATCAATTCGAATAATAATAAACGCTTATCTGGTTTACAAGGGTGAACGAATGACATTCAAACACCTTTGCAATCACTGTGGCCCGGTACATATCCGATATGTTAAGGGACCATGGTGAATATAACTTCGTCAACGGGGACCAGGGGCTCTCAAAATATATTTTGGAGAAGGAAACATCAACAAAAGAACAACCGACACACTGTGTAAAGAATCTAAACGTTTATTCTGCAGTTTGGTTATTGTTTAAAGGGCCTCAACTCATGGAGTTTATACAAAGGGAAGAAGGCGGAAAAATTACAATACAATACGCCTCTGTCAAACTAAGAAGCCTGTATTTCGTTCAGACACACAACCTTAAAGTGCGCTAGAGACGAGGTGATTCATACATTAGGTTAACTTTTACACTCACAAGACAGTACACGCTTGGCCTTTCGTTTTGTTTCCTATTTCTTCATTGGATATACTGTTTACGGTTAACAGTGTATAGGGAAAGCATTTGATGCAGAAACGTAAACCTTGGGGTTCGAATTTTCCTCCGGACAAGAGGGCAATTGGTTAGATAGCCATATCGCGCATTTCGAAAAGATGACTATGTATGATGTTTTGCTTAAACAAAACATTTTACTCAACTTCTTGTATAATACTGAACATCCGAATCTATGGGTGACCAAGAAAGTAATTCATTATCAATTTTTGTTTGCTCAAACATAGGTTTTTAAGTAAGTTTTTGAATTAATTAATTAACGCTTACTCAAGAGCTAAAATGGTGATGCCAGGGTACGGCGAGTCTATATTTTCTAGCTGAGTGCGTTTTGGTATGTATAATGCTTTACGTTTAGGTACAAAGTTGTATTTCTTCTAGAACACAAGTTAAGGACGACTCCATGGGTCAACTTTGCAACTTAACTAAAATCACAGCCGAATGACGCAATGACATATTACGTTTTTAATGGAATGCTATCAGGTTTCTACATTGTCTAATTTGCGTTCAACAATTTCATGCTTTAAAGACATTACCTGGATCGTATACTATTCTGTTTACCTTGAACTAGCTGATTAAGTCTTTTTGTGGTGTTCTGTTTCCCATATTTCGAATTAAAAAGAAATTGTTTCCCGAACTTTGTAAACTATGATGATGTGTTTTGTATTTCTTTTTGAATTTAGCAATGAACACTTAAACGAATTACGTTAGGCTTATGTTTTATTACACAATGTTGATTATCTCTAGATCAGAAGTATTTGCATTTCACTAAGATCCCAAAAAACTGCCTTATCTCCAGATGGAGGTGACCAAACAAGTACAGATATATGTTAACGTGCAACAAAAGGAACTATCGCCAACACTGTCGACTTTCCACCACAGGAAGAAAGATTGTATAAGGTTGACTTTATGAAGAAAAATATGCTTAAAGGTGCCGTAACTCCGTTTCATTATCGTTAACATGTAAGAACAGGCGAACCTTTCAGGTCCAAATGTAATAACCCTTAGGCTGATCAGTTAAGTAGGATTATCGTGTACGTATAAGGAGTATTCCTAATTAATTCGTTAAGTCAATCTGGCTGACGTTTGGCCACTTATCAAGCAGAGTCCACCAAAACTCATTTCGAATTCGCCCCAATGTAATCAAGGTTTATGTAAATATTCTACTTCATAGAACATGTCTGGATACTAGTCGGTAGCTTTGACTCATGCATTCACTTAATCGGACTATATATTCCACGAAAACTAACTTGTAATGAGTTCTTTGAAATAGCATTACCTTATTTTAGTCCTACTAATGTCCCATGATTTGTTCGTTTGAAAAAATACTTCTTTAAAAAAGAATTATAACACGGTGAAGTATTCCTTGTTAATTGGACTTAAAGGCATATCAAAGGAGAGGAGTACAAATAAATTACTGAAAAAATATATGGAGGTCTTTTATTATGTTCATAAAAGTCATGATAATTAGTTTAAGAATGCATTGAGACCCAATTTAATAGACTCATTTAAAATAAGATATTTTGTGCTTGAAATATAGTTTTCTCCAATTCAATCATGTTTATCAGCAACATGTTTGTTTACATATTCAAAATAACGAATTCTGATTGGCCGGTTCAAAAATGTGTGCATCAACTGTCAAGGTCAGAGGTGAAGAATCAGGAAATCTGAATTATAAAACTTGCATATCTGGGTTATTTCTGGTTTACTTTCACATTTCAATTGTGTTTATGTTTTGTTCTGGTAATAACTATTTGAATCTTTCAAAAAGTTTACCAAATAATGTAGTTTGATATAGCATTAATCTCCTTTAATGGGCCTTTAACTTACTGTGTGACTAGTTTGCCTTATAGCCACCTTTATACATGTAATAGACCCCTGTTTTATCTTATTTGATGACCAACCCCGTTTTGGTCATAGCTATAAGGAACTGTCCGAAGGTAAAGACGTCACGGTGGCTTCGGCATTGACCAATGTACTTCAATTACGTTTCATTGCGTGTTAACAATATTCAAAATGGAAAAAAAGAACCAAATATATTATAAATATGTTTTGACAAAACATCGCTTTTGTGGTCATTGTGCTTAACCCCTGTGTTATCATTTCGTATGGCCAGGCCCTGATGTCAGTTATTAAAGTAAGCTGTCTGGAGGAAGTGAAGTCATTCAAACGTTCACATTGAACAATGCAATTTGCATACATCTACTCGTAATTGTTTGTATTTTTCTTTTTAAACACAATATACAGTCTAACTTGTGTTAAACAACCACCCTTTTAAGCAGCCAACCTGCCTTAAACAACCACTACAGAAAGTCCCATTGTTAGATTTATAGTGTACATCAATTTGTATTAAGCAGCCAACCTGTCTTAAACAGCCAATTTACTCTGTCCCACAGGCTGGCCTCTTAACACAAGTTTGACTGTATCATGAAGTCATTTTGACAAAAGTAGACATTGCTCTTTACGAGCGATGTCTACTTTTGTGACAATATTTCGTGTTGTATGATCGTTTTCATACCTTAAAACCCATTTTCATCCTATATCATCTGCATATAATTTCCATTCAGACCATTAATATGTTCTTTTAAAAAGAAAAAAAATGATAATAAATAATGACCCACATGAGTAAGTCTAAACGAGAGCGGCCAAAGCGTATACGTACACACACATGATAATAATAGTTGTAATAGTAGTAATAATAATAATAACCATCATTCGTAATGAATGAGCTAGCATTCGGTCATGAACATCAAAATGGTAAACGAAATAAATAATAATAATAATGTTAATAATAAAACATAAGGAGGAAACTATGATCAAACTTAATAATTAAGTTAAGTGGACTACAAATGTATACCAAACGAGTTTCCAAGGAAACTAACAATCCCTATCAAGCTGTGGGTAACGGTGAATTCACATTCAATGCCAGAATGAAAGACAGATAACATTAAACAATGAACGTATACTTGACCACGGATGTGTTCACATATTTACACAAAACGTATGACAAAGAAAATTCCTAATAACCGAGATATGATTAAAACTATTCGCAGTGAAATTGTCTTAAGGTAGGAAACCCATGATTCTCAATGCTAAAGTTCATTTATACATCGAATCACTATGGTCATTCTCAGTAAACATCGTTCGTAGCCGAAACTGTTCGCTTTTAAACGAAAAGGTCAAGCCAATAGATGTATAACGAGAACAACCGAAGTACTCCGACGCGAGGATGGATTTCAAAATTGCGGGTTAGGGGTATTCTTACTTAACTTAGTCGTGAGTTTTGACACATAGAGTCTAGAATCTGTAGACTCTTTTAACTAAGGCATGTTTTGTCTCTGATTAAATGAAAAGTGTTAGCAATGCAAGAATCAATGTAAGGTGGAAACCCCTTAATACGCCATTTTCAAATTCGTTTTTTCGTCGGTTAATTTCTTTCGTTCTCGGTATAAATAAGCTGGGCTGGTGCTATTTGCTTTAAAGCAAAACCAGTTTCGTACACCAAATGTATCGTACGTTATCAATGCGCGTACCCATTCTGATTCCTACTTTCAAGCCTTCAATGGCACGTGATATTCGATTGAATGAATGTGTTATGGTGTCATTGTTCTTGCAGTTTTAAAATATGCAAAATCAGGGGAAAATATGTTTAACGCAAAATGGAGGAATACTTTATATACAAAACATAGGTTGAAATGAATGAATTACTTTCAAAAAGAAAATCGGCAAAAGCGTGGCGGCTTTCATTGTAAAATAATGAAATATTAACGAAATGGCGTACACAACAAAAAAGACATATCATGCTTACCACACATAAGTAACACGAATAACTCATATTTATTAAGAAGAATTAAAGATATGGAGAATCTTAAACCATTTTCTCCACGCATTATGTCAAATTTTCTAAGGAAGATTTTATCTTTCGTGGGTTCGCACTGATTTGCATTTACAAGATACCCTTAATAGGTTCTACCAAGCGAATATTTTGAGAAGTTTTCAGTAACTTAGCAAAGAGAACTTTTGGGAAAGAACTATGCCCATCTCGGTTCAACTATGGTAGGAAGGCTGTCCATGGGGCAATGTACATTGGATGTGGGAACAAAGGTTTCGCCACTAAGCATTGATCTTAATACGTTTATTGAGTATATTTCCATAAGTTTCGACTGGCGACACGGATTTAAGTGACACTGTTGATGACATTTGTTAACTAGCATCAGCGTAATTATAAGATAGAAAAATGTAACGACAGGCTTGATGCATTATAGATATGACATTAATCAGCATCTTCAAATTGAACACATTGCGACTTCGAATCGGTATTTTAGACGATGAACCAAGAAAGTCTCAACTTAAACATAATAACATTTCGCAAGTTAGATTGTGATAAAAGTGACATCCAAACGTTATGGGAAAAGCCATCATACTTCAATGTTGTGATTAACGTGTTTACCCCGTCATGGTTACACAATTCTGATGAAGACGCACTCACAAAGTCTGCATAAGCGCCGGAGTACTTTTTAGACATCTCTGCAAACTTTATGATCAGTTAAAAGTCCAAAACATTGTTGAATTATTACGATGATTGTTAGCGATGTAATTCCTACGAGTATCAATCAATACTCAATGATTCGGTGAAGACATGCTACTATGTCTGCTAGAGTGCGGTAATTTTGATCGTTAATCTTGTATTAAACAGCAACGGTACGCTCTGTCCATGCACCATGTTGTATTTCTTAATGACTGCAGTAGGTGGGTGGGTGATTTGTCAATACACTCGCATCATGAAACAAAATTAAAGACACACAACGCAAAACAAAACAGAAAATGTAATCCAACTTCAAGGCGATTCGGCACAGTTTATGTTCTTTTTAAACACCGTCTCGTTTTAGTTTCCTCTAACTTATAATAATCGTTCAATCAGGATTGCTTCCCTTGGAAAAAATAAATAAAACTAAGAACAAAACAGTATGATCACACGGATTGTCTCCCTTACACTTCCACGATTTAATGCAGAGTAACATAATACAGTCAGAGTTTTCTCCCTTTCCTCTCAAATCCGTATATGGGTTTACAACTTTACAGTAGAAAACACACGACTTTGATGTTGAACTCTCGTCACCTTTGCTCGTTCTCTTATCGTCCGTCCGTCTGCCGTCTTCTGTCGTTACACTAGACAAGCCTTCTTATGCCAACAAAGCTGTTTTGACAGCTGGCACAAACAACGCGCATTAGCTTCCGGTCATACGACGGGAAAGCCATCAAAATAGGGAATTATGGGTAGGAATGGCGGTGGTTCCCTTCAGGAAAGAAGATTAAAAAACATTGTGGCTAAACTTAAGTTCAATGCTATAACTAGCACAAGGAGCTGTCTTTGCTGCACAAAGTCCTGAAATAGAAAAGGTTATTCAATTAATATCTAGTATATTGGTGTTCATTTTATATATGATTCGTTATAGTGTAATTGTAGCTGTTTATTTCATTGTATATGATCTTACCCACAATGAATGAAATAATTTTGTTTATTTTTTGTAAATTTACGTTACTGAATAAAATATCTTTCTATCCATATATCAATATTAAATAGTACCAAGTTTATCTTTCCCATTTCTCCTCTTTTCGTTTTATTTTTGATGCATTTATTGTGAATACGTATACGGTTTAGATCGACTACCATATACACCGCACGTAATTATATGTGAATCGACTTTTTGATAAATGAAATAAGATTGTTCAGTTTTTGCAAGTTTACGTTACTGAATAAAATATCAATCTATCTATATATCATTACTAAAAAGTACTAAAATCTTTTTTTCCTATTGTCCTTTCTTTGTTTTTAAAACAAATGTTATTGTATTGTACATTTTTATATTTTCAATCAATAAACCATTTTTATACTGTAAATCTGCCTGTTATCCACTAGGGGCGGAAAACATTATATACGAAAATTATAATAAAAAACAAAAAGACTATACAATACATTTAAGATTAATAAGTAGACAAATTTACCCTTAAATCTCCCATGATTACGCCAACGTCTCCCTGTCGCCTTCTCTCTGCCAGATCTTGCAGGCGTCTCAGCTCCTCGCGCTTGGCCGACCCCAACCGGAAGGCCTCTTCCCTCGGTATGGGCTGGGCGTCCGACTTCTTTATGGTGGTGATGTCTGGAAGACTGCCACGAATACCCGTGCGACCAAGCGTATTCCCGGTCTGACCCACCTTATTTTGGCTCTCGATCTTGTACTCTCGTGGCAGGTCGCCCCTTGATGAGGCGGGATTCCTGTGATTCTGGGTTGGAGCGGCACCGTACACACCTTGTACCCTCTTTCGGATTCCATTCTCTATAATAAAGGTGTCAGGGTTTTTACGGGCGAGGTTCTCGCTACTGTGTGCTTGCACTTTTTCCGGGTTCGAGCCTCCAACACCGCTACCACCACCGCCATCGCTGTCGTCGCCCTTAACTATGCACGGTAGGGTCCGACGGCGCTGGAGCGTGCGCAGCCCTTCGTCGGCCGCACCTTCGGAGACCCCGGAATCGGGCGAGGTGTCGCTAGGGTATTGCGCCTTCCGTTCTGGGGTCAAAAACGCGTCCCCGAGACCACTGTCGTCGCGTTGAGCTGAATACTGGTCGAAATGGTCATTGAGAATGGTGGAATTAAACAGTTCACTGAATCCCCGGCCGCGACGTGAGCCCGCTAAAAAACTATACCGTCTGATCTTTAATGAGGGACTCCGGTTGTGGGGAGTATGGTTGGAAATCACAGTCTCGTTCGAAGGGGTGAGGGAATTTGGCGATTGCAGCAAGGGGTTTGTCGAGCTCAGGTAGTTAAAGTCCGCCTGTGCGCTGATCTTACGGTTCATGCCCTGGGGGTCCCCGGGCGACAGGTTTGCCCCGTCTCGACCCATCATAGATTTTGAGCGGTGATGGGGATTATGGTTCTGCATCTCGACGTGACTGAAATCGTAGTTGTCATCGTGCGCCTGTCCGTTATGGTTTTGCTCCATCAGCTTCTTTTTGATTATGTCGGTGCCTAGGAAAGGAATAAGAACCAAAGTGAATTATGGTTTATAAAAAGGAAAGGAATTGAGTTTTTTTTCATGGACTATTCGTATATTTTTAGAAGAGGCATATGGGGGTTTATTGTCAGCAAAAATAACCCTTACACGAAATTGACGTTTTAGTTTGTTTGATTTATATGTCTTAATTATCAATAACAAAATGTTGGTGTCTGCTAAAATCAAAATTGATACTTTTACGGACTTGCTTGCAATTCCAAGTCCGCATCATAAAAATGAGAATAATGGGTTTGTTCAGCGCAGCATAGGTGTTTAACATATATATCCCTGATAAAACTGAAAAACGATTGAAAATGGCGTTAAACTCCAAACAAATTAACTCTATGGCAAGTATGTTGTTTTAAATCAGATTTAAATCCAATAACACGAATTTTCATCCATTGCAATTCGAACATAAATGAATCATCACAAGATGCTTAGTTTAACAGGAAGATATCTTTATGATCTATTTTGGCCTCTGCAGTTTCTATATTTAGACCGTAACATGCAACTGCTGTAGCGCTAAACGTTTCCGATGATTCGCATAACAATACTTTCTTAGAAGTATACGTAAATAATTAACGGGAAAGTCCGAAAATAAAATGCGCCATGAAAAGTATGGAAATCTTATTTAAGAAAAGTATCGGATGATCCAGCATTAGCCGTACATCTTGTCCTAGCTCCGCTCATAAATTTGAATTGTTTCTGAGCTTTGTTTTTTGTTGCGAAACATTTTGTTCTTGAACAGCATATTGACGACCGGGAAATTTGTCAACACAAAGATTGAACTCGGTTGTTTGTGGCGCTTTCTACCCTACCTCCCGACCATCAATTTCGCATGAACCTCCTCCTTCGATGTCTGAAAGATTGCACTAATAAAGGGTTAATTACCCCCAACACAAAAGGTTGGACAATGTTGGAATACCTTTCTGTTTCACCTTGGCATGTGTTATGGATAATGAAACAGCGTTGAGCATAGCACGAAACATTGGTCTAAAGTTTGCTTGTATACACATTGATTCTGGTTTAGAACATCTTTATACACTTTATAACGTAAATCGTCCACCTTGCAATGCTATTAAAGATGATGCCAAATACAATAGCTTTCATACAAAATACCATCTTATCAACTGTGGTACACATTTCAAAGCATCTAATTATGTACTCAGTCCTCTTTGTGACAATAAAGATAAATGACATACAAAATGCCGTCTATTTGAAATGTAATAAATTCGACAGAGTTCATCGCAAACTTCTTTTTCTATCACAGTGTCTTCAACACGTGCTGTCTACAACTGCTTTAGAATTTGGAAAACTTCAATAGGAAATTTACATTGCATTTGTTTATAGCCGTTTAGTGTAAGGTACTAGCCCTTTGATTCTAAAGGGTCGTTATGTGACTAAATTCGGAAGTTTTGATAAGGATAGTGTGCATTGCTTTTGAGGAGACACATTCGATGCTTACGCACAGCATTACTAAATAAATGTTAAAGATAGCCTAAATATCCAATCCGACCAATCGATACTAAGAAACCATCAGGTCTGGATTCCACATTTTGTACATACCTGGTTGATGAAATTCGGGGGCGAACTGTTTGGCTTTCAATCTCGCCGTATCCGAATCCATTTCCGCCTTAAGTGCTGCCTGATCTGCCTGTTCGGCTTTCGTCCGTGCATTGGCCATCCTGAAAGACCATTTGTACGTTATAAGGTCATGGTAGTTTATGTTTTTATTGCGGAAAGCAATAGTTATCAGTTAGTTAGATTCTCATAATAAGCTTTGTCAACTTTGCAAATTTTATATAATTCAAATTGAGACTTCATACTAATGGCGGCTGGCCTGTAATCTTACCTATTTGCTACTCTGAGTAACTTTCCTCAACAGAATTAAGCTAAAATTTAAGGGATGGGAAAGGGACGACATAAGATGTTACTTTTAGAAAATGACCCAGCATTCTAAATGTTAAAATAAATATGTTTAAACGTCTTATTCCGTCATGGTTGACTTAGTTTTATCGAATCACATCATACGATTTTACAATTACGATGGATATAACGTTTTCATACACATGTACAATTCAAACAGCCCAATTTCGTTTTTCGCTTACGCCTCATTTATGACAAACATGTTTAGTACCAAATAACGATGCATTTAACTACAATATCAATTGACCAATTCAGAACAGTGGACGAACAATATATTGACAAGATCTATTGCCAAGATAAGGTGATCAATAAATGGCAAATATTTCTACGGAAAGAAGGAGTATAATGGTAGATTTGAAGAGGGAGACTATACATACAACGGTTTATGAAGGTGTAAATCTGTAAATAGTACTGTTGAGTATTTGATTACCACTGTTTCGAATTCTGATTTGATAAGCAATGTCTGTGTTAATCTATTTTCCGAATTCAGTGATCATATTTCTATAACGTTTAATTTAAAATGCAATATACAACATGACCAATCATCAAATAATAAAACGTATTTTGAAAAAACATTTTGGAACACTTTGACATAAAACCGCTTTGATTTCTTGTCTTGGGGATAAACGTCAATTGTTTCAGAATTTAGTTGATAGACTATCACTTGATCAAACTGGTATACATGAATATTTATCTGACTTTTCGGGTTTAGCTTATCATATTTCTTTCTCGTTATGTGGTAAAAGAATATCTTCTTGATCGAGTTCTCAAGAAAATCAAGCATCATTGTGGTTTGATAGTACATGTTAATCAGCTAAAGCCAAATTGTATGCTGCTAATCGCAATTCTAAATCAGATCAAAGTACAACGAAAAGAGATATATTTTTAAAAGCTCGAGCTAAATTTAATAACGAAAAACGTAAGGCCAAAATTCATTTCTACCATAAAGGAAAGATTACCATGTGTAACTTATCAAAGACCTCGCCTAGAAAATTTTGGATAAAAGTTTGTAAATCTAGCTCTGCACCAAATATTCAATCCAACTTATCTGCAGATGAATTTGCTCAGTATTTTTCTAATAATTCCAATTATTTGGATCCTGCGGTAGCAAAGTTACAATCAAGCGTATTATTGAGAATCACAATAACATTGAAGAATTAGAAAAAGATATAACATGTCAAGAAATAATAAAAGCAATTAGATCCAAGAGTAGAAATCAAACTTGTGATTTTGAAAATAATGTTGCAGATTTGTTTTATTGAATGTAACGACTTTAAATCCCTCCTTATCTTTTACGTGTCTTCATTTATATTTACAGCTCAGGTAATTATCCCGAATCATGGACAAAGGGTGTTATCGTTCCTTTGTATAAGAATGGAGATAAACATGTTCCATAACAGAATAGGGGTATAACGTTAGTTAACATTACTGAAAATATTATTTTAAAGAGTTCTAGTGAATGTTTTGTGCTTTGCTCTACTTCGGACTCTGTTTTTTATTTCACATTCCTATTTTCAAAATGTTTTGGCAAAAATATAAAATAGTGGTGTTTTTTCATGTATTATGAAAAAAAACATTTGATATGGTTGATCGAAATGCTCTTTTCTATAAACTTAACTAACTAGGTTTAAGTTGTAAGTTTAAAAATGTTTAATATCAATATATGAAAAGTAACAAGCATGATTAAATTTTTCAAATAAGTCATCTGCATTTTTCGACGAGAACATTGGTTTAAAACAAGGTGAACCGCTTTCGCTGATATTATTTTTAATACTATTAATGACATGGCTGAATATTTATACTTTACTTTACTAAATGATGATGATTTACAGCTTATCTCAAGCTACTTGATGTTATTTGCTGACGACGTTGTTCTATTTACTACCAGTCCAGAAAGTCTTCAATCCCAGATCGATAGTACTTATGTAAATGGGGATTGTAAATAAACATCAGTTAAACCAAGAATTTGTAATGCCTTTCGGAGGGATCTGCAGTTCGTGATGAACTTTAAACAATTTTGCTGTTCCTTAACCACCGACTATCTCAATTCTTATAGTATCACCATTCTTTAAATTTTCCTTTTTTGTATATTGTGTATAGCGTTTATTGATTTTTTTGTCTTGGCCATATTCTATGTTATCATAAATCACTATAGGCAAATGTCAATGATTTCCAATAAAGAAATTGAAATATTATTGAAGAGTGTGTAGGTCATTTGATTTCCTCAGGTTATATGTCTATTACGTCGGCTTTGCTCCCTCTTTACAGCTAAAATTGATCGAACCACATTGATCGTTTTCGGAACAAACGTTAAAATCAATTCAGCGCACCCATTTACCCTGGCTCGTCTCCCATCTCTGTCATTGAAACAATAGAAACTAATATCCCCTGATTATCTTTTTGACATGAATGAATACTTTCAAATTCTCCAGGGTGTAATTAGTAAGCATTTGTGTGAGGATCAAACACCATATTGATGCACGGGTGGTTACTGAGTTGAAAGACACAACGTGTTGTGATGTCAGATGTGTTCTATGATAGCGTATTACGTATCTCTTTTATATATAAACATTAAGCTTATTGGCCCATAGTTAATACAATTTTACATTTAAATACTTACTATAAAAATGAAGTTTACAATAACACCTAATCTTAAAAAAGATGAGAGATATATACAAGTATGAAAAGTGACGCCTGAGATAAATTAAATATATTCCCTGAAACGTTTAGTCATTCGATAAAATAGAAACATCAGTATCTTTTAAATTCATGTTCGCATTAATTAGAAAGTATAAGGAATTATTTCTTTTTTTATCGGTATTGAGCAAATTGATTAATTAATACATACTAGGATGTAAAATGTAACCTTAGTAAGTACGAGGATCTTAAGTCTTTAAAATATGGACATGTTAATGTTAAATGATACTCGTATGTGATATCATAATAACAATTTCACTTAGACAAAAGATGTGTGATTTGGATTTCGCAATGTTGATAGAATCATCTTATTTTGGTTTTCACAATTTCAAATAGAATGCATTATACGTAGTCGTCTGTGGTAGAACGAGTAGTTAAACTAATTCGACGCGATCGGGAATTGTTGAGAAAAGTTTTCATCGGGCAATATCTCCCGTCAAGTCAAAATTTCGATACATTCATTTAATGGTGGCCACTTGCGACAAAGATGTTTGTCGCACATTTGAACACCCATTTTCCCATTATTACAGTAAACTATCAAGTGATTATTACTCACTGTTGTAAAATAATCCTTACTTTATCGAGCCATTCACGTAACATGTCGATATTCAACATACATACTTGTAAGAACGGTTTTATTGTCACTAGGTGACGATTTTCTGCTCCCGATAAACTTCCTTTACGCATGCGTATAGGATTATGAAAAACCTAATTTAGTGTTGTCTACGTGTTTGAAGGCAATTTATGCCATTAATTGGTCGTATGTAAGTATATTTTACATATCTTGTCTTTGTCTTATCAACTGACTTTTGATGAACATTTCGTGCATTGAATCCGAAAATCAGAATTTGGAAAGTCCAGCACTATTTTTATTCTCGAAATTTCTACGTTAGACTGCCCCATCAGAAAAGATAAGTCAATCTTCACGTCCAATGATTTTGAAGGTAGAACCAGTTTCTTGGTCACAAATATGATAATTTGTAAGTCAAAGTAAAGTGTCGTTGAAACAATACAGTTACTGTATTGCTGCGCGATAAACAACTTAAGGTTAGATTGCCCCATTAGAAAATATATGGCAATCTTTACGTCCAATTATTTTGACTAGTAGTACGAGTGTCTTGGTCACAGGTGAGAGAATATGTAAACCAAAATAAAGTGTCATTGAAACAATACAGTTTCTCTGTTGTTGTATGATATACAACTAAATGCAGTTATCCTTAGAATGCTGGGATTTTTCTAATACTAGATTTTTGGGTGGTCTGCTTTCCCAAATTTAAGTATCTGCTTCATTTCGATAAGGAACTAAACTCAGGCAAGTAAACAGTTTAGACCACAGGGCAGCCGATAATTAACTAGGCTGCTGGCCTGGATCCAACCTGTTTGCGTAAGTATTGTCGGTTCCAGCACTATAAGGGTTTAGCACAATGTCCCGTTTTTCACCGTTTACAACTTGTGTATGTACTTTTGCACCATTTGCAGGTTAATTTTCCAATTTGATTAATGCAAAGTCAGCTACGATTCAAGCAATCCCGCTTATATACCGTGTATATGTAGGTCAGGCATCATTTATGTTATATCAGTACCCAGTTCATTATGCGCGCTTGTTGTTGGTATACTTTTCTGTTTTTGATGTTACAAAATGTATAAACGTTAAGCTAAATTGGTAAGTTAAACCATGAAATAACCGATCATTAAAGGTTCGATTGACGCTCTTTGTCATCAAATACGTATTGAGATGCCCTTGGGTAAGACACATTTTATTTGCCTAGGTAACCCAAGAATCATAGGTCAATCCTTTTAGAGCTTCAACTCACATGCTCATGCAAACAAGTTAGATGCGGGCCATCCACCAAGTAAATTGGCGGCTGGCCTGTGATCTAATCTGTTTACTACTCTGAGCATCTTTCCTCGTCGAAATTAAGCAGGTATTCAAGCTTTTTGAAAGCAGACGACACAAACATCTATGTATAGAAATTACCCATCATTCTAAGGGTTAATAAACTGTCCCTGCGATGGTACTGATAGTTCCTTGAAAGCGGTACTAAAACATCCAAAAGAACCAGACATTCCCGATGACACAGGTATTCGTTCACATGTGGTAATGATCAATGTGCGCATCGGAACGCATTTCCAGGCGTAATCGGTTTCATGTGGCATAGCCACGTTACTATAGCAACAAGTCAATGTCACTACAGGCATATCAAAGTCATGATTAATCTGCCGAGCAATATGTGTGCACGTGTTTTTCCCTCGATTTGAGATTGGCCAATTCCTCCATTGAAATGCAAAGTTGATTCGAATATAGCAGACAGTGTTTATAGTAGAATACCATAATCCGAAATTTTGAAACATTTTCTTTCGTCGGATTACTTCGGTGGTTTTTGGCGCGGTCTTTTCAGTTTAATGCGAATGGTTTCGGCTCGAAACGATGTATACAGAAAACGACCGAAGTAATCCGACGAAAGAAAATGTTTCAAAAAGGCGGATTTTGAGTTTTCTAAAGATAAACATGCCCGTAGTGTTAAAGTGAAATAATCATTGTGTCAAATGAGATGTTGGTCGTCTTAATAGATATTTATTTGGTTGTATAATATGATTAAACAATGTGATCTCAATTTATGAGAAAGGTATATATTGTTGCTTGTCACATGATCTTATTGCTTTGTAGACACACAATGGTGCTTGTTCACCAAAGATAAAATTTGAAAGTCAAAATAAAATGTCATTGAAACAATATAGGTGTTGTATTCTTGTAAGATAAACACTTAAAGGTAGCAATTGAAAGAATAATTAAATCCCGAAGCGTCAATCCATATAAGTACGTACAGTTTATATGAAGTAAATCCCAAGACCGAAGTTACGCTTTCGGGTTTAAATACATGCAAATTCATTGTTGACTGCACATACTTATGAAATAAAAAAAGACCTTATTTTGTTTCTAATGTCTATGTTTTAGTTGTTATCAAATAACACTAGAGCTGTTGTGGGGTTTTAAAGACATTTTTTTAAGGTAGCCAGATTTCCTCAAATCTGTGAACAACTGCTTATTTGCGTCAACAAAGGATTTTGCTCGTTTCGTGTTCTTTCTTTGACCGAATTGTTTCAACTAAAAATATGCATGATTAATGGTTTCACAATGTTTCAACCTTATAATAGCTTACCGTTTATTTTGGAAACTACTGCAAAGTTCGTTAAAGGTTATTTGTCCAAAATACTTTGCAACCAATCCGATTGCGCTTCCAAAAGGTCTTCTTTTTTCCTCTTTTTTTGTGGGGTGATCTGTTATACCTATGTTGTGATTATTCCTAATTCATTCAACTATGAAGCTCATTCAAACGAGGATAATGAGAAGAAATTTCAGAAATGGTTGATTGTACTCATTTAGATTAAATGGTATAACAGCTCTTATGTTAAATTCTATACAAATGAGACTTCAATGGAACACGGTAAAGTTCCAATAAAACTTATATTTGACAAAATAACATAATTAATGAATGATTTCTTATAATGCAGTGTTTAGAGAAAGGGTGTGCCAAATTGCTAAAGATTTATATATATTTGAATACATAATAGCCTACTGACAATTGAAATTAATTCATCGACACCAAACTTCTTGAAACAGAAAAGGGTTGTTATCTGTACTAAATATGATGAATATCTAATGTCACACTAATTATTAGGTTTTAAGTCAACAGCTGCAGACATCACAAACAAAGGATAATATTTTTGATATGCCGGTTTTTAATGACCACATCACATGCCGACATTAAGGAACCTAACGCAAAGTAAGCGAACCTGGTTTATCAAATATTGATACAAATGTAGCCTTTTATTTTGTCAAGACTATTCTATTTTGTTTATAAATGAAATTAATAGCTGTATTCAATGTTTTTATCTTACATTTCTTAGGCTATTGCCGTACTGTTCCTAACTGTGCATGCCTTGTGAGTATAATGTATTTATTGTGCATTGCCTGTAAATAAGCTTTGTGCTATGATATGTTTGATAAATTAAAAATAAATATTTATATTTTCAAATACAGGGATGTCTCGTTAATAGAAACATATCCGTTCCCAACAAAATGTCCGGATTACCGAATCATCCGGACTAATGAAGCAGAGCATGTTCTCATACACATTAAGACATTAACGGTCTGAATGCACGTGTATACTTATAACCCTTTAGCAATCGGCAAATTGTCGCCGTCCCAAATTGAAAGAGTTTGCAGACGACATTTCAAAACGTGATGAAATACAAAAATGATTTTCTGATATGGCTGAAAACATTGTGGGGAAAGGAGAAATTGCTCGTTACGAGCAATTTCTCCTTTACCCACAATGTTTTCAAAAGTCGTCTGCAACAAACTGGTCAAATAACTCCGTTCCCTTACAATTTCGTCCGGATTGCGAGACATCCGGATTATTGGGGTCCGGATAAACGAGGCTTCACTGTAGATATTTTGATGATTGGCTATTACAAGTATGTTGTTCCACCCGTACGACCGAACCAGTATTCATCTGGTGTTTATGTTTCTAACTATGCCCCATGCCATAATGACACATAGTGCCAGAATCTTATCCTGCAAGTTTCTTGGAATGGTAGCAGGTGTTTTTCAGGCAAATATTCGCGTAATCGAGAGTGGTGGTTCAAATGGGAATCATGTTGGTAAAACGTGACGACGAGCAAGAACGGACAGAGTGATCACGTAACAAATGTTTACGATTAAAGTCCGCACAATATTGTTGCGCCACTTGTATATTTGCTATTTTCAGCAGAATATTTGTGTTTTCCACTGTTTTATATACGCCATGTTCCGACCATCAGCTTTCCGGTTCTGGTGGTACATGATAACCGATGGTTTATAACGGCGTTACGTCTAACACTCAGTAGAGAAATTGCAGTCGATGGGTGATGTTTTTAGGGCATTCGCATCCCTCGGCTCGAAATTGTCTGCAGGGTCTTGGAGCGAACGGCCAAGATGGAAACAACATTCACCGGCGGTTGCGTAAAATTAATCGTCGGAACATGACGTATATAGAATAGTGGAAAACAAAAGTAATCTGCTGAAAAAAATGCATTAATACCTATTCATTCATGAGCGTCGCCATTTGCAATCTGTTTTATATCGTAAACATTGATCAGGTGATCACCCCGCCTGAAGAAGAGGAAACATAATGTTATCTCTAGAAATTACAATAACTTCCCACTTAACGACCTAATAGCATCCTTGGCGATAACTAATTGTTTACTCGCGCGGAACAAGCTGGTGTTAATCCCGGGAAATGCGCGGAAAAAATAAACCGTTAATTGTTAACCCTTTGCCAAACGCCAAATTTTCGACTGTCCCGAATTGAAAGAGTTTGCAGATGACATTAAAAATGTGATGAAATTGAAAAGTAATCTTAAAAGCCATGTATGTTTAAAATGTAAATTCTATCAAATCGAGTGTATAGTGTGTTAAACACGTGTCAACACTTTTCAGTTAAGTCACGACTTTCTTAGATTCACCAGTACTAGCCTAGGGCTCTAAAGTGACTTTCCAAAGGACACTCCAACGAAACATGTACTAGATACACTGAGAAACGTAATGGAAAGAGCTTCAAATTCATGTGAGGACCAAGGGGGAATCACATGTTACAATGCGTTTGATTGGCTAATGTAATTCCCTATCAAACCATTATTTTTTACTCTTGAACGTTGAAAGCATCTTGTTGAGTATTACTGATGATTGATATCATACTCATCTCGTATTTAAATAGACGCTTCATAAAGTAAAACTTTAATCCAATCAAATGGGCTAGGTACAGATATTTCGGTCATATGGCGTTACAAAGAAAAATTCCAGGTCAGAAAACGTTCGGAAAGTTGCGACATACCTTAGAAAATGTGTAAAACGGCATTAAATTACAAAAAAGTAAGTTATCGAATTTTCCCTGCCCCTTAAAAAGAATCCATACACCAAGGACTGTGTGGAAAACATGACTTATTTGTGAAATACGTTGTTGTAGAGGACCGAACCCCCTTTATATTGCGTGTTGCAGCTGTCAGAAAATGCTGAGCTAAGCAGAATGTTCTGTAGAGTTTGCAATGGAAAAGGTTTGGCGTTTTTGCTTGGCACATTGTTGATGATCTGTCTAACACGTTGTTGTCTGTTTAACAATGATAGGATTGGTTCGTAAAATGTGTCGTTTTCTTTGCTTTGTTATGGTTCTGTATTTTAGTTCATACGAGGTCAAGTTTTTGATGGGGCAGTTTGTTGCAGACGACTCTGGAAAATACTGTGAAAAAAGGAGAAATTGCTCGTAACGAGCAATTTCTTATTTTTCCACAATGTTTTCTACTCTATCAAATTCCGTCACATTTTGAAATCTTTTAATTTGGGACAATCGAAAATTTGGCGTTTGGTGAAGGGTTAACAAGACTTACCGTGAGATTGCTATATCAGCTATCTATTCTATCAGAGGATTACTTTCCAATTTCACCACATTTTGAGATGTTGTCTGCAAACTCTTTCAATTTGAGACAGACCACAATTTGGCGTTTGGAAGGCGTTTACACGACTTACCTCGAGATGGCCATAGCAGCTTATTACTCTATCAGAAGATTACTTTCCAATTAAAACTCACTTTGAAATGTCGTTTAATTCTTTCAATTTTGGAACAGTCGAGAATTTGGCGTTTGTCGAAGGGTTTACAACATTAACCTTGAGATGGCTATATTAGCTTTCTAGAGAGCCGCGACTTTCCAATTTCATCACATTTTAAAATGTCGTCAATTTGGGAGAATCGAAAATTTGGCGTTTATTGAAGGGTTAACATGACTTACCTTGAGATGGCTATATCAGCTTTCTACTCTATCAGAAGATTACTTTCCAGTTCCACCACATTTTGAAATCTCGTCTGCAAACTCTTTTAATTTGGGACAATCGAAATTTTGGCATTTGGTAAACAAGACTTACCTTGAGATGGCTATATCAACTTCTTACTCTATCAGAAGATTACTTTCCAATCACATTTTGAAACGTCATCTGCCAACTCTTTTAATTTGAGACAGACGACAATTTGGCGGTTGGTAAAGGGTTTACACGAGTTGCCTTGAGATGGCTATATCAACTTCTTACTCTATCAGAAGATTACTTTCTAATTTCATCACGTTTTAAAATGTCGTCTGCAATCTCTTTCAATTTCGGACAGTCGAACATTTGGCGTAAGTATAAAAGGGTTTCACACGGCTTACCTTGAGATGGCTATATCAGCTTTCTGGAGAGCCACATGAGCCCCACGCTGGGCCGACTGCACCGCCGTGTCGATTCGCTCGCGTAACTTAGAAGTCCGAATGAGAAACAACTTTGATTTCTTGCCCGAGGAGATGAGAACATTGTTCTTGTATTTCCCCTCCTCTTTCGCGCCGTCCTTAAAGGTCGTGACCCCGTATCCGAACTTCTTGTTGTTGAACCACTCCCCCTCGTACTTGAGTCCGTCCGAGCGCTCACTCACTCCGAACCCCGAGCGCTTGTCGTTCTTCCATTCCCCCATGTAGGTCTCCGTCACGTTAACATCCGTGATGTCGTCCTGGCTCACGAAGCTCAGGTTGCTGTCTGTATACATGGACGCATTCGTCAGCCCGCTCTGGTTCGATTCGGCGCTGACGTGACTCAGACTACTTATCGTACTCCGCACGGAACCCGTCTGGCGTTTCGGCGAATCGCTGATATCACCTGTGCTCTTCTGCTTTTTAAGACGGAGGCCCGACATGAGAGTCTTGCGGAGGCTCTTGCGGCCCTGTTTGTCGAAAAAGGAGCGGCGGCGTTCTGGTGGGGTCTCGTCGCTCCGTGCCTTCAGGACGAACCCTCCCCGGGCCTCGTCCAGTTTCTTGTCCCGGTTCTTGACCACCTGCTCGTCCTCGTTCTCGCTCCGCAGAGAGGTCAAGGACGCCCGCAGCCCTTTCGGTCGGTAGTGGGATGCGAGCCCGTAAGGGACACTCTTTCGGACGCCATGTCCCTGACGCATACCCCGCAGCCATTGGCCCTGGTAGGTGCCTGTAAATATAGAATTGAATAGGTACTCGTATGTGTCGATTTGTTGTTTTGTTATTGACGAATAAAATGATGACATGTTTCATTCGCCTCCGTATATTGATAAAAGATGTTTCACGAGAAAGTAGAATGGTTCGCAAAAGGTCTAGTGTTGTTCTAATGGGATCATGCCTATCACATTCGATGTAAACACGGCCCCTGCCAAAAATCTAAATATTTTTGAAATATTTCAATGTTTTGATTGACTAAGATCTACTACTTAAGTGAACGAGCAAAATTGGTACATTTCTTGTTTTAGAGCAAGAGTATGGGCGTAAATAACACGAATATCAATATCCCAAAACAGTTATCTTTTACATGCTGGTGAAATGGTCATTTGATTACTCGACAATATAAATATATCTAAAATTCTATAAAAAAAAAAAAAAAAGGAAACATGCAAAAGTTATCTATAGTTCTTTTGTTTTGTGCAACATTATTCAACAAGACAAACGGTGGATCATTTACAATTAACAGTCTGATATGGAAAGCAAGTCATGCCCAAATCAACAGTGAGCGTTCCTTGTACGCGTTGGGTTCTGTACAGGGATATTCTAATAAATCTTAAGCATTTAATGAGTGTCGCTTGATATTAGAGTATATAAACATGATCATGAGGTATTCTATAACTTTAACCCTTTCCCAAACGCCAAATTTTCGATTGTCCCAAATTGAGAGAATTTGCAGACGGCATTTCAAAATGTGATGAATGGGGAAGTGATCCTCTGATAAAGTAGAAAACAATGTGGGAAAAGGAGAAATTGCTCATGATGAGTGTTTACAGTCGTCTGCAACAAAGTGGTCAAATGCCGTTATTGTTTTGTAAAGGGTTAAACTACCAATAATTAAGCAAGAAATGCATTTGGAAATAAATATAGTTCCTTTCTAAATGAAAATTAAAAACGAAAAGAAGACAATGGCTAAAAAGTAACAATTAATAACGTGTCTATGCTATCAGATAACGCCAAATGCTCACTATTTGTTGCATAACATTTGAACTACAATAATCCACAGTTTTCACTTGTACACTTCGGTTTTTCTTCAGTGACCGATTATTATTATTATTTCATTTAAATACATGATTATTTTATCTAAAAATTGAATGCAGAGAAAAACGATTTGAACTATGAACAAGCATTCGTTTATACGAATTAAGGAAATTAATCAATTCCGACAGGGAGGAAAAATGACGATGAAATCATTCGCTTGGGCAAACGTAGAAAAGGCTTAGTGGTCGATTTGTTCATTGAACTATCTCAAAATCCATCGATTGGTAAATTCATTGTTTAGTATATGTTCGATAAGGTAACCATGGTATTTATGACTAAATATTACATACGTTTAGCGATCCCTTGGGACATAGGAGCGGTTAAGTAACCCTGAAAGAATTTCCGAGTTAGAAAGGAGGAATAAAACCAATAATCAGATATTCCAATCCTATTTTGGTATGATAGTTAACACGCTATTTTTCCCCTTTTCGTCGTTGGTCAATCAAGCATTCAGATCCAGCATTAGTGATATACAATTTTATTGATGTAAACTTTACAGTTTTTAGTCATATCAAGTACTAAGATTTATTTAACGACCTATACGATGAACAGATGGCCTAAATGAT
The DNA here is from genome assembly GCA_947846245.1 of Cerastoderma edule. Lineage (NCBI taxonomy): Eukaryota > Metazoa > Mollusca > Bivalvia > Cardiida > Cardiidae > Cerastoderma > Cerastoderma edule. The sequence continues at coordinate 36,129,661 of OX401410.1, forward strand.
CCAGATAGACATTTTATTCTACAGTTACAGCTTGGATCACCCGAGTTATAATAACTTTTTCCTGTTTTAAATCGCGAAATTCTAACACAAGTCGATGGTTTCTAAAGATGTGGATAATTAACCGAATTATCGGTCATTTCCTGTATCGAAATCCTTAGTGTGGGATACATCTTGAGGATAATCACATTTTGTGGGTGTGGAAACCAAAGCCTCGAGCATTTTAAAGCATATTCATGTTCTCTCACACCATTTATTGTCACCATTAACTTTGAACTTTACAACTTGTCTAGACTGACATTCCCTTTAAGTCATATACTTTCTACACAATATCGTAAAAATGTATTTATTATCAGGATAACGGAACCTAGTCGACATTTCCCGATTTAAATCACGATGTCATGTTATCGCTTAATTCCCACCTTGATGCGGTTCTAGATTTTTCTTTTTTGGCAATGTATGAATAATACCTCTACTTTCTGGGTCGAACTTACATTCCTACTTACCGCTTTCGTTGCAGGGATGTAGCTTACATTCGACATTTCTTTATTTTTAGTTTCTCTCCAGGCTCCATCCCTTTTTCTCCGAAAAGGGATGATGGCTTGGGAAGGATATTTGTCTGATGTGTATGTTTGTCTATCATCAGTTGCATTACATGTATCATGTTCATTGTCGTTGATGTATCTTCTTTTTTCATTTTCACTTTTCTCTTTTCTTATGTTGTTTATTATTTCTATTTTCTGTAAACATTATCATCATTTTGGTGGACAAATAAAATCAAACAAAAACTTATTTTGCCGTCTATTGTTTCCTAATAGCTCACTACCTATGCTTCAAGTTTAGTTAAATTGTTAATGAAGGCCCCTTATCCACAATACAACACATAAACACAATATAACTTAACCAATGTGTCCCAACAGTCAATAAATACAACTAAAATAATCTTCATACCTCGACCTATGTTAAAAAGATAAAAATATACTGAATAACGGAAAACCTATCTTAATACGAACCCGTTTGAATGATTATACTGGAATACACTCGATTTGACTGCGCTCATAACATAGGAATATTGTTGTAGATTAGAAAAGAAGCCACACTGACACACTACTAAACAATAATGACGCTAAACCAATTTGTTGCGGGCGATTTTGGAAAACATTGTGGGAAAAGAAGTAATTGCTCTTAACGAGCAATTTCTCCTTTTCCCACAACGTTTTCTGCCCTATCAGAAGATTATTTTTTTAATTCAATCACATTTTGAAATGTCGTCTGCAAACTCTTTCAATTTGAGACAATAAAAAACTTGGCATTTGGTAAAGGGTTAAGCCTTAAATGGTTCTCTTATTCTTAATTAGAAAAATGGGACAACAGTGACGAAATGTTAAGTGAGGCACTCTTAACGTTTATTTACACATGCTTTGGGTAGGATAAAACACGACATACATAAACAATGTACACAATGCCTAATCATCTGAAAGACGCTTCAAATCTTGATTAATAATAGAAATCCATACATCATTAAAAGAAAGTTTCCAAACTATTCTTTATTTTGGTAACTAGTACAGTGTCAAATGTTTAATATCTTCATTATAAAAGTCCTCAATCCTTTCAACAACACATATTTCATAATTTCTCACCTTTAAGTTTATGTTGGAGAAAATCATAGAAACCACTGAGGCAAACGAGACAATTTCTACCAATAAACAATTTATGCGTTAAAGGCACATCAAACGAGAGGAGTACAAATAAATTACTGAAAAAATATATGGAGTTCTTTGATTATGTTCATAAAAGTCATGAGAATTAATTTACTAATGCATTGAGTTCATATTTAAAATAATCTTTTAACATGAGCTATTTTGTGCTTGAAATACAGCTGTCTCCAATTCAATCATGTTTATCAACAACGTATTCGTTTACATATTCAAAATAACGATTCTGATTGGGCGGTTCAAACATTTGTGTATCAACTGTTAAGGTCAGGGGTGAAGAATCACACAATCTGAATTATTAAACTGGTTAATCTGACTTATTTTTTGTTGGCTTTCACGTCTAAGTTGTGCTGATGGTTTGTTTTATTTTGGTAATAACTCTTTAAATCTGACCAAAAGTTAAACAAATAATATAGTTTGATAATGCATAAATCTCCTTGTATGTGCCTTTAATTCGCACTGGCTTGAACTCAACAACATAGAGGATATGTACATTTTATTTTATTTGTTGATGTTTGATATTGCTTTCGCTACAAAGCAATCATCCAATCCAAAATGGGGCAATAAATCTTTTGAATGAGGTTCATCAATTTATTTTGACAAAGACTATATACGTTATGCGGACTTCATGACCTACTATCAATTTATTCCTTATTCAACGATTCGATCATCATTTTACCTATCGTGGGTCATTTACGTTGGGTACCAATGTAAGCAATGTGAGAAAAGCAGGCAGCAAGACTGGGACTCGCACTTAGGACATCCGCAAACCATGTGAGCGCTCAACACACTAAGCTATCCGGCCCGCTTGTACATACAACTTCATCTTGCAAATCGAGACACCTACTCCATATTGTTAAGGAAATATATACTAGTACAATATAATATTTGCTCGTGTGTGCCATTCAAAACCACATTTCTGTACTCAGAAAACGTCCTTTACACTTCCGTGTTGAGGATCGGTCTAATATAACTCGCTTCTCGTAGAAATCACCGGGTGTTTTGATTTTAGATCAAAAGAAATACTCCAATTCCAAGATATGTATCAATTTTTTTAATGCGCTTTCGTGAATTAAATCCCACTAGTTATCTACAGCGCTGTTTTTCTTTGAACTGAGAAAAAGCCAAAGCCTGTTGCTTTTGGGAAATTGTATCGATAAAATTGCTGAATTGGGAAACAAAAAAAAAGCTGATGTGACTTTGTAATTGGTAATTGTGAAAATGATGACACTCCATATTTGCCGTTTTGTCGATTTGAAGGACCGTTTTACGACAAATGTTTTAATCGCAGCCTTTTGAAACCTCTGAATGCCCGATTTACGATAGCGTACCGTCTGAATTTGTTTTTATTTTGAAATCGTGATTGTTTTCTAGTGCTATCGTGTTGTCAAATCAACATAAGTGAGATACTCTATCACAATCTAAGCTCATCGGGTTTATCCAATGAAAAGACCTCTGGCATAATATAGAATCTGCCATAAGGGAGATGTCATATTTCTACTTGCAACACTTCTTTCGTTGTACCTTCGTTTTCAAATGAAAATGTCAAATTCAACATCTCACAGTCATCTTATCCAAACGTATACTTTTTCAATCATGTATGAGTTACCTATCAAAGGTAATGATTTTAATCTGAAGAGTATTGCAAGACCAGAATTTGGCGCGTTATCTGTGTACGTGACTCTTCTACACATGTTCAAAGAGAGTCACGTGGAACATTGCCAAAATTACCCAGCATGCCCTGTAAAGCCGATAACCATGACCTCGTGTATATCATTGATTTTTTATTTCTTATATTTTGGAGAGGTCAGTGTAGTTTTGAATAATTCTTTGCATATTTCCTACATCGATATTAATTTTCTCAGTTTTTCCTAGCCAGACCTTCTCTTGGTTGATCAGTAGTCATCGAGAGTGACATTGATCACGCTTTAAGTCTATTCATAATCGATTTAAAATTAATAAGGTAAATTTAACTTAACTAACAGTTGTTAGCATTTTCCTACATCAATATTTCTTTTCTCAGTTGTTCGTAATGATCTCGTCATGATAGTGTTATGGTCGTGACATCGCTTTTGTACTCCATGGTATATAAACTATACACATTTAGACAAAATAACGCTTTCCGAATTATTTATCATTCCTTTTTTTAACAGGTTGTTGTTGTTTTCAATATTCCTACAACGGTATTTAATTTCTAAGTTATTCCTAGCCAGCGCTCCTCTTGTTTGACCACGAACTAGTGTCCCAGTTTTAATGATATTGTCATATTATTGTAAAGATCGGGGCATCGCTTTTAAACTCCATGGTAAATAAACTATACATACTTAGATAAAATGATGCTTTCGGAATTAATAAAGCTTTCAATGGCTACTTTTAATTGTATTAAACATAACAATATCAAAGCTGTATCGTTTAACAACATTTTAGTTTAACTTTTTTGTAAACATGCATCTTTACATTCGGAACACCTCGGTCATTTCTTAAAATAACCTCGGAGGTAATGGGGAGCCATTTTTGAAAGTAGGTCAGCAACGAAGGGCCAATCGTATCAACTCGGCAATTCCCGTCACAAGCCGGGGATTGCCGGAAAGAGCTGATTGACAAAATATGAAACAAAGATGTGTTCATATGATCATCTTTAATGAAAAGGGTAAAAATACCATTCATTTGTGATATATAACCAATTTGCGTGTATCTAAATACCTATTTAGTGCCTGTGTGCATTTTGCGTTATCCGCCGGAAATAAGGCGAATTACCCCAGGATTTCTGGTGTATTCATGTACTGCCTACGAGGTATATCTACCGACTTGTTACGGGGATTGCCGAGTAGATACGATTGGCATCTTTAAAGACCCTATGGCTATCCTTCAGTAGGTCTGTTGGATGATTTGAACAAATAAGTCAATTAATTGATTAACTAAACACACAACAAATAAATAGGTCTGAAATGGAAAAATCTACATCTAAAGTTAATTGCTCATTTAAAATGACATTTGTTAGACACTTGTTAAATATCATAATACTTTTTTAGTTGAGAAAAGACAACATCAATAGCAAGACTGCAAACAAACAAGCAAACAAAGTTAAAAAAGCGTAGACATAGCAATATATGAAAACAAAGATAATGAAAAGGCACTAGGTTATATTCTTCATGCACAAAATGAGATTTTGATTTTCCTTTCAAGCGTTCTTTTATATATAGTAATACCTACTGGAAGAGTTGTTATGTTGAATAACATTCATTTGATTCTGATAGTGAAATTTAGACAGTGTCAACCATCTGACAGACAGTGTCAACCATCTGACAGACAGTGTCAACCATCTGACAGACAGTGTCAACCATCTGAAGTTATTCAGATAATAAAGGCATTGTAATGTATACGTACCATTTTTTTCCTGAACCTCTGGTGTACAACAATTAAAACTGTGTTTCCTTAACAAATCGGAAACTATTTGACGATTAGGAATCATTTTGTGTTTTTACTGTGTGGTTAACCAATGTGGATACATCCTTATGTGAACATTCAATTTAAATGCTTAAGCGTCAAAAGTTTGTTGGTATTTCTTTAACTTATATTGGTTATGGATTGTTATAGCAAAAAATAATTGAAGCATTGCGAACCTTAATTGACTTTTAAGTTGTAGAGCCAACAATTAATATATTTAGTTTCATGAATATTTCTTATATCTATCAATTATGTGAGTTTTGAGCTATTATATAAACACATAAGCAAAAATAACACATCGGTGACCATGGAAAATACTTAACCAAAATATCCATCATAAGAAGTAAGTTTCTACATTAATAGCCAAATATATATTGAGTGAATTAAATCAGTAACTAGGAATTCAGTGTCCTCAATTACCTTGCTTATTAAACATGGCGTGAGTGAAATGCATTTCATGCTAGTTATATTTTTACGACATCATTTGACGTTTTGATAACATCACATGTCGTATACATTTCTGTTGATTCAAACGTGAGCATTTGCGATGTTTATGCACGGGGAGGTATATTATAAATGGGATATTACAACAGCATTGTATGTGAAACCACCCAAGACCACCAGACCGTGTTTCGTTTGCATAGAGACCAGGGTACCGTTTTACTAAACACTTTATGCTTAAGATTTGCGTAAGTTAAAAACAACATTCTCTTCTATTTCAATATTGGGCAAAGCAGTATTGAAACGTAACACATCATTAGAATCAATTGTCTCTCCGAGACACTTCCGATGGCGTGTCACATTCCAATATTGTGCTTTCATTTAGGATAGTATTCATGTTCAACCGTTTTGAATTACGCAAATATTTCTCAGGTCGTTTAGTAAAACGGTACCCAGGTCTGCACGGTCGGGGCCTTCGTGTGGTCAAAGGCCGCATAGGTTTCTGGTTCGATGCGGCCTTGGTCCACATACAACCGGAAGTGGTACGGTCGCCTCGAGCTCATGCCGTTGTAATATACCGTCTATGATACGCGGCACACGGTTTTGAAACGCCATGCTAAAAATAGAGAAAACAGACGTACCTTGCATTTCTTCCGAGAACACATCTTAAAAATAAGAAGGTAAAATAGGGGTTTAAGGTTTGTTCTAAATTACATAAATTGTTTGATTCATTTTTTTATGTTAATGCTATGTTCAGTGTAAAACAGATGACATGATGCAAGATTTAATGATGTGAAATGTAAAACTCTCACTTCTCAAATCATTGCATTTCCCGTCCATGGAAATAGTATATAATATATACTTTCTTAATAAGACGTTTGCTTTCAAACCCGTTTTATATGATCATTTGCTTCAAGTATTCCATTCACATGAACCCATCTGTGGTGTCCATTGTGTTACAAAGACTAGAACTTTTTCATATTAAAGCCGATTTGGAACAAGGCTGCTTAAACGAAATGACACTTGATTTGGAGATAAGCTTACAATACTTACCAGACAAATAATGTTTAATTACGTTACCTAAAATAAATTTAACAAAGGATTCAATTTGAAATGGATATTCATTTGCCCCATAAGTGTGTTTTATTAAGTTTTTTTTTTCAAATTTCGGTAATCAAAATCCCATTTTGAACAAGAATGACTCATACATCAACTATAACGAACTATACTGTAACTATACAACATAGCATTAAAATGTCATTTAAGACGGTATGATGCTTAAACACTGTGGGGGATTTAATGAAAGTAACAGTTACAAAATGGACAAGTACGCCTTATATACAACACAAATATAAATAACATGTTATGCAAAGTAATTGTAAATGTGTATATGACTAGAAGCTTTGTGAGCTTAGGTCAATAACATGTGTCTATTTCTATGTCTATATTCCTTTAGGCTATAACTTAATTCAAGATAAAATGAAACAGCTATTAAACTATAATTTCTAACCATAACAATATACCTTAGATAATAAGCCTGAAGAGACTTGTTCATGCACATTTTCGTATCTTAACCTAGTGTAAAATAATATAAATAATTTCTATCATAGTTATTGTATAAAAGTCCTGACAACTAAGATTCATCAAATTCGATTCTATTTCCTGAATAAAGAACAAATAGTCGCACCAATTTGTGGTTCAGTACCGATATTGTTATCTCGCTGCTAACAGGAATCGAACCCCCGACCCTCGTTACTAGAGGCCGACGCTTTATCACTGAACCACTGTCTTCCAAAAAGTCCCTCTTAATAGATACCCATTAAGACCGTCTTGTTATTCCTTGTTCTTATTGGTACAAATATCATGGGGTTTTGAAGCGACAAACAGAGTTACGATCAGAAAATAAATCTGTTATCAGAACCTAATTATTTGTATACTCTTAGGAATCGTTCGATAAGACCATGTGTATGACAATCCAAAACATTAACCTAACAGTGCTGGAACCGACTTCACGTAAACAGGGGAGATTCAGGCCAGCCACCAAGTAAATTTGAAGCTGGCCTGTGATCTTACCTGTTTGCTACTCTGGGAGGCTTCCTCAACAAAATAAATCAGGTATTTAAGGTTTCGGAAAGCAGACGACAAAAGATAAGATCGTCTTTTAGAAAATTACCCAGCGTTTTAAAGTTGAGATTTTATCATAAAGTACAAAGGTATTGTGGGAATACTCGCCGGTAACACTAAGCTATTGGGGCCTCCGTGACAGAACCACATATGATGCATACAGAACCATTAAACATAACAGTAGAGGCATACACAAACAGTTAAATATGATAATTGCCCACTCATGGTGAGAAATTCATCCTTTTCAACAGTATCATCAATATAAGGTTTTTTTTAACATCTTAAGTTGCCTGTTGTTGCTTTCAATTTTGACCTGACACAAATTGATGATAAAAAGGCAGCGATGTTCACCCATTCATACAGTTTACTATTGGCCTAATTCGACCCAATCAATCAACCAATCAACTGATCTATCAATCAATCAATCAACTAATCAATTAATAGTTTTATGAATAAATCAGAACTTGAAATGAACGATACATTAAGCCTGGTTTCAAGACAGCCATAGAGTAAGTATGTTGGTCAGATGACCAGGTTACTTTCTGAGCCAGATTACCCTGCAAACGACTCTTATATAGGGTAGTTAAGATATCAGTAAACTCCTTCACATAAGACAGACAGTATTTAAATCCGACTCTGCGGTTACTCGTGAAAGCCGTCTAGATGAGACGATAACAGTGAATACCCACAAAATAGGATCGTATCGGAGAGTAAAATGATAAAAAGGAAAACTTAGACTAGTGAAAGTATTGCGAACACAGTAAAGGGTAACGGACGCTTGGACTGTTTCACAAACATATTTTGCACACTTGTTAACAAGAAGTTGGGCTATAGTTTGACATACGTCTATAGAGAATCAGTATTCATTAAATTCAGTCCATGTCGTATAAATGTACTTTCTCTTCTTTGATACATGTATATGCTAAACATATCAGATTATCTCAAAATAAGGGTACTTAAAGACTGACCCTCTGTTGGTATTTAGATGGTCATTTGTGTTGCTAAGTAGTCATTTATTGAACATACTTTTCATTGGCAAATCTTAGAATTCAAAATGAAAAGAAATAATTCCCTTCTAGCAGTGAGTGTAATATAGGTAAAAGGACGCAAGTCATCCAGAAATCTTCTACTTGGGTCCGTATGAGATAACAAGCTGTCTTACACAGCACGATTCAGTCTCCTTTTACTATGGTCGCTTATAACAAGATTGACTCTAAATGCGTTGGTTGTCGAAGAGTCGACCGTACACGACCAGTAAAGCAAAAAGACATATTACTTTGGCCCGACACCATACACAGACATTCTGTTGATGCGATGTTAAGTCCGAGCACAGAATCAATGTGACATTATCATCAGATATTAACACATGTCTTGTAATAGACAATTTGATACAAAATTCTAGCAGGGAATTGATGTGCCAATTAACGTTTGTATTGTCCTGCCAAATAACCCTATGTATCTTTTAAAATTGAGCTGAATGATTAACCGCCTGTGTTATAAACGCTTGTCGAGAAGACAGCAAACGCTGCACTCTCGTAACTCGGTCTACTTTTTCTTGCGCAGTCTATGCAAGAAGGCTAGAATTTCCAATGGTTATGCAATACATGAAGGTCCTACGACCTCCTTCAGATTATTATGAAACTCATGAAACACTATATGGTGGCCCGGTCGTTCCTTGTCGAAACATCATGTCCTATTCTGACGATGCAGAGACGTAAGCTAAACCACAAACGTTCACTGTTGTTATTGTTTGGTAATGGGTTAGAGAAACTGTTTGCTTTGCTTTTTGTTAATTTTCTCTTGTGCTGTCTGTGCCTACACAATAGTTATGCTATATATACTACATTCTTCATGGTTATTGTACAATGTGTGAGATTAAAGAAAAACACATCCACACACCCCCCTCCCCCCCACACACACACATAAGTTCACTGGTACATCTTATAATGTGTGTGAGGAATCGGGTATTATGAACGATTCAGCAATCTAGGTGTTACGCAATGCATAACACATGTATTTACAAGTAGTCCCAGAGGTAAATGATGGCCCAAGTACTCGGGTTGGTTTTGAAAAGGTCAATGTGAACAGAGAAAACTGCAGCCGAAAACTGAGGAGAGATGGAACCCTTTGAGCTGGAACATTTATTTCAAGACATCAACACCGATATTACATACCCCATATTTAGCCAACAACAATGTTGAATTAGACCTTTACTAAACGCCAAATCTCGTCTGTCCCAAATTGCAAGAGTTTGCAGACGACATTTCAAATATATGATTAAATTGAAAATTAATCCTCAGATAGGACAGAAATATTGTGGTCGAAGGGGAAAATGCTCGTTAAGAGCAATTTCTCCTTTTCCCACAATCTTTTCCAAAGTCGTCTGCAAAAAACTAGTTAAATGTCGTTATTGTTTGGTTAGGAGTTAAGAAATGTTGATTGAAGAAAATTGTTTTGAATCACTGTTAATCATTTAAAAATGTTACAAAATGCGTAACTAATGTTTGTTTGAAATTATTTCTAAGCAAAGCTATGTTTCCGTTTGCCCCTGTAGCCAAGGACCGTTTTGGGGTACTGGGTACTGAAATAAGAATTAAAGAAGAAGAGCCTAATATCAATTAAAGCGTCTTCCAAGTGATATTCAACATGCCATTTAAGATGGGTTTAAAAGTAAAACTAATCGGCGTTTTGTTGATGTTGCCTGATAATTAGCAACTAGCATTTACAGACGTTTCCGTAATTACCTCATTTGTTAGATTCTACTTAGAAGAGTTGTCTCGTTATATGAGCAAGGTAAATCTTTAATTGTTTACGCATATATTAGCGGCGGTATTATATACAATGAAGCCTCGTTTATCCGGACCCCGATTATCCGGATGTCTCGCAATCCGAACGAAATTGTAAGGGAACGGAATTAGTTGACCAGTTTGTTGCAGACGACTTTTGAAAATATTGTGGGTAAAGGAGAAATTGCTCGTTACGAGCAATTTCTCCTTTTCCCACAATGTTTTCTGCCATATCAGAAGATTATTTTTTAATTTCATCACGTTTTGAAATGTCGTCTGCAAACTCTTTCAATTTGGGACGGTCGACAATTTGGCGTTTGCTAAAGGGTTATAAGTATACACGTGCATACTGACCGTTTATGTCTTAATGTGTATAAGAACATGCTCTGCTTCATTAGTCCGGATGATTCGGTCATCCGGACATTTTGTTGGGAACGGACGTGTTCGGATTAACGAGACATCACTATACGTGGCTAGTTAAATTTACTTGAGCCCTTATAGCAGAAGATCTATAAATCATCCTGTCAATAGGAAACCTGTTAGAATCAATTCCCCATTTTGACATTACAGTTCTTTTTTTTTTTCGTCCAATGTTGCTTTCAATTTGGATAGAGCTATTTTGAGTTCCGGTAAAGCGTTTTTGAAAAGCCTCAGGTCGTATTTTAGCCTTTCCTAGTTTGATAGATATAACAAAAATGTCATATCGTTTTGATATCAAAATGAAAAAGAAACGAGATATTGTAAAACACACTTATCTGGCCATGAGTCTATATGACCTTCGTATCGTATCAGTCGTGTTTATTCTAGTGATCATTAAAGATGATAGAAAATGCCGTCCTATTCTAATCAAAAAGCGATCTAAACCTCGTTAAAATGTACAAAGACAAGAAAAGGTATCAATTATACCGACTGCATTTACTAGAGATTGTGCGAAAGAAATACATGATGAGTTAAAACGGATTCTTTTACAATGTTCCTCTTTTATACATATACAGTGTATGTACCCACATTGTCAAAGATAAAGACACCATATGCAATGACAAGGAACACATTGAGCGAACACGTGTACCTCCAGAAGTGGAACGTCGCACTTGCTCATTTAAGTGTTGTTATTTCTAGGGGAAGGTTTTTCAACAATTAATTCACGGAAAAATCTGAACATCAGAGACATTTTTCATTTTATGTTACAAAATGATATACCAAATTTCTATTTTATGTTCCTTCCAATCATGATCAAGGATGGAACGAGTGTTTAACTCTCTACCTGTCTGGACCATTTAATTCTTAACAACAATTGAAGAATAACACCTATTTGGAAGATTTTGATTAAAAGTCATCTAGTACGAACTCGTCTATTCGTGCCGTACCGGATCAAAGTAGCTACAAATAAAGATTTTACGTGTCGAAATTACTAGGTGAGGCTGGAGAAAAAACACCATCATAAATTGCATACAGCTGGTCCTGGAAGACACTGTTTAGATATAAAGAAATTTCAAAGTGTTTGTGATTCGTAGAACAAGCTATCCGATTCTAGCCATCCGATTCTATTGCTTTACGAATTAGTCCGTATAGTCTGCAAAGACCGGACAAAATAGCACCACGTATGAAATACCAGTGTCTTTCGTTTTGGATACATTTATATTACAGTTTCATTGCAAAGCCCGCTTTAATTATGATCCTGCTTGCATTAGTGTGTCGTATGGCTCATCAACCTTTGTGTAACAATTGCCTTATTGACAATACCAACCTAGTAGAACCATGCTTTGGACCAACATGGGGTTGACAATTTTCGATTTTATTTATTTTTTTTATATAAAAGGGTTTTGTAGGTTTAACTTTTTTTCAGACTATATACGCTTAACCTGGACAATTCTTAACCCATTTCCACACAATAATGACATTTTACAACTTTGTTGCAGACGACTCTGGAAAACACTGTGGGAAAAGGAGGAATTGCTCGTAACGAGCAATTTCTTCTCTTCCCACAATGTTTCCTACCCTATTAGAAGATTTTTCTCCAATTTCATAACATTTGGAAATGTCTTCTGCAAACTCTTTGAATTTTGGACAGTCGAAAATTTGGCGTCTGGTAATGGGTTAAAACAGATGCCATAGTGTTTATTGTCAATGGTTTTCAAGAAATATGTCGATTTTGCTTAAGTAAGCTATCCTTTATGTCTTGTCGTCAATGAGAAAACATTTGCTTCTGTTCGGTAATAATTTCTGTTATTCTAATAAAACGCAATGTACATTTAGTTACTCATTGAAGATAGACAAACAAATAGACTTATTCGAAAAAGTTAAGCTAACTGTTTAACAATTAAACATACAATCTAATAAAATGAAATATTATGTGATAAAGTAATGGTGCAAGATTTCACGAGACATAATAACAAAACGTATACAAAACAATACATCTGAAGGCATGCGCAGTAGGAAACCGTGTATATGTCAAAACTAGTCGATTATATAGGAACAATTGTTCTTCATTTGAAATGGAAAACAACGGAAGGTAATAAAGACTATCTCAAAGATGGGTAACAAAACATACAAAACATTTAGGAAGAAAACAAAAAATTCGGTGCGTGTGCATTTATGATGATATGACAAAGTGTCAAAGTTCTATTATTTACAGTTGTTTTCGAAACTTACCCCTTGTAGTTCTCGAACCAACTTCATGCTTATGCAAACTGATTTGCTCCAGGCCTTGATCTAACATGTTTGCTACTCGGAGTAGCCTTCCTCATCAGAATTAAGCAGATATTTAATGTTTTTGAAAGCAGACGACACAAAAATCTATTTTTAGAAAATTATGCAGCATTTCAATGGTTAAGGCGGTGTAAGTCAAAGATGGTTTAATGCAGCAGTGTATTTATACTAGAACTAATGCATTACCAAAGCGGTTTATTCATCTGCCAAATTATCCGTTCTTCACATAATAACAAAAACAAGAGAAACGATTTCGAATTGACATATTTGTTATTCTATCATTTCCTTTATTATGATTCAGCATTATTCACCCTCAACAGTATCATTATATGATACCTTTAGACTCATAGAAAGTTAAATGTTTCATCTAATTAAACAGTTCGTGTCAAATGCTTGCAAGTTAATAATTTCACTATGAACTTTTGCTTCTACCATGAAAAGTATCGTGTTGCCTATGTTACTTTGTTTGCTTGAATAATGAGTAGCATATTCAAATATCCATTTTGGTATTCGTACAGGGGAACGGATATCGATGCCATATGGTTTCATCATAATTATTTCTTTAATTTTGAAAGAGATGTAATTAATAAAATACTGTTTGCATTGATTCCTAACCTATTTTACAGTTTATACGCTTAAATCATCATATGATGTTAATAGCTAATACCATCATAACTAAGACATCAAGTAGATTTCATACAGTATTGAATTTATGTATAGTGAATGAGGATCTTGGCGTTTCAAATCGCATATATTGTCTTTTGTGTGGATAATTCACTTGTTTGTTATCGAAAAGCAATAGAAACGACAGCCATTTCATTATTTCTACAAGATCTGTAGTTATCGATGGAAGTTTCGATTTGGATGCTTTTTTTTCTTCAAAACATCGAAACATCGGAGATCAGTCATTACGACAATAATTCACACTAAGATAAAACCTTTGATAAATGGTTACTCATGTATTCCTTGATCAATAAAAGTACGATTGTTATTGATCAGTTCCTGAGGTCTATCCGCAAATATGTTCATGCCAGTCTAGGCTATTATATTAAATGTTCTGTAGGTCGTTGCCTGACTAACGAAATCCCTTTTCAAACGTGGCATTTATCAATCTTACATGTTTGCAAATGTGTTTTTTAACCATGGACTTCATCTATCTAATGTGTTTACAAAGGTTTTCTTAGAAAGGACAGACTTCCAATAGTAGTGCAATTAATCAAAAATTAATTAGACAAGGCCAAGGTAGTTTTATCGCACTTTAGGTACATAACCCTGAATTTAATACTAACATTGTTCGTGCTTTATCGCTTAAGTGATTTATTTCATTGCTCATACAGTTAATTAATGAAAACCCTTGTTCATTGACGACTTAGTTTAAGGTACAAACACTGCACTATCCACCTTGCACAGACGTGGCCACCCACTATGAGAAAAGCATAATGGTATATACTTTAGATGTTAATGAAGAATTGTTATTTAGTTACGTGGTATTCGTATTTAGTTTGTATATATTATTTAATTGTATGATATACAAGGACATGAATATAAACTAGGTAAACCTGCTTAGCTTGTATGATACTGCGAACTACACCAAAGCAATAAAGAGAGTGCAGATTCTAAAGATGTCATAATTGTATAATAAAAAGAGGTTGTAAAAAAGCCGTGTATAAACATATGATTCAAAGTAAAAAGTCACCTTAGACCCAAGCAGTTGACACTAAAGCATAACCTGGTTATCCCGGGTCAGTTATTCAGATAGACATACTCGATGAAAAATTCTAAATATCGTATTTCCATCATCCTATAAAGGAATTGGACATCTGAAGATTTACAAACAATATTGCAAATATTTGGTAGACAAGTATACTTTTTTGCGGGCATTTTTAAACTCCATTGTTTCGTTAAACAAAATGCCTGCAACAAAGCATACGTTTCGCAAAACACACCAAATACGCTCATTTAATGCTATCATTCAAAGAGAATCGTTGGGATTTCTGAAGGTTTTCTTATGTCCAGTGGTAGTCTAAGGAAATCTATTAAGGGTCCGCTTGGGCTTAAGGTCAATAAAGTACTGAAACTTAGGAATACAACCTTTAAATCAAAAAGGTACAAAGCGGTTGACTTAATTAATACGTGTTCATTGCTTTGTAATCACGATTGTACTATTTCACAGCATGCTGTGTTTGACTTAACTATTCTGCATGTCATAACCTATCAGCCGCGTTATGATCACGTGATGGCATTGACTGAACGTAACATACCTTGTTCACTCTAGGAACAACAAGATTAACCCGTATAGTGCTGGAACCTGTCTGCATGCTTATGCAAATATGTTAGCTCCAGGCCAGCCGCCGAGTCAATTGGCAGTTAGTCTGTGATCTAACCTGTTTGCTACTTTGGGTATCTTTCCTCGTCAAATTAAACCAGATATTCGGAGTTTTGAAAGACAGACGACACAAACAATCTATTTCTAGAACAACCCAGCATTCTAAGGGTTAAACCTCTTCAAAAATTACGAAGTACCATCTCAATGCAGGGTGACTTTGATTTCATAATGATGACAAAAGTAGTGTGAAGTTAAAGCAAATTAAGATATTTCTCCAGTACTTGTGACTGTTACATTCGAAGGTAACAACATGTGAAGCGCTGTTAGTGGTACCAGGTCAACCTAGATGTGCATTCCTGTGTTTCAGTACTGTACATAGAAAGGGTTTGTAACTCACCACCAACACCCCTTCGACTGAACGGGTTGTCTCCTTAGTGACGGAGCGTGAAAAGAAACAAAGGTGACGAGAAATCAGGCGATAATCAACAAAGTTGCACCACTTCCAGTTTATGACTAGAGTATTTTGTATACGGTTGTTTCTGTTTCCGGTGACACCATCACGAGAAAAATAACATTTCACAATGGTTTGTGTTCCAAACATAACACTATTCAAAGATGCCTCTTGAAGATTATATAAACATAAATACCTAAGAATTAAGAGACAATAAATAATGTTTCTGTAACTTTAAAATGATCGTCTCTTCACCGATTTCCTTTCGTCAGAGATCATTCTGTCTAAGTTACTTCTAAATCATTGAATAAAATATGAAAATATAAATATGTCAGTGAAGTGTGTTATGCTACACGTGATACATATAGACATGAATCAATAAATATATCTGTAAGCCACAACAATAAATCGGGCAACATATGACGTCTTCGGCAAATGCCAAGCTTCTATAGTTCAGTCATGAAAGAATCCGACTCTGACCCCGTACTATGACCTTTGGCTCGGTCATTCGTTTCAAACGATTGATTAAACAATGTGCCGTGATTCGTTCATCTTTCCTCACTGAAGATTTCGGTTTGTGCGTTAAAGCGGCCCGTGGCTTTTAAGGAATGTTGTTTTGTTTTTAAGACAAGCTATAAAAGGCCTAGATGAATGTTCTGCCCACTTCTAAGATACTGAAATATTGCTAAAATCAGCGTTCAACTCATTTTATTCCATGACTTCTGTACATATTGTTGTTTGTTAGGCAGCCGTTTCAAAGGATGTTGGCTAGTTGGCATCATTTGTATGCTCTCTTATCCTCTCATATCTCAGAAGAGTCGCATGCTGTTCTGATGGAAAATGGAGTGATTGATTGATTACCAATAATTTATTCATTAAACCGTGTCTACCAGATATTTGACCACTATACCTTATATTAACCGTAGATCGAAGGTTTCAGTTTGAAATTATTTTTCTCCTCCCAATGGGAATCCTTTTACAATTTAGCCCTATTATAAACATGTTGTGCATTTTCATATGTTCAACTCAAGGAGACAGTTCAAATGATAGACGTGTATATAAGAGCCGAGCTGATAAGAAATCAAGAGAGGAAGTTCTCGTTTGAAACATTGAATGAACGCCGGCTACGTTTAACCCTTTCCAAGGGATTTCTGTCACAATTTAACCCAATTATAAACGTATTGTTTGTTTTCATATCATCAAGTAAAGAAGAAAGCTCATATCTCAAATGATAACCCACAATGTAGGTGTATGTAAATGTGAGTCGAGCTGATACAAAATCAGGAGAGGAAGTTTATGTTTGGAACATTGAATGAACGCCGGCCACGGACTCCCGGACTCATTCCTACCACGTGACTGACGTTCCATTTTAACAGGCTGTCAGGCGGACGTGGTGGGAAATCCCACGTGACTGCTTTAATGATTCGAGATATTATCCAGCGAGCGTTAATGGCACCAGCCGGCTAATGATATGCCAATCATTTTAGCACGCGGGGAACCAAACTCCAGTCTCTTTGCGCATGCGTGTTATGACTGTAGCTTGGCTCTTTTTTACGGCATATTGAACGAACACCGGTGATTTTCTGCTTAATTTTATCATTAGCTATTTACTTTAGTAAATCATAAGTCTATTGCATATTAAGGAGTTTGAGACAACGGTATTTGAATGGGTACCAGACAAAACAAAACATCTCCATCTTCCTCAAAATCTGGGATATTAAGTGTTTAAACTGACATGAACAACAAACGATACTTCATGCAAACAATGCTATTCTTGAACCTATTAATGAATTTCAAAATGATTTTCATAAACATAAAAACATGTTCATGAATATATTCATATAGTCTTGAAGTTCATGAATATGTTCTTGAAATTCTTAAACAATTTTGTGTTCATGATAAGTCATGTGTTGTTCACATCTGTTCATGAGATTGTTGAATTCTTCGCATGGGATGTCAGTATTGATAATTCGACAGAAGGGATTTATGGTGAATATGCAGACATGTGTAATATTTAAAATGTTAAAGCATACGGGACCAAGGCTCGTTGTGCAAGGACGAATTGCGTTTGAAAACACAGTAGCAAGGTCATTTACTTTGTAGACTGAGCAGAAAAAAATACAGTGTGACTCCGCTTAGGATTCCTTTTAAAATAAAGACTGGATAGACATAATATCCTTGTCAATATCGCTGCCAGTTTACGAAACAGTCCACTGTCAGATACCCATAGCCTATACATCAATTTTTCCAAAGTTTTAAAAATAACTGAAGTAAAGTTTCGATAACCTGCATGCCACGGTTCGTCAAACATATTCACCGAAAAAAAATAAGACCATTTGTTAGAATATATTTTCTTGGGTATAATGCCAAACTTGCTTTTAGGCGAAGAATTGAATTGTTACTAAATACGTTATGTACACTTGCTAAACATAAAACTTTC
This sequence comes from Cerastoderma edule, assembly GCA_947846245.1. Taxonomy (NCBI): domain Eukaryota; kingdom Metazoa; phylum Mollusca; class Bivalvia; order Cardiida; family Cardiidae; genus Cerastoderma; species Cerastoderma edule. The sequence continues at coordinate 36,148,097 of OX401410.1, forward strand.
GAGACCACCTTATTTCAAAAGTCACTTTGAACAAGAGGGCCACAATGCCCTAGAACCGCTCACCTGAGATCACCACCCATTTGAAGAATAGTAAGAAATATTGCTCTTACATTTTACACAGAGTTTCTTGTGCTTCTATGAATTGACCTTTTTTTTCCCAATTTTACAAGTTTGACACTGTTTTCTTGATGTTGGACATTAAAATGGTACATAATTCTTACAATGCGGAAACTGAATATTTTACTTTTACAGATTGTATGTACGAAGATCAGCCTGTACTTTTGTCCAGTACGATCTATTGTTGCCATTTTGTGGTTATCTTTTTTGGCATATTTGGACATCCAAATTGATATTGATGTATTTTGTTTAACATTCTACCATACTTGCATATAGTGAAAACACAATCGCATTCAAATTTCAACGCACCCTGGCTGCCATGCTTTGCGAGATATCTAAAAGGTTTCAACAACTTTTATAGAAGGGCCCAAAAAGGACATTCATGTGAAATTATTTTGAAATCCGACCAGTGGTTTGTGATAAGAAGATTTTTTAAGGTTTTTAACAAATATGGGCATGGCAGAGATTTTGGTCATATGACTATCTTTTTTAACAAATCCTTCTCCCCTCAAACAAGGGATGCTTCACATGAAATCTCATTGGAATTGGCCCCGAGGTTTGGAAAAAAAGACGTTTTTAAAGTTATAAATTTTAGCATTCATGTATATAGTGAAACCAAAAACGCGTTCAAAGTTCAACGAAGCCTGGTGGCCATGTTTTTCAAGATATTAAAATTCTTTGAACGACTTTTAAAAAGAGGCCCCCAAAGAACATTCCTGTGAAATTATTTTGAATTCTGCCTAGTGGTTTAAGACAAGAAGATTTTTTAAAAATTGCCACGGCAACCAAAGTTCTTCATGGAATCAATTTCTTTGAACAAATTTTGAAGTGCAGCACCCAACGGACATTCCTGTGAAGTTTGGTTAAGATTGGCTCAATGGTTCAGGAGGAGATGTTTAAAGAAATTGTTGACGGCGCATGACGCACGACGCACGACAGACATTGGGCGATCAAAAAAGCGCACCTTGAACACTTTGTGCTCAGGTGAGCTAAAAAGTAAGTGCCTTTATCAAAACATAATCCAAAAACGTTGTTTGATTACGTATTTATTGTTATTGTCGCAAATCCATTTGTATAATATATTGTATAATAAAGCCATTACGACAAAACACTTCCAAAAAGAATTACTGGCATCTAGAGCGGGTTCTACTTGTGCCAAGATACTAACACTAAAAAAAACGAACACCATGTCGCCGAAGACGCAGCGGGCAACAATTTACAGATGCTTTGGGCCAGCGCGCAAAAAATGTCTTTGATAAGATAATGATGATATAAACATTCTTTGTTCGTGTGTATCTAAGTAATTGCTAATAAAGAATATCAAAGGTCTCTTTTCCCCTCAGATATACGTCATGCAATAATCCATTGGAATACGTATATGCCCCCAAATTCTAGGTAACCCAGATCTGATTATACTGCATGGACGCGTTCGGACACAGTTTACATTTGCGGGGCGACCTTTGACGATATAAGTTTATACCAGCCAACAGTTAATTGATAGTGATCATTAGTAAAGCAATCTCTTATTTGTTTGAATTTAAAACGTCACTCAACATGGTGAAACACTGTTTTTTTCTATATCGCTTTTTCAAGGAAGGTTTGCGATTACCGACAAATACTAACGTCCTCTGATTGTAAATACAAGATAGGTTTTGTTGCATGTGCAAAGAATTTTATCATGAGTTCACACTTTCAAATTCTCTGGAAGATGGACCACCTTAGCATCAGATTGGATGCGATTTTAACGTATTCAATAATTAATGGTGCACCGTTGGAAAAGAAATAATATCATATCAATAACTTTGACAGCTTTGGTTTTACCACAGAAAACAGAGAAAATCAATTTTATCAATTTTCAGGGGAGAAAACCTATGAAGAAATAAAACAGATAATAATAACAACTTTTACCAAGAAATGATGTGCAAGTATGGCCATTGTATGTTCTTATATTTTACAGCTATTAGAGCCTTTTAATGTAAAGAAACATCGGATTTTTTTTATTATAAGGGGTCTTAAATATTAATCAGTCGTCGGGCCCCAGACACTGGTAATATACCTGGCCCTATCATTAATTGCATGTATAAAGGCTTTGGTTATCAGTTTGAGATAATGGTATCTTTTCTCATATCATTACATAAACACGATAAAAGGTACGAAGGTATTTATGGCACAAAGCCCACATGGGTTTATCAGTAGCGCTACATATGCCATTATGAGTGTCAGATGTGATGTACTTTACCAGTGAGAACCGCATCTGGGACATTTGGATATACAAGCAAATTGTCTTAACACGACTGGTTATTGCTCCACGGGACGACCATGATGCTGACGAAGAAATCGGTTGCGCAACTTCCGGTTTAGCGTTTTATGGTAGGTTTTTTGCTAATTTCTGCATTTTCAGAAAAGTAATTAAAAGTCCAAGAACATGATTCAACCCTTATTGAATTCGATCGCCTATAGATAAAGTTTTAGTTTTGAATTTAGCTGATACTTCGTTATTTTCCCTCGCCGAAGGAACTCAAAATTACATCCTCCCGACACCCCGTTCCGAAACCAGTGAAATATAATACAGCTTGGCATTTTATGTCAAGGAAAATAGATGTTCTGATATGTAGTGATACTCACATTTAACAATTGGTAACAGTTGCTGCACAATCGGTTTATTTGGTTAGATAATCGCAATTCTAGCTGGTGATGTGGTTGCAGCCTTTTGAATTGCAATTTTGAGTTGCATCGGCGAGACAGAATTGCGAAATATCAGCCTATTTCACGAGGTAAAGACTGAAACTATACCTAAATGCGTTTGGGTTCAATAAGGGTTGTAACTGCAGCCTGTCTTTTTAGGAAATAATCGTCCTACTTTTTTGTTTTCTTTTTCAAAATCTTATTCAAATTTTCTCCTATGTATATCGAGTTTTATCGTCCCTCTGTGATAACCTAGAATGCCTGCATGCTATTAATGAAGTGTCAAAGAATGTCGTGAAGTGTTTAATTTGCTGTTGGTTAAGCGAATTTCCGAGATCCCGAGCGAAAACAACCCGTATTTCTCGGTAATGATGTCCATTGAGTCTCATACCTTTCCATCCGAACAAATGTGGAATGTGAACACATGTGTTGTGCAATGGTGAGGCAATATGGGTGCCAAAGGAGCCGGCCTATATGATATATCATATACATGTAGATAAATTGAATACATTCCTCAGAGTTCGCTTAACAGTTTACTCCATAAAACCTCATCTGTACATGTCCGCTACTCGTGTAATTAGAAAGAACTGCGACATAATGTAGATGTACTCATAATGAGCAGTGTGTTCGCGTGTCACAGGAGTTTCTGTCAAATGCAATATTTATTTTCTATGTTGAATAACGTCGTCTACTGTCCCTTTCATTTTAGACCTGTCACATGTTTCCATATTGCTTAAATGGGTAAAATTTGCATGAGCGTGATGTCAGCCTATTACAATGGTCTGAATTAAAAAATGCGTTCAGTGCTGGAACCGCGTCCATGGTTATGCAAACAGGTTAGATCCAGGCTAGCCGCTCAGTGAATTGGCGGCTAGCCTGCAATCTAACCTGTTTGCTTCTCTGTTTGCTTATCTTTCCTCGACAGCACTAGGCAGATATTCAATGATTTGGAAAGCAGACGACACACAAACCTAATTTTAGACAATTACCCATCATTCTAAGCGTTAATTTTCGCCCCATTGTCATGATGTTAACGTTTTCTATAACTACAATGGTAGCCTAGGTAAACAAATAGTGTTCTGGACATATGTGAAGATGAGTAACGGAATTCAAGAGTTTTCAAATTGGAATTGTGTTTACTAACTTTTTTATTTCTTCTCGAACCTTTCCAGGTTGGAATCTTGTTCACCAATGTTGTTATTTCTTCTCGAACCCATTTCGTCAATGATCGATGTTTCGGTAGACCATTCCAGCGAATTCTGATCTTTACCATGAAACACGACGATTTTTGTCTAGACGTTCTAAGTAAGGGATGTTGACATTGAATACATTCAAAGATTGATCTGTACATGTAGAAATAAAAGGCAATTCTTACAAAATAGCTTATTTAAAGCCAGTTGTGCTAAAAATGATTAATGTAAACAAAGCCTCGGAGCACCAACTGCATTCATGGTGCGGAAACTTGTTAATCTTAGAAGACCATCCTAACGCGTACTGATATTTTCCATAATTAATCAAAAGGTTCATAACATTTTAAGTAAGAGACGTTGACTTTTGTTGTATTTTAAGCTAACTTCATACATATGAGAGAGACAATACGCACAAGAAAGCTTATCGACAGGATAAAATTCCCGAAAGACCCCAACTGTACTATAAAAATCATGATAATCGATATAAACAAAGCCCCCCCCCCCCCCCCCTAGCATCAACTGCATTCATGATGGACGATATTTGGTAAGGCTGTTTGAAAACTCAATTACATTTGGGACGGGATTTCTGTAGTGAGAGATCGAGAGGACGACCGATAAACACATAGCTCTCCCTTGTGAATATTTATACAGTATTTATCCATTTGACCGTTTTAGATTTATAGGCTGTCTGGGGTCCTGGGGCCTGTCTAACCAGGATTCGTTACTTCATGTCTGAGCTTCCAAAATTGTAAGAACCCTTGGATCTCAAATATATTTTGTGAATGAAAAATAGACCAGCGTTTACCCAATTATCAAACGTTAAACTTTCGACTCACCCAAATTGAAAGAGTTTGCAGACGACAATACAAAATCTGATGAAATTGAAAAATAAACATCTTAAGGAGAGCAATTTCTCCTTTTCCCAAAATGTTTTCCAGAGTCGTCTCCAACAAACTGGTCAATTGTCGATACTGTTTGGTAGTGGTTAAACTAATTGAGAAAGCAGGGTCGATGGTTACGTTCGGTATCTTATCATCCCATTGTATGGTATACATGTATTTCATCCAAAAATGTAAATGATATACATGATTATAGGAATTGTGGGATAGCAAAAGTTAGCTTGTCAAACCGGTTTTATTTTTTACGCGTAATACAGCCGCCTTTATTAATTTTGTATTCTGGTCTGAATAATAGTTGCTTGTAGATAACTCAAAAACCAGTTTTAACGTTATAATACTTTATAACAAATTCTGACAACACTTTCATAAATGTGATTCAAAAGTCATTAGTAAACAATTTATCTCTCTATCATGTTCATTTCTAAGGACTTTCGATGCAGAAAGAGTAAACCAGGTTTGTATTTAGTAGCTAAAACTTATTCATTAACATCGATTGTGGAAACAGTTCTTGTGAAAAAGATAAATCACTCTCGAATCTGTTCAACACACTAACAAGCAATTACGGCATTTGACCGGTTTATTGCAGACGCCTATGGAAAACTGTGGGAAAAGAAAAAAATGCTCTTCAAGTTCAAACATTTATTCTCCCAAATAAAAACATATATACAGTTAGGGGAAATGGCTAACCAATACAATTGACAAGGTGCATAGTACATTTCGAATAAACAATTTTATAACCAATCACAATTGTTTAAATGCATATTGACCATTATCTTAACAATCAGTTTTTTCTTTGTCCAAAATATTTTCCGTCCTATTAGAAGATTATTTTTCAATTTGATTACATCTTAAAATGTCGTCTGCAAACTCTTTCAATATGGGACAGGCAGAAACTTGGCATTTGGTTAAGAGTTAAGAAGAATTTACCTACATGTTGAAGGATATAGGAATCTGTGGGCGCCTGGTACAAAAAAAAAGGACATATAATGGGAAATACTATATCTCACGTACAGTGTAAACGCGTGTATCCACTTAATTCCAGACGTGATAGAAACCATCAATCCCTCTATTAAAGATCCATAAATCGTCCGGAGACGGGTTCTTCCAAAATGGGGTACAGTTTAAACTAACAATGTCCGAATTGAACTGGATAAGTAGCAATCAAGTATCATTTCGTGCTTATATGCTCAATGTTTTCGGAATTGGCCGTTATAGTGCTGGAACCGTCTTCATACTTATGAAAACAGGTTAGATACAGGCCAGCCGCCAAAATAAATTGGCGGCTGGCCTGTGATCTAACCTGTTTGTTACTCTGAGTTTCTTTCCTCGTCGTAATTAAGCAGATATTTAAGGTTTTGGAAAGCAGACGGCACAAAAATATATTTTCTTTTGTAGAAGAAGTCTACAACGTCAGTTATCTACCGTTCAGATTGGGTTTTGCACATTGCACACGATATTGCAGGGCGTCATGGGATGTTATACCGTTGTCTGATACGCTTATGACTGTGCTTGGACAGAATGTTTTGCAGACCTTTACAAGACCGAAGACCCTGTGTGAAACAAAGTGAACCGAAACGAACAGACAAGACGAATCACGAGAAGACGTTTGGGAATTACGCTTGACGCTACCGGATATGATTCTTATCTGTTCTAGCCAACGTTCTTTCCAGGCTACTAAATATGTTCCCATACTTCCATACTTCAAGTGCGTCTTGTTCGTGAGGGATGCATGCAAGAAAAAACAACAGTGCAACTTATTTTGACTGTTTTTACGAATTATTGATTCTTTTTATAAGGAAATGTATTCAGCACTTTGGAAAGATAATTAATATGTAATATTTCTGAAAACATCAAGGAAACATATATAGGTGCGTCGGCCATGGCAAAATGACGTAATTATATACCATATAATACCACTACCTTTTTTATATTGTCGGACTTTGTTGTTGTTTTTAAACATGTCCTCTTTTCAGTTCATTAGAATCGTTTCCACTTTATATCATTATGCTTGTAAGTACAACTGTATAATGCGATGACAATACTTTCTTAAGTTGTGTATCTTTTGTTTATATCTCTTTTATTATTTTTTCTTTTTTGAATGGGTCGATTTCTTCATATCTAGAATTAAGACGTTTTTTGTCTTGAATCTTAACGTATTTAGACTCATCCCTTATAACTCCATAATGAGGTGGCATCGGACCTTTATGAAATTAAATGTCATGTTGTAAATGACTTTTATGATTGTACAATGATGTAAACGGCGTACATTTCTGATCCAGTACAGTCAAACCCGTTCTAATAATGATCCATATAATTAACGCTTTACCAGTCCGCGGTTATGAGGCACTCGCTGTTTATTCGCATGAAACCCTACTGATTGCATCGTAAGCAAATACCTGGTGAACAGTCGGTGGAGGGCATTTACCTGTTACACCCTTCACAACACAAACCCAGTGGTAAGTCAATAGCAAAGCAAATATTGAAACAATGCAATCTGGATTCAAACCTGTCTAAAAGTGGGTTATCGAGCTAGATTCGTCCGTGTCTTTATATCAATGTTCATATTCGCATCGTCCATGTAGTAGTAAACAAACACAACTCAAAACCATTATGCATTTCTTTCAACCCATTACCAAACGCCATTTTGAAAAAGTTTGCAGACGACACTTCAAAATGTCATGTCAATGGGAAATCATCTTTTGATAGGGCAGAAAACATTGTGGGAAAAGGATAAATTGCTCGTCCCATAATGTTTTCCAGTGTCATCTGCAACAAAGTGATTAAATGCCGTTATAGTTTGGTAATGGGTTAAATGAGGGGGCGGTTGTATTGTAGATCAGGAAAGTGTTACCAGACGGGCAAAAGGTACATTTAGTGGGGAATGAGGGCAGAATACGAAGTTGTAAGGAAACAATCCCCTGTGATGTATCATTTACATAAGAACTATTGAACATTTACTAGAAACGCGTGAGATGCGATGTTTTGGTATCTTTTACCCTTACAATGCTTGGTAGTTTTTCTCAAAATATACTTTTGTGTCGTCTGCCTTCCAAAACCTTAAATATCTGCTTAATTTTGTCGAGGAAAGATACCCAGAGTAGCAAACAGGTTAGATAACAGGTCAGCTGCCAATTTAATTGGCGACTGGCCTGGATCTAACCTGTTTGCTTAAGCATGAAGTCGGTTTCAGCACTATAAGGGTAAACAGTGATCTTATGATGAAAAAAGTCTTTGCAGGATTTTCTTAAAATGCGCTTTTTTCTCCCGCCGAAAATGCGTTTTCGTCTTGTTGTGTACACCATAAGCAATATTTTTCTGGTGCGAAGTGTTTTGGCATGCGTACAATTGATCTTGGGGTTCAGTAAGGTCGTTGAACTGAGATCTCCCAAGCGAGGCCTGGACCGTGGGTACGCGTTGACATCAGTACTCCGACAAGATATTATCAAAATGTATAAATGCTACATTCAAAAAAAACATTTAGTATCTGATTAAGTTTGATGAAGAACGATAATCAAAGTAGCCAACAGGTTAGATTACAGGCCAGCCACCATTTTACTTGACAGCTGGCCTGGATGTAACCTTTTTGCATAAGTCGGTACATGCACTATAAAGGTTAATCAATCTTGATTTTACTACCTGGAAACATAAAAAGCACTCGCATAAAATATGTTAAAAACTCAGAAGGCGGATCCTGCTACATATAGTAATCGAACCCAAAGAGTTCGTGTTATGAAGCCGTTGTCGACATTCTGCCCTTGTCCACTCTCCTCTCACCATATGTCTAGATTAGACATATGGTGTCTAAGGACAATATGCCATGGACATTCTAAGTAAAGGGCTAGTCTAACGAAAGCACTTTGCTATATGGGGTTCGGACAGATTTTTATCGTTCAGTTTTTGACGATGTTAAGTTGTTTAACGCGTCAAATGAAGATGGTTTGAACAACGCCCCTTTAAGTTGAAATGAATACACGTCCCATGCAATAATTGTTTCTAATTGGAATGAATTGGCGATGTACGCCATTTATAGCAGTGTAAAAGAGGTGCATATGGCCGTATGTAAAGACAAATGTTGAAAGGTGCTTTTACTCATATGAAGATAAGAAAATAAACAATAACCGTCTTCTATCACACTGCAGTATCTCCCACACACGCAAGAGTTTGTGGCGACTCAGTTGAAATGAGGGGATAGAAAAAGTGCCTGCGAAACCGTCGTAAACTTGAAGCGTTTACCGATGGGAATAGGTCTGTTTTCGACATTTGATACGTTCGATAATTGTGTAGGCCTTATCCGGCACATCAAATAGGATTCCCTACGAATATTGAACATCTGTTATACATATTACTGAGATACATACGGGGGAATGGCTCTCGAACAGTATGGTTTAACCCCACAAATGTTTCCTACGTAAGAATGTGTGTTTTTGTGTCAGTATGGGTTAAGTGAAATATTTGCATAAATCATAACCGACAAACATGGATAGTATCTTAAATGAAAGTACAACATTGCAATGTGAGACATCATTGGAAGCGCCTCGGGGAGATGATTCCAATGGTGTGTTACTTTGCAATAATGTTTAGCAAATAGAAAAGAACAGAAATATAAATATAAATAGAAATAAATGGGAATGTTGTTTGGAATTTGCACAAATCTTTGGCATACAATGTTTAGTAAACCGGTAACATTGTCATTCAAAATCACTAGATCTGTCTCAATATGGGTTTGGCTCCCGATATCGGTGTGTTTTTGGTTTTTGTGCGAAGAAGTGTCTTGTCTTATTTGGTTTGAGTTATTAGCAATATCCATACAATCTGTAACGTATGGAACGTCTTGCAATTAAGGAAACCCAATGCATAATCTTTTGTATAGAACATGCGGGTAAATAAAAAGACACCACGTCTGATCAGAATCTATGCCATCCTCATGCAAAAGCAGGCAGTCTTGGGATAAGGATAGGCAGAAATGTTAAAGTCAAGATATGATTCAAATTGTTTGATATTCCAATTTTATGTACGATTTCATCGTTGGGAAAGCGGAAATTGCTCATTTCCCCTTTTCCAACGATGATTTTGATAATGTGTTTATGTTATCCTCATGAATTATACCGAGATTTTGTAAAAGAAAAACGGATAAGGTGGAAATGTGGCTAGTTGTCGCACAGCTTGGATCGATAACAGCTGGTGTTAGCAATATGGATTGTGTTGTCATGACAACGCACGATGGCTGGCTAGGTTATCTTGTATTGTTTTATTCTCTTCCGTTTTTTAAAGGATATATTGATAAATGAAACAATACAGTAAACGGGCCTTGGTGAAAGTTGGGGGGTTTGTTGTCTTCCTTGTTAGTCCTTTTAGCTTTCATTGCACGTACTCATAAGAATCCTTTTGTCTAAGCGTTTCCAATGAGGGGCCAAACGATCCGATTTCTAGTTTAGTTATGATGTGCCATACTTACTTTAAACATGTTTTATTGCCACAGCAATTTACAAAAGAAACATGAACATTCAATCAGGCAAATGAACAATTAGGCAAAGGGTTTGGCGACAAGTTATATTAGACTTCTATTCGGCCATCTCCTTACATGCCACATGTAATAGTCTGCCATAATCAACTTTTTGAAGTTTGATAGAATCTGATCCATGTAATAAATGTTAAGTGACCGTATTCAATCAATTGTTTTCAATATACTTTTTGTATGAATTTTTCATCGTTTTGCATTATATACATGACCGGACTTAACACATCACAACCTAACGCCATTTCTTGCAATTGACGACTTTCAAAACGCATTTTGTCAAAAGGAAAACTAATTTCTCCTTTTGCCACAATGTTTTTTTTTTTCAATCGATTCGCATATCACAACAGCAGAACTGAAATATTGATCACATGTTTACAAAGCTTTTCTTAATTCGTCTGCCTCAAATAAAAAATAATGCCGTCTACAGGTGTTAAAGAGTTGAAGAAACAACATACGGCTGATATGAATATTAATAAATCGGCTATGGCAGATCATTTGTCTTGTTGCTAGAAATGCATTATATTCACAGAATTCAATCTAAATTTACATGCTATATTCTTTTTTTATAAATCAAAAAGCTATTATATGTTGTTCTTCTCACCACGGTACTCTTGGTTGTAAGAAACGCGATTCTGGGTACCGTTTTACTAAACAGTTTACGCTTAAGATTTGCGTAAGTCTAAAACAACAAGTCCTTTTATTTCAATATTTTGCAGAGCAATATTGCAAAGTAACACATCATTGGAATCGTCTCTCCGAGACGCTTCCAATGACGTGCCACATTGCAATATTGTCCTTTCATTGAAGATACTAACAATGTTTATTAGTTTTGACTTACGCAAATATTTTCCGCAAGTTGTTTAGTAAAACGGTACCCTGATTCCCAAGTGGTCTCATGGCTTCCATAGTAGCAATTCAGGAAACGACAAAAACCATACAAAATTATGTTGGAAATGACATTTTTATAACATAACCATAATCATTACATAATCATGTTCTAAGATATTTGCAAACCATTATACACATCGTCAACATTTTCTTAAACTAAAAAAATGCCTAACGGAACATAAATGGACAGTCGCCGTAATATAAATAGATTATTGCGAACAGCGTTCTTCAACGATTGATGAATGAACAAATAAAAGGAACATCATCAACTGGTTGGGGTAATGATATTGTACCGACTTTTCATCAATAGGGACGCTAATTGAATTCGTCGCGTCGTTGGTGTTCAGCCAAATCGTCATATGCCCCTCGTTAACCCTTTACCAAACGCCAAATTTTCGACTGTACCAAATTGGAAAAGATTGCAGACGACATTTCAAAGTGTGATGAAAAAAATCTTCTGATATGCAATGTCTCCTTTTCCCACAATGTTTTCCGAAGTCGTCTGCAACAAGCTGGTCAAATGTCGTTATTGTTTTGCTTAATCCTTAAAATGCTGAGGAATTTTCTCTAAACATATTTTTTGTGTCGCCTGATTTGCTAAACCTTAAATATCTGCTTAATTTGTTGAGGAGAGAAATAAGGATAGCAAACTGGTAAGATCAAAGGCCAGTCGCCAATCAACTTGGCGGCTGGCCTGGATCTGACCTGTTTACATAGACATGAAGTCGGTTCCAACACTATAAGGTAAACAGCTCCAATATCCTTACGCATTGGTTACCCATCGGAGAAAGGACGTGTAAAATACATTAGCACGTTTTTAAAGCATCACTCGTCTATGCAAAAAGTCAGTTGAGGCTTTCTTATCTTGCCGGTCATTTACATAGAATTACCCATGCATCAACTTAGACATTTTGGCTGATCCAAAAGGAAAGGAGCGACACACAACAATTATAAACTTTAAACAAACAATGTTTTCTTAAGGTAAAATACGTATAATTCGCCATTTTTAATTTCTTTCCTTTGTTAGATTTCTTCGGTCGTTCTCGGTATACATCGGTCTAAGCCGGATAGTTCCGAATAGTTCAGGCCAAGACCGATGTAAACCGAGTATGCACGAAGTAATCAGACGAGAGAATGAGGTTCAAACAGGTGGATTATGTGTCCTCTTATTTAAAATTGATAGGAATGAGATGATGCATGATGATGCCGTGCCTTTTGGAAATAGATATCCTTTTGAGACATTTGTTTCGAACGACCTCTTCAGTATATGCACACCGGTGTAGTATCATGGAGTAGGGTTAAAGCAAAGTCGTCAATTGGTTGGGGTTAACGTTATACAAATGAGCCCCCATCAGTTAATTGCCCCGACCAAATGGAACAGTCTACCCTTGGTGAGATAGTTTGAGTCGGAGTTACATAGACAATGCCTCAGTATGCATGTTTTGTAAGCTATATGTACCCATTGATCTTCTTTGTTGTTATATTTTTCTATTTTCCTATTCTACTCAATCTTTGAGTTAATATAAAGATGGTATAAAGGTAGGACATGTAATGAGCGCATACACGTGTACTTTGGTCACCTTCACCTTTAGAATGGTGGGTAATCTTTTAAAATTAGAGTTAAGTGTCGTCTTCTTTCCAAAACCTTAAATATCTGAATGATTTTGATATGGAAGATACCAAGAGTAGCGAACAGGTTAGATCAGAGGTCAGACGCCAATTTTCTTGGCGGCTGGCCTGGATCTTAACTGTTTGCATAGCCATGATCTCAGTTCCAGCACTATAAGGGTTCGAACAAATTCACATAAGAGAATATCTCATTTGACCTATCAATTCATATGATCACTGCTTCATACCAACGACCGCCAAAGCATTCGTGCATCTTCAACTAGAGACTACGACAGAGCATCCTATTTTGAAACCATTTTCCTAGATATAATCAGAGGTTTTATCAATAATGTTCAAGCAAACATAAGATAAGAAGAAAATCAATGCGTTGCCAACTTATTTAAGTAAGTATATCGTGTGTATAACTCGGAAAAACCAAGCTGTTAATGAACGTCTTGATCATTCACACTAAAAATTATTTCTGATTCTGACTAATCGTATATGTGCCTTGTGGTATTCAAGAATATGAACCTACATTGTGAGTGAATTACTTTGAATTCCATTCCTATGGCCTTTAATTATTCGTATTCACATTTAAGATCTATATTTGGAAACGAAAGTACCATGACGTAAGTCTCGTGAGAAACAGTATGGCGGTTTACCTATTATTTCAGAGGCGTTTTTATTGGATAAACCCAATGATTTCAGATTGATGAATCCAATCAAGAGAAGCCAACACAAATCGTTTAACCATCAAAACCTGGCCTGACCGGCTTGGCTCTTCCAGGGAGCGTTATTGCGTGATATGACCTCAAGATTTCCCGTTTAGGGTCATCCTGGTGGAATATCAGTCAGTTCGAATAGATCTATGGATCAATTACCATTATAATGTGACTGATTTATACGGCGTCTGGTCTGGAAAATGTACATGGTTCCGTCAGATCAGAGTTTTGTATTCAGTCTGTTTTAGCAGATGGAAACTAGACGGGGAGAGTGTCTCAATTCTTGCTTGTACATAAACGCTTTGGTCGTGGCCTCCCTCAGTTAAAAGTGGTACACCACAAACGACATGTTTGGTATTTGACGTCGTATCAACTGTACGGTGAAGCCTCGTTAATCCGGACCCCGAATATCCGGATGGTCTGGCAATCCGAACGAGATTGTAAGGGAACGGAATATTGTGCAGTAATTTGCTTAATCAATTACCATACAATAACGACATTTTACCAGTTTTTGCAGAAGCCTCTAAAAACCATTGTAGGTAAAGGAGAAATTGCCTGTGACGAGCAATTTCTCCTTGACCCACAATGTTTTTTGTCATATCAGAAGATAAATTTTGAATTTTACTTGAGGAAAACGTATGTGAAAAGGAATTTGAGGGAATATTTGATGATCCTCAAATAGACCGTTTATGTCTAAATATGTTTGAGACCGGGCCCTCCTTCATTAGTCCGGATTATTCATGAATCCGTAATTTTTGTTGGGAACGGACGTGTTCGGATTAACGAGATATTACTGTATTTGAGTTATGTGACGGGTTTCCTGGATCAACGAGTACTAGACTAGGGCTCTGAAGTGTCTTGCCAAACGTCACTCTCACGAAACCACAAACGACACGTACCAATCGTCAGTATGTCCAACAAATTCCACACAAACTTGGACACGTGTATTCTTCTCTTCTTAACAAAGTCCGTCCGTAAAGTTTGCCTTTGTTCGGTGTAATTACGTCCTTTTCCCATTTCTAGTAAACTAATATCTATAAAAGCCGCTTGATCACAGATGTGAGGATATATGGAAGTTTGAAGAACTGTTTAAACATCTATACTGTTGTGGAATACGCACTGGAGAGAAGCCAATGGAGGTTTTTAGATCCTGTATACTGGAAACTACTATGTTGTTGCAATGAGATCGACTGCATATAGTTTGTACAAACTTAGATTTATTGACTCTTTCTGAATTAAAAATGCTTTTAATAACTACTTGCATTTGTAAAATATACAGCAAAACTCTTCTACAAACATGATTGATTTTGAGTCGCGATAGTGTTCAATTTAGTTCTTGGTTTGTGTTTCTGAAAGCCACGACTCTGTATTAAAACTTGAGCTCTTACGTCTACTTAAGAAGGGTTATTGTAGTAAAATGAGTAAGAAAGATGAGCCACGTTCTTGACAGCGTTTAATTTGACTCAAAGTCATTGACCAAGCCTAATTTTTTGTGCAAAGGAATGTTCATTTTTGGATCACCACTTAACTTCGATACATTTACTTATACTCAAAATAACCTCTTTTTTAGTTTAAGCCATTACCAAATAATATCAATTCTTTTCCACTTTGTAGCAGATAACTCTGGAAAACACTGTGGGTAAAGGAGAAATAGCTCGTGACGAGCAATATCTCCTTTTCCCACAATGTTATCTACTCTGTCAGAAGATTCCTTTTCATTACATTTTGAAATGTCGCCTGCAAACTCTTTCAATTTGGGACAGTCGAAAATTTGGCGTTTGGTAAAGGGTTATATATCATTTCAAAGTAAATTTCGAGAATGCCCTTGTAACTTTTGAAACAATGATTGTTTTAGCTTGGAGATCGCTCATCCCATTTCTTGTTTATACGTGTGTTTGGTCATTTATATCCAATAAAGCGGTAAGGCCATTCATTTTTGTGAGCGATAAATGCGATTATTGAGGGTCTTATCTTTATTCCCCTTCTGACCTTCAAGCATAGCCTCAATTGCTTTCATACCTGGTCGTATAATCTTTGGCAAGGGAAAAAGATCGATATTTTTCTTGAAATCCGCGTAGAAATATGTAATCACCATATATTCGTGTAAAAGAGACACGGTTGAGAAATAGTAAAGAAAGTAAGTCTTATCTGGGAACATGTGTGCGTTTCGTCGGTTACGGTTACAATCTCTCAGTTTATGGTTATAATTTGTGGGCGTTTGGGAGTGTTTCTTATTCGCCTTTTATTGATTTACATGAATTTTATCAACAAGTTTTTACTTTTTCTTTTCAATAATAATACCGATAAGGATGGTTTTGTAAAGTTATGGGGGGAGGTGCAGAAAAGAGGGATCATAATTACACATGCCTATGGGTCTAGTGAAAACCCCGAGAGATTAACAATGGAATGCAACAACAGTGTGTAACACACATTTTACTTCGAAATGGGACTTGAACATTGTAATGCTCCTCGTCCATTGCTAGGTATCTACAATTACAAATATTTATATTGACACATGCAATTGAATAATGATAGTACTCGTGAAAGTGTAAATACATGTCTATACCTCGGAAACAGGTTAAAACAGATGTAAAGGGGAATATAAAAAATGTAAATAGAAAATCATATTTGGTTTGAAAATGTACTATTTTGAAAGTTTAATGTATGTGTTTCTATTATTCGATGCCTTGATGCAATATACTAGTTCTGAACTAAATTGACCAGCATTGTCACTTTTAAGGCTTCTGGTATTCCAAAAGTCGCAAAGTGAACTTTCAATTCTCGTTTTACTGTGCTGCTTCTCATATCAGGCAAATAGAACTTTTTGACATCTATGTGTTATATTAAGGATTTGTATCATGTATCAACGAAGCCTGGGGGTCCCGGCCAATGCGTATACCCCGCATTAGGGGTATACGCATTGGCCGGGACCCCAGGCCAGTATCAATGTAACAACAGAGATCTCTATCCCACCACTCACTATATAGCGTATCGCTGCCTATAAACCCATTTATCGGCCAGACGGTACATATGGTGATGAAGGGAATTATTGCGATGCAGTGTGTAACTATTGATTATCGTCAAACAGCCGTTAATTGTCGCCATAGATCGTAATGCGCGAAGCTGAATATTTCCAATTACATTTGTGAGTTAAACGGGGAATATCGGGTCGCTTTACAGCCCATAGAGCGTATTTTCTTAGGGGCGGTAAATTAGATAGGGCGGTTTGGGTTCAACATCGAAATCGCGACAGACAGCGGTTATCCGGTCCCAAAGCCAATCAAAACCTTTACAAAAAGAGTCTCGCGGGAGTTTTCTTTAACATTTACGGTATTTCATTTTGACGAATTGGGCGAGTTTACCTGAAAGTAACATTCGTTTCCGGCTTCCTGGAAGTTTGTACGCATTTTTTTGAATAATGTTCCGTAAATGTGTCCGGTAAAGTTCTTCGTAATCATTATGTATTCCATACATCTGTACACGTGAAATGAATGAAGCAAAACGGCACACAAAAGATACGAAAAAATATATTAAGGCTAAGCTGTTGATTCCGTATCTTTAGTTCTATTAGCATTTGATGAAGAATGTTCCATAAATGTGTTCGATTAGGTTATTCGTGTTTTTATGCATTTCGTGTATCTATGCACTCGAAATAAATGAAAAAAAAGGAAAAGCGTACAAAGGGTACAAGAAAGTAGATATAGATTTAGGTGTTGATTCCATATCTTTAGTTCTACTAGCGTTACAACCAACCGTGATTACCCGTACGTGTTGAAACAATGAATGATGAATGTATTGCATCATTTTTGTAGCACGAAAACTATAGAAAAATAAATATAGTATCATTCATGGACGTGTAAAACAAACGTCATGTGCACTCTCGTCTGGTATTTCCACGCAAAGTCTGCAACATAAGAGACCAAGGGGACAACAGGTTTGTCTCTTGTATAAGACTTTCAATACTTCCAGAGGTAGACAAGGGTATGAGCCAATACTTACTTATTACGCAATATTTCCTGTGTGAAATATATGGATTCCAAATATGAAGCAATATGGAAGAAGATATCAGTGAAATGAAGTTGCCTACTAGATACCGCAGTAACATTCTCCCGGTGAAAGCAATCGTATCTACTCGGCAATCCCCGTAACAAGTCGGTAGATATACCTCGTAGGCAGTACATGAATACACCAGAAATCCTGGGGTAATTCGCCTTATTTCCGGCGGCTAACGCAAAATGCACACAGGCACTAAATATGTATTTAAATACACACAAATTGGTTAAATATCACAATTGAATGTTTGTTTTTACCCTTTTCATTAAAGATGACCATATCAACACATCTTTGATTCATATTTTGTCAATCGTATCTACTCGGCAATCCCCGGCGTGTGCCGGGGATTTCCGAGTAGATACGATTGCAAACGGACATGCCCTTCGTTGCTGACCTACTTTCAAAAATGGCTCCCCATTGCCTCCGAGGTTATTTTAAGAAATGGCCGAGGTGTTCCGAATGCGGTGAAAGCTACAAATGCACGTGATATATCAACTGTGACATTAGAAGACGTTGCATGACAAAACTAAAATGCTTCAGCCCGAAGTCAACACCCTTCCTTGGGCTGGTTGGGGTGGGGTAAGCGATAAAAACAATTCATCACCCTATCTGAAGTTGTGGATATAAATCCGTTTTTTAATGTTAATTTGCTTCAAGGCGTCTGGATTTCGGTTGCGTAATAATGAATTGTCGTCTATATCTTATATCTTTGTAATTTCTAATTACAAAAAGAGCTATTAATGAGGTTGAGTAAACCTTTCTTTATTGCGAAACGCATTAAGAACACCTCTTTCTATATGTAAATTTACGAAGTTATTCGATATAACTGATTTTGACTTGTATAAGTACATACACTTTCAAATACCTAGACAAAGATTCTAGCATGATGGATATAAAAAACGTATTCCCTACACAAATGCATATAATGACAAAAGCCTATCAAAACTAATCAGAAAAGAGATATAGAAGTTCATGGAGGAAATCCATTCCGCAAGATGAGTCCACACAGAGATAGTAATTCGTTATGCCCGATGCGTATTTTACACGGCAATCGGACTGTTTTAACCGGCAAACTGCACATGCTTGTAGCGTTTACGAGGTTTTAACGAAATGCACCGAGTTAATAACCGAACCAGCCGCCTAAATGTCCGTACACGTACAGGTAGTATCAATTCAACCCTTTACATTTTAAACACAGTCCGTTTACTTGTAGTGCTGAAACCGACTTCATGATTTTCCCATTACCACAAACTACAATGTCCAACTGTCCCAAATTGAAATAGTTTGCAGACGACATTTCAAAATGTGATGAAATTGAAAAGTAATCTTCTGATAGGGAAGAAAATATTGAGGGAAAAGGAAAAATAGCTCGTTACGATCACAATGCCTGGTGCATGAGTGATAGAGGAAACTCACTGGGCTGTCAATCGGAACACATCGGGTGTATCCTTTGTAAACACTTCTGAACTAATGTGGAAGCCCCCATATTGCTTCTCGCCTGACTTCATTCGTTGTACTTTCGTTTTCGTCGTCATCTAATTTGATTAAGAAAACAGATCTATATCACAACCTTTAATTTCAATATTTTGTAAAAGTGACCGATCAAAAATAAAGATTTAAAATGATGTTGAACACTTCCATATACATCGGACTATTCAAAGCGTACGAAAATAGGAAATATGTTATAAGGATTCACCAGAAAAAAGTGAAACCCCACACTTACGTACGAGATGTATTTCTCAGATCACGGAAATACCCAAGTAGTTACGATTGCTGGACTGTTTGTCCATCAGGAATCGATCATGCATCTGGATGTAACTATCCATACTTCTGGGGTAAGCCGGAAGCTTTCCCTTATGCAAAATAGAGATGGCCGATAAATGACTTAAACGTATTTCATCAAACATGGGTACGCCTTAAAGATCGAATTTCGGGTTGTTTCTATGTGATTCAGAAAGACTCTTTCAACAAACTTACTTCTCTCTCGCAGTGAAAATGTTACATCATAAGGTATATTTCTTATTATTTCCTTTTTCTGTTTTGCTTTAAGTCTAGTGTAGATGCTATGGTAAGTCGATTATGCATCATATGTGCAACACTCAATACACTCAAATGAGTGAGATCATTTAGGAATATGAAAGATAAAACGGATCTTTTGGTTAGTGGCAAAGATAAATCAAATCATTATTTAACGCTTCGTACATACAGAGCACAATCGGTGGGATAGTCCCTTTAACCCATTACCAAACAATAACGACATTTGACCACTTTGTTGCAGACGACTCGGGAAATACTGTGGGAAAAGGAGGAATTGCTCGTTGCGAGCAATTCCTCCTTTTCTCACAATGTTTTCTACTCTATCAGAAGATTTTTTTTTCAATTTTATCAAATTTTGAAATGTCGCCTGCAAACTCTTTCAATTTGGGACAGTCGAAAGAGTTGCGTTTGGTACAGGGTTAAATAAGCTTATACAAGTTCCTTAAAGCACGTTTATTAATGAAAATATCGTGAAGGAATTGGTAACAGGTAATGTTGCTCTATACAACCAGCTTCATTACTTTTTCATAGACAAATCTCTTCGTACTTTTAAAATCAAAGCACTTACGAATTATGTTGTGTATTTATAGCATCTTCGTGATCATTTCGAATGTGATATACCTTCAAATAGCTCCTAGGTTATTTTTCAAACGTACGTCTTGAATACATCAATGTTAATGTCTGTTTATCTACCTTTTGAATTTACGAACAGCTTATCAGTTATTTCGATTACAATGAAGTATTATGATATTAACTATTTGTTCAAGATTCTTAGGCATCAGACCTCTTTACATAACACTTACAAGTATCATTAGTGACAAAAATGTGAAATAGTTGTAGAAGTTAGAAATTAGTTGAAACAACTAAAAAATGCCCTTAATTGCTATGCATTGTAAGTCTAAGTTTCAATCATGAAGTTCGCTACCAGTGAAGAATAATTGTATTGTGCTTAGGTAGGAAACCATGTCGTATGTATGTTTTGATCCATTTCGTGACCAGGCGGTCGTAAAGTCCTTAAATGTTATGAATACTAAAATAGCGATTATATTGCAATCCCTTATTTAGTGATAGTTTGTACATCTGAGGACATCAAACAACAAGATAGAAAAGCCTCGCATGGGACTTACAGTACAATCGAATTATTGACGAAAATAGTTTTAGCATAAAGGCATACTTACTTGACAATAATAAAACTATACTAAATAAAACTTAAGAACACTTTGTAAATTAATGAAAAATGTTTGCATTGTCTAGAAGGCTTTTTGAAGCACACACTGCTTTCACCGTAATAACAAAGTAACTTAGTTTGAGGTAAAATAGCCCTAATCCGCCATTTTGAAACCATTCGTTCGTCGTCTTACTTCAGGCGTTCTCGGTATAAATCAGTCGGGGCCGAAACTATTCGGTTCAAAGCAAATCGTTTCGGCCACGACCGATGTTTACCGAGAACAACCGAAGTAAAAAGATGAAGGAAATAGTTTCAAAATGGCGGATTATGTGTATTCTACTTCAACTTGAGACACTTCTGAAGCGAATCAGTTTTCCATTTCAGAAAACCCTCTACTGTACGCTAAACAATAAGACGTGAGTTTTGTGTTCCAGAGCATAGAAGGTTGCTATGGTAATGGAATGGTTTATACATCGAAGCATTGGAGAATAACATAAACGCAAATGATAAACGAAATAAGTACAATACCGACTCTTTATACACACACCCTTACCCGTTACCCCCTTATCGCAATGTTAAACGTCAGTATATTGACCCTTAAAGTGCTGGAACCGACTTCATGCTTATGCAAACAGGTCAGATCCAGGCCAGCCGCCAAGTAAATTGGCGGCTGGCCTGTGATCTTACCTTTTTGCTACTCTGAGTGTCTTTCCTCATCAAGATTAAGCAGATATTCAAGGTTTTTGGAAAGTAGACGATGTAAAGATATAATTTTAGAACATTACCCAGCATTCTAATGGTTAACCCCCGTACATTATACTGAACCAACCTCCAAGTATGACCCACCCTCGTGTTTGATTAATGTATTTGAAATTTGATTGAACACGTTTTTTCAACAGTTATCAGGTTTTAACATACCCATAGATCTCAAAATGGTGGAAGCGTGGATATTTTTATTGGAAAATCTATCCACCTATGAGGTCTTAAAACTATAGGGGCAAATTATTTGAATATCAAAGGTGTGATATGTGGGCCCCAGACTTAAGCGGCAAGAACTCTATAGGATATATCATCGTGCAATGAGGTCTAAGAAAGGGATTACGACTAGCCAGTGGTCTTGATAATGGGGCGTGTTAAAGTCTTTTTCTCTCAGTTATTCTCAAATTGTGGGCAAATCCTATTTTGTGGACACACACTAAAATTGTCTCGACGAGACGATTCTAATGAGTGTCCACAATGTAGAGTTTATAGAAGCTACAACGAAGTAAGTTGGATTAATCCTAGGGTTATTTTCTTTATATTGGGAAATGCCTAGGCCTGTTGATTTTGGAAAATTGTATCGATGAAATACCTAAATTCGGAAGCCAAAAAGCAGACGTGACGTGAAAATTGCATGATTCTAAAGACATTTTCTAATTTGAAAGGTCCCTTTATGGGTCCCTGTTAGACTTAATATAACGAGACAATACCCTGAATACACTTTCTATATGAACGTCTGTATATTTTATTAAAAAGTCTGCTCTGTGCTCTGCTGTTTCTAAATGCGAAGTGTGAGACTTCGGGGATCTTGGTAAGCCTAATCTTGTATTGCGTGGTCTGCGAATGGGAGAAGCAGCACTCGTAAGGGTGGTTTTATGGCCGCGATAGATGTCTGTGCTTTATCAGCCGTGTATGATTATTCTTGAATACTCAATTAGACGGAGCATTGTCAAACCCTTAACACAAACGGGGATGCAGTCACTTGTATTTATTAAGATACAACGGTACAAAAAAGTTTTTTTTAAAGAAACGTGGTTTTATGTAATGTGTATGGGTACGGTTTGCCAGTCGCGAGGAAATATGCCGTAAAAAGCCCTAACAGAAAGAGTGTGTTAGATTGTTTTGTCGTCAGGATTAATATCGAATCAACAGCACTCAAGCTTTATGGCTATTCTAGATTCATAATTGATGGGGAAGGACCCCAAATTTGACTGCACTTACATTACAATACAATATAAAGCCTTAATTAGGTTCAATTCCTTTTACAGAAAACATGAAACGCAATGTAAACAAGACGTCTGTTTTATCCCTGTCACTGATATCTCAAGATGCTGTTCAAGACGGGTAGAACCAACGACATTTCGTACATCGAATAGATTATCATCCCTCGACAAAGACGAATACCGTTACCAAGATTTGAAACTACACGTCCGTAGAGTATATACGTAGGATTTTATTTAAAGTTATGAATTCAAAATATATACTAACACCACTTGGCAACGGAAGCCCATTAAGAAGCAAGAGAAATCTCAATAATTCTTCCATTCATTCTGTAAGGACTATGTGTGCCCTGTAAATCGAAACATATTTGGTTATATGATGTATGTATTTGCTCAAAGACATGATAAGTCTTTTGCTTGAATAAAGTATTCTTCTTCTTGTTAATCAGTCGGTTGTATTTCTTTTGATTTAAAGATAATTTTGTCTGATATGTACAATCATTAATACGTTAGATGGTGGGAACACAGGCTTGTAAAGCTTAATTGAAATTCCTTTTGTTCGAATTGAACTTTGCATTGGATATGAATTTAATCAAACATCAGGTGATAACTTTAAAGAGTGTAAAATGACACGAGTTATGTGTTTTGTGGTAGAATCTAATATTACAAAAGACGGATTTCTCTTACATAATGATGTGTATGTTTTTGTTTTTTGATTCAACGCTGATGTCAGCATATTTTCCATTATAGTGTAGCGATGATTCGCACGTTCGTGCACTCTTTTTCCAAGGCTTCTTACTCACCTGGATACCGTTTTACTAAACAGTTTACGCTTAAGATTTACGTAAGTCTAAAACAACAATTCCTCTTATTTCAATATTGGACGAAGCAATATTGCAAAGTGACACATCATTGGAATCGTCTCTCCGAGACGCTTCCAATGACGTGTCACATTGCAACATTGTACTTTCATTGAAGATACTATCCATGTTTATCAATTATGACTTACGCAAACATTTTCCGTAAGTTGTTTAGTAAAACGGGCCTCTGCTACTTGCTTCACAGGCGTTACTAATACATACTTCTACTATGAATTACTTCATGAAGTAACATTGTTGTTTTTGGACAACGATACGTTATCACCCTTTGTCCATTGGATCCGATCCATAAATGCTGTGTTCAGGCCTTCTAGTTTATCGATAAGCATTCGCGCATATGCACTTTTACTTATGTATTAATTCTAAACAAAATAAGTTCTGAATGGACGTGATCTATCATGGGAAGACCGGCAACGTCCAGATTCACAAATCTTCAATGTATATCTTACAAGCTCTATCTCTCTCATGGTCACATTTCGGAGTTACTTGGTAAACCAGACAAGTATAACAGTGCAATTTAACGAATTTATCGCGTTTCTTGTTTACTGCTAGTCCCAGAGACTGGTAGAGGGGCTACCTGATCGAAGCGATAAAGATACATGATGATGCAATCCCTTGGATTGTGGAAGGCGTGTTTGCTACATTGTGTATTTGAGTTTTTAACCCATTAACCGATTACCAAACAATAACGGTATTTGACCAGTTTGTTGCAGAGGGCTCCCGAAAACGTTGTGGGAAAAGGAGAAATTGCTCTTAACGAACAATTTCTCCTTTTCCCACAATGCTTTCTTCCCTTTCAGAAGATTTTTTCTTTTTCATCACCTTTTGAGATGTCATCTGCAAACTTTTTCAATTTTGGAAAGTTAAAACTTGGTGATTGATAAAGGTTTAATCAACACAACGCATTTTGACGTTTCTGTAGCAATAGGTAGTTTTTGTTTTTCTAAATGTTTTCTATCTGATGTCATAGCGGAAATTCCTTGTTCATGTTTTATTGTTTTATGTGTTCGTTGTTCCATTTTGGAAACGTCAAAACGCACCTACAGCAGGAGTACCAAGTCGCCAATCGAAACATTCAACAGCGAAACCTATTCCCTACAGTGTTGAACAAAAGAAAATAAGCAAGTAAATACTTTATTATAGCAAAGACCTAATAAACATGTTTATTAGGTCTTTGATTATAGAAACATGTGCATAACAAACATACAGGTAATGATATGATATGCAGATAATTGTAAGCACCCGACCCAGTCGATGTATAAGTCACCTCATCAATATTTGAAGTGAGGTTTACTTCCCCTTTTTCTTTCCTATAGATTCCGTAATCATCAATTACATTGGTGTTTGCATTTGTTTGGCAGACTTTCTTAAAAATATATCAAAAAGGATGTTTCATTGCTTGCTTTAGTTAGAAGAGTGGCTTTGTGACATCATGTTTAGAACTCTAACCAATAGAAAACAGCTAGAGGCCATTTGGATATAATGAAAAGGAAAATTCACAATACACAATATTCATAGTCTTATAATTGTGGATTTTCCTGTTCAACCGGTATTTCGCGTTATGATTTAGTAAGGCGTTTGTATGTACATTTTATTCGATTACTCCGTACTTACTGACTAAACGTATTAGCATAACAATTTTAAAACAGCTTATACATGCTTGTAATAATCCTATTTTTATTTTGAAACAAGAATATCACCGAAATTCCAAAAAACAATGTTTCTATTTAAACATAATTATAAGATAAGTGTGCAATACGAAAACCTCTTTAATTCAGTCGCTATTCCTTCCATTTTCACTGCAAACAAACTTACAGTTTGATGGAACGGGTTGAGGGAGGGAATACATGAAACATGTTTCTAAACCCCTTTAAACACAAAATATCCGACTGTCCCAAATTGAAAGAGTTTGCAGACGACTTTTCAAAATGTGATGAAATTGAAGAATTATCTTCAAATAGGGCAGAAAACATTGTGGGAAAAGAAGAAATTGCTCGTTAAGAGCAATTTCTCTTGTACCCACAATGTTTTCCAAAGTTATCTGCAACAAACTGGTCAAATGTCGTAATTGTTTGGTAATGGGTTAAAAGATATTGTGGCTCTCTAGCTTTAAGACCAACTTTGAAAAGAAAGAATTTCTTTTGTTAAAAATGTACCACATAATTTAGTTGAAATGAACCCTATTAGACAAACCTTACACCTTCAATCAATGTCATTTCTTTGGACCAATAGTATCCGTTCGCTTGGCATCACAAATCTGTCTAGATAAAGGTAGAAACGAGCGAAGGGTACTTCAGACGCCTGGCGTTAATTTATTCCCAGGTATATACATGAAGAAGGCTTATCAGTCTCTTATAGCAGATGATGGATCGAGCAGGTAGCGGTAAATGTACGGCAGAGACGCTTTTTACCCTTCACCCGTTCGACGTTTTACTTGATATATTCTTTTTTTAACCCTTTACCAAACGCCAAATTTTTGACTGTCCAAAATTGAAAGTTTTCAAACTACGTTTCAAAGAGTGATGCAATTGAAACATGATCTTCTGATCTTCTCGTTACGAGCAATTTCTCCTTTTCCCACAATGTTTTCCATTGTGATATAGAGAAAAACTGACTTAGCTGCATAAGAATAGTCATTGTATACAAATTACAGCGAGTCTTCGAGAGTAATTTTTTCCATTAACTACCGTATTTATGCACACTTTATGATAATGTTGTATTACACGAATTGCATTTATGCATTTCCTTTTTACTACTCAAAAATTATCTTTGGAAAGCTTCTTTTTTTTTGACCGATGGGTGCTTCACAGTTAATATGATCTAGTTTTGTTGAACCAATCGGAAAATAGTTCATTTTCTAAAAATATTTTTTGTGTCATCTGCTTTCTAAAACCTTTAATTTATGCTTATATTTGATTAGGAAAGATACTATAAGTAGCAAACAGGTTAATTTACAGGCCAGTCACAAACTATCTTGGCGGTTGGCCTTGATATAACCTCTTTGCATATGCATGTAGTCGGTTCCAGCACTATAAGAGTGAAGAAAAACTGTGAGAAAAGTATACATTTCTCCTTATGAACATGGTATCATATTATTACAATTGTTTCTTCCAAATGGCAAGA
Organism: Cerastoderma edule; assembly: GCA_947846245.1. Lineage (NCBI taxonomy): Eukaryota > Metazoa > Mollusca > Bivalvia > Cardiida > Cardiidae > Cerastoderma > Cerastoderma edule. The sequence goes on from OX401410.1 coordinate 36,174,962, forward strand.
TGGACATGCATTGCGTTTTTGATATTGTGTTGTCTGCTGTTGCTTTCAAATGAACTTGTCCTAAAATGCCCAATGAGAGGAACCGACATGCATGACGATTATCATGACATAATACAAATGAGACTCTAATAAATATGAAGTATACCACATAAAAGCAACATGAAATCTGTTTGGCAAGATCAATCGGCCGTATTGCCAATTTTGTGAACGAGTTGTAAAGGTGGAGCGATTACGAACCGTCGGCCCCAGGTTGAACTACTTTATTCGCAAGAAAGTCATTTTCTATAAACTTCAAAACCAAGGCATTGATCTTGTTTTTCCCGGGACAGTCATGATATAGTTAAAGAGTTGTTGACATGACGTTAAATCAAAAATAAAACGAGTAATCAATCTCAAAGGAGATATAAATCACGGAATTCTTTCCCCTCGTCACGTTCACATGACATTGGTCAATGGCTTTTGAACTTGTACTCAGATGACTAGCCTTCTCTTGGCAAGGTCGCTCAAAGTCGAGGCCGTTCGCAAACCCATGATTTGTTTGGATTTCTCGCCAAGTGCATTAAGGTTAAACGTGCCTCAACTTATTCAACCCATTACCAAACTATAACGACATTTGACCAGTTTGTTGCAGACGTCTCTGAAAAACATTGGAGGGAAAAGAGAAATTGCTCTTAACGAGCAATTTCTCCTTTACCCACAATGTTTTCTGCCCTATCAGAGGAATATTTTTCAATTTCATCATATTTTGAAATGTTTTGAAACTCTTTCAATTTGGGACAATAGAAAATTGGCGTTTGTTAAGGTGTTAAGTGTATGAGTGCTTCATCACCGAGGGAAGTGTTGGAATTCCCAGATTTGTCGAAATTTGGAATCTCTTGTAGGTTAAGGAAAAATATGCGACCTTGAAATATAATTGATATGTGATTTGTCCGGTTTCTCTCTCTTTTTTAGGGAAAGGAGAGGGGTTGTGGGCAGAAGTAGACGATAAAATGAGCATGGCTAATCTTTTTCTTTCAAGCTGTGAAAATATACTTTTGTGGCAAAAAGATAGATTGCTCAAAAAGAGACATTTAGCATTTTGTAATTTTGTCATAATCGTCTCCATTGACGTTGCTTGAAATATTTTATTGCCTAAGGATGTCAAAATGATAACTAAGAGACAGTTGTAAACAAAGTATAAACTTCCTATTTAAGTTGTCCGTCAAACAAATCAGAAACACTTGTTTTCCTTTCTTGATAATCATCGTCTGTTTCGGCTTTGAATATGGACTGGTCCAAAAACGCATGGTATGTAGAATACGTTATACCCTTAATACCACACATAGTGACATCCAGTATTCCAAATTGTTGTCAGTATTAAGCAAGGCTAGGACTAGTGCTAGTCTAATCATCAAACGGAACTCATGTTTATCAAATGAAAACACCTCTGAGATAATGTGAAACCCGCAATATTTCTTCTTAGAAGACTACTTTAGTTGTATTTAAAGTATATATAAAGTAACGTCTACTTTACCCTTAGAATGCTGGGTAATTTTCTTCAAATATATCTTTGTTTCGTCTACTTTTAAAAACCTTAAATACCTGCTTAATTTTGATAAGAAATGATACACAGAGTAACAAACAGGTTATAGCACAGGCCAGCCGCCAATTCATTTGGCGACTGGCCTGGATCTAACCTGTTTGTATATGCATGAAGTCGTTTCAAGCACTTATTGGGTAAACACCAAACCATTACCCGACGATTTCATCATTTAATCGCAAAGCAGAAAGGAAAAGTTACATTACAGCGCCTTTTACGCATCTAATACAAAGGGTGTTTATAACATATATAAATCAATACACACAACAAAACAGCCAGAGTAGGCGATACATAATAACAATATCGGTGAATTGGGAAAACTCGGGCGAAATTTTGTCTCGTCTGGCTGGAAAGCGAGCCATTCAGCTCTATAACGATGTAGTCCTTTTAACGGAGTTACAATGTTATCAATGTGCCATTGTTGTGGATTTTCTTTAACGTTTCTAAGGGTATAAGTTAAAATGGTAAGGTAGGGTTTATAGTTTCAAGTCTATGCAATGCATTTAGGCGCCTCTTATAACTAGTTAACGATTGCTTTGGTAAACCGAACACCCTACATTCGAAATACATCGAGACATGCAATCGTATCTACTCGGCAATCCCCGTAACAAGTCGGTAGATATACCTCGTAAGCAGTTCATGAATACACCAGAAATCCTGGGGTAATTCGGCTGTTTTCCGGCGGATAACGCACATGATTACAACATGCACACAGGCACTAAATATGTATTTAAATACACACAAATTAGTTATATATCACAATTGAAAATTTTTTTTTATTCTTTTCATTAAAGATTATCATATCAACACATCTTTGTTTCGTATTTTGTCAATCGTATCTTTTTCGGCAATCCCCGGGAATTTCAGAGTAGATACGATTGCAAACGGACATGCCCTTCGTTGCTGACCTACTTTCAAAAATGGCTCCCCATTACCTCCGAGGTTATTTTAAGAAATGGCCGAGGTGTTCCGAATGCGAGACTTGCTCAATAATACAGCATCTGTTTCGTTCATTCACAATTATCATAAAAGACAAGGGAAAAGTTTAACAAAACGCATGTTGCATCAGAGAACAAAGCTGTCTGCAGTATTGAAGCAAATATAAATCCCGGGGAAGATGTTACACCATAGCATTATCTAGTTATCCAAGGAACACCGTCGTATAAGTGAAATAGTGTTGCTAACCATTTTAAACCGCTTAAAAACAAGCACTGTTATAAAGGTAAGAGCATGCTTGCTTTTTAACCATCATTACAGTTTTTCTAACTAGTTGGTTATAGTTCCTGGCTAATACGTTTGTTTAAATGTTTACATATATGTATATGTACGTATATAAGTATATATGTGTATATGTATATGAATAAACATTTGAAACTTTCTTTAAGAGACATTTTCTACCTAAATACTTTAAATGTTGATGTTTGTATGTGTGAGGGTATGTGTGAGGGTATGTGTGAGGGTATGTGTGAGGGTATGTGTGAGGTATGTGTTAGGGTATGTGTGAGGGTATGTGTGAGGGTATGTGTGAGGGTATGTGTGAGGGTATGTGTGAGGGTATGTGTGAGGGTATGTGTGTGTGCATGTGGCCGTTTGTCCATTAACCATTCCTACAAGTGTATACGAATATGAATTTAGTGTCATATTCTTTGTCAACTATGAGCTGTATATACATCAGTTGATATGAGATGGTCTTTTATAAAGACATGGAAGTCAGCCTTCTCCTGTAAACATGCATAAATGTCTCATACAAACTCATACAAACGAGACTTACACGGGGCTGGAGTGTAAATCGACTGTCGCCATGACATTGCCTTAAGAGAGATGTTACTACGTGACCAATTAACAATTGAAGTTCCGCGTTGGAGTGGTTTGTAAATCCAAACTCATCGGGTTATCTTTTTAACAAACGCAAATTTTTCCAACTGTCCCAAATTGAAAGAGTTTGCAGACAACATTTTCAAAATGTGGTGAAATTGAAAAACAATCTTATGGGAGGGTAGAAAACACAATTATACAACAACTTATTCGTTCAGTATTACGCATAAGTTAACATAATTATAAAAGCCATATAATGGAAGAGACTAATACATAAGCTTTTGTTACAAACCTTAAACCAATTAAGATAGGTTTCATAACATTTTTCTGCCACAAAAGTAGCAAAGATCGTCTGATTAAAAATCCCTTTCGAATAAATACGACTGGATAGAAGTCTAGCTTTCAATGATTCAAGAATGACAGGTCCATGGTTTCTTCCGATGCATCCAATTTCATCTCAATTGAATGTAGGTATCCGATAACGTTGATGCACGGCCATGTCTAACACAACTCGATAAAGGTAAAGATATGGAATGAATGGTTATCTTTTATTCCCTCATCCGGCTTGAAATTTCTTATACTTCATATCGAGGCAAAATGCCAAAGATATTTACACAACAATCAGATCACGCATCTGTTTCGAGAGAATTTAACATAGAAAATGTATCAATGACAGGAGACAACGTTATTGAAGTTGATTTCCAAGCCAAAATCGGCTGATTTTTCAGATTCCGCTCAAATGTTGTTAGCTAAATATCGCCCTCAAACATATTCCCCCCTGGTAGGTACCTATAGTTATGAAAAGGGTTTTGAAATAACAGGTGCGCATGCTGTCAGAATCCCTGCATTACTGCCGATTGATTCATTCAGGAATCTTAGGCTTCTCTCTCGTAGTAAACAATTGAAGTAGCATCCTAACCACAAGAAATAATCAAACAGATGAATGTAATCTGGAGGTCCATATAAGAGCCGTACTTGTTCCCTGGCTGGCCTCGGTATTCTTTCTCACAAACAGAACGTGTTCTTGATCATCCACAAACCATAATCCGCCATTTTGAAAATCATTCTTGAAGCATTGAAGCGAACGACCGAAGTTATTCGGTGATTGAATGAGTTTCAAAATGGAGACTTTTTGATATTCTACCTTAATTCTAAGTGAATAGTGTAGATGTAATATAAACAAACCTAGTTTTGATTGATGCAATCAAAGTAATGTCAACACGGTAAAAGTTGTCCCAGACTGGGACTGTTTCTATCTTTCTCACATCTGTATTTCTTTTACTTTCTTACTCCATTAAACCATATCTATATGCTGCAATAGTCATTATGAATCATATATGTTTCTGCGTAATATCACAAACCAGATGTGTTTTTGGGTAACATTTTTTATGCTGTCTTTTTTTAATAGAGACAAGATACAACTTCTCTATGTGGAAATGATTTCGTCGGGCATTCTAAAGTATGTCCATAATGTAAGATGAACAAGTGAGTATCATATAAAGTTTTGAGTTTATTAAACTTATGTATTTAAAAACGATTGTGAAAGAAGTTCTCCCAACTAAGATCAATCACTCTCGACTCTGCTTCCTGAATACATAACTAGAACTCGCACCGAATGTGGATTAATGAAAGGTCCTGGCAGACCCCGCTACTCACAGGATTCGAACCCACGAATAAAAATACACAAAATACACAAGAAAGAAAATATAATCAGAGCAAACATCCACATAAACAATGGTATCATGAAGATGCTTAACGGTGAAATCCCGTTTATACATAACGCACCTCTCTCGTTTATGAATCACTATAAACGTATGTTAAGCACTTTGGGCTGGGTTTTTCGAGGAATCTGTAGTTTGGATGGTAACAGAAACGAACAATATGTGAGCTAGTCCCAAGTGTACCTGTACACAGTCGGTTGCGTACTATAGGTTAGGGCCAACAGAAAATGTCCCTTTAATCTTAAAACACCAACGATGAATTCAAGATATTGTGTTGGTGTTTGGGGGGTATTAGGACCCTCATTGCCCTGATGGTTAAACTACTAAACTTCGAAATCACATGGCCCTTCTCTGCGTGCGTTCAAATCTAAATGACGACATTAAGAATTTCATTGGAGGCAGTCTCCCGACTGACTTAGGGAATGCCGATGGTTCTACCTGGCTTGACTTGCCCTTATGTACAGTTGAGTATGGGGTCTTCCTCCATCAATAATATTCGGACATCGCAACATGACTAAAATAATGTTGACGCGATGTAAAACCCATATAAACAATGTAATTACCACGATGGAACTAAACAAATAAGACTACAACATGTTTTGTAATTCTTCAAGGCAGTTGTGTAAAGCAAGATAATTTGAAGATAAAAAGATTAATCTGTAAATGAAACAGTTTATTTTTCTGATGAAGAGTTTGGAATCACCGCCTTATATCTGATTGTTGATAAGCATCCTCCCGACCCGTGGCATATTCCGGGTTGAGTTTATTTCCGTTTGCATGAATGAGCGTATTCTCAACCGAACAAGCTTCAAGCCGGCTTTCAAAAACGGAAGTGTTTGATTGATCGATTACCCACTCATTCAACAGTCAGTTGTACAGTCAGATTCCAACTGATTAATGATGTATGTACCTGTATAAATGATGTATGCTATACAGTTATGCATGCATATCAAGTAATAGTAGCTAATAGCTCATGGTGAAGCGTTTACAATTGTATTCCTAACGCGGATGATCCACGCTGAAACTGTATTTCCTATCAGTGAAATACAGCGATTTCTCAGTGTATTAACTTTCAATTTTGTCACAGTGAATATCGTCACTAGTGATGATATCAAAAAGTCATATCATCACCAGTGATGATATCAGTTTGGACGGAACTACTTTTTTGCCATTCCTTTGTATTAAAGTCATAGCTGCACTATTGCACACGGCACTAAAATGTTTATATTCTAAAATGTATGCATACGCGTGAATGACATCATAGGATGCAAAAATAACGTCATGGGCGTTGTTAACTGATTTGCTCCTCCCATTTTATATTGAATTTGACGTTTAAGGAGATATTTTGGCAAATAGATTTCATGTAGTGGAATGAAATAAATAGAATAATCAGCTCCATTCGATTGATATCAAAAATATGTCACTTGAAAGGGTTGTTATCATGTAGAAAAAACTCGTTCTTCGAACTCGTTTTTTCAACCTGATAACAACCCATTCGCGTGACATATATTTAATATCAATCGAAATGAGTTGATTATCCTCTATATCTACGTCTCTGTCATTCGGACTATTATAGTCCAAGCATAAGTTAAGATCACGAAGTACCTTAAGAATTAGTACTCGTTGTGAATGCAGTACATGTTTAAGTAACCTTAAAGAAAAGACTACTTATATAGATGACCTTAACAAACTTATATCTACTAGAAACCTTTCAGAAGTTATTTTTTGCGGAAGCAACGTGTATGCCCCTACTATCCAATAATTGACTTCAATCATAATTGACTTTTACCTTCAATATTATCATTACTAATTTTAATTGGGTAACTACACGTCTAACGTTACTTAATCAAGTTCTTATACACAATTCATAACGTAAATTCATATCAAGTGAACTTCACAAAGTCATTACATAAATTAGTAACACTAGCAGTACGTATGTCAGGATCATTCAAAACAACACAGCATATGTCTGCAACGCTAATAAAGTCACAACATATGTTAGCATTACATAGCTTTATTTCCCTTCACATATGAAGCAAATGAACATTTACTTTCGTCTCAAGATAGATAAACAGATTGGTTCATATGTGAGGTCATGGATGCCGACGTCACTGCATATTTTTTCCTGCATGGTATTTACGGCATGATATTTCCTGCATGATCTTGACTGCATGATATTTCCTGTATGATATTTCCTGCATGATATTAACTGTATGATATTGACTGCATGGTATTTACGGCATGATATTTAACGCATCGTCAAATTATACACAGTTTCACCAAGACCGGCCTATTTATAAACAGACTAATAATGATTCATTAGATCCTGAAATTTCAGATTTTAACCCTTTATTCTAGCAAACCTGGCAAATAAGATGTAAAAACTTAAAATATGTGTTTTGGGACATTCTATCATAGGGAAACTGGAGAGCTGTTTTACATAAGTGCTCATCAAAATTCATATATATATATCTTGGTCATAATGGTTTCTTAAACATTTGGTAGCTTCAGCATTTGGATGAGAAGATCATAAGAAATGATGAAAGCGAGAAAATAGGACAGTCATGTCATGCACCTATTTAGTTCAAAATATGTCTGGCCCCTAATTGAAGAGGTATTAGTTTCAAAGACGCTTCTGTGATTTTGTAATTTTATATAGCTCGGTGGTATATTGAAGATATAACGATTTAATCATTTTCCTGGTTTATGAATAACGCAAACATATTTTTCGCAACATTCAGATAAAATCATCAAAGTGACTAGAATATCCGAGGAAAACTGTTCGATAATTTGAGGAGAATTGAATTCTTTGCGAGGAAAGGAGAATTCACAACCCACTACTTAATACGCAATGAAAAAGATATTGAGGATGAATTCCAGTGCCAAACAATAACAACACTTTGTTGCAGACGACTCTGGAAAACATTGTGGGAAAAGGAGAAATTGCTCGTGACGAGCAATTTATCCTTTCTCCACACTATTTTCTTCCCTATCAAAATACTAGTATTGTTTTCAAAATTCATCACATTTTGAAATATCGTTTGCAAACTCTTAGAATTTTAGACAGTCGAAATTTTTGGGTTTGGTAAAGGGTCAAACAAATTCATTTACTCACTCCCATTGGAGCATACAAAACAACCCTCGGCACTAAGCGACTGTTTCCTATAATTGCTTTGTATTGAAAAACGCCTAATGAACGCATTGTAAACAAAAATAAAAATCAATGAAATATATCTGGCTCGCGTTTCCTAGCAACCTAGGTGGCATCGACATACCTTGAGGGAAACATCAAAACTTTTCCCAATGCGAGTCGTCGGTTGGTGAAACTCGCATGTGAAGCACGGGCTGGTAGTATTGTACGGTGTTAAAAATAAGATTACGAAATTGTTTAAGTAAATAAATCACATACAAAACATTTATCAGTCAGAAGTTAATGTAATGCTATTATTCATGTACATGCTTAGGATACATTTTGTTTTTTAGCCGTATGAACACGTTGTAAATGATGTCACGGCTTTTCTTGGTTCACCAGTACTTGAATAGGACTCTGAAGTTGCCAAAGGAAACTCTCATGTAACCAGAGCTACTGGTGAGGCTCGAACCCGGAATCCTTGAGCTATTAGACCGCCTACTAAAATATGACATTTAATAGTTGTTGTGTCTGTCCCTTTTCATTGTTTGTTTTTTTTTTCTCATTGTGTCTGCTTTTTATACGGTCGCTTAAAAGAGCATTTCCTTGACTTCACTAGCGCTGATCTACCATGTCGTTACAAGTAAACAAATTAATGCGAATGACATTCCCCTGACGTGAATATTTAACATGATAAATTCGGACTTTGCTAAATGTGTGTGTGTGTAAGTGTAATTACATATCAATCTGCTTTAAAAAAAATTCAACTAGTTTCATTAAAAAAAAACAAGTTGAAATACAATACTCATTAAAACACATTAACAAACCAATTCATACCCTGCGTTAACTTCCGAAGTCAGATTTTAGAACGATGTTAATTACCTGCCGATTATCCGAAAAGTCTCGATTTCACCTACAGACAAATAGACCCTTTTTTGTTTCGTTTGTGTTTGTTTCTATTCCTTTAACTTACACGATTTTCTTCCGCCCCAGCATCATACTGATGAATCCTGGAAAAACCGAAACATAACTGAAACATTGTCGTTCCGGCGTAATACCCAACTAATCAAAATATTCCTGCCTTTAGAAACTATAAACACTGTAGTAAAACTATCAGTTGCTCATATCCTTTTTTCTACAATGGTATTCTACCCGATACCAATACGAACAATTTATTTTTGTCGCCTGTTGATGCATTCAACTTTGACTTCATCGGCTTAAATGAGTCAGCGTAACTCTAATGTCGATTTAAAAAAAAAACATATAACCAAAGATGTTGTTAACCGCAAGTATTTTGTCTCTCCTTATATCAATTGATGATGCCATGTACTTTCGTTGTGTTGAAAAGCATTGATATGAATCATTTAGTCAATGCAACGAAGACTTATGGTAGAATCCGTACATGTTTTCGCAATGTTTCGAATTAGCATTCGCACACGATGTTTGCTAAGGTGACCGAATTTCGGTCATCTTAGCAAACATCATGATTGAATATGAATCGTAGATACCATGGAGCAATTGTACGCATTCGTCTTTAAATCGGTGCCGAGTTTGAATCTCGCTTTTGTCGATACCCACTAACATTACTTGAGATGACAGAGTGATATAGAGTTATCCTGTGTGTCGACTGAACTACCATGTTCAAATGGGCAAACAATCTTGCCCTTTAAAGAGTAGTGAATGGTTAGTGTAATGAACTAATCGGGTATATGAATACGAATGCAAGTGGAAAAGATGTACATGTACATTAGATACAAATGATCCAGTCTGTCCGCTGACATTTGTTGCTGTATTGGAATACCATTAGTGCATTTTCAATGGTAGTTCACAGCCCTTATAAAGGGACTTGATCGCAGAAGAGAACTATTGTAAGTCAAATAAAAATGAATTTGAAACAAAACAGTATTTTACTTATTGTTTTATATACAGTTAAAGCAGCTGTTGAAAGCATAATTAATTTTTGAAGCGTCAATTTATATTAGTATGTTGAGATATATGCAGTTGATCTCAAAAGCCATGTCACGCTTTTGAAGTAAAATGCATATTAATTCACTGTATACACACGTTAAATAAAAATAAAAAAGATCTTATTTTGCGTCCAAAGACTTTTCTTTAGTTCATATCATATAAAACTACATGTACAGCTGCTGTCCAAAAATCAATTCTAAACTTCCAAATTTCCTCATTTCTGTGAACAAGTACCTTAAGCTCACTGTCGTGTTCATGAATAGATTAACAGTTTGTCTAGATGCTATATAAATAAACTAATTTGACATCATGCCAAAAAGAGCCATATATCGATATGCCATGTACAATTGATTTATTGTACCAACAACAAAGGCAAAATAAAACCAGTGTGCTTGAACATGTATTAGAGCAAAAGCATGTTTAATGAGTCATTAATGAGTATTTGCCACCGTAATAACTCCATAGGTCACATCTGTTCGACTAAAATCAAAGCGATCCGCCTTGGGGTTAAATTGGCATTGCTCTTTATTTGTTTCTAACATGGATCATATGAGTTGTTACATATATTATTCTGATGTACAGTGTTAGTAGGCAGTTACTTGAATGTAATATTTTTTTGCATGTAACACTTTCAATCATATTTAGCTGGAAAATGAGATATTACTCATTTAGCAACACCCTAATTTTATAGGGTTTCATCTCAACCTATTGCACAGCAACCCCCGAAAGTATTACAGCATGCTACATGATGTAAAACCTGGTCGTAGGCAATGTAAAAACATAGGTCTAAGCAACAATCTAGTGCTAGCTCGTGACATCACGTCTCCATTTATAGATTAGGTTGAATGTGACGAAAAGACAAGCTGAGCGCTGAGTTTATTGCCTAACCACAAAGAATCATAACTTATGTGGTCAGGATTAAGGTAGGATGGTTATGTACACAGAAATCCCGTTTTATAGACGAACAATTGTTGAGTACGTAGTTAATCCCTGTACGAGTGATAAAGACAGGTTGGTTGACTATAGCTCGGATGACCCACACTGTAAATGTGTTATATCTGTGTCTGTATCATTCGGACAAGGTTGACGGCAAAATATATCTTCCAGTCAAAGCAGATTGAAGACATGTTTTTTTATGCATTTTTTTTCTCTCCCCTTTTCCCGCGAGAATGCGTGATCGCACCGTGATAATTAGGAACATACGTGTAAGCCATTCACGCATACAGGCACGAAGGTTTCATACACCCAGCCCTACCTACACACACATACACAGTCATAGCGCTTACCGGTAAAAACATGTATACCGCGAAGATAGCACCGAATACCTGGCGATAGATTCCAGGTAAAAAGGCAAACAGGCAAAGCACGTAGCGCTACACACGTGTTTAATTATGTATGGTTGCGAACTCCCCCATCCGTAAATTATTAGCAATTAGTCCTTTATTGACTCAATATGTATGGGTTCGCGGTTTTTTGTAGAGAGAGGTATTGTTGTTGTTTTTTCTTGTATTTCTTGCTTTGGGATAGGCGAAAGATGTATAGTTTGTCGTTACGAAAAGATTATTCCTTTTCAAAAGTGTGCCCTTCACTTCTACGAAAAATCAGGAAGGTCGAAAATGCTTCATTAACGTGAGGGATGTGTGACTTTTTGACTCACAGTGACGGTGTGAAATTCCAATACACGTGATACGACCTATAACTTTATAGCTTATCCCCTTCGTTGACGCTTACGCACACAGGTTGGACCCGGCCCAGCCACAAATTAATTGGCGGCTGACCTGTGACCTAACCTGTTTGCTACTCAGTGTACCTTTCCTCATCAAAATTGGGCAGATATTTAAGGTTTTGGTAAGCAGACGACACAAAAACCATTTTTATAAAAAGTTCCCAGCATTCTAAGGATTAAAGAGATATCCTTTCTGGTTTTATAGAGACTGTGTGGAATCTAAATGTACCTAGAATTGCTTATAGTTGAGTCAATTCAAAACAAATCGATGAATAAAAGCATCCTTGCCAGAGGCAAGAAATATTGAAAACCATTCCAATGGCATAAAGAAGATATGACCTTTTGAATTCTTAATAGACGGTGCACTATCAGATTATATATAGAAATTAATTGCACCAAGTAAAAGCCAGTTTAAATGTGTATTTATCTGAGAACAGAAAGGTCGAAATCCATTTCGTTGACATTAAAAATAAGGCCATTTGAGTTCTAAATTAACGGATTACTCTCACTTTATATCTAGACAATAGTCGCAACGAAAGAAAGCTTATGGTAATGTGTAACTGCTGAAGACCAGCTGGATCGAAAACCGTTTTATTGGCATAAAGAAGATGTTTAGTTTTACAAAGACTCTGTGCCGTCCTTTTGAATATAGAAATTAGTCGCACCAAAGGAAAGCCGATAGATATGTGTATCTGCTAAAGCCAAGAAATATCGAAAACCGTTTCGTTGTCATAAAAATAGAAGTAACCTTTAGGGTCTTACATAAACAGTGAGTTGTTACTTTGTACTTCGATATAGTCGCTCCAAATGAAAGCCGTTGAGAAAGTGGATCCACTTTCACAACGGCTTTCATTTGGAGCGATTTATTTAGAGGTACAAAGTGACAACACACTGTTTCAGTATAAGCTAAAGACAAGAAAGGCCGTTTATCGAATGGCGTTTAAGAGTAGCTGCTTTCTACAGCTTAACACAGGGTATCTGAACCTCCAATGCTATGTGTTTCTCAGACTTTCCCTTTAAGAATCAACTAGAAACACATTGGTGACGACAATAATAAGTTACACATTGGTATATCGGCATTGTAGTTGCAGGTGGCATGTATCTCACTAATATGATTGAAATGATACGAAAAGGACTCGAAAGGGTACGGTTTAATGTAGATTGTGGTTGACGATGACATACTTACATTAAACTGATAACAATACGTTAACTTGGAATGACGGTTTTGCTATGTAAAGCCATAACTAACCACCAGGCTACGTATATAATATATTAAAGAGATTGTATCTACCTAATGTCTCTTGACAACGTTACTGACAAGGAATGTTGAAGCCGTAAATATGTGGTTTTCTTGGGAAGGTTTTTGTGAAGAACCAGTTAGATGATATAGGATTACGTTGATGGGCGCAATGGTCAGAGTCGTGTCATCAAAATGATGTTGAGGGCTGTTATAAACACAAAGCATCTGCCTGCCCTCTATAAGACCTATTTTAAACATTTACCAAACAATACTGGCATCTGACGACTCTTGAAAAGCAATTTCTCTATTTCCCACAATGTTTTCTATCCTATCAGAAGATTAATTTACAATTTCATCACATTTAGAAATGTCGTCTGCAAACTCTTTCAATACGGGACGGTCGAGAATTTCTGCACAAAACAGCACCTAGTAGTGGGGAATAAGTATTGCTTTAGTTTTATATCCTAGATCCGAGACAGCGAGACAAATACAAGACATATGAACGACATTATTCAGCGCCATACCGATACACAATTCATTGTACAGTGATTGTAAAGTACAGAGACAACGCTTGACTTGCATCTTTGAAAAAAAAACACGTTTAAAAAGTAGAAATATCTGATAATTTCAATAATTGAATAGAAAGTTCAAAAGTTCTAACCGCTTGGCCCTCTAAAGAGTTCTTGGTAGACTTGTACCAATGTGGTTTTATTTAGAGTATACCCGGGATTTTTCTGCATTACACGGGGGGAGATATATAGAGAATAGATGGTTGGTGTCGTGAATCGGAAATGTTATCGGGCAAGGCGTAGGAATATTATCCGGTGAGCCGAAGGCGAAACGGATAATATTCCGATGCCGAGCCCGATTATTTTTCTTATTCAAAGACACCAATCATCTATCATCTCATTTTATAATTAAGTGTTCAAAATATAAAGATTTGAGATCAAAATACATTAAGCATTATTATTATTCACGTCCTAACATGAACAAATTCATAGAATTATTGAATACTAAAAACTCGAAGGATATGCATAATTTGGGTAACTATGTATCGTTAGCTTTACAAAGACGTAATAAACTTATTTAGTACCACGATAGTAATATGTTATCTGTTTAGTACTTAATATTTTTCCAAACTTTTTCAGTAATATTTGAATTCTTTTTCATAATTCTCCGAAGTTAATTTACGTTTAATTAAATAGAATAAGATAATATTAGTCACATTACATTGTTTTTTGTCATTATTGTGTAGTAGTAAAGTAGTAGTTTGATTCCAAAGGGACTTAACTTAAGATTGTTTCAAGAGGAAGTTGTGTCCCTTTGGAAGAAAACATCCAAAATATGAATTATGTTTTATATGAGGAGATAACTTTGAAATAATTTGTGTACATGTTTATGTATAAGACTTTTTTTGTATGTACGGAAGAGGAGAGGGAGAAATAGGAGAGATAACGAAGACAGAGAGGTAGAGAGGGAGAGAGGTAGAGAGAGAGAGAGGGGGGGAGAGAGAACGATAGATGTATCACGTTGACAATACATTATTTTGTAAATTTATTGTTTGAAATGACGATGTACTGTATTTGTATAAGTCAAATAAAATTATTCTGATTCTGATTCTGATTCTATTCTATTTATCCTGTTACCTTTATGTATTCTTTCAAACAAATAATATGTAAATAAAACACGAGAAAGAAGGAAAAAATATGTAGAGAATGATGCAAACATGACGTCATTTCGTTCTTATGACGTCATAATTTGTCGCGTGAATGTGTTATATGGTTAGTGCCGGATATCACAAATGTTATATGGCATCTAGTTATCGGTCCCAAAATGACACTAGTGACAGGATAAACATTGTATATGAAGTAATGTATGCAGTAGACTGAGCAGTAGACGGATTGGCCTTCGAAGCCATAGAAGACGTTACTCTGCTCTCTCTAACGGCGCTAATCCATAGTCGATGCGGCTAACGAATGCAATGCCAACAACAACATAGATGGGATAACACGTAACTTGGCTAACGGCCTATTAACGAATCTTTCACGGTCAACGCACCCTATCTCACCACAGGGACACGTGGTCCATAATAACTCACTCTAATGAAGCATGCAGGACATCGATAATCGATACATATCGATACAAATAGATCGATCATCCATAATGCCGTATCACAAGCTGATCGAAACAAGAAGATACAGATGATGAACCGTTGGATATCCGCATAATTGATACCAGCCTAGTTTTCAATTGACTTAGTGGAAAAGTTAGCTAAGCCCTTAGAAAACCTGAAAGACTTAGCTTAGTTTTGCACTAACCCTTTGTGATATACTCAAACGCTGACAAATTCCCTCGTATTTGATTTATTGACGATAATTGTAATAAGCAAACCAAATACAGACGACTAGTATAAAGTATGAACTACGATAGTAATCGTCGGGAAAAAGGAAGAAGGTAAAACAATTTGACCTGCAGAAACACGACTGTGGACCACTTCTTAAAAGAGAAGTCAATAGAATCATTTTCTCATAATTGGGTTTTAAACTTTAAATCAACGGTCATTGCCATGATGATCCACGTATCACCTATCAATGTTACTAGAGCAGGGACAAAATACGGATCAAAATGCGACCTCGTGGACACTCGGATACTGGACTTAATAGAACACCATATGACCCGATAACTGACAATGAAACTGTTAGGTGATTATGTTATGTACATAGATAAGGGTCGTTTACTATTGTCAATATTTAGAAGCTATTGTAAATCGTCAATTAAATGCTTCAATAAAGAATCAAACTGTTTGAATGTATTTGTCGAACATCCTCCTCAAACCTTGACCTAATTAATAAATACATTTCCTTATACAACATAACATAAACTAGTTTTATTGAGAATATATGGAATTGTTTGATCCATTTTAAAAGTACGCGTACAAGCACCTGCCAATTATAAAACATGTACTTTTGAAATCGAATATATGGTTTATCGCTTATTGTGGAAACCAGTGTGACATAAAGTCATTCTATGTTGCTGGTTGTGACAGATTTCTTCTTTTGACAACTTATTCTCTTACAACTTTTGTAACAAATGCTTCAATGTGGTAACTACAAACAAAAGGGTTACCTTATGACTTAGTTACTCATGGAAATGGTGTCATAACCAAATTCAACACACTTATAGACTTGCAAGAACGGTTAGCTTGTGTAGCTGTGTTCATTTATGTGTCTTGGTTTTTTTTTAATCTTATTTTAAATACATTCGCATTGATTCGTAAACGTATTTTTCAACCTCCACCGAATAGCAGTATACAGAACCACACGAAGTTGTTGGTATAAGCTTTAGTTTTTATTTCCGGGTCGTTGTTTGTATTGACACGCATATGCATTTTTATGCATGTGTATGCTGTAAATATGTTCGACAACAAACAACGTTTAGTGTATATGTCAAGAAACTATTTGCACTTGAACTTTATTATGTATAAGTTTGAGTTAAAACCAATTTCGTTCTGATCTTTGCTGTCTTTACCATCATGCTAACATCTATTTGGTCGAACCATAGCGATCTCTAAATCACACCAACTTCCAAATTAAACACAAAACTCGACCTCAATCCTTGTCACCAGCCGATTCTCGGCCATACACGACATGAACAAGCGTATATTCTTTTTTCCCAACTAGCGAGGGTATTGATTTCCCTCCACCTAGATTCATGACGGATCGATAGAAAATCCGCGCTGTCGAGTCGGGCAGCATTCCTGGCCTACACGCCATATACATTCCCTGCGACACTGATACGCTGCTGAAATCAAAACAAAACTCGATCTCGCTGCAGATCGATAAGACTTGTGTCCCCCTTTTGTTGTATATAGAGGGCACTTCTCTTCCGGAAACGGACTGTTCTAATCGACGTCTACTGCTGAATATGAAGTACACATGTTATGTTGTATGTGCTTGGCCAGAGAATTTGAAATTCGAGAGTCAAAAGGATATCTATTGTTAGATAAATAGTTCTCAAACGTAAAAGATCCTTATTTTTTCAATGTGTGTTTTCCCCCGTACCTTTCTTTAGCAGCTAGTTCATCTAAGAATATTTGAGAATCATAATTTCTGTGAAATAATTCAGTTATTGTCTTGTTGTTTGATATACAATTGGAAGTATGTTAAAATTCGTTAAGAAAGTGTCAGTAGTTGATCTTTAAGTAGTATAGTTGTTATGCGGTAGATCTTAAAAGCGATGCCACACTTTTGGATTAAGGTAAATATTAGGCAATATGGTCTTCAGACAGATTTGCAAGCTTCATACGTGATATGCATCCGTATTGATTAGGGAGCATTACTCATATTCAAGCTTTTAACGGCTTGTTTTCCATTGAGCAATTTCAGATATCAGATATGTCAGGTAATAGTGGTGATGGTAATTATTACTGTTCACCAAATAGTCTTCTCTAAGAGTTATGGATCTACTGTAGACATCCTTTGAAACACCGAGGTAAATGCGACATCTAATCACATGATAACCCTCTATTTCTGTAAATTTCTTTTCATCAATGGTAATTCCAAATTGGAAATGGTGACATTCACGATAAAAGCTGCTAGGCTAGGATGAAATAGAGTATTAACCATAACTGTCCTACCCCAAGGTTTTCTTGCCTTCACTAGCAGACAGGAAATACGACCTCTTAACCCTTACAGTGCTGAAACCGACTTCATGCTTATGCAAACAGGTTAGATACAGACCAAGTAACTTGGCGGCTGGTCAGTGATCTAATCTGTTTGCTGCTCTGAGTAATTTTCCGCAACAAAATTAAGCAGCTATTGAAGGTTCTGAAAGGCAGACGACAGAGAATCTTTTTTAATTACCCAGCATTCTAAGGGTTAATGGAGCGTCAACGATTCAAATGTCGTGGTACTTTATAGGAGGTCAAGGAAACGAGACGATTGGCAAGGCCAACAGTTAGTGTCTATCCTTATAAGTGGTTCCTATTCTGTCATTCATTATTCTAGCTCCACTAGATCGGTCGCTAGCAAGGACAACGTATAACCCATTGACCTCGATATTTTCGTGAGTTCATTTCAGTGCCTGGGTGCCTTTGATTCAAGATGTAACTGTGGTAGAATGCAATATATACGTCTGGATCATTCGGACTATGGTGCCTAATGAATTCCGTTTGAGACAATTTAATCGACACCCATTGTTGATAAAGTTTGTGTAGATTGGAAAGTCCGTGTATTATAGGTTGATTTACTTCAACTATTTTTCTTAATAAAGCGTTAAGCCTAAATAGCACCCTTTGGTTGCAATTGTAACTTGGTTTACAGATCATTGCCATATCATTTACATGATGTGTTTATTACAATTTCGTCTTAGTTTAAACGTTGTACTGCAAGATATCCTTGAAATACTGAGGTTATCTTAAACAAGATTAAACGATTTTAGTTTAAACTTATTTATCTTTTTTTACATAGATTGTTAAGAAAGCTAGAAACTTCTTGAATTTACTCTCTATAACTGCTTCTTGGATACATGACCACTATTCGCGCTGAAGTGTGGGCTAGCCCTGCCATTGCACCTTAATGCTAACGGGGGTAAAACGATCTTTCAACCATCCCCTTTTTCTATTCTATTCCCTTTAATGCATTTATAGCTTCTAATTGTGTCGTGACTTTTCATTTCTGTTTACAAATGAAATTTATATTAGTATTAACACTTTTCATTTTCTAAAACTTCTCTAAACAAACCTTCCCGAACTGTTCCTGCCTATGCACGTGTTATAATTATAATGCATTAATTTGGTTATGGCTATAAATATGCTTTGTGCTTTGTTATGCTTAATAAAATTGAATTGGGTATAGATCATGTTGAGTAATGTACCGAAAATCGCATTTAAGCTAATCTGGTAAAGGTCTAGAACCTTTCGCAATCCGACAGACGAGGAAAACGAGGAAAACGTCTGTTTTAAGCAGAATGTGCTAATTAAGCCCAACTGTTAACTAGTAATTAGTATAAAGGGCTTCGTAATTGGAATAGTTCGGCTGTTTGATGATCTAGAGAAAGGGTAGAATATACGTTTGCTGCTTGCATTTTCCTGACTTCTAGAATGATTCCAGTTCAATACAAATAAAGCTACCTACCTTTTCACAACTAGCAAGTTTATCTATCTTAATTTCAGTCAACGTGACATATGTCTTCTTAACTCTTTACCGCCTGCAGACGATATTTTCTTACGTGAAGCAGACGAATTAAGAAAGGCTTTGCAAACATGTGAAAAACCTTTTCAGTTCAGATGTTGTGATGTGTGAATGGATTGACAAAAAAAAGGAATACAACACCGTAAAATGTATCCAGAATTCATGAAAAGTATGGCATGGTGATATAGAATTAGTTTATCAAACTGGAAACAACTCTTCAAAGCAACAACCAACAACCGACAAACATACAAAAGCGAGCCTTTAAATTTTACATGTCTCAAATATAAGGTTGGCTCAGGAGTTTACCAAATAAGGAGAAAATAAAACGGAAATGACAGCAAACACAATACAACAAAATTATTGTTGAAAACCGGCTTTGGACAACAGAAAATTAGTACACAGACGGGTCAAAGTTTGTAACATCGTGAAGAAATCATTATCTCGGCTTGATTGGGAGTAAGGAGGGTTGTGTTAAGTCCGACCGTCTGACCACAATGGCTATCAGTCAACACACACTGTGATTTGATGTTATATCGGTGATCGATCGATGCAGATGTGTATCTATAATGCATTGTTCTAATTTGCGCTAATGGAAAGCCGAACCAAAAACAGCGGGAATGCGTCTGCTTGTGTTGGGCATATTGTAGTTCTAGCCAGATCTCGTCTCTTTACTTTCTCCTACCTGCTTATGTGTGTGTACAGTCAATTTCATTCTAAGAGGCGACTCTTCACTGTATGTTTAATATAATATAGGCTGAGGATATCTTCATACAGAACGCAAGTCATTCAGAAAGCTCCTACTGGACCTTTCTGAATTACTTGCGTTCTGTATGAAGCTGCTGGTCTCATTTTACAATGTTCTTTTAAACAAGATTTACTTATGTTATTTATCATCACCTTTAAAAAGTCTACGTATTTGATTTGCGCAGGAGTCATCATTACAAAATAGACTTTGTTGGTTTTCTTTGGAGATAAGCCACATGTAGTGTGTAAAGGTTTCCGTAAGATATCAACTCTAAAATCGGAAATTTAAGAAAACGAAAAGCACCATGTTGCTGTTATCATATGTGATAGTTTGTTTGAGGGTGATTTTAAGATATGACAAAATTACATTGTGTATCAAAACGAGGTGTATTACTTTTCGATCTTGAACTGACTTTACTGTCCGTCATTGTATCAACATTCTCCATCGTGCATCGTAGCTTAACGCTGTTTTCATCAATCAACTTACTAAAAACATAAGATTGAAACCAGAATCACCACTTTTTTTTACCTGAACCAGATTGTTCGTTTTTTTTTGTGTGTTTCTTTTTTCGTTTTTTTTTAATCATAACGTTACCCGCGGTAGGATGTATGACGGGGACATTAACCATTACCACTACTATTGTTTGACCCTATCTAGGATTTGAAACCACATATTTTACCCATAATGTCGGCGTTTATTACTATATACATGTACAGTATGTCAGGAAAACCGGTTTGGGCAGCATATGGGAAACAGTAATCTTGTCTTATTTTGCCCATAAAATTACACTCCGCATGGTTCATAATGATTCCATAGGACTCATCCGCGGCTAAAGGAAAACTTCATAATCACCGTAACAACATGAGTAATTGTTCTCTTGCTATTTCCCTTTTTGTTACAGATACTTTTTGTCAAATATCCCTGGAAATGATCATGTTTCAGAATTTGCATCTGTTGTTTTCAATTCCGACAATATGTATGGAAAATATTAGCTTTCAGTTGCAGTTTCTCGAAAATAATTCATTTTATTGAGCTTTAAGATTGCGTCAACAGTATTTCAGTTATGATTGTGTTGTCTGATTCTTAATTCATGCATGTTAATCATGCTTTTCATTGCCCATAATGGTTTAAGAACCTGTGTATAAGCCTTTTGCATCCCATAAGTCAGTCGGAAGTATTTTTCATGACAGTCACATCAGCTATCTTTAGACCAGTCTCGAAAATAGTCGAAACACGCATCGCCCTGTGAAGGGTCCCAATTGAACACAACAGCAACACAACATCAAAATTGTCATGAGAAATACTGTTTGCTTAAGGTAGATTACCCATATTCCACAATTTTAAAACTATTCTTTCTTTGGATTACTTCGGTCGTTCTCAGTATAAATCGGTCGGAGCTTGAAGTATTTGTTTCTGAAGTTCTCTACAGATTCACTTAGAATAAGTTATTTTATTGTATGGTCTTAAGAACTTGAATCCCGGGGCCTTTTCTTTGGCAGCGCGGTAAAAATTCCGCACAGGTAAGCCAAACGAGAGAGAGAGAGAGATAAATACACAAGTGTACATGAACGTTTGTTTCGCGAAACGATGCTGCGTTCGCTACGCTCTGCTGTTAATTTCCTTAGCGTGCTGTATCCGTTATGTATTGATTTAACAGATTTTCGTGTTATGCGGTGGGGTGTGTGTGTGTGTGTGTGTGTGTTTGTGAGTGTTTGAGCTTTTATCTTCTATATCTTCGCAATACCTGTCTATTAATGCGTGTTTAAACATTTACGAAATACCTGTTTATGTATAAACAGGGTTGTTTTCGACTTGTCTGTTATTTAGAAAATCTGACATACTACAAATATACACATGTATAACTTGAATCATAGTCGATGATCTTTTTGTTTCTATTTAGATCGTATTCAATGGTATTTCAACAACAACACTGTGACCAGTGTACAACTTGCATAACACAACACAAAGTTATTTGTCCAAACAGCAGATCTACTACCAGTGAACACTTGTAATCAGTCGCAAGAGGCAAACACATGGAATCGAAAGAACTTCTTCTTAAGTAGGAGAAAATCCTTGACAAAGACTGGGAGAGAGCCAACTCCAAACTTGGGCCCCGATTCCTTAGATCCAACACTAAAAGTTATCTTTGTTTGTTCATCATATTGTCCAAGTAGTAACTAACATCGTTAGTTGTTAGTCGAGTTGAATACGTAGCATTGACCTTGAATTAACTAACATACATGTAAGACGTTACTCGGACAACGGTGCTTTTTGTTTACGTTTAGGATAACTCATTCGGAATTGGGCTCAAGACTGCACAGAGGATGCGATTTCCATCGAACAATAAGCGTGAACAATCTATTTATATAACAGACCGGGTTCGAGAAATAAACATGCCGATCTGTTTATTTCTCCCTCAGCTGTCAGTTTTTGCATGAGCTATGATCGTTCACAGACTGCAACACGAAATACCGGTTTATCGAGTTCAAACTACAGAAGATCGCCATTGTAAAACCGAAAAGGTAGCAAATCATCCTTTCGAATGAAGGAGATTTAATTTTGCCCTTCAGAAAAAAATCCTTCATGATTTGAAATTGGCTAATCTAACAATGATGACGTACATGTATATTAATCATATGTGATTATGTTTGGTCAATAAAGGTAGTTATTCAAGAACACAATTCAAAGGAATGTATAAATAACTGATTTTGTGATAGTTGTACGTTATGAAAAGCAGCTTCCCTTTCTGACACAATGGCTATCCGCCAATATCATGGCGGTGAAATCACTCTACATGTTTTGATCCTTCTTTCCATTTCCACAAGCTATCAACAATTCTAGGAGTAAATATCAAGTTTCTAGATCAGGAGAAAGGTTGTGGCATCAATGTTTGGCGTACACTAATTTGTTTTCTCACTATATTTTATCACACACCCTAAATTATCGGTTGACCTTCGTATGATGTTTGTGTTTTCGATATAATAATGCGTGCCCTTTGCTTTCGTCTCCAGATTTTATCTAGCAGCTCTCATTACTCGGATATCGTTTATAGGCTTGAAGAAAATGGACACATTTGCCGCCTTTTCTAAACTCAGTAACGAAGATAAAGTTGGGACCAAACTTCTTGTCTTATCAAAATCAAAACAAACAATATGGCCCTTGTTAACCCTTTACCAAACGCCAAATTGTCGACTGTCCCAAATTCAAAGATTTTGCAGACAACATTTTAAAATGTGATGAAATTGGAAAATATTCTTCTGGTAGGGCAGATAACATTGTGGTAAAAGGAGAAATTGCTCGTTAAGAGTTGTCTGCAACAAACTGGTCAAATGTCGTTATTGTTTGGTAATGGGTTAACGAGTGATATGGGTAAGCATTCAATTTCCTTTACGTATGACTCCTTTGAGATCTTTTCTAAAGTCGGTTAAAGTTATGACTTTCATAAAAGGTGCCATTACTACATTACTTCTCCGAGAAATATTTCATTTTGTTATAATGGATTGATTTAAGTTTCAATCGGACGGACGTCTTCGTTACATTTCTGTTCAATAATTTCTAAGTTCGTATACTGTTCAATTTGGCCACATCTTAGAAACGGGTATGTAAAGAACATGTTTTTTTTAACATAAGTATGTAGAAATAATGGTCTCATAACACGCGTATGTAGAAATAATGGTCTAATAACATGCGTATGTAATAACATAACACGCGTATGTAGAAATAATGGTCTCATAACATGCGTATGTAGAAAGAATGGTCTCATAACACGCGTATGTAGAAATAATGGTCTCATAACACGCGTATGTAGAAACAATGGTCTCATAACACGCGTATGTAGAAATAATGGTCTCATAACACGCATATGTAGAAATAATGGTCTCATAACACGCGTATGTAGAAATAACAATGGTCTCATAACACGCGTATGTAGAAATAATGGTCTCATAACACGCGTATGTAGAAAGAATGGCATATGTAGAAATAACAACACGCGTATGTAGAAATAATGGTCTCATAACACGCGTATGTAGAAATAATGGTCTCATAACACGCGTATGTAGAAATAATGGTCTCATAACACGCGTATGTAGAAATAATGGTCTCATAACACGCGTATGTAGAAATAATGGTCTCATAACACGCGTATGTAGAAATAATGGTCTCATAACATGCGTATGTAGAAATAATGGTCTCATAACACGCGTATGTAGAAATAATGGTCTCATAACACGCGTATGTAGAAATAATGGTCTCATAACACGCGTATGTAGAAATAATGGTCTCATAACACGCGTATGTAGAAATAATGGTCTCATAACATGCGTATGTAGAAAGAATGGTCTCATAACACGCGTATGTATAAATAATGGTCTCATAACAAGCGTATGTAGAAATAATGCTCTAATAACACGCGTATGTAGAAATAATGCTCTAATAAAACGCGTATGTAGAAATAATGGTCTCATAACACGCGTATGTAGAAATAATGGTCTCATAACACGCATATGTAGAAATAATGCTCTAATAACACGCGTATGTATAAATAATGGTCTCATAACACGCGTATGTAGAAATAATGGTCTCATAACACGCGTATGTAGAAATAATGGTCTCATAACACGCGTATGTAGAAATAATGGTCTCATAACATGCGTATGTAGGAAATAATGGTCTCATAACACGCGTATGTAGGAAATAATGGTCTCATAACACGCGTATGTAGAAATAATGGTCTCATAACACGCGTATGTAGAAATAATGGTCTCATAACATGCGTATGTAGAAAGAATGGTCTCATAACACGCGTATGTATAAATAATGGTCTCATAACAAGCGTATGTAGAAATAATGCTCTAATAACACGCGTATGTAGAAATAATGCTCTAATAAAACGCGTATGTAGAAATAATGGTCTCATAACACGCGTATGTAGAAATAATGGTCTCATAACACGCATATGTAGAAATAATGTCTCATAACACGCGTATGTAGAAATAATGGTCTCATAACACGCGTATGTAGAAATAATGGTCTCATAACACGCGTATGTAGGAAATAATGGTCTCATAACACGCGTATGTAGAAATAATGGTCTCATAACATGCGTATGTATAAATAATGGTCTCATAACACGCGTATGTAGAAATAATGGTCTCATAACACGCGTATGTAGAAATAATGGTCTCATAACACGCGTATGTAGAAATAATGGTCTCATAACACGCGTATGTAGAAATAATGGTCTCATAACATGCGTATGTAGAAATAATGGTCTCATAACACGCGTATGTAGAAATAATGCTCTAATAACACGCGTATGTAGAAATAATGCTCTAATAACACGCGTATGTAGAAATAATGGTCTCATAACACGCGTATGTAGAAATAATGGTCTCATAACACGCATATGTAGAAATAATGGTCTAATAACACGCGTATCTATAAATAATGGTCTCATAACACGCGTATGTAGAAATAATGGTCTCATAACACGCGTATGTAGAAATAATGCTCTCATAACACGCGTATGTATAAATAATGGTCTCATAACACGCGTATGTAGAAATAATGGTCTCATAACACGCGTATGTAGAAATAATGGTCTCATAACACGCGTATGTAGAAATAATGCTCTAATAACACGCTTATGTAAAAATAATGGTCTAATAACACGCGTATGTAGAAATAATGGTCTCATAACACGCGTATGTAGAAATAATGGTCTAATAACACGCGTATGTAGAAATAATGGTCTAATAACACGTGTATGTAGAAATAATGCTCTAATAACACGCGTATGTAGAAATAATGGTCTCATAACATGCGTATGTAGAAATAATGGTCTAATAACACGCGTATGTAGAAATAATGGTCTAATAACACGCGTATGTAGAAATAATGGTCTCATAACACGCGTATGTAGAAATAATGGTCTCAACAAATGTATGTAGAACTAAATGGTCTTATAACAGAGCGAGTATTGATTTATCGGACCAGCCTTGTACTCAAATCTGTATGTAGGAAGAATAGTCTCTTAATGAATATATTTGACCGGCCATGTATACAAACATGTATGAGGGAATAAGAGATCAACACAATAAGTATCGAACCTACCTCCGTCTGCGTAGGTCTCACACCCGTAACCGTCCTGGAAGCCAGACGTCCACGTCCCCTCGTACTTAGCACCGGAAGTTGTGCTCTCCCGGACCCCGTAGCGTCCCTTAAAGCCCTGTGTCCATTCCCCGCGGTACACCCAGCGTCCCTTAGTCTCGACCCCTATTCCGTGTCGCTTCCCCTGGTACCATTGACCGCGGTACGTGTTCCCACTGGGCCATGTGTACACGCCGGAAACCTCGAACCCGGCGTGCCAGGCGCCGGAGTACTCGCCCTGCCCTTTAGGACCGGTACAGACGCCATGCCCTTGAGCCTTGCCGTCCTCCCAGCCACCGCAGTAGGTTCCACCATCGTCGAAATCGAAGCGACCCCCGCCTTGCGTCATCTGGCTGCTATCCTCTCGCCACTGACTGCAAACTCGAATCCCAGGCTACTGTTGGACTGTGTGCGAAGCTTTGTCTGCACATCGGAAACGGGGGGCGTTTGGGAATGGGATGGCTGGGTATAGTATCTCCAAGAAGCTAGGCGATGAAGAGTACGAAACTAACGTCAGTAGGGTTATGGTGTTAATCCATGTTGTGAGGAATCTGCGTCGCAATAAAGTAATATTTACCGTTTTTCTGTAAAATGGCATCGACTAAATCCGTTCACCACTTTATAGACACCACTTCCAAGAGACACAGAGGGGTGAGAAAAGATGAGATGTGTGTTATCCGAGTATCAATAAATACGTATAAATCCAATGTGAATGCAGTTTCCAACTACACTTATTCAGATGACAGCTTCAGTTACATATATTCCAATCGATATCCGTTTCCACTAAAAGACAACTGAATACCTGTATATTCCTTTCTGATTTATCGAGTAAATCGTGTAATTTCGTTCAAGGAGGGGCATATCCTGTCGGTTTCTTCGATCGGACACAAATCAAACAACCCCGTAATGATTTGACATAATTTAACGATAAAGGAATAACTAGTTCAATACCACTGTCCGACAGTGCATGTTCGATCACCGAACGTGACTGATCCAAGTTGCCCGCCCCTGATTGCGCGACCTTGATCCCTTACACACACCACCTAGCCTCAGAACTGAGTACTTGGTTCGTCGATACACTTCATCCGGCGTGAAGGGCGAAAGACGGTATTCCGATAAATTATATAACGTGGAAAAAAAGCACAACATACACAGAACGAGGGAGAGAGAGAGCGCGGAGTAGCAGAGAAACACGGCGAGAAAACACCACTTCGGAACGAATAAATTATGCGAAACGATCCACCATGCCTTCACTGCCGCTTCGCGTTCGGCATCTGCCGTAAAAACGGGATTCCATATAAGGCTGGCTGTAATCCTATTGGAGCGCTCGGCAAAGAGACGTGTCTACCGCGCGCGATCGCGAGAGTGTATATATATAAACTAACGAGGCGAAGTCGTTCGGAAGCCTGGTACTCATTAGACGCTTGCGTCTTGTCCGAGGGTCACCGTCTAACACTCAGATCCGAGGTGCGTGAACGATTGGGAGTACAAATAATCCGAAATATCCTCCACCAATACCACAACAACAACACTCAAACGAACGGAGTGGCAGTAGCAGCGAGCACTGTTAGTATGTAGGTCCGAACTACGTCTAAAATGGATTCTCCGATGATAATGTGGAGCGAACGAGTCGATAGTGGTCGCTCTATAGCGGTGTGATGGGCGATACGTCATTTCATTTTCTCCTTTCGTTCATCGTAGGTTGTTTGAAAGCCGTGCGGGTTATAAAGATCGGAAAATCGACAATTTTTCCCGATGAAATATTTATCGGTAACAATACATGTGTCCCTCTCTAAACACGTTCGTCAAAACTGAAACATCCATCTTACATCACATTTTTTTTTCAATTTGTTTATAAATATCAATTAATGAACTTTGTACCAGCAGTTTGAACCTTTCAAAACAGTAGAGCTATGTATGCTATGGCTAATAAAGGTAGTAAAATACATTGTTATAAAGGGATGAAATGATGCATTTCAACACTACATTAAACCTGCGTACAATACAAGACCAATTATGCATATATAAGTAAAACCAAATCTTAAATATCTAGAAACTCAGAATAGAGGTTATTTTTTTTTAAAGCTGCCTCAAATCTTTCCTCCTTCGTTGTTGTTGATGCTGTTGCTTGTCCAGAAAGGGACCAATGTCTCTCCAAGACGCTTCCAATGACGTGTCACATTGCAATATCGTGTTTTCATTAAGGAAACGTTATTTTTTATCATTTAAGAAACTATCCATGTGTATCAGTTTTAGTTGCAAAAATATTTTCCTTAATTTGTTTAGTAAAACGGTACCCTGCCCCGTCCGTATACCCTCAACACGACCCCAGGTTATCATTTCGCGTTTATATACTACTTTGATTTGATACATATCACTGCCTATTGGTTATCTCCTTTTGTCGCAATTAGTTTAATTCTTCCCTTCAAGCGTATGTTCTTAGATTGAGCCGCGGCAGATGACTTAAAAACCATAAAAAAGAGGAAACCTCTCGATAAAGTCATGAAGGAACCATTTCTAATTTGGTCATGACCGTTTCCAATCGGAACTACTCGGGTATTTCCGTGAGCTGTGAAATACACCTCGGATATAAGTGTAGGGTTACAATTTTTCGGGTAATTCGGCATCCGCCAATTAACACATTTTCAAAGCGTGCACGTTAAGTAGTTCAATATGTTTGGAAGCGTTGGACATCCTTTTTAATCACTTTTATTCAGTAACTCATACCAAATGGCGAACTTGTTGTTGTGACATGTTTACTTGTTTCCTCAATCAAATTTAACGACTTTTTTGAATTTACATTCAAGATCTATTTTTAGAAACGAAAGAAAGTGACATCATTCTCGCGGGAAGCAATATGGCGTCATCCCTATTATTTCAGAGGTGTTTTCTATTGGATAAACCCGATGTGTTCAGATTGGACCGTTTCTTGACGATATAACAAAAGTTTGCTGGTGTTCATATCTATTTTTGGATTAAGGGTGCGTCAGCACCTTAGTCCATTGAATTTACATACCACTTTTTGAGGGACGGTACTTTATCGATACAAAAACAGCGGTCTTACCCCAATTACTCATTAAACATCCGCCTTCACTGTGTGGACTCATACCTTCTTGGAACTAGGAATGTAGTCGGATTCACTCGTTTTGTTTTGCTCTATATTATTATAACTGTTGCCTCATGGGAAATCGTAAAATATCCAGATGTTCGAAAAATAGACTATCGTTCAGTCTCTGTTCACAGAAATAATAATTATGGTAATGGTGGTAAAAGGAGCAGCTCTTTTCCTCGAGATGATGCCCATAGAAATTTTCAAATATATCCTCAATCATCTTGCTTTAAACGCACATTAGTCCTTTAGCGCTATCAGCGCTTTGATTGTATTTGCATTCCTATGGGTCATATATCGCGTCAACATTATTTCAGTTATGCTGCGCTTCCTGAACCATATTGATGGAAGAATACCCCATACACAGTTGCCCGTAAAGGCAGGGAAAGGTGGGCAAAACAATCAATATTCCATTATTCAATCGGTCCTTAAAATCAAAATGCCTCCAACGGGATTTGAAACCACATAGAGCGGGGCCAAGCAATTTCAAGTTTGTACTATAACCATAAAACAAAAAAGGTATTTGTACTTTACAGTTGCCTGATGCCAAATCAAAACCGTAAAGCAATCCCCCTGTGAGAGCATGGGTTAATTTGTGTGGAGTAGTTATCTACATGGTGGGTGGGGTAAAGGGGGTCCACCGTGACTAGCAGGCATTATAGTAATTACGGGGTATTATTACCATTACAATGAGTATTGGAAAACATTTGTAAACACTTAACCCCCCCCCGGTGACGAGTCGAGATCTCCGACAGGGGCATGAAAACAATTAACCGCCGTCTGATTGGTTGGTTACCTCGATTTGGTTTGGGTTTGCGTTAGAAACATAACATAATAATTTATTTTGTGTTTCAATATTAAGCTCATAGGCTCGTCGTTATTACAAGACTTTATATATGTACATGCATGATATTAAAAAAACATATACATTTACGACTTAAACATATACTAGTACGTAAAATACCATTATCAGGATGACGCAATATCACCAGTTTAAAATGAAAAAGAAATTATACGGAACAGGGTACCGTTTTACTAAACAGTTTACGCTTTAGATTTGCGTAAGTCTAAAACAACATTCCCTCTTATTTCAATATTGGGCTAAGCAATGTTGCAAAGTAACACGTCATTGGAATCGTCTCTTCGAGACGCTTCCAATGACGTGTCACGTTGCAATATTGTACTTTTATTAGATATACTATCCATGATTTTCAGTTAGGACTTACGCAAATGTTTTCCTTAAGTTCTTTAGTAAAACGGTACCCAGGGGACGTGTTGTAAACGAAGGTGTTTTATTTAGTTTGAACAAGTATTAAACTGTATGATACTTCCATTTTTTTCATGCATCGTGATCGATATTAAAGTCTTTGTGTGAAGACATTGACAAGTTCAAGTTCAAACAATTTATTAGCATAGCATTTACATGTCGTTGCAATAAACATATATACATACAACTTACACATACTATTTCTAATCGTAATAAATTAAGGTTAAATTGATAAAGTATCATATAATAATGGAGGAATGTGTGATATCGCTATATCCCGAATCACAGATGGTGTTTGCTAAATATACACATTTTCCGAGATTACATAAAACACACCAATGACATAGCATCTTCGACGTTGTGGCAATAAATGCAATCGCACTCTCTCGGAACCTATTAATTACCGATTTAAGGTAGATATCTGTCTGATTTTGCTTTGATTCTTTAATTGCGATTGTTTTAAGTGTGAACGTTATGTTTAAGCGCCTATTCTAACAGTAATTCATTTACATGGCAATGGACACCACACATGTCCATGCTTCTGGTATTTCCTTGACGGTACTGCACAATGATCCTTCGAT
Organism: Cerastoderma edule; assembly: GCA_947846245.1. Taxonomy (NCBI): domain Eukaryota; kingdom Metazoa; phylum Mollusca; class Bivalvia; order Cardiida; family Cardiidae; genus Cerastoderma; species Cerastoderma edule. The sequence continues at coordinate 36,206,184 of OX401410.1, forward strand.
GGCATTGTTTGCTTTCCCATATGAATAAAATTGATCAGTGAAGAGAGACGAACGAATTTTGTCGCTCGCTGACATACTTGAATCTCCGCCTTAACCAATGTCCCGATAGTTTTCTTACTTCAGGTGGAATACCCATAAGCCGCCATTTTGAAACTCATGCTCTCGTCGAATTACTTCGGTCAATGTCGGTACACATCGGTCGGGGCTGGGACTGTTCGCATTAAACCGAATAGTTCCGGCCTCGATCGACGTTTACCGAGAACGGCCGACGTATTTAGACGAAAAAATAAATTCCAAGATGGATCTTTGGCATTCTTCCTAAATGTTTTATTTTTCCATTCCATTTAAGGATGAATTTAACTTAATGTTAAAAGTTGCGATGGGCATTCTGCTATTTGTCAATGATGAAATAGTTTTGCATTCTTCTTCTAATGGAACATCGATGTCTTCCTTTGTGTTTTTAGACATAGACACATTGTGGCAAAATGATAACTTTCTACATGTTTTTTTTTCTCAGTGATTTAAATGTTAACGTATGCAAAAACAAACATTTCATTCATTTATTTTGTAAGATAAATCTATAAATCAATTATTGGTTTAGTCGACTTCATACTTTTCTGAAGATGAAAATGCTGAAGTAAATGAATTGATTTCTAGGCAGACTTTGTTGAAAGGGTTAAGATATATTTTCTTTTACAAAAAATGTTTGTAGTAATTATTTAATTTGTATTCATTTCTTTGGGGTGCACTCCGATCAGTAAGGGAGACAATGCAATGTAAAAGACCGTTGGATCACCAAGAGTTGTTCATCTTTGCTTAATTTAACAGTTAAGTCTCTCTTGGATTTGTTTTTTGTTTTACTGGATCTTCGTTTCGCGCAAAATGTGATTCATTTACTTAGATAAATAGCAAAAATCGTAAATAACATCACAACCTTTTCGTTTGCTTTAATATGCAGCGTATGATTATGAAAATAATGTTTGTAGATGTTTTTATAATATACATCTTTCAAATGCAAATTTGGATCACAAAAATTGGATAGATTCCTAATTCATTTCTAAAATATCAATTACGAGTGTGGCGGTATTCATCTCTGTAAATATTGAGAATATTTTTTTCTTGATACATAGAGCTAACAAGATGACTTGAAACTTTTAAAAACCAAGCACAATTATAAATGATACGAAGGCGGTAGAAATACAGTTCGGACAGCTTTGTTTACTTCGTGAGCAGCCTTTCATCCGAATTAATGCGGAACCATTCCAAGTTTAACCTTTATAATACTGGGATATTTTCTATGAATAGATTTTTGTGTCGTCTGTTTTCCAAAACCTTACACAATTGCATAATTATGTTGAGGAAAGATACCCTGAGTAGCAAACAGGTTAGATCACATGCCAACCGCAAATTTACTTGGCGGCTGGCCTTGATTCAACCTGTTTGTACAAGCATGGAGTCGGTTGCAGTACTATAAGGGTTTACATGTTTTTCACTTTAGATAGAAATATATGTTTTACCTCAAATAGTTAGGCCACCGGTCCATTTAACAGGTTAATAAAAAGTACGAAGTATTAATGGAGAGTGAGTGAAATCAATTCGTGTAGGACTTGTGCTCAAAACTGAAAAGAATAATGATAGATTTACAAATTTATGAACAACGTTTATCTTAGCATTCCTTAGAATTGAATTAAAGCATCGGAGAGCTATGTTTATTAACCAAACATCATCCAAATAGTTTTTCTTCCTTTTTCAACCTTTAAATCGCGAGACGAAACTTATAAATCTCCTAAGTTTTGTTTGCTTTTTTCATCAAGTTTGAAAAAGCATTATTAGAAAGACGATAATTCTCTTTCTGGTCATATGTAATTAGTATTGAGTTTCCTCCCCTGTCATTACGTTATGGAAGGGAACCAGACTTATCTTAGAGGGTACATCCGTAAACAATATCGCTATTAAATATAATGTCCGACGGGTCCAGATGTAGATATTACATTTTTAGTAAACAGTTGCTGCATCTATCGTCTGCGTTATGGAGCGTATTTCACGTTTAAGCTGGTTCCCATCGTACAGCAATAAGTCATTTTGTTTTCAATTGGCACATAGCTATGATCATAAATAGGTTTTGACGGCCATCTTGAAAAAAAGCCTCTTTCCGGAAGTCGGATTTTGGTAAACTTTAGATACGTTATAAAGGGCAACCTACCCTATTAGAATCAGTCAAAATACCTTTTGTACCAATTTTTTGGAGGTCAAAGTGTATAGTAACCCTCAGAAGCAATACGTTAGAAAGATTAACACTAAAGACACGAAGCGCACATGTTAAGTTTGGTAAACAATGTTCACAAGGTGTGGCTTTTGTTTAGATAAACTTGCTATTTCAGCTGTTAACCCCTTTCATTTTCTCCTGGAATCCTATGTTGTTGGTACTATCATAATCGTCTTCACGAACCAACTGCTCTTGTGGGTACCAGAAAAGTAAAATACAACGAACACAAACGGACGTTCCGATACAATTTGAACACGTCGGGTTTATCCGATCAAAACGCATTTCGCCATTTCGTATGATTTACCGATAAAGATGACGTCCAGCACTTCTATATTCAGTGATGTCTCGTTAATCCGTTCCCAACAAAATGTCCGGATTAACGAATCATCCGGACTTATGAAGCAGAGCATGTTCTTATACACATTAAGACATAAACGGTCTGTATGCACGTGTATACTTATAACCCTTTAGCAAACAGCAAATTGTCGACCGTCCCAAATTGAAAGTGTTTGCAGACGACATTTCAAAATGTGATGAAATTCAAAAATAATCTTCTGATATGGCAGAAAACCTTGTGGGAAAAGGAGAAATTGCTCGTCACGAGCAATTTCTCCTTTACCCACAATGTTTTCAAAACTCGGCTGCAACAAACTGGTCAAATAATTCCGTTCCCTTACAATTCCGTTCGGATTGCGAGACATCCGGATTATCGAGGTCCGGATTAACGAGGTTTCACTGTATATATTGAACTGCTTAAACTGAACGCTTAGAGGAAATGTGGTATAAGCCGAGGACAATTTACATGAAAAATAACATCCCTACACTTCTATCCGAGGTGTATTTCTCAGCTTACGGATTTTATAATCTTAAACCAAGGTATGAAAAATCTGGATACATTTATATTTTAGAGAGTAGATCACAACGAAGTATGTTAAGTAAATTAAGATTGTCATCACATGATCTAAAAATTGAAAAGGGGCGACATAGTAATATTTCAAGAAACGAAAGATATTGTGATTTATGCCCATTAGGTGATATTGAAGATGAGTACCATTTTACAATAATTTGCCCTTATTTTAAAGACTTAAGATCCATTTACTTACCGAAATACTACATCGAACACCCCAGTATGTACAAGTTCATCAGTCTGCTTAACACTAATAAAAAATCATTACTCATTAAACTTTCCAGTCATTACAAACATGCATTTATAATAAGAAGAAGTTACTATTCTATAAAATAGAAAATCGTTTCAGGAATTGTATTAAGTTTATCTAAGTCGTCACTCTCATCCTGTATGTCTTTCAAATTTTGCTTTTTATGCATATGTATAAGTTGTAAATGTACATGTCATTTTCATAGAATGCATGTAAATATAATTTTTGTAATAACTATGAGCTTATGTGCTTAATGTTGAAATAAAATTATGTTATGTTATGTTATGTTATGTTATGTTATGATATATCCAAGTAGTTCCAATCGGTTCCGATATAGCGATAAATCTTTCTTATGTGGAGAGCATTATTAGCAAAAGCGGAATTCCATACAACGACCTGGATTGAACCCCATCCAAAGGAGTGTTAAAACCACACCTTTCGACGAACTGCAAATAACACATGAGCAAATGATTCGTAATGAGCTATCAATATTAGCTAAATATGCATGGCTTATTTAACTTTTAACAAAAGGCTTCGATAATCTATTGACTTGTTATATTAGTCCAGTAGATGGAGATATATAACACCGTGATCAGTTGGTAATCGCTTAAACAAACGTGTAAAATACACAACCCAAGGGCATAATTTCTTATGTTTTCTCCTTTCATCTTTTCTTTGTCTTCTTCCTCATTTTCTCTTCCTCTTTTTATCTTATCATCTCATTTTTCTTCTTTTAGTTTCTTCATAAAAATCTTCCCCATCACCTTTTTCCTTTTCATCTTTTTTGTAGTTTTTCCATTTGTCATTTTGAATATTTTGAATTATCAAAGTCAAGAGTATGCTTGAATAACCATCAAATAAAAGTATAACTTAACTTTTGGTAAATAGTGTGCTTGAAATGGCGATTTCTACAAAAGATGAAATTGTCTGTAATCAGCAACTTTTCCTTTTTTCAACATGGGTTGTTTGTTGTTGTTGTTGTTTTTCTTTGTGTGTAGTAGTTTCTTGTGTCTTAAACAACTATTAAAGCAGTTTTAAAGAAAGGGTGTATAAAGCCAATGACTGATTTCAGTTACATTGCGACAGTCCCTTAAAGAAACATTTTCTTTTTTCTCTTTGACCTTGTACTGTGGTTGAAGTCCTAACGTTACCCATTTTAACCCTTTATCAAACGCCAAATATTCGACTGACCCAAAATCGAAAGAGTTTGCAGACGACATTTCAAAATGTCATGGAATTGATAAGGCAGAACATATTTTGGGAAAAGGAGAAAGTCCTCGTTGAGAGCAACTCTTCCTGTTCCCACAACGTCTACCAGAGCCGTCTGTAACAAACTGGTCTTATGTCGTAATTGTTGGGTAATGGGTTGAATGTGCTTGTTCACAGAAAGAGAAAAAGTCCAAATAAAATGTCGATGAAACAATACAGTTTTGTATTGTTGTTGAATATACAATTAAGTATAGCTACTACAAGCATGATCAATTAAAATGGCATCGTTTTATCTATGTAAGTTCATTTTATATGCGTGAGATCTCAAAAACGATGTCACGCTTTGGGATAAAAATACATGTTAGAGTCAATGTATACTGTACATGCTCTGAATGATTAAAAATGAGCTGATTTTGGTTCCACTGACTCTTATTCGGTTTTGATCATATAAACATGCAACTTTTGTACAGTTTGAAAGAAATCAATTTTGAAATTCTTAATTTCTTCACGTCTCTGAACGGTCAAATATAAAGCAAAGAAACATAAACAAATCATTACCACCATTGTAGTTTGTCTTAGATTTTCATGTTCATATGACCGAGTTTACAAATGTAACAATTTTGAAGACATGCCCTGTTTGTATGTTCTTTTCCTAGAATTAAATGTACATATTTTCATAACCATTTTCATATCATGACGAAGTTCGAAAATTTGAATACTGATATCAATCATATTTCTATTTTTCAAACATCTTTACAAATGGTATATGACAGCTTACATTAGTGTGAACGATATACTGTATGCATTTAATTTGTTTTTGGTTGTACGGGACGTTAAAGTCCGTACAGCAAGTCTAAAATTGTACAATGAAGCCTCGGATTAAGTTGCAACATTCCCATGCGATCGGGTGCAACTTTCTCTATTTCCGAACATAGCCCCTCGAATCAATGCTGCCTCTTCTCTTTCCTTAATACCTGAGTCCTTACAGTACTTCTACATTTACATCACTATTGGTTATGAAAACGAATATAATATTATTGTGTTACTAGATGCATATGTGAAACAAGTTCGGACAAGAGCAAATAAAAGAAATATGAATGAATTTAGAAATAAAGACTAATACGCTAATTAAATCACACATAGGCAAAGTATGGGACATTTATATTTACTAATAATCAATTCACTTGACCGGTATACGAAAGTCCTTAGTGCAAACCTACCGAGAGACCGATATGAATGTTCCTGGTTAGATCTGCAGACTTTAACTGTTAATTTACGATGGTATTGTACACGACGCTTTCGAAATGTTTTAAAACAGCTTGACAAAATATGCTATATGCCTGCCCATTATGGACACTCCAGCTTGAGGTCTTCCTCCATCAATTGTAAATTAAAACTTAAAAGCGAGAGATCGCCATTAAACTGAAAGACTGTTGACGCTAAGTAGAGCTCTTATAACCCCAAAGTAACTCAAATGTTTCTTTTCTATAGGCGATCTCAGCTACTTACGTACGATGGTGCCTGTTGGTACAAAAGGGTTGATCACCGGACTTACGATTAGTTAAAACAACATTTACTAAGAAGATTATTGATTCGAAAATGCGACTCTCACGCCAAAAGGTGGTGGAAGACATACCGCAGTGGCTGATGATCAATACTTCTATACTACTTCACGGTCTCGATTGTTTTTTCCTTTTGACACAATGTTATCAAATTTCACAAGTGTTTAAAATATCGCGAATCAGAGAAAAGACTTAACCCATTGTTACAATAGAGGTCGCTTTTGATTACAATGCAATGTCGACGTCATTTTAATTTTCGACCAATTGACGAGAAGCTTTCACACGAATTCGTTATTTTATGTATTATCGCTAAAAATCCACCGTGTTCTCGTTGAGTTACCTTTTTACACTCTTATTCAAGAATGGCGCGCGAATAACTGATTTATTTCATAGAATCTTTGACGTGACGTGTAAGGTATCAGCTAAGATCAATTAAATTAGTCAGGTCCAAACTGATTGAAAACAGAATATGCCAGCAGATAATTAATGCGATAACCGTGTTATTCATATATATATATATATATATATATGTTGTATCGGAGTGATGAATCGTATTTAAAAGGAATTTTCATTCAAAACTCGATATACGATTAACATACCTATACTCCAGTATTTGTTTGTTGGTCGTCATATACCAATGTTTACTTTCCTATTAGGAATTGTGAGGGAAAAAATGATAAAATGAGCGGGAGTTGCTCACGGCAAAATAAACCTAGAGTTTTAATCTTAGAAGTTCACGCTTCTACATCCATTGACGAATTTGAGGTTTCCAAACCAACTAAGCCATCAGCAAGAAAGCCATTCCATTAATGATATTTGTGAAATCAGTTTACCATTAAGATAACGTATGCATCTTCTACAAGATAGTGGAAAACGGTCCCGTTTTTACGTACACCGGTCCAAATAGACATTATCGGGAATGCTGGGTAAACGTTTATTCTTCGGTTATTACTTGATGTGACGTGGATATGCCAGTAAGGAGACCAAGGATCTATTACACTTGCGATAAACGATAGTGATTTCGAGGGAACGTGGTGTCCCACCAACTTAAAAAAACTTCGAATTACACAAATGATATCTTTTTAACAATCGTTAACATCGTTGTATGTGATTGGACGTTATACAAAACAGACACTCGTTGATCCAACTTGGAGTTTTAAATTCAAAACAGTTGCACTTAAACTAAAGTCTAAACATATGTCTGTTGAATACGAACAGCTGTATACAACACGGACAAAAGCTGTAAAACGAAGAGTTTCGAATTTTGATAACTCGTATCAGTATCCTTGTACTTTATAAGACGGATAGATACTGCAGGTAAATACGTTGCACCTGATTAAAGCGATTTTTGTGGTGTAGTTAGGAACATTGATTCCTCGAAAACGAATCACCATTGCTACACAAAAAGCTCGATCGTTTCAAAGCAAGCAAAACTGCAACATCATTTTGAACCGTTGCAGGAATTCCAACCCTTTATAATAGACATCAAAAACGTATCAAACCGGGCCTTTGATAAATTTGAAATACAATCGCCTACCATTTATAAAGATACCAACAATTGTAGCAGTGATACAATCGACAGAAATGAATTTACCGTTACGACAACGTATAACACCGAGGGGGTTTGTCTTCTTGGCGTGCGGTTTGTTCGTACTGAGTTTTATCTCTCTGTATGAACCGCTTACTCGTTATATGGATGTCCGAAATAAATCCCTAGACCCACTCCCGGAGTCGGACTCGGACTATTATCCTTCTCTATGGAGGGCAGACAGGTAACTTCTCCTTTGTTTTAGTGTGTCGTTTTTGTATTGGTATATTCATTCTAGAGTTGCTAAACATGTTTGGGTTTTTTTCATTTAAAATAATGAAACTCGTTTCATTGCCTTTCATTGTGGTTTGATTGCAAACCCTTACAAATTTCGATCATTTCGCAAGACGCTAAAAAGGAGAGCGATTTGTTTACTGTGTCTGTTTTATAAATAGCTTTACATCGTGTCAACATATTATAAGTTTTATTAAGATAACTGCCTCATAAGTGACTGACACAAGTCCAATGCCTTGCTACTTGGTAGGGCTTAGTCAAACAGGGGTAGCCATTAATTTAGCTAGGCCGGTTGTGAAATAAATAGTAAAATACAAAAACACAACAGAAATAGAATGTCAATTCCGTTCGTCGGAGGTTGCACATTTGATATCAATGCGTTTAATATCATAGACGATAGAGCAATTGTAGTAATAGCTTTACTTCAATCGTAACTACTAGTACAAGGGATAGCAATTTCACTGTAAGCGACACATAAAAAAGTGAAGAGCTGGTTAGGATCCAGAGATTGGTTGTTTCGTTGGTATGCCAAATAAGGTTGCTCTTAACACATTAAAACTTAACGCCACATATTTGCATCTTGCAGCAGACGACTTCCAAAAATACATTGTGGCAAAAGGGGAAATTGCTTTTTTACAACCAATCTTTACTTCTGTCACAATGCTTTTTTAATCTATTCACATATCACAACAGTAGAACTGGAAGGTTTATCACATGTTAACAAATCTTTTCTAAAGTCTTCTGCTTCAAGTTAAAAACTCTCTGCAGGCGGTAATGAATTTATGGTATTTTAGTTGATTCGATGAGTCTGGTACTGTACACCTAGCAAGATTGCTAACGTTTTCCTCACCAGCATTGCGCAGTATTCCCTGAAAGAGTCTCTCTCAGATATTTGTGCTTTGGGAGTAATACATGTTAAGAATTTGATACTAACAATTCTTGTAACTAAACCAAAGACCTTTTCAATTGCTTTATTCATAATTGGCTAAAACACGTGTTTTAGTTAATTAATGGCAAGTGAGCTTTCGCGCCTGTCTGATCTTCTTTAGGAAAGCCTGTTTATAAATAAACGGAAGAATTCTTTCTCGCGCGCATTGCTATCATCATGTGACAACTAAAAATATTTCTGTACTGCCGAGTACCAAAGGGCAGTGTGCACAAAGTTTGCAACATCTAATGTAGAAAGTAAGAGTAATTTATTATTCTTATTTAATTGAGCAAGATTCAATGGATTGATATTGCGTCCATGCGCGTTAAACGTTTCTAAAGACCCACGTTACGATGGTATCTAAATATTTCATCTCTTACTCTAAGCGTTTAAACGCTCGTCCTTAGATTTTAATGCTCTTTATCTAATCTTTACAGTTATCAGCAGGATTGGGAAGCTATCAACAATCTAGTTCTATGTTTATCATTTTTACGGTTGAGGACATTTACGTTAAAAAATAGTTAAAATCTCATTGTCTGAGAGAGTTTATTTAAAGCAACTAACTGCTGTTCCACATAGTCATGACTGATTCTTGAAAAGGAAAGAACTCACATCATGGCTAATATCACCCCATGGACTTCAATAAACGTTGAAGGTAACATTCAGCGAGTCAGTCCGTGAAATTATGAGTCCTTTCTTCTAATAAGGACACGCCACCAACTGACTTGCGTTCGGAGAAAACAACAGGGAACGGCGCTTAAACACAATTCACCAAAAGCAAAATGCTAATTCGGATTATATTGTTTTGTTTCACTTGTAGGGCGAGAGGTGTGCCCCACTTGGTGGTGGCGATATGTGGGGAGCGACTAGAAGAGCCGTTAACGATGCTGAAGAGCGCCGTTCTCCTCTCGAGAGGTAACCTGGTCATCCACATATTCTCAGATGGCGATCTGCTCAAGGACTACATAAAGGAGGAGGTAAGTCAACATGCAGTTGCTGTGCTCACAGGTTCCAGTTACAACAATGTACGAGTATTGTACTATGTACATGTATATATAGTACAATGTACATGTATATATAGTACAATGTACATGTATATATAGTACGATGTACATGTATATATAGTACAATGTACATGTATATATAGTACGATGTACATGTATATATTGTACAATGTATCTGTATATATAGTACAATGTACATGTATATATAGTACGATGTACATGTATATATAGTACGATATACATGTATATATAGTACGATATACATGTATATATAGTACAATGTACATTTTTATGTTACACGTACCTGTAGTCTGTTTACCTTTCAATTCAATCTAAACTTGTTGTTTATTTCATTTTCAATTGAAGTTTAGTGTTCATTCATTTAAGGTAATTCCCCCTTATAAAGAGCGAAAAATGTCAACAAATATCTGTAGACGAACGGAAAAAACTATTTCACTAAATGGCGCTTTGGCAATGGATGGTGAAGTTTTGAATATGAAAATTAAGTTCAGAGCTAAACGATTTATAGTGATGAAAGTGTTTCAGGGTGTATATAATTATATGGGGCCCGTTTTACTAAACAACTTACGGAAAATGTTTGCGTAAGTCATAATTGATTAACATGGATAGCATCTTCAATGAAAGTACAATATTGCAATGTGACACGTCATTGGAAGCGTCTCGGAGAGACGATTCCAATGATGTGTTACTTTGCAATATTGCTTTGCCAAATATTGAAATAAGAGGAAGTGTTGTTTTAGACTTACGCAATTCTTAAGCGTAAACTGTTTAGTAAAACGGGCCCATGGTCTTTAACTTAACTCTGACATGTAGAGTTAAAAAATGAACGAGTTCCATATTTCTTATGCATCCTTGAATGAAAAGAATACCAAAGTCTAGATAATTTCTATTCTTTCTTGGATTATCGAGAAATACCGACACTTCTCTTCTAGTGATTTTAAATTATGAATTGTTCGAACGTCTTCACACATGCTATATGAATATATCTTGTAAGCTATAAACATGTTTTTGATGTTCAATGCTGAATCAGATTATATTATGTTATGGTATTGATATGGGAAACGCTGTCGAAACTCTTATTCGTGAACAATTGTTGAAAAACAATCCATACAATTCCAGTTAAGTACATGTACTAAAATTCTTAGATTGACTTATCAATTTCATTCCTTAATCTTTTGCAGCTTTTCACATATATTTTTGGTCAGTTATCCCGTTTCCGTTTAAAATCCCGTTCCTATCGTAGACGCGTATACGCGACGGTACATTACACTCCTTTAGGAGGAATTAATTCTTTATTTCAGTCTCATAAGAAGAAGCAAGAGACACATTTTGGTTTATCCTATGCAGGACCTCGTTCTTTGTTCATTGTTTGAACAATGTTGTTGTAGATAGTATTAGTTCAAATAACATAGGTGTCTCTTAAATATAGTCATACAATAATCAATGAACATTTATCTACACCTGCGTTAACCGAAATAAGGAGGTTTCTTTCATAAAAACCAGTTCACAATTGAACATTATATGTGCACTTAACCCTTAGCATGCTAGGTAATTTTCTAAAAATAGATTGTTGTGTCTTCTGCTTTTAAAAACCTTAATTGTGACGAGGAAAGATACTCAAAATAGCAAATAGGTTGGATCACAGGCCAGCCGCCAATTTACTTGTCGACTGGCCTGGATCCAACCTTTTTGCATAAACATGTGGTCGGTTGCAGCACTGTAAGGTTTAAAACGAAACCAGCGTTCGTTTTACGATTGCAAGTCTATTGTAGCATCTGTGTGTCTGGGAGCTTTTTCTATGGGACTGCATGTGTGTTATTGTGGTGATTTAATCCTTATCGAATGCCAAATTTTAGATTGTCCAAAATTGACAGAGTTTGCAAACGACATTTCAAAATATGATGGAATTAGAAAATAATCTTCTGAAGGGGCAGAAAAGGAAAAGGAAAACTATCTCGTTACGAGCAACCTCTTTTTTTTCAAACAGTGTTTTCCAGAGTCGTCTGGAACAAAGTGGTTAAATGTCGTTACTGTTTGGTAATGAGTTGATAAATCAAGACGAATTGATGACCTTTTAACTTAACCTTAGTTTCGTGCTGTAACATGTTCCCTCATTCTAATGCAGCTCGAGTCATGGCCGACAGAATACAGACGTCGTATCAATTATCACATCCTAGAGGCTTCTTTCCCAGTCGATGTGAACTGCGAAAAGTGCAAAGGGATCGAATGGAAGACCCTGTTCAAACCATGCGCGTCTCAGCGCCTCTTCTTGGCGGTAAGTAACCCATTGTGTACGCTATATGGATTGTGCATCGAAGCGAAGCTTTTTTCCACTATATGTATATTACAGATACTCCCGATTTCCCTTAAATTCATGCAGTTTACCCCTAAAAATGGGTTTTCCTCAGGGGTTTTCTTTTCCCTCTGGCAAAGCCCGTGTGATGTTTCCCATAATTACCTTAATTTTAAGAGGGGTATCAAAATGTCCCGTCAGAAAACAAAAACTGTTTACCCTTTCTGTATTTGCTATATATGTCCCTTCTCATATATTACACAGAACAAACCATAAAGGACTTTTTTGTGTTCACAATTATATAAAAGGAAGCAAACGGTTTGATTGATGGTTTATCGTTTCTGGTCCGTTCATTTACAGCTCCATCTACTCTCTCTTTTTCCCTTTTCTATCTTTATCTCTACACAACTCTCCCTTTACTCATCCCGCTTTTCTCTATGGATAAATTAACAATTATTTGTTACTGCCCATAAACAGTTGTTCATCGCTTCGTATTTAGCATTAGCATGAATTCGGTTCCAGCACTATAAGAGTAAACCACAACAAATTAAACACAAAATATCTTGTTTTTCTCACCCAGGATGCATTAAAGGGAGTCGACTCGGTACTATACGTGGACGCAGATACGCTATTCCTCGCACCTATAGACGAACTCTGGTCGCATCTCTACATGTTTAACTCCACACAATTCATGGGTGCGGTGCCTATTTCCGCAGACATATCGGATAGCCCGTATTTTAAGAAGGACGCCAGTCTGCCATACTATGGCCCAAGTGGTGAGTATGCAATACCCGGTGATTGGTCGGAACTAATCCCAGGGATAGTTTTAAGTTGCTTGTTCACATACATTAAAATTCCCTTGACTAACTTACTTGTCCTTAATAAAAAGCTGACTAAGCCTAATATTTTAATCCATTTATCGAAATTGATATGTAGCACCTGGACAGTGATCGATGTACATGTGTCATGTCGGAGTCATCTTTTAATGACGGAATTCATCATTAACCTCTTACACCAAAACGTGAAAAAAGCGCCGATAAACCACAACACATCGACAATTAATATCATTTTAGCTGTGTGATATAATTTTGAATTTGGTCCAATCATAAATCCCGATATGAGGAAAGGGTTAATCAAGCCTGAATTGCGTCGCACGTATATCAGAGATTCCGATCGATTGCTTTAATCTTCTGTTCAGCTAATAAGCACATGTTGGCTTTTCTTCAGGTATCAACTCAGGTGTTTTATTAATGAACCTTACCAGGATGAGACAATCATCATGGAGTCGATCAATTGCCGAAATTCTTGTCAAATTTAAGGAGGCAGAGGAGACCAACATTTTCGACCAGGCTTTGATTAATGGATACCTTCAATCGCATCCAAGTAGGTTTATTTTAATGCTTTATAAAGATACCTTTTCATACATTTATGGTTTGACAATTAAATGGTTGACTGATTGATTGACTGATTGATTGATTGATTGACTGGGGGATTAACTGAATGAGTGGTTTCTTAATCGATTCATTGAGGATTAACTGAATGAGTGGTTTCTTAATCGATTCATTGAGGATTAACTGAATGAGTGGTTTCTTAATCGATTCATTGAGGATTAACTGAATGAGTGGTTTCTTAATCGATTCATTGATTGGCTGAAAGGTAAGTTGGTTAACGGTGGAAAGATTGATTGATGGAGATTGAAATATAAGTGAATTCATTAATTCCTTTGATTGATACACAGGTGATTCATTGGTTAATTGATAAGTTGATTCATTAGCTGATTATTGGATTGATTAATTGATTGAGTTATTGATTATTTTGATTTATTTCTTTATTTCTTTATTCATTGATAAATCTTTATTTTAATTGATTAATTACTTTAACTATTGATTGATTGATTGATTGATTGATTGATTGATTGATTGATTGATTGATTGATTGATTGATTGATTGATTGATTGATTGATTGATTGATTGATTGATTGATTTACTGATTGATTGATTGATTGATTGATTGATTGATTTTGATTGATTGATTGATTGATTGATTGATTGATTGATTGATTGATTGATTGATTGATTGATTGATTGATTGATTGATTGATTGATTGATTGATCGATCGATCGACCGACCGACCGACCGACCGACCGACCGACCGACCGACCGACCGACCGACCGACCGACCGACCGACCGACCGACCGACCGACCGACCGACCGACCGACCGACCGACCGACCGACCGACCGACCGACCGACCGACCGACCGACCGACCGACCGACCGACTAAAATGTGACACGTCATTGGAAGCGTCTCGGCCGATACTTAAAATAAGAGTAATGTTGTATTCTAACTTACACAAAAGTTAAGAATGAAATGTTTGAAAAAAAACAGCACACCGATGAACAGCGGATTAACTCTTTCTAACTAACATGTGTTTACAGAACACGGCTACTTATTAACGTGTGACTGGAATTTCCGGATCCAACAGTGTGGGGAATGTAACACCTCTCGGTCGACAGGGGTGGCGCTCATACACGGGTACCTACAGACATTCACTAACGGCAAAATCCCGGCTTTCAGAGCTGTATACTCGGCATTTAACCAGGTAAGGAACGTTTGTGTACAACGTATTTAATATATTAAAGCTGGCACCAAAGGTTTTAGACAGAAGACGACAAAAAGTATATTTTAGATAATGATCGAGCATTCTATAGGTTAATGTCTAAGATATACAAAAAATTTCCATCAAACACCCGAAAGATTTTCATCCATTCCACTATAACTTAAATATCAAAGATTGACTTCAAGCATAAGTTTCTTTTGTCAACCTTCAGGCTGTCAAATTCAAACAAGCGTTTTCTCAAGAGATGTGATAATTGCTAATAAGGATGTCAAGAACACTGCTCACCTCTCTTACTCAGCTATGTACGATAACCGCATAGGTATAAATAGAGAATAGATGGTTGGTGTCGTGAATTGGAAATGTTATCGGGCAAGGCGTAGGAATATTATCCGGTGAGCCGAAGGCGAAACGGATAATATTCCGATGCCGAGCCCGATAACTTTTCCTATTCAAAGACACCAATCATCTATTCTATTTATCCTGTTAACTTTATCTATTCTTTCAAACAAACAAAATGTAAATAAAACACGAGAAAAACGGAAAAAATAAGTAGAGAATGATGTAAACATGACGTCATATCGTTCTTATGACGTCATGATTAGTCGCGTGCTTGTATTATATGGTTAGTGCCGGATATCACAAATGTTATACGGCACCTAGTTATTGGTCCCAAAATGACACTAGTGGCAGGATAAAGTGTTAATAAGGGCATAAGGTTCGTGGAACAGTGATTAAGGTAGCGGGCTCAGAACTCTGGGGTCCTCGCTACAAAATGAGTCACTTCAGAGCCCTAGCCTAGAACTGGTGGCTCCAGGAAAGTCGTTACAAAACTGAAACATGTTGGTATGGCACTGGCGAAAAGGACCCATATGGAACCTATGGGACCTGTGTCAAAAACAACCTTAATTTAGCTTAAGTTAAGTAAGTCGTACTTTTAAAGGAACACTTAAATCCGTACAATGACAATGAATCTTAACCACTTTAAATGTCAAATTATCTATGAAAGTAACGACTTTCTAAGGATTACCCGTTTGTTATTTGCAGTTCGAACTCGGGGTCCACAGTGTAAAGCACGATCTCTTGCCCACCCTAAGAAGGAACCTCAAGAAGACGTGGAAATCAAAATTAAAAGATATGTTCAACACGAAGAAATGCAGCAAGATTCGTGGGCTGTTCACGCAGCGAGTTGAAGAATTTGTGGACCAAGAGTAGAGTTCAGTTTTTAAAACATCAATTGTTACAGCGACCGTTGTACCGAGACATCCTTAGTTGTGAGTGCGCGCGCAGCTGATTCGGTAATCACGGCAATCGGAACTGCTCAGGTGTTTCCGTGAGCTGAGAAATACACCTCGGATATAAGTGTAGGGTTACAATATTTCAAGTAATATGTCCCTTGCTTATAACACATTTCCCATAAGCGTCCACGTTAAGTAATTCAATGTATTACTAAGTGTTGATTTTAGATAACATTTTATCGGTCACAAATGCAAAATAGTGACCGTTTAAGTTGTGATATATATAAAAGTAAATTAGCGGCTGACCTGTTATCTAACCTTTTTGCTACTCTGAGTATCTTTCTTCATCAAATCTAAGTAGATATATTAGGTTTTGGAAGGCAGACGACACAAACATCTACTTTTAGTAAGTTACCCAGAATTCTAAGGGTTAAATGATATGATTTTGCAATAATCCGATCAATTATTCAGCAAGTGAGATTTTTTTTACGAACTTGTTATGGTTATTTCTAGATAAGATATACTAGTTGGCTGTAGTCCATCCCTTGAATAATTTTATAAACAAACCAGATTTACGTTCGATGTATGTTCGAATATATAGATATATAGATATGCTTCGAATGATATGTGCGTCCTTTGCTAGTGTAGGGAATGTCATTACGGAAGACAACACAAAGTCACTTCAATTCATACATCCCAAACATATTTATGTAAAAATGATTATTTTGAAATAGATTTTTTTTTACGTACCGATTTGATATGAATTATAGAATGAAAATAAATGAAAAATCATTTACTGTGTCTTATTGTTGTGATGTTTTAAAGCAAAAGTATATGAAGAAAAACAAACATAATCAACCATTCTGTTACATAGTGATCAACTTTATGATATGGTTATTACAAAACAAAATGCTCACGTGTATCGATTGAATAGATCATGTGTAATAGTTTCAAAGACCATCATGCTTTACTTGTGAAGGTAATATCAATGTTTAAGTTACAAAGTCCAAATATAAATGTTTCTTTAAGTACAAAGCCGTTACGTGGGATCGCTTATATATTCACTATCATGTATGTAAACAATCTCCCTTGACATCAAAAGCAGTAATTACAGCAAACGACAGCATAAAACATCGTTACAAAAAGAAACAATACCCATTCTCTCCGCTTGTTACAATTATGTATATGTATATCGATATAGTTAGCGGACTGATTCGATAAAGATTGCGTGAGACCCTGCCGACATATTGTGTTTTCGTCTGCTAAAAAGAATTTAAAATAGGTATTAACCCTTAGAGTGATGGAACCGACTTTATGCTTAAGTAAACAGGTTAGATCCAGATCAGCCACCAAGTGAATTGGCGGCTGGCCTGTGATCAAACCTGTTTGCTACTCTGAGTATATTGCCTCATACTATGTAAGGTATTATATTATTTAAGATTTGGGAAAGCAGACAACACATTTTTTTAGAAAATTACCTAGCATTCTAAGGATTTAAGGGTTATACACACATTTCACGATCAATTTGAAAGGTATTAGTTGGTGATGAAAAGAAAGCCGTATGTTTTCCTTCGGTTGATTTAAATTAAGTCCTTTATTATACAAACATGGGATTTCAGCGATCGATTTTAGATTTTCTTTGAAGATACTCTAGGAAAATGAAAAATTGCAGTTATGGGAGTTACTTTAAGATCATAACATACCTCCAACGATTGTAAATGTTGTTGCTTTTTGTCTCAATGGTATACAAGAATATAACATTTCGTCAAGAACGTTGAATGATATAAGTTCATGGTCATTCAATTGTAAGAGACACTAAAACTTATCTTATCAAAAAAACTAACTTTACAGTGACTATGTAATGTAACTGATTCTTCCATGGCTTTTACTATTCATCCATGTTATTTGACTGGTTTCAATCGAATATTGTTTTTACTTATATGGGTAAAACATCAATTCAACATTACTGCCGTTAAGTTGCGATACACGAGTCTAAGATGGAGAAAGACCCCACACTAGGCTAGGTAGAGCCATCGGCATTGTGTAAATCAGTCGGGACACTTCCTCTCATGAAAATCTAAATGCCGTCACAATATTTGACCCAACGAGGATGGGACCAACTTGGTATCATGTGAAAATAATTTCCTTTCAACGATTACATACTTCGAAATCATTGTGGCTTCATGCATTTCCTCACAATTCAGGGTGATTCGGGAGGGTGGGGTTGGGGAAAGGAAAATCCATACTTAACATAACATAGTTTTATTGAGACATCAAGGACACAAGCTCGTACTCAATACACATATAGTTGCATGCAGTGGATATGGTAGTCAATATAAACAATAAATAATATTATATATCAATAATCATTTCATAAAGACAAACACAGAGCGGGAAAATTGGAGAAAATGAATCTTGTGAAAATGATTTTGAAAAGTGTTTCTTGAATGGTCTATTGTTCCATTAAGTTGAATGCATATTTGTAGTAACCGGATAGTCGGATGAGAAATTAGTTTTATACTAGCATGAAAAGTTCAGTCTGTATACGTAGTAAGTGGAAAATAAATGATATCTGAATGTGTTGGTTTGGAAATCCCAAAAGCATGTATAGGTTCATTGAGAGACATAATATAAGTGAAATACTTTCGGGAGTCTCTTTCGGATATCAATCTACAGTATATTTATAGTGCTTTGACATAACGTTTTGACGTTCTGAGCACATTCTAGTTACATTAAAATGAACATTTATTTTCTTTTATCACAAATCTGTCATGATGAAAATGTATTTTAAGTCGATTTGTCTAAGTATCTTTTAGAATACAAACAGAAAAATACATTGTGAAAATCAAAAGACCACTTTTATTTGACCTAACAGTAAAGTAAGATTACTTAGATGATCTGTCTAATGTCAGACTCACTTACAAATGGAAACATGCAATTTAAAAAAAGATGAATTTCGTTTATTTGTATAATACAAATGAAACCCATTGAACAGCTAATCCTTACCCGTAGACATCAATTCGATCATTTCCCCTTGAAGCACTTCTACTAATGTAAATCCTCAAAAGTAATAAATGCTATATGAATTAATATATAACAGGTGTTGTACAGAAGGGCTTGAACAGTACGGTGTTTAACAATCAATAACTCGTTACAGATAATGCGTGCCTGTAACAATCATATAATATTTAAAGATGTTTGTTTACAAATGTGAGGAAACCTTTATATCATAATTTATTTCTTTAAAACAGTAAAGCAGCTATACTGTTGTAAAAAAGTACTGGAGAGTTGCCTTTTGGAGTAATAAAAGTTAGTATCAAAGTATCTAAAGACTGTAAACAATGAATGAATGTGCAATCAGATCCAAAAACGTTGCAATAGTTTAGATACCTTCACATACTGTCTGTACAAACTAATATGTATTGACACATTCTCTATTAAATTTTGCGTTCAGTAGACATTTTTCATTTAAGAATAAATACTTTAACGCAATACAAAGATTAATATTTCAAATTTTATATCGACTTGCAAATTGTTTCATATGTAAACAAGAACCTTATTTGCTGTTTATTTCAAAAAAAGAAGTTGGAGATAGGTACACTGTTAGAAATGGATAATCCATAAAATTCTGAACCGTATCCTAATATAGACCCTACAAAAGAGTCAAATTAAATCAGCGTTTTTCCGTTTTCACAAACAAATAAAAACGTTCTTGTGCTAATATCAAACATCTACATGTATAATTTATAATCGTTATGTGGTTACATTCAGAGTGATCACGTCGCTAAATCCAATAAGGAGTAATTGATCAAAAGGTAAGAAGACATTAGAAGATCGTTGGATAGGGACAGAAGCAATACCTGTCGACTTTATAAAGAAAAACGTATCTCCCTTAACTTATGTTAAATTGGGGGATGTTTCGCCCCTTACATATGGAATTGTGAATGGTAAATGGTCACCTTTAGGGTCATATTTATGAATTCGGAGTCATTAACTGTAAAAATTTGCGATCAACGAAAAGGCCGATTTACTATAGAAAAAAAATAGGAACGCCATTTGGCAAACTCGTATTTTGGCTACAACATAATGTTTGAACTAAATTTTCTACATTTCACATTATTCTTGTCCAGGGATACCTCACATGGGAGATTGTCTGCATACCTCATGGACGTGCTTGTGTAGGTACCGCTTCTGGGCAAACGCGCGTCCACAGTGTGGGCAGTTGTAGTCCTTCCTGGTGGTCGAGTGAATCATGAGATGAGATCTCAAGTTGGACTTGTCCGCGAACGCCTTGGTACATCCACTGTACTGGCACGGGAATGGTTTCTCACCTGTATGCGTGCGCATGTGGCCCTTCAACAGCCAGGAGCGAGTGAATACTCTTCCGCACAGGTAACACGTGTTCTTCGACTTGAAATGCGACTTCAGATGGGTCGTAAAGTCGGACACACTCGAAAATGTCTTGTTGCACTCCGGACATGTAACCAAGTTTTTGTCGTCGTCGCTGGTCATCAGGTGAATTCGTAGATCGCCCAGGCATATCTGTTGCTGGTGTTTCTGATCTTCGGAGGAGTTATCCGTACTGTCGGATAGCGAGAAGGCGTCGTCACTATCTAGCTCCGAGCTCATTACGCCACGTTTCGGATAAATCTCCGATCTCTCACTCTCAGATATTTCTTGCTTGTCAATAACAGGTATATCGAGTTGGTCCGTCGACGACCTCTTTGTTTTAAGGTCAGGGTTCGAATCAGTCGTTGCATTCCAATTTTTGTCACTAGACTCGTTGTTGTTTATGTCCTCCGCAATTCGCACAATTATATCGTCGAATTCGTTCCCCGAATCGTCGGCATCTTCGCTGGAGTGGGAATCGACATCGTCTTCGTCATCATCATCTGCGTTTGTGTCGTCGTCTTGAGACCCAATGGATATGTCGTCGGCGTGATTGAGTCCGTCCCGAGCTTTCATTCCGGAAATATTCAATCCGGGGAACCTGATGTATAAGAAGTACCGGGTAATGATCGACATGTAGTCCATGGACCTTGGTTTCCTATTCCGGTCTTTCCGGGTCCGTGGTCGGTCCTCCGGCGCCTGGTAAGTGACGGGTTTGGCAAGTGATCCGTTCGACTTCACGGGAACCTTTTTAATGGACAGACCTGATCGTGTTAGCATCACATGCGGGTTATACTCTGAAAGTAAAGTGACAATTTAACACAATTACTATTTGATATAACATATGTACTTGTCAGCTAGTCTGCTATGTTTAAACGTATTTATTTTGAAATGAGTGTGATGGTAGCTTGAAGCTCACCAAGGTAGACTACCCGTAGTCCGCCTTTTTGAAACCCGTTCTTTTGTTAGATCACTTGAGTCGTGGTCGGCATACACCGGTCGGGGCCAGACCTAGTGGGTTTAATGCGAAAGGCTCCGCCCAGACCGATAAATACCAAAATAGACTGAAGTAAGCCGACTAAAGCATGAGGTTCGAAATGGCAAATTCAGTGATAATTTTTGGCCAAAAGAAACTCATTAATTTCCCAAAATCTCATTACTTTCATTCATTTTAATCATTTTTCCATAAAAAAAAACACATAGATTTTTAAGTTTTGGTCAAAAAAGCCCATTGAGTTAATTTAGAAAAAAATCACTGGTCAGATTATGGGTATTCTACCTTCAATAGACTCGATGTCTTCTTCTTACATACATTTCCGTTACTCATGTCGATTTGCGGGTTATTTCCGACAGTTCAGATTCGCCACTCACGGGGATCGAACCTGGAACCATCGTTTCCAGAAGAAAGTTCGACGCCATACATCTGTACAACTGTCAGCTTTAACGGGATATCTGCCCAAGCTAGCATAGTGTTGAGCGTGACTGATATGAGGCCTGTTGTCCTTAATTCGATCCCGGGATTGCAACAAGGTTTTCCGAGGAAAGATTGTCCTTTGAGAGTATGTCCAGAGTAGCGTTTGATTAATGGGAACATTTACAAAATAGTGGATTCGATGTGATTCAAATAAAAATGTTGAAAACAGCTTTCCATAACTAGCAGGTATAAATTTTGCTATGGGTTTTTCATTTATCACGCATTAAAATCTCAAAATATCCATTGTTTTACTTCCTATGAATGAAAGAAAACAGAGACTTGTGTCAATGGCTGGAATCACTTGTAAAGCTTTTATTTTCATGCTTTTAATCACCTACCTATTTTATGAGGTTCTTTTTTTAAACAAGTGTCTTTTACGAAGTCGTAGAGAATTTGGAATCATTGAGTAAGTTTTGTCCAAATGAAGTTAGAAAAAACGGACCCATTGTTTTTCAAAAATACTCATTGTTTCAAATCAAATGCATCCCTAAAACCCATTGTTAAAATTTAAAAAAAATATCTGGGACTAGTAACAGTGTTTATGAATAAATTCGTAAGGCCTTCGCATTATGGTACCCAATGTCTTCGCCCAGGAATTGCACATGTTTAATTGTGTAGCTTCTCTATTTCTTCCCTTGACCTCACGCTATGGGTACTCGTCTGAAATGATATGTTCGTAATGTTCGCTATGGGTACTCGTCTGAAATGATATGTTCGTAATGTTCGCTATGGGTACTCGTCTGAAATAATATGTTCGTAATGTTCGCTATGGGTACTCGTCTGAAATGATATGTTCGTAATGTTCGCTATGGGTACTCGTCTGAAATGATATGTTCGTAATGTTCGCTATGGGAACTCGTCTGAAATGATATGTTCGTAATGTTCGCTATGGGTACTCGTCTGAAATGATATGTTCGTAATGTTCGCTATGGGTACTCGTCTGAAATGATATGTTCGTAATTTTCGCTATGGGTACTCGTCTGAAATGATATGTTCGTAATTTTCGCTATGGGTACTCGTCTGAAATGATATGTTCGTAATGTTCGCTATGGGTACTCGTCTGAAATGATATGTTCGTAATGTTTAACTCAGCGCACCACCAAGCACCACCAATCGCTCTGTTATTAATGCAGATTTCGTTATAAAACCAAACACTTCAAGGATGCATTTAGCTTCGCCCTTTTGACAATGTGCAACATTCATTGTGAAGCCTATTCAAAATCTATTGTGTCTTTTTTTCCTTTTTTTAATCATTAACATCACATTGCCAAGGACATTTTCATGAGTACCAGCAGTGTTGAGTTTGAAAATTAAACATTAAGTCTGGTATGAAATATTCTCTCCGTTTGAGGTCTGGACACAGCGATTCGCCAGCATTTAGCAAGTTACAGGGCGTTATGTTTAAGGTCTGGACACAGCGATTCGCCAGCATTTAGCAAGTTACAGGGCGTTATGTTTAAGGTCTGGACACAGTGATTCGCCAGCATTTAGCAAGATACAGGGCGTTATGTTTAAGGTATTCCACCGTGATGGAGAAAAGTCAGAATAGTAAGAATAACAAAGTCAAAGATTAAACAGAACAAATGCCGTTATGAAATCAAGTTTTATATCATTCAACTATTTCATGGGTTGAAATTTTTATTTGCCACCTGTCATTCATGCAATTTTATTTTCAATGTATAAATGTAATTAAGGGGAGGTAATTACTATGGATTCAATAACAGAATTCATTGATATTCTTATGTAAATACCATTATATAGAATCAAAATCAGACAAATTCGAAATAGTGGCTTGGTGAATGCCTTTGAAATGCTTAATCTTTCCATGATTTGCGTTTCATTTTATTCTTTAGTAAAACAAATACAATTTTTACATTAGGGGTGGAATACCTTAACAACAGCCAAAATCGATTAAATATATATGGTTAATTATATAATTTGAACGTCCCGATACCGATATATTGTCAAACTCCTCATAAATTGATAAATAATGGTTACACTACACACATTCGTTGTAACGTTTACTTGTGAAAAGTGGCAATGGCCACTGAGGATGAGTTTGGCAGTCAGTTTGAGCATGTATAAAGGTAAACTCACCCTTATTTGTTCATAATTTACGTTTCACTTCAACGAAGAGGAACCTGAAACCGTTGGAGGGAATTTTGGTAAAGGAGCTCAAAATAGATACAGGGGTCCAGAATTGGGTCAACGTTTCGTTAAACACTTGCTTTTTCTCTTTTATTCTCTTCTTACTTTTATTCCTATTTAATCGGTATATTTTAGATACCCATAAGAATATTCTAAAGATAACCCTTGAAATTAAATCCAATGTAGGATTTTGAGAAGAAAACAATTATTGAATGTATATATTTGAAAGTTTGGAGCAACCCCATAACAGGGCCTCTTATAGATGACTTTTAGAAACGGGCACCTGTAAAACTATGTAAAATACATTATAAAGCTGTAAAAAGTTATATAAAAGTAAACTAGGTACATGTAATAGTAGAAAACCAAATAAATAAGTTTGGTGAGGTTGTATTGCTGTTTTAATGAAAGATTGACCTAAACTTCATTTATTAATAAAAAATGAGCGGGTTTTTTCTAAATTCAAAAAGTGGAACGAGCACTTGCCCTGTAACCAGTTGAAAAAAAACATTCAAAGTAAGTGTGTTTCGTGCTCGAAACGAAACATCTAAAGTAAATGCTTTTGAAATACAAATTACCTTCATGTCCATGGTATATTCCTGTTTTATGATCGCGAACTGAGTACATGAAACTCTTAGGCATTTTGATTGAGATCAGACCTGAGTTTAAAAAACCAACGAGATGTTTACAATGTATCATCGCTATGTGACGCGCGTGGATGACGTCACATTTACACAAAAGTCAGCCAAATGATCAAAACAATGCGTACTATGTAGATCTCTAGAATGTTTTTCATCTTGTTAACATGTATGTACATCGATTAAAACTATGATAGGGTTTATTTGTTAAGGCAGTTTAGATATGTGTGTATTGGTACTCATATCTATTTTCAAAGTGGAAGGCATGTTGCACAAATATTTCTAGAAACGTTTATTTTTATTGCATCGTATTTTCAAAACGATTCTTAAACTATTGTGTGGAGTTTTGTTTAGATTGTATGCTACTAATTAGCTTTTACTGTTTTAACTGGAAGTATTGCCTTTTAGACTTCGACAGTTACTGGGGAACGCATAGATCTATTGACGGGTGTTTCGATTTGAATTCCTCCTACCCTAACCGATGAAGTTCAGAAGATGGGTTTTATGTACTTTAAGAAAACATTAACAATTGCTCATTTAATTCCAAGACTATGCTATAAAAACTGTATTCCTTCTACATAGGCGTAGGAGCCGCCCCCCTCCCAATATCCTGACAGAGTATACTTTGCCCCCCCCCCCATATTCACAATGGAAAATGAAGATTTTTGGAAAGAAAAAATGACAAAAACGAAATTCAACAGCAGAATAAATATAAATGTGTACTTTTGTGCTTTATATAATACCAAATCGCCTTTTGTTAGAACTATAACCAAAACATTTTTGACGTCATCATCGCAAATGGCAATCTGAATACATCGGGTTTATACAATGAAAACTCAGCTCACTGAAATATCCGAGTAGTTTCGACCGACGAAAACAGTAATGCGAAACATACTCTAAGCAGTCAGACCCTATATTGTATTCAAATATAATTTAATCCTTTTTACTTCAAAGAGTAGACGAACCCGTGGCCGTGGCAGCATGGTAGCTGTCACTTTTAGTCTAGATCAACACAATTGATTTCCGCGTGAGATCGAGACCTGGCCTATCATTTTTTCTTTTTCTTTTGGTTTCCCCTAATGTTGAAACCGCTCCTACGCCTATGTTCTAGGTCATATTAATTCTGGAACATAATTAGGTTTTTTTCTCATTATATAGATATAGTATGGGCCCATAAAAGTCCCAGGGTCCTAGGGTCCTAGGGTCATGTAGTTTTCCCATAAATTCAAAGTCATACAAGCTTTTTGGTTTCCCAATTTATCAATTCCATCGATACAAATTCCCAAAATTAACAGGCCTTGGTCTTTTTTCACAATCTATGGAAAAATGTCCTGATATGGATCATAGGGCCGCCACTACACCTCTCAAGCATACACGACCATTTGCTGTCTGTTTACCTCTCCTGATTTTATCCTCAATGTCTGGATTTCAGCATTCATGTTCCTTCTATGGTATGTCAGAAACGTCATTCCTCGTCTCCCAATTTCATTTATGTACATTGTTGGCAATGAAGGGCTTTTATCGCATGCATTAGCAGTGTGTGTCTTATCAATCTCAATATGCGCGCTCATTTTGTAATTGACCGCTAATTTATTCCTGGCCACAAGTCCTGGTTAGCTGAACGGGGTAAACATCAATAAGTAGATCATGTGTTTTGGTCGGTCCTAAAGGGAGGGAAAGCAGTTTGGTTTATTTTCCAATAATATTTAATTCAAACTTACTTATTTTACATCAATTGTCAACCAAGTTCTCACGACTTGACTCGGTTCTGCATGCTGGATGATAACTAGTACGCGCGTATAGGAAAATTCTCCCGCTACTCACGGGATTCGAACCCACGACCCTCGTATCCAGTGGCTCTACTCCTGAACCACTACCCTCCAATAACATTTTATAGTTAGTATGCGTACTAGTATATAATGTAAACGAAAGTTCTCATCATAACATTAGAGTATAAGTAGAAGATATGTTGCAGTTTCTTTTTTCGTGTCTAAGTCAGCCTTTTTACTTCGACATTACTTCTGTTTAACAAGGCATTATTACTATGCTATATGTCGTAATCAAAGTCTGCAATGGCTTTCAGCGAGAAAGCAGCTTCAATATTGGCATATTAGGAAGAGTGTTTATCACTAAATTTCTGTCTTTGCTATTCGTTACAATTTGTTGCTCTTTAATTTGTGAAAGGCTTGACTGAATCGTATGTCTGACTCGCTTTTATAGATGTTACAAAATGAATGTATGCGTGTGGAAATGGAATGAGAAATTTTATTCTGGGCAGTGAATCGTTCACCGAAATTTGAATCGTTTAGTGTCCTTCTCATTTTATACTTCCATAGAACAGGAGGGTGTGTGTGTGTGGTGTGTGTGTGGGGGGGGGGGATCACTTGTCCAATGTTGACGATCTTATGTCAAAACAATATTGTCGCGCCAAAGTACTTTTTGTTTTTCACCTATTTTTGCCAACGATAACCACATAGTGCACACCGCATACGTTGACCGTCAACTTTCCGGTTCTGGTGGTATATGAAAACCCATGCTTTAAAACGGCGTTAAATCTTAAACCCGACAGAGAAGTCGCAGTCGGAGACTGATTGTTTGGGACACGCACGCAAATCGACTGCGATTTCCCTGTCGATTGTTAAACGTAACGCCGTAAAGAAAAGTGATAAGTACACCACCACACGTGCCATTGTACAAAATGCTTACGGTTTATCAACTTGATATAGATCTGTACACAAGCTCTACACATGTTTTCGTTTCTTCCACCAAAACGCACTATGTAAATGGAAGGAACGGAACACTTGATAGAAGTTGTTCTGTATAACGCGCCATTTTTCTGCGTCCGTGACTTTCTTTTAAAACGCGAGTTAACTAAGCGTGGCGGAAATGACGTTCCTAAAGCATACATGGTCGCGCCTTTTTTCTTGTTTACCCATGCTTACGTTATTATATTGCAAAGCAAGAGTTAGATTTTTTTCTTTTCGAGACTATTGATTATCTTACCTGAACATTCTTCTGAAGAGGACAAAAGCTACTTAAGGATGAAGATATACGTTACGAACAACGGAACGGTAACAAACCGTTTATCCAAAACGGTCAGTCGAAGCTCATCATCTGTTTCTAACAGCAATTTAGATATATTTCCAAGAAGTGATATTCTGGATCAAATTTATTTTGACCATATCTATTCCTCTCGTAGTGTGAATCATGTCTTGTCAGAGGACTTTCCCAATGATGATGATGATGGTGACGATAATGTATCTGACAGCAGTGAGGACAGTGGAAGCGAAGCACCAAGAAAACCACGTGTTATAACACACCGTTTAACAGTTCCCGGATGTATTCGATCCACCAAAGTGATCCCGAAACAGATATCAAACGTTCAACAAAATTACCAGGAAGACAACGGTAATGACGAGATAGTTAAGGTGAGTTCGGATACAGAATACGTGACCATAAGTTCACTGAACAACGAACAGCAGCCACATTGTTCAGAGAATCATCAAATGGAGAATGAAAAACATTTCCCAGCCCCATTGGATAACGATATGATATCACTTAATGCCGAATCAATCCAGAAAGTATTTCAGAGCATGATTTGCATGACATCTCTTACACCTATAGCCGATAGCTCAAACGGGTCCCAAAAAGAAAACTCCCGAGCAACACCACTTCATAGGGAAGAAGCAATACCGAATATAACTGGTAAAACGACAGTGGTGGTGGATAATTCAAAATTAACGTCAACAGTAAGTTCAGGCGAGGGGAACCCTGCAAACCTTTTGGCAGTGTCCGACAAAGAATTCGATGGGAAGAAACATATTTGTGTGCAGCTAAAAACAGAACGAGATAACACCACAGACGTGTCTAACAGTAAATCTTCAACATCATCTCACAATTCGACGGAAAATGTTTGTTCTAACAACCCAGACTCCGACACCAGCGTTAAGGAGGCTACTAAAAAGAAGCAGACAAGAAGAAGGTTCATCCGAGGGTTAAAACGACAATCGAATGTAAATATGAAGCAATCCAACAAGGTAACAAGTAGTTCACTAATAGAAACAGATATATGTAAAGCAGTCAAGCCAAGTTCAGCAGGTTCGAATACGCACGTCTCTGAAAGCGAGCGCCCAAAGGCGACATGTTGTCAAACGGTGAACGGTAAAGAGTATAAAGAGATCAGCAGGGGATTGGAGAATGAGCGGGAGATGAGCGCTAAGTTAAAATACGCACTGGATCTAATGGTACAGAAATGGGGAGAGTATCTGACGATGTCGGCCGAGCAGATACATGAGATGGAACTGGAGAACGCTAGAGACATAAACATGATAGAAGAGGTCATTGATATGTTAACTGATAAAGAGAGATATGTGTGGCAGGTCATTGACGATTTGAGATTCTTTTAATAAATCGTTTACCAAACGATAAATTTTCGACTGCCCAAAGTTGAAAGAGTTTGCAGACGACATTTCAAAATGTGAGGAAATTGAAAAATAATCTTTTGGTGGGCGGAAAATATTGTGGGGAAAAGGAGAAATTGCTCGTTACGACCAAGTTTTCCTTTACCCAAAACGTTTCCGGAGGCGTCTCCAACAAAGTGGTTAAATGTCTTTATTGTTTGGTAATGGGTTAAAATTGGTCTCTCTTATCTGTTGTATATTGTGTGATGGAATACTGTGTCATATACCAAGTGTTACAACCACGACTATCGTACTACGCTTCTACTTTGAAAATGTTATTTAGTCTTACCGTAAGCCATTCAATAATTCTGAGAAATCCGGACAATTGAAAGTAACACTTATGGAAAAGCGATCATTCTGCTCGGCTTGACCATCCTTTATGGGTAGTTGAGTATGAGGTATTCCTCAACCATAATTAGTCCGGCATCGAAACATAACTTAAATCTTGTTGATGAAATGTAAAACCCATATATATCACATGAATGAATTGGAAGTAACAATAATTTGCAACATGCATAATTCTATTTGTAATTCTTTTTTTTGTGAAGGAAATATAAGTCTTGCATTAGAAGTCTTAAATTGCAGACAATCGTCACATCGTACAAAACAGAGTTATTGATTGTGGTACATATATAACTAACTTCAACAGTAAGTCCGAGTTTTTAAAAGGACTTAAATTAATCTATCAAACATCTGATTGTGAAACAGTGTGAGGAAACCAGTCTTTCCATGTATTACAATATCAACTATCTTGTTGCATATATTGAGGGTTCAGTGCAATATTGTTATTTGACTGATGGGTTAAATATAGTATTGCATTGGACACTCAATATAATACCTTATCACGATAAACATATGCATTACTGTGGATTAGTTTTAGAACCATATATACAAAAAATACCCCCCACCCCCAAAAAAAGAAGAAAAAAAAGTAATCCGGATAACAGTTTACATAGTCATCATTTCAATTAGAAATGGGAAATATAACGTATACTAGTTTACCAAGTGATTCAGGGACTGTGTTCTTTGGCAAGGGTAACCAAAAACTAGAAACAGAACAAACATTTAAAAAAGATAAGTTTTATGTGCATCAGTATACCAAATATCAAGATCATTTATACAAAATATACATGTATGTAAAGCAAAAATGTACAAAAACAATACAAACATATTAACCATTATGTAATATGGGTAAAAGACTAACATACAGAGATGTCCCTGTAACTCCAGATTACCATTACTTTCTTTTTTATTAAAAGGCCTTTCTCACAAATTGAGATGTTAATTATTTTTGAAACAAAATCTCTTCTAAGGCTAAATAACACCGCCGTTCTATCAAGTAATAGAAAACTAGATTACTGAATGCCTTCTGAACTCCTTTCCTTACTGTGTAAAGAAAATAAAGTACACATGCAGGTTTAGTAAAGCGTTTCAATGATTTATTTTGTAGGTGTTGATATTCTTTTTCCATCCTGCGACATAATTGAAATGGGTAAATGTGTCTTGGACCCAGATAATGAAATGGGTCTACATTCTAATAATTTATTTCTGGCCAGATTCGCCCAAGAGCAGCCCATTACTATTTATAAAACAAATTTTTTCAAGTAGAGCACTGAAGGCCTTAACCCATTACCAAACAATAATGACATTTGACCAGTTTGTTGGAGATGACTCAGGAAAACACTGTGGGAAAAGGAGAAATTGTTCCTAACAGAGCAATTTCTCCTTTTCCCACAATTTTTTTCAGCCCTATCAGAAGATTAGACAGTCTAAAATTTGGCGTTTGGTAAAGACTTAAGTTATCTTTTTGAATTTAACATTTGTTACTCACACAACACGTTCTGTGAGAAAGACCCATTAAGAAATATGAAAATTTGGAACTACAATGAGATATATGTGCATTTAACAATATGGCAAGTTATATCAGAAATAAACAAGAGAATAAAAGATAACAGGTAGAGTGAATGTGACTATAAGCTCCATTGTTCACAGCACTTGTTTAACCCTTTACCAAACACCAAATTTTCCACTGTCCCAAATTGACAGAGTTTCCAGATATTTTAAAATGAGATGAAATTGAAAAATAATCGGCTGATAGGGCAGAAAAGAAGGAATTGCTAGTAAATTTGCAATTCCTCCTTTTCCCACAATACTTTCCAGAGTTGTCTGCAACAAACTGGTGAAATGTTGTTACTGTTTGGTAATGGGTTAAACGCATGTCTCTCCAGAAGTGAACTTAAGAAATCTTTGAGGCAGAAGTATTTGTTTGTACACAACAATCAACACTTCTTATAGTACAGAAAGAGGTTTGTTAATGCAAATATTTTCAGAAAGAAATGCCTTTCTTCATATTTTAAGACTTCAGTAACCTTTTTTTTTGGTCACAATGATTTTTTTTTAAAATTAAACCTATAACCAAACAATAGCGACATTTGACCAGTTTGTTGCAGACGACTCTGAAAAACATTGTGGGAAAAGGAGAAATTGCTCTTAATGAGCAATTTCTCCTTTTCTCACAATGTTTTCTGCCTTATCAGAAGATTATTTTCTAATTGCTTCAAATTTTGAAACGTTGTCTGCAAACTCTTTCAATTTGGGACAGTCGAAAATTTGGCGTTAGGTAGAGGGTTAATCAGTTAATCCCTTACACTGTAGAACCCCAAATTGATACATCTAGTTCAGAAGTCTATAGAAACTACTGTAACAAAAGTATTACATTAGATGATACAAAAAACCCATATCGTCTCATTCCATGTTTTATCATTAGCTGCTGCTATCAATTTGGATCAGGCATGTATTCGAAGAAATAAATGCTTTTCATGAATATAATCATATTATCATATTTACAAACTACACAAATGAAAGCTAGTGCTCCCTGATAGTATTAAATCATAAAGTTTGGAATAAAACTCCCAAACTACAACAATAAATCATATTAACAAATCAAAATGTAAGTGGGTTGTCCCAGTAATAAGTTCAAATCCTTAGAATCACGATTCTAAAATACAAGAATAAATTGTACTGTACAAAGTGTAAGATAATGGTCCCAGTTACTACATGTACTGTAATAACTTTATAATTCGAGAATAACTTCAAAGCTATCAAAAATGATTCTAATTGTATTTTACAAAACAGAAGTATGTAGTCTTATATAAAACATCTCAAACTCTAGGATAAAACAAAAGTAACAACAAGAAATGGTTTTATTTTACAAAATGTAAGTTAGCAGGCCCAAGCAGTCTGTTCAAAGAATAAACTTAATTCACTAACAAACTGACCTACAGCAGAGTTTGTAATCCAAACATACTTCTTTTACTATTTACACCTTTATACAGAGTTGAGAAATGAAAATCCTTCAATATAATAAATGATAATGTTGTACTGAATGATTCTAAACAGTCTTTTGACAAAAAAGATAAACATCTAAAAGCGAAATAAAGAATGCCAATCATAAACAATTGAAAATGTTGTATAAAAAAGTTGAGTACTGTATTAAGAAAATGATTAATTTAAGAAAATTATGCATACAAAAAATGTTTTATCCCATTGTTGAAAGATTCATGTTGAGGTTGCATTATCATAAACATACTCCGGCGAGGATTTCATCTGTAACTCTTGAGTTCTCTTCCAGGATTCCTTGGTGAGATCTGTGGTGTCTTCCTCTAGAGTGGAATATGTATTACTGCTACCTGAAATTAGAATTTGAATCGTTGATTGATTGATTGCATTTTCATAAGGTATCAACATTATTACATCAGATCTGTATTGCTTGAGGGAGGGAGACACCACTGCCTAATCAAACAATTATTACAGAAACAGACACCAGACATTACAATCTACCCTAGACTGCAAGGCAACAAGGTAGCTGACATCAGCGGTGGTTGTAAGGAAGCCTATCTTTAATTTACAATTTTTCAGGAAATATTTGACAATTATCATTTTGCAGGTTTTCCTAAGAATCATCACAACGAGACGATTATTTAGAGTAGCTGCAATTTCAGATTAAAGTTGCTTGTTCACAGAAGAGAAAATGTGTAATTTAAAATAAAATGTCATTGTAACAGATTTTCTTTTTTCATTTTTATAAAAAAAAGTAGTTATAGAAAGCATGAAAATAACCTAGGAAGTATCAATAAGTCTAAGTGACTCCAGTCTATCAACACACCATCAATCTCAAAACTGTTGTAACACTAAAAGACTTGATTAGAAACTGATTCTGCTTCCAACGGCTATTCCCCTCATACAATAATACAGCTGTAATGTACAGTTTTAAAGAAATACACCTTTAAACTTTCAAATTTACCTATAGCTACGAACAAGCAGCTTTAAGGGAATTAAGCCATGACACACTTTGCATGATAAATACACGTATACATGGATATCAGGAAAATTTTTAACTCACCCATGCCAAGAACTGAATCATTTCCTATTATTATGTATGTGTCATGATGTCCACCATACTATCTTACTTAACAATTAAAGGGAAATATTTGGGTATGTTTGCAAAATTGGTAAGCATGGATAGATAAGAGGGCAACATTGCAATGTGTTGCATGATTTGAAGCATCTCAGAGACGATTCCAATGTTTTCTTATTTTGCAATGCTTATCTTAAGAATGAATTAAAAGTGGGTGTTGTTTGGAAATCATGCAAACATTTTAGCATCAGGGTAACATTTTACTAAACACTTTAAGCTTAAGATTTGTTTAAGTCCAAAACAACAGTTCCACTTATTTCAATATTGGGCAAAGCAATATTGCAATGTCACATATTATGGGAATCGTCTCTCCAAGAAGCTCCCAATGACGTGTCACATCAATATGGTACTTCTATAGAAGATACTATCCATGTTTATCAGTTATGAATTATGCAAATATTTTCCTTAAGTTGTTTAATAAAATACATGTAGTACTGTTATCTGAAATGCTACTTATCAAGCCTTTACTGCATGATAGCATGTCAGGTGCATCACACAATACTGATATGAATGAAAACAGAAGAAATATGTTTAGAGTCAGTCAAAAACAGTGTTTTGATAGATTGAATACTTGTGTTGTTTAACCACCAGCCAACATTGTTCAGTTTTCATGAATGGTGAAGTAGTGACCAATTGTTTATGTTCCAAGAACAGGTATTACCCCAACGTGTTCAGACATATAAAAAGAAAGTGTTTTATTCCTCTAAACCATTTCTTAGACCTATAAAGCGTAGAATAAGGTTTCTATTCTCTATAAGTTTAAACGTATTTATCTTACATCAATTGTGAAACAAATTATTTCAACTTAGATTAATCACTCTCGATTCTGCTTCCTTGATACATATCCAGTAATTGCGCCGAATGTGGATTAATGAATAAATGAAAGGTCACAAGGCAGATCACGCTTCTCATGGGATTTGAACCCATGACATTTGTGCCAAGAAGCCGACGCTCTAACCCTGAACCACTGCCCTCCACAATG
Source organism: Cerastoderma edule (assembly GCA_947846245.1). Classification (NCBI taxonomy): domain Eukaryota; kingdom Metazoa; phylum Mollusca; class Bivalvia; order Cardiida; family Cardiidae; genus Cerastoderma; species Cerastoderma edule. The sequence goes on from OX401410.1 coordinate 36,240,868, forward strand.
GGTCTGGTTCTCAAATTTGCATTATCATTCCCCAAATGTTACATTCATAATAATTCTTCAACCCATCACAACATGTAGATTTTACTGGCCAAAAGTGAAAGAAATTGATACAGCAAAAACCTTATTCATCTGTACTATGAAAAATAACATTTTCTTAATTAAATAGATAGAAACCTTTGACAAAAGGGGAAAATAGCATGTTATAGAGCTCTCAGCCTTTTTTGCATCTCTGTATGAAGTATATTTGCTTGACATTGTGAGAGAGCATCACAATAAGCTACTTTAGAACCAATAAGATTTCTTGTTATGAAACAACGGCATTTTAATTATAGCATGGAAAATTACATTTTTTTTTCTCAAATTTGAAAAAAATTATTTAGTCAAATCATCAATATTCACTAAACCAATTAGATTCCTTGTAATTAATTAACAACTTAAACCAATTAGCTTTTAGATAAAGGTGTTAACAATCCATACCAAAGGTTACAAGTTGATTAAATGAAAACAGAAAAAAGAATTATTATACCTAGCGTATTATGCAGTGACTCTTTACAATTTACTAGTGCTTTCCTCAGCTAGAGTGACATAGCTAAAATCTTTATTAGCCTCTGTAAAAATAAGTCAACAGTGTTTATAGTTAACCATGAATACTTGGTGAAAATACATGTACATTTTCTCAACAATTTACTTAGTATCAATTCCATCATTAACTATGAATAAAGTGAAAAAAAAGCTCACTTGATATATTTTTGTTCTAGATGTATTGATTAATATGAAAATCTTGATTGAAGATGAAGAATTTGAAGAGTTTTGATGTGTGATTTTAAGAAATTGGTTAAAAATTTCTTTAAAACAAGTATCTAATTTTAAATGGTATTCACTTAAAGCAAATGGACTTCATATAAAATTTTAAGACAATTTAGGGGTAAAAAATAAATCAATGATTACATTTGCACAGCAATTCCAAGATCAAAAGCATTTAAAACATAAGCACCGTATCTGATTAGCATAAGGAATAAAATATTTAAGAAGAATTACAAAGAGGAAATAACTGTTATGTATCAGCATTATTCCAAACTACACCTTTGTTAAAAGGGTTTCCCTAGTTAGTTTTGATTGCCTACTGTAGGGCTAGTGTATGAAATATGTGAACAGAAATGCTGGTGCCTTTACCATATTTGACTTCTTGTGAACAGAGTTCTGAATGGTACTAGTGACAGGCATATTATGTTACATACATTTTAAATTGGTGTCAATAGGAAATCAATATCTCAAAAGTAACAGGCATATGACCTTAATATACATTTCATGAAAAGCCAAACACAATTGGTTCTTACCTGTAGGCTGTATGTTGACATTATCTCCGACATATCGAGGATTCTCGAATGAGGTAGTACTTCCAGCAGGGGGTGCTTTCTTTATGGGTAATCTTCCAGCTCTAAAATGGAGGACAAAGACAGTGGTACAAATTTGTTAAATGAACTTGGTAGAGTCAAGTGTAATTGTGAAGGCTATAGCGGCATTTACTATATATAGTATTGCATTGAACCCTCAAATTGTCATACCACAATTTGTTTATTTAACTTTTATACAACAAAGCATAATCATATTACATAACATATATACCATAGGTGGTTATAAACTGTTTCATTTTCAGTCAATGCTTCTTAAGCAAATTTAACAGTTTTAATATGCATTGAAGAAAAAAAGAAAAACATTGGAGGCTTTAAAGAAAACATTAGAGGCTTTAAAGAAAACATTAGAGGATTGAAGGGTAAAAAGGGGTTGGATGTTACAGTGATAATTTTTGGCCCAAAAAATCTCATTAAATTTCTCAAAAACTCATTACTTTCATTCATTTTAATCATTTTTCTATAGAAAAACACATTGATTTTTAGTTTTTGGTAAAAAAATCTCATCAATTTAATTTAGAAAAATATCACTGATGTTATATAAAATAGCAATCAGTAAATCTTAATTAAAAGCATACTAGCACTCAGAATCAAAGCGCTGACAGGTGTGTTTAAAGCAAGATGATCGAGGATACATTTGAAAATTTGAGCAACATCTTGAGGAAAACAGCTGCACCTTTTACCACCATTACTATAATTATTATTTCTGTGAACAGAGACTGAACGATAGTCTATTTTTAGAACATCTAGACATTTCCATGAGGCAACAGATATAATAATATAGAGCAAAACAAAGCGAGTAAATCCAGACTACATTCCTAGTTCCAATAAGGTATAAGTCCGCACAGTGAAGGCGGATGTTTAATGAGTAATTGGGGTTAGACAGCTGTTTGTGTACCAATAAAGTACCAGCCCTCAAAAAGTGGTATGTAAATTCAATGGACTAAGGTGCTGACGCACCCTTAGTCCAAAAACTACAAAACTGGGTAATATGAGTTGTTTGATTAACAATTAAAAGTAGTCTTTGAAAGCACACTTTATTCCGGAAGCTTCAATCTATCATAGTTTGTACAGTTTATGTGGTAGAAGTATTGTCATTCTTTTGAATTTACTTTTAAGAATAAAAAACGATTAAATTTTGATTCCAATGACTATTCTTCAATGCGCATCATATATCAGTACTGCCGTTGTGTGGTTTTAAATAATTTCATTTCTAAGTTTTAAATTTCCTCACATCTGTTAACAAGCACCTTTTTAAAGAAAACAATACAAAAATGGAGGATATACATGTATGGTCAATGCTTACCTATAAAGGAATATAATCAGTAGTACTATGATAATAGCTAGGACAATGACACCAACAGAAACTCCAACCCCGATGGCTACTTTCTTCTCTGACATGGATGATGCAGACTTCACCGGTATTTCTGAAGAAAAAAAAAAGACATGAAATTAAACTTTTTCACTTTTTTTTTAAGTCATTTGATGTCAATTCAATCAAAATATGTAGCCATAGACAAAGATCTCAACTTTTTTTTTTCCTTTGTTTTTGTTGCAGTACTCAAAAAATATTTTCAAAATGGGAAAAGATATTCTAACAATTTCAATAACACATTGCCACATAATGCAACATTTCTGCGTCTTGCAGCAGAAGACTTTCAAAAAGCTTTGTGGCAAAAGGAGAAATTGCTTGTCACAAGCAATTTCTCCTTTGCCACAATGCTCTTTCAATATATTCACATATCACAACAGCAGAAATGAAAGCCTTTTCACATGTTTACAAAGCTTTTCTAAAGTCTGCTGCTTTAGGTAAAAAAAGTGTCATCTGCAGGTGGTAAAAAGTTAAAAAATAGAGGTATTCCATCGAACATCTGTGAAAAGCATGGATTAATGTATGAGTGGGCTTCAGTTTATGAGTAAAAGTAAGTTAATACTTTGTTTTGAAGTTTCTAATAATCAAAATCTTGTAAGGGGCCCACAACCAGAATAACAAGTGTGTCTCAAACTTGGAACCCTTGAGTTTTAAGACTGCCATTTTAACAACTGGGTAAAACAGGACCCTCAATTTGAATTAAAGAGGGATTAACCAATTACCAAACAATAACAACATTTGACCTGTTTGTTGCAGACTACTCTAGAAAACACTGTGGGAAAAGGAGAAATTGCTCGTAACGAGCAATTTCTCCTTTTCCCACAATGCTTTCTACTCTATCAGAAGATTTTTCGCTCAATTTCATCACAATTTGAAAAGTCTTCTGCAAACTCTTCAATTTAGGACAGTTGAAAATTTGGCATTTGGTAAAGGGTTAAACAGCCTACCTGTACATATCAAATCATCCTGCTTTCCTCCCTGACTCCACGATCCTTGCCCCATACACGTTATATTCGCAACCTTGGGATCTGGTTGGAACCTGAAATCACAGTGGTACTCGCACACAGATCCAAGCTTACGTGAGCAAGTTTCGTTGATAACTCCTCCTTCTATGTAGTCATTACACATAATTTCTGAAACAGAGAAAAGAACCTGGTTAACAATGATAGGCTTTCATCAATAGATTTAAATATTGGGACTCCTAAGTAAAAGTCACATCTGAAATAAATAAATAAGTTAACCATTTACCAAATTTTCGACTGTCCCAAATTGAAATAGATTGCAGACGACATTTTAAAATGTTATGAAATTGAAAAGTAATCTTCTGAAAAGGCAGAAAAAATTGTGGGAAAAGGAGAAATTGCTTGTTAAGAGCAATTTCTCCTTTTCCCAAAATGTTTTCCAGTTTCCAGAGTTGTCTCCGAAAAACTGAGAGCAAACTTTATTCTTTTGGACTCATGTCACAAACATAGAAAATATATGATCAGAATTTACCCAAAACGTAATGACATAATTTGAAAGCAGTCTGACAATAGCAGGATTTCATCACAGTGATCCAAAAGTACGTTTTTAATAAAACAGTTCTTTGATACCGTCTTTTACTAATCTAGCTCAAATAAAATGTTTTTTCTGCATTTTGGATACAATATTGCTCACAAAATCATTTTTTCACCTGTACAAAATTTGCCAGTGTTAATTCATCAAAAATAATTCAAAACCATTACACATATGCTTCCTTTAAAGATATACAATCATCTGCTTACAATAAGGATGATAAACAAAACATGTGATCCTACCTTCACAGAGAGTATTTGTGATATTCCACCTGCTGCCAGACAGGCAATCAATACGATTTCTTGAGATGGTACTCTTGTATCCATCATCGCAGTAATATCTACACGAATTACCGATGTCCCGGGAACACGTTGGGTGTAAAACCGCGTGATTCATCTTTGAAGTGAGCTCTGGACATTTAGCTTAAAGAAAAAATAAATTCTTTAACCCTTTCCCAAACGTCAAATTATCGACTGTCCCAAATTGAAAGAGCTTGCAGACGACATTTCAAAATGTGATGAGATTGGAAAACAATCGTCTGATAGGGCAGAAAACATTGTGGGAAAAGGAAAAATTGCTTGTCACAAAGAGGTCAAATGTCATTATTGTATGGGAAATGGTTTATTGTTTTTTATTTTACTTGATAAATACCTAAAACCCCAAGCTTGGTATTCTTTTTGGTTCTAGGACAAGAGCTTTTACCCCATGTGAGCTGCAATGCTATGTGGCATATTCATTATTTGTATTTGATAGAGGAGTAAACTTTGAGCACATTGTAATCAAATAAACACAGAGACCTTTCAAAAAACATTACATGCATCAAGCATGAAGTAAATGTGATACCAAGTTCAATACTCTATAACCACCAGGCCACATGGAAATATGATGTCTACACCCCTGACTAAGACAAATCATTCATTTTGAAATAACTCTGAAGCCTTTCCTAAAGATTTTATTTACTCTTTGACTAGATGTAAACTATTCTTGGTCACATTACTGATAAAACCTAATAGCCATAATAGCGCTCATGTACACTTAAAATGCATAATCTCTAAAATAATTTACAATCAACTTAAAAGTACTTTAAATTCCCTTTAACAGAGGAACTGAGATGTTAACACTTTCTCATGATTCTTTTAATACCGTGAATATGATAAGGATTGTTTATAATTAGCGATAAAACTAGGTCAGCCTAGAAAGTTTGGGAACCAAAGAAATCAGAAAAATCTTCCATTTTGAATATTCCCATTGTTGATTTTGGATAAATAACAATATTTTAATGTGTATCGCACCACTCTCTTTAACCAGGTGACTGCTGCTCCTTTATCTGAGCACTCATCGCCCTTTTTGACATAACTTGAATGTAAAGAATGAAGTCGAACTGCTGGGGGCACAATTTATGAAATTAGCATCGAAATATGCTAATAAATAGTGTAGGTGTTATATTGTCACTATTGTGTGGTGTTTCGCTATGTACAAACACATTCTTTCATAATTTATATCTCATTTTACACAGTGTTGAAGTTTATTTTAGAGTTAGTATGCTTCTAAATTAGATAGACTTGTGATCATTAAAGACCTGCAATTATTCATTCAAATTTACATACCTATACACAATGGCCCTGTGTTTCCCCATTTACCGTTGGACTGACACACCAATGATGTAACATCAGGGTTCTTTTCATACCCGTATGCACATTTATAATCAGCAAAGCAATCACTGTCCACCTTTCTATCACATGTGATATCCAGTTTTGCATTTTTCAAAGTCATCGGGCATAAAATCTCTGAAAAATCAATGATAAGATTAATGATCACATAAATTCTAAAGGGTTTTGATATGGGATTTTATTGTTAGGATTCTTTGTGGGGTAATGGCGATCAGAGCTGTCATTAATTTAAGTAAGAGGCCAATTTTCAATAAGAGGAGGCCAATGAAGCAATCACTCAACAAAAATTAAGCGTTACCTATGACCACCTATCATTTTTTTTTGTTATTTGAGCCAACCAGAAAGTCATTTGAAGCGGTCAAATTGGCCTGCTGCCTGCTCTTAACGACAACCTTGGGCTATTATATATAGAGCCTTAACCCCCCTTAAGAATCTTAACTATGAATCCCTGTGGATTTTGAGGCTTAGAATAGACAAGTCAGATATTTGATTAGGTAAAAGCTAACTTTCACTTCATTTATGATATGAAAATTACTGATAAAATATATGCCAATCTAAATTCTTTTACATTTGATAAACACTTAGTATCTGTATGAAACAATGTGTCTTATGATGAATTATATCATAAAGACACCAATTGAAGAGGAACAACAAAAGCAACATATTTTTAGATCTTGAAAATAAACGATAATAAAATAGTATGATCACAATAATCATAATCGTCCAAAACTGTACATGTTGTACCTCTGACTGACATGATGGAAGATTATTATTCTCTCACAAAAAGTTACATAACTTAGATACACCTGCTTCAGAGAAATTTGAAAATCACTCGGTGTGGGATAGTGGTGCACTGATAGAGCGTAAGCCTATTAAACCCAGCATCCCAGGTTCAATTCCAATCAGAGATGAGGTAAACAATTACTAGGACTACTTCAATGATCCGCAAGAGTACTGTTTTAGTATCCAAGAAGCAGTCATCAAGAGTGAATTTGATAAGCTTCTAGCTTCCGTCACAATCAATGTAAAATAAATAAGTTAGAGTAAACTGCTCTGACAAATGATAAACTCTGAATGTGTAATTAATTTCTCCGTTCACAATAATTGTTTATAACCAAAATTACGAAGAAAATATTTCATTTTTTAGTCCTGAAGTCAACCCTCAAATCGTACCTTCACATGGATCTTCATTGTCCCACCGAAGCAGAAATTCTGGAAAGTCTGGATCTTCTTCCGTTGTACATGTGATAGAGGACACTCCGAACTTGGGTTTGTAATTTTTATTACAGGTGAACTGGCAGACATTGCCGCCAAGTCGCAAGCAGGTGTCCGAGTTTGTAACCTCTGCTGACATGAGATAGACAGGACATCTTGGTACTGAAATATGATCAAATTGGATAATTTGTAATGTTTGTAGAGCGTTCATGCAAATAAGAGCACCTTATGCATTGTTATAGAGAATATGCAGGTATATATAGATAGATGGCACAACAAATCAGCAGACAACAGTGTTTTTCACTCATTGGATGTGTTTGTGTCTTTGAGAAGTTGATTTGCTCTGTTCTTTACATTTCAATTGTTGATTGGGTTTTATTCTTTCACTCCAAGTCAAATTCTAAATTTTGCTTAGTTTACCTCAATTGAATAATATCATTTTTGCAAGTTCTCGAAACTGTGATAAGTCTTTCTTAATTTCACCTATCATATACAGAACAACTGTTTGCATTGTTATTTGATATACCTATTTTTCAAAACAAAGTAGGCACTGAATAGGACCAGGGGCCCGTTTTACTAAACAGTTTACGCTTAAGATTTGCGTAAGTCTAAAACAACAAGTCCTTTTATTTCTATATTTGGCAAAGCAATATTGCAAAGTGACACATCATTGGAATCGTCTCTCCGAGACGCTTCCAATGACGTGTCACAATGCAATATTGTACTTTTATTGAAGATACTATCCATGTTTATCAATTATGACTTACGCAAACATTTTCCGTAAGTTGTTTAGTAAAACGGTACCCAGATACTACCGGGTATGTTAGTTCCATTGTGTATTGGGTTTTCTTCATTCACTTTACATTGATTGCTCGATTTTGCTATGTCAATCTCGAAGAATTGGAATAATGATATCATTATTACAAGTTCTTGAAACTGCGATCAATCTTCCTTGAATTTACATTCCACATTAAGAACACATTTGTGCATTGATATATTTAATATACCAATTTCTAAAACTAGTCAATGCCAATTTTTAGCGCAGCATACCATTTATGGCTTAATTTAGAAATATATCAATGCTTAAGAAATTACCAACCATCAAGCAAAAACTCCTTTTCAAATTCTATGTAAGAGAAAATTTGTAGACATGTGATTCAAATCAGTGAATACTTACCATTTTCACATGTCTTCATGTCATTCAGTATAGAGTAGCCTGTTTCACAACCACAAGTATGACCTGACCGACTGGGGAGACAGAAATGGCTGCATCCTCCATTATTGAACGAACAATCTAAATTCTCTGAAAAGAAGAAGTAAAGATTTTTCTTGTGTTACTTGATTACTTGTGTTATTGTTGGATAAAGTACAATAGACAGTTTTTTTCATTCCAAAATATGCATTTTTATTATTATAAAATATAATTACTTTTGCTAGTATTAAGAATATATCATCTAATTGGTAAGATCATGGCAATAAAATATTATAAGTTTAATTAGTTTAATATCATTACAAAATTGTATGGTCAACCATTCTTTTCAAGGGTAAAATAATTTGGTAAATGAAAATATCCTCATATGAGCAAAATTTCTCCCTTTTCTCACAATAAATTTCTTGTTCAATTGAAATAATGGTTAAAATTGCCATCTACTTTTTTTCTTTAAATTCTTGAAAAGCTAAAAAACAAAAGTTGTCACTAACATTTCATAATCAATACTGATTTCAAATGACACCTCCAGTATATCTTTGAATTTTGTAAATTCTGAAAATTTTTAAATCTATCCTTCAATAAAAAAAATGACAGTTGCCACTTACTTGGAATGTTATCTGTTTTCCCGGAGACGTATATATCCATTGCATGAACACGTCCAAGACTGTGTTCTGGACCAATCAACGATACATCAGACGTGTTGGTAACCTTCACCTTGGTTATCTTACTGCAAAAAAGTAAAATGTCTCATCAAAATACTTTTTACACCGTTCAATAAACAGTCAAGATGAGCAATGCTGAAGAAAACTATTTTCTTTTTTTCTCCGTCTTAAAGGTGCTCATTTACTAAAGAGAAAATTTGAAAGTCAAAATTAAATATTGTTAAAACATGTACTGTTTAATAAAGACTTAAAAGTAGCTTTGGAAATCAGAAATAATTCAGGAAGCATCAATTTATCTAAGTATGTACAGTTTGTATGTGGTAAATCTCAAAAGGGACGTTCTGCTTTTGAATCAAACTGCATGTTAGTTCACTGTATACAAACATTAAAATCCCAATGTGAGAAAGTCCTTTACATAACAGGTGCTTTAGTAAGGAGGCTAAGTGTAAACAGTTCTAAAAATATCAAGATTAGGATTAAGGAAAGCAGTATTGAGGATGGCTTATAGAATGTCAATGAGTCTATTTAGATTGATCCAGCCATTATGGACAATTTAATTTGGTTGTTCTTCATTGCACCATACACGCACAGGTACCAGTAACAAAAGAAAAGTGTGTTGTACTGTTCACTTGAAGTATGCTACGCATTATCTTTGTTACAGGTACCTATGCATACACAGACTAAGATATTTTGAAAGGATGAAAAACACAAAGAAAAAACCACACAATTAAGCAAATACTTGTTTGAGGTAATTCAATTTTAGCATAATCCAACAACCAACTTACGCTTTATCCCAGGATGAGTAATACAGATAGCCGTCTAAAAGTTTAAGAGCCATCAAGTGTGCTTTTTTATCTTCAAGGATGGTCATTCGATTCCCTCCCTCATAACCGCAGGAGTAGATCTTATTCAAAAATCCATCAGTCCAATACAGGAGTTCAGCTAAAATTATAACATCAAATTATCAATTATTATTTAGAATAATAACCAGTTAGATCATTAAGTAGATTCTGACTACGCTTGTGAATGAGTTATGAGAAACAATAAAACCTTTGTAAAATATTACCAAGTTCTATAATGATGCAGACTCATGTAAATTTCAAATGCAGTATGTAAGATTCAAATATGGGAACTGGGGCTGGTACAAACTGACATAAGCAACAAGTAAAATATATTGAGCATTGTAAATTACATTTTGTAAGTGATATTGGGTCGAGATGATCATTGCAAAAGAAGTTATGCACTTGTAAACAGTGATTTTGACAGCTGTTTGCCAAAGTTATGTCAAGGTGAGTCACAATAAAGTGAACTAATATTGCTTTAATTGGGTATAGGATATAAATGATCACATTATACTTCAATTAAATTGAAACAAAAGTTTCACAACTGATGAACATTGGTAGTTTGGGCTAAGACTGTATACTTAGCAACATTTTAAAAAAAGAAGCAAATTACCATTTTAAAGTATAAAAAGCAGCATTTTATTTTTGATTTTGATTATGATAGATGATTGAGACAAATTTTGAGAAATTTCTTCTGTCACTTACGTCTCTACAGTTCAAGGGTTCAGTGCAATACTATAGTAAGTGCTTCATGTTTATGAAGCACTTACTATAGTCTTGCAATGAACCCTCGAGTTGTCAGCAACAATAACATCAAAACTTTATACATATAAAAAGAAAAGGGTTTATGCAATAGAATCTAACCAGTATAGTCAATAGCCAGCCCATTTGGCCATGTGATTTCCTCTGAGATGAGTGTTGTCCAATTTGCGCCATTCATTTCCATGCGGTATATACCTGGAGCCCCATGGTCAGTGTAAAACAACAATCTAAAACAAAGTATTGGTTTACATGTTGTCATTCAATTCAATTCAATTTTATTAGGCATGAAAAAGCAAAAAGCACATTTATAGCCATTATAAAATTAATAAATAATAATCATAACACGTGCATAAATAGAGACAGATCAGCAAAAAAAATTCCAGAGAAGTACAAAATTAAAAGTTAAAACAGCTACTATTACTTTTTTTCTTATTATATTACATATCTTATATAAATAGCAACACATTCTATCATAAAGACTTGTATGACAGTTTTGAAATGGAAGCAACATCTGACAATAATTGATAATTTCATCGTACATTAACAATCCTTACAAAAGGGAGGCATGGCGTAGTAGGAGCAATTTTATCATCTGTAACAGAAGTTCATGAAACTTTTTGCTCCAGATGTGTTAAAAGAGTGTCAATGAAGGAAAAGAGGAGATTCAGGTATACATAAAAGTTGCATTATTCCACAATACTAAAAAAAGAAGAGTGTTTATAATTTAACAACTCTGCTGTGGAATTATCTTAATTAATACACATGCTTTTGTTTATTGAAAGCAGTTTTCTTAAGACAAAAGATACATTTACATTAACCAAAAATGGTCAGATGCAAGACACTTCACTCCTCTATCAATCTTTAACTGAATTTACTGTTAGATTATTTCCCCTAAGCGATTGATTTGAGTTGGAAGAAGCTATACTGTTGATTAATGAAACAACACAAAATATTGTGGAAAAGTTCAAAATGTTTCCTTTTGAGTAATGCTTCCCCCAATCATTGTAGGCAAAGGTTAAAATATCAGAGACCAGTGACCTCTAGAAAATATAGCATATCTTGACTGCTCATTGCCCTCGACAGTTCTCCATATTATGAGGACTTTCTACCGTAATGCATGAAGCCTCAATGTGAATAGGGTAACAATGTCTATTCATGATTACTGATTTATAGTTAACTTTTATACAGGTACATCATGCTTATTCTCATTTTCATTTTACGAAAGTCTTTCTTCCAAGGCGGTTATTATTTATTATTTTCTTTTTTGAGACGACGGTAACATGTTATAAAAAGTAATTGTAAATATGTATTTTGTATATGACTAGAAGCTGTACTAGCTTATGTCATTAAAATTTGTCTATGTCTATCAAGTGCTCAAAACTATACCATATTTATTCCTTTACATTTGTTAACCCTTAAAATGCTTGGTAATTTTACTAAAAATAGATTCTTCTAATATCTAAAATATCTGCATTATTTTGATGAGGAAAGATATTCAGAGTAGCAAAGGGGTTAGATCACAGGCTAGCCGCCAATTTACTTGGCAGCTGGTCTGGATCTAACCTGTTTGCATAGGCATGAAGTCGGTTCTAGCACTGCAAGGGTTAAAGAGTTACTATTGTACTTTATTGAGCCCTCAATATGATCCCTACCCCTTTCTAGGATGCAGCACGATAGCCCGCGGGTTTTCTGCCAGACTGTGGATAGTTGTCATGCGGCCTTGCTTATCAATCACGCCTATAAATCCACTGTAGCCGTTGATGGGGAAAGTTGTATAGGCCGAGTAGTAGAGTAACTGAGAGCTTGGGTCATATGCAAATCTATCAGGTATCTTGTAAACTGTATTAAAGAAAGAAATTAATTGTGAATAAAGATGCAAAAAGATGTTGAATAATCAGAAACGAAGGATCCATCATTTAATAGACTTGTAAATTAACATCTAACTTTATATTTAAGATTGATTAAGCAGAAGTAAATGTAGGTTTTACTAGTATGGGAAACAGTAACAGAATATTTGAATATATATACTTTTATACACATAATGACGAATGAAATAACCAAGCAAACTCCAGGCAAGAAATATACCACTTCTTATCCTATAATGTGGACACTGATTATTATGTTGAGACAATTCTTTTGAGTGCAAAAGACTATAAAGGATACATTTGAAAAACTTTGATATTTCACATACTAATCTTAACCCTTGGAATGCTGGGTAATTTTCTGAAAATAGATTTTGGTGTCGTCTGCTTTCAAAAACCTTAAACATCTGCATTATTTTGATGAGTAAAGATACTCAGAGAAGCAAACATGTTGGATTACAGGCCAGCTGCCAATTTACTTTGCGACTGGCCCAAATCAACCTGTTTGCAAAAGCATGAAGTCCGTTCCAGCACTATAAGGGTAAGACTCACTCTTATAAAAAGCTCGACCAGAACTTTTATCACATTCCTTTATATGAAATTAAGAATAAAAATGCAACAAAAGGTGTTAATACGTACATGAATCCAAATCAGAAAAGAGAAACTCTGTGGATCCGTTGAGGAAGATTCCCCATATCTGTCTGAAATCCTCACTCGCCAATGTGACTACTTTCCTATCATAGTTGTACATGACACCACCCAGGGAACCCAAGTAAGGAGTTCTGAAAGAAATTAATAACACATGTGATATACAGTTCAAGGCAGCTATGTCATGTTAACACATCAGAATGGTCTGTTCCCAAAATAGGTACCTATTTTTATTACTTTAAATCTACCTTCCTTTATACTACCTAAAACATACTTTAAGAAGAGGGACTCAATAAGTTTAAAGCTTCCTTCCCAATTCAATTTTAACAAAACATCATACAATAAAATATGTTCAGGGTTTTATTTTAGAAAAAGGGGAAGACGCTGGGCGAAAGGGGAAAAATAGAGCACGAAGAGACATATTTGGTTGAAAAATAAAAACTATTTATGTCAATGTTTTATCTGAAACGTTATAACATATATATAATTTCAGGTATAATTAAAGGAAATTACTCTAAAAATTCAGACAGAATTAAATAATATTTTTTTTTTGCGTCCGATTTTTTAATAAACTATATTTCTAAATGTCAGATTTTATAGACATGATATTTTGATCAATACTTGACCAACCTTGTTCAAAATAAATAAACACTATTTGCTGCATTTTACCACAATGATTAAAGTCAGGATTCCCCAAAGTGAGATCCAAATTAACTTCTGTGTTTATATCTTCTAATTGACATACGATGCATCTTTACATCTTAAGTTGACAAAGGGAGTTTCAAATAATTGAATTAACAAACAACTATTGAATGTAAAACTGAGGAAAGGGGCCGCTTCGTATGGCTCTATAGTTATGTTTTCCCTACTACCCTGCGTGAAATGGTAAGGCTATTACAACCATTGTTCTTGCTTGTTTTGTTTTTTTCATTTAACCAGGCAGCTTTAGAACTAGCATACTAACACATTTTACGAAATATTTACTGCTGAACAACCCCTATGACTTTAACATAACAAGAGCAGACTAAGTCGAATGCTATTTGAAAAAAATGATAAATCTCATTGGGGTCTTACACTTGCTTCATGAATAACTAAGTAATGTTGCAATAGTCAGTACATATATCCATGCACCATGTATATTATTGCTTGTACTGCACAATAATCTTTCAAAGCTACAGGCTGGATCATTTTTTTTATCAAATGTGAGAGACATATAAATCATGTCTCAATAAATTCAATAACCCGTATAGTGCTCGAACTGACTTCATGATTATGCAAATAGGTTAGATCCAGGCCAGCCGCCAAGTAAATTGGCAGCTGGCCTGTGATCTTACCTGTTTGCTACTCTGGGTAACTTTCCACAACAAAATTAAGCAGATGCAAAAGGTTTTGGAAAGGGGATGACATAAAAATATATTTCTAGAAAATTACCCATCATTTGAAGGGTTAATCATTGGAAAAATTATTGTTTCTAAACTGGGTCTCCTCCTGAGGACCCCCTGTATTCCAAGTTTGACAGACTACTGAGCTAATTCCACAGTTATGGATTAAAAACTAAAAATATAGCACTTACTTGATGCCGATTAGGTTGGTGGGGTCATCTAGGGGTATCTGGAAAATCTCTTGGTATGTGATATCACTGACAAGCATGAAGTTGTCTTTTACAGGGACTGAAACAAATATAGAATTATTGATGCTTCATGTCTTCATTTGTGTCTTAACCTACCATTACCAAACAATAATGATATTTGGCCAGTTTGTTGTAGACGAATCTGGAAAGCATTGTGGGAAAAGGACAAATTGCTTTTAAAAAGCTATTTATCCTTTTCCAACAATGTTTTCTACCATACCAGAAGACTATTTTGCAATTTCATCACATTTTGAACTGTAGTATGCAAACTCTTTCAATTTGGGACAGTCGAAAACTTTGATGTTTGGTAAAGGGTTAATTGAATTAATAGTACGTCATTTATATTACAATGCCCCTGTCATAAATCATAAATCATGACAGAATGTACTAAGCTTAACTGCCTATATTGGCTTGGTCTACCTGGGTAGATCGAACCATTGATTATCAAAATCTTGCAGACAAAATGTAATAAAACAGTAGATATATGCCTAATCGTCCATAAATAAAAAGCAATTGCAAAAATGTTTAGTAAACTGTACCAAGCATAGTTTTTTTCCACCCCATAAGATTCTTTCCTACATAGTGGAACACAAAATGTCAAATCAATTTGGGAAATCAGTTCCCAAGGTTGAATTCTTTCCAACAGAAAAGCGAATGTTCAGTGCTGAAGGCTCATAATAAAATGTCTGAAAAAATATCACCCTTCCCACAATGCCAAACAATCCTGACTTCAAAATCAAAACACAGGGTTATAGTGCTCCGTGAAAATATTGGCTATTGAATGCTCAAGATCCCTTTACTTTTAGTTTGGCTCTTAAACAATTGAGTTGCAGGGCTTTTTAACATTATTTTACAGGGGCCTATAAAAACACTTTTGTTATTGGAAATTGCTGCAAATTCATGAAATTTTCTCAAAAAAATTCAAAGCCATATATTAGCTTTTTGGTTTCCCAGTTCAGCCATAAACTTTCCCAAACAAACAAGCATATGGCTTTTCCCAATTCAAGGATTTATAACATTAGGCCTTTGTTTATAAAATATTTGTAACTCTTGAAACTCATGGGTAACTTTGTTTTTGTGGATAAAAAGAAAAAAATGCCTTTGAACCCATTACCAAACAATAACGATATTTAACCACTTTGTTGCAGATGACTCTGGAATACAATGTGGGAAAATTGTTTTCTTCCTTATAAGAAGATAATTTTCCAATTTGATCATAATTTGAAATGTCGTCTCTTAACTCTTTCAATTTGGGACAGTGGAGAATTTGGCGCTTGGTAAATGGTTAAAATTTGATAGAGACTTCACAGGTAGGGTAGGACTCATGTTCCATTCATGTCTATGTCAGCGCTTTCATGGGATAATTGTTTCCTCTTTGTATTAGTGCTATTTTGAATCTATCATTTTGTAATATGCAAATGACTTTGTATAGTATTGCACATTTTGTATTGTTGTATTGTATATCAATGTTGTATTAATATTTACGCAGGTATCTATTATATGAACCTTTGTGAGACAGGCACCTGTATGTTAGAAGCTCTGCATATACTTACATGATTTACATTCCTTATCATTGATAAGTTTGTATCCCAGGTGACAGGAGCACTTGGCTTGTTTACCCTCCGGAAGACAGATATGGTCACATCCTCCATTGTTGTTGGTACTTCCACATGGATCTGTAACCAAAACAAAATAGTTAAACAAACTTAATTAAACCTTTTCACTACCTATAGCACCGGATAAATCTGGCGCACTTTACGCACTTTATATACCATATCTGCAGTTGATAAACAGTATAATATGGTTGTATGTATTGAAGCACTAGGTAAACTTCAAAGTATTGAACGTTGGTATAATTATAGTGTACTGTGAGACTTGGTATCAATTTTAATGAATCAGTGACATCATTTGAGCGACTGTGCAAAGAGGATCAGGGGCAAATTCTGTCTTATTCCCGTTTTCCCATATTTTCCCTTGGTATACGAGAGGGTACCAAGGTCTAGTAGTGAAAACATTAACTAATTGTGTCCCTTATCTAGATGATCTTTGTTCTGACCTTTAAAGCGCCTTTTTTTTCAATATATACTAAAAGCCAAAGACATAAGGAGTCAATGCCACAAACAGAGAACTGGACACTAACACTTTGGTCACAACAGAATCTACTAAAATCAACGAAGAATATGATTTCTTCATACTTTTCAACATTCATGAGCAGATGATTCTAATAAGAACCAGACCCCAAAATCTTAAATGGGAAATGGGTTTAATGCATTTTAATGAAATGATAATTTTTCTAACACAACTCTTCATGCTGATTCAAAAGTCAAAAATCAAATTTCTATAAGAACCATCTTGAACCAACAGCTCTCAGAAGTTACAGACAGAGCAACCAAAACCAAAAGGTTGTCTAAAAGCATCCCCTCCTTTCAAATATGATTATTGGGATTAAAGAAGAAATTTTGATGGCACTTGAAAACAGTTTCTATGAAGCTTCAAAAATAAAATGCTTTTCATTCATTTTAATTGCCATACAAAGATGATTTTACTTTCGATTGTTACATAGGATTAAATGAGAAAATAGGATAAATGTCTTTACAGCAGGGATATTCTCAACATGATACTTCATACTTATTCAATAGCCACATCCACGCATCTATCAAGTCCTCATTGACCAATTTAACTTTGAGAATCACTGGTAGACAGGATTTCAAACAGATAAACGCAATAGCCCACCCCTATCAGATTTGTTTGTTGAGAGTTTAAAAAAAAAAACACCCCAAAGCAGTTGGCAATACTTAAAAAGAAATCATACCTGGGTATCTGGGTTGGAGAACCTCTTCATCAAGTACTCTGATTCCTACCAGAGTCTCTATTCCCTTCAGTTTTCCTGCTGACACAATATCTGTGGCGGGCGCAGTGTTCAGATCCAGCGTCTCTAGGGTGATTTCTTTGTCTTTCTCCACTCTGTATCCCGTTAGTATTAAGTCCTGAAAGATGATA
Organism: Cerastoderma edule; assembly: GCA_947846245.1. NCBI lineage: Eukaryota > Metazoa > Mollusca > Bivalvia > Cardiida > Cardiidae > Cerastoderma > Cerastoderma edule. The sequence continues at coordinate 36,258,707 of OX401410.1, forward strand.
AAAATATAAACACTTTCAAATTTTGTAATCACCTGTAAAAAAATGAAAAAAAAAAACATTCCCAACATGGAAATTTGCTAGTTCCTAACAAAATGCATCAATGGACTGCAACATATAGCAAGACCCCCACCCCCCCTTAGCCCCCCCTAAATTTGATAATTTATACCCAGTTTCCACACTTTTACAAAAAGGGGAAACTTTCCTACAATGTTTCTTTAGATTTTCAATATATACCACTAATTCATTTACATGAATTTGATATTAAATAATTACTGGGTAAAAATAGAGTTTGCATCTTTGTAATAACTTTTTTGCAAAATTTGTGAGGAAATACCAGGCTAATATTAAGGATTATCAAGTGTACATACCAACCCTATATACTTGCATGACTAAATTTTATAAGTATGGTATAAAACCTTAATGGACCAACAAAAAGAACAAAGAGACCATGGGTATACCTTGTAGACGGTGAAGTCGTTCAAGTTGTCTTTTACATTGAGATATTTATTAAAGCTGCCATCATACTCCATCTGGGCCACATAATTAAACCCAAAATCTCTCTCCAATAGATACAGTCTGCAAAACATAACATTCAAATGTGATTAGAAAGTAATACAAAGAAAAAAGTCAATGCAGAAAGATATAATCAAATAAGGGTTTAGGGCAAGGCTAAGGTACGACTTCCCAAAAGCCTTTCATGTATCAAAAATATCATTCCCAATAAAGGACTGTTGTGACTCCTTTACTGTAAGCTACAGACCAAAGACAATAATCAAGTAAGAGAGGAAATATTTTCTTTAAAACCCCAAATTACCTTGACCATATTGTTTTAATCTATCTCTTCATTATAGAAATATAAAGGATGATGAAAACTAGAAATTACTAATACATGTAAAGTCACAGGTCCTTATTGAAAGTAAAAAGAGAAAATATGTATCAAGTATTGCAAGACATCATACTATTTGTGATATTAGATAGAAACAATTATGACAAAATGAGAAATTGCTTGATACAAACAATTTTGCCTTATAGTCACAATGGCTTTTTCTTGCTCATACTGCAGGGGCGACAAGGTGTTATAGATATTAATACATTGGTTAAAGACACACCCTTAAACAATCATTCCTGTACAGCTACAACATACTTTTCACTGATTCTCAACCTCTTTACTTACGATTCCGTTTTGACATCATGATACATTCTGGTTACATTAGCCAGATATATTGTGGTGTTGATGTAGTTAATATCCAATGTTTGGGGGAGAGACAGGTCTGTATACTCGATATTAGCCCCATCTAAATCATCTGCATTCATTGCACCTGTGATCCAAAACACCTTCCTGAAATGATTGGATATTGATGTTAAGATATATAGAACAAATAAGCAAATAGCATAGCCTACATATTGTCAATAGAGGACATATGCAGATGAAAGTGTTTTATAATGAACCACTTATATTGTATTTTCATGATGTCTCTTTGCTAGGATCATTACTTTCATCTAATATTGTGTAATTCTGTATGTTATCAGGGTATGGATGACAAACAGTATGCTGATGGTTTTACAAACTTTGAACAACATTAATGACTAGTTAAGCATATAGTATAATTGAGAGATTGTCACAATGGTGCAATATAAAACCAACAATATAAATAAGTACATTATTAGGGAGTTGTATACAATTATATCTGAAATGGTATCCAGATAAATAAACAGGATCATGCAGGCCCAATTGTATATTTATTTTAGGATTTATAAATAATACCCAAAATAGATCTCTGAAATAATACTCAAGCTTATTACAGAGGTGTCATGCATATTTCATTTTACAAGGGTCAATTTATAAGAAATCATTTTATAATTATGCAAATATATCTTCTTTCTCTTAAAGATCCTGGACATCATACACTAAATATATAAAGGTAAAAAGTATAATTTGCGTATGGTATTTTGCTATGCTTCTTACAAATATTCATTAAAAAAAATCACTGAAATCACGGTATAAATGAAGATATTGACGGAAAAAAACCAACGGCCTCGACTTTTGTATGTTTCTACAGCTATATGGTAATTAGTTACGTCACATGGGCTGTCAAGTGCCTGTCATGTGACGATGGACACCTTACTTAGAAGATACTAGCATCAGCGTCCATTTTTGTTTTCAGCGTGTAGTCTTAGTATAACGTGAGCGTCACATGACCGGTTGTTCATAGCTTGACGCTATATTCAGATTATGTTGGATTTCCCTCGGATTTTTATAAAATGTAAAATGTTACAATTCATCTTATATGTTATTGGTTTCTCTGCTAAAATGTAAAATTAATATTTATTCCTTTATTTTCGAATGTTTAAAAAATTAATCCTATGATGCACATAAACTTTAAGCATAACAATGAATTAAAAGAGTATCGAATTTCATGAAACACCTTGTTATTATAGCCTTTTTTCAAAACACTTTCAGATGACATCCTATACAAAATCATTTGAAAATATCTCTCTCCAGAAATATGCAGGTGCAAAAGGGGACAAAAGATTGGCATACCTTTCATGTGGTGAAACTGCAATAGCCCTTGGGGCTTCCCCTGTGATTGGCTGAGAAGGAACTGTTGACAGGGTATCAGGGTCTACTCGCCATATAGATTCAGGCTGTTGGGACGTTGACGTCATGGAATAGTAGATCAGGTGGTCCATCCAGTCATATGTTAAACCTTTTGTAATAAGGTGTAGAGTTTTATTTACCATTTAGTAAGTCATTGGTGTTAGTGAGAAACAAAGATTGTAATAACATCCAAAATAAAGTTACAAAGAGAGGTATTACATATATCGAGGGTTCTGTGCGATACTACAGTCTTGCATCAAAACCCTCAATATGATCAACCCAATTTCGTTTTTATATTTATGATAATTTTTTCTTAATTGATTTTAACAATAGTCCATGCCGTGAAGCTAATCAGAACTCACATACTGCAAAGCTCTCTTTCACCCACTTGCCCATAAAGAAATATGTGACTAGTCCAAAATAAAAGGCAATAAAAGATAACAACAGAGGCAGAAGTAATGTTTGTTGAATGACTAAACCAAAAGAGGTAACCATAATTTGTTGTGGAAAATATGTGTGTTGACATATTGGTTTACACTATTACAGCTCGTGTTCACTCAGAGGCTTTTTGCAATTACTAAACTGATGTTATTAGGTTTGACGAGATGTCTTTCCTCTGTTTATCCCATTTACAAAATACCTTTTGAAATAATGGGATATATATACTCACCATAGATATTGTGGTTCTGCCTTGTTATGACATCAGCTTCATTTGAGACACCATCAATAATTACACTGAAAAGAACAAATTCATTTAAACAAAATGAAATTGATTTCACTTCATAAAATGGATATTTTTATATGTCAGACTAATCTGACAGATCAATAAATTGAACAGTCATGGTAGTGTACACGCCATATGGGAAAAAAACTTGACTTAAAACATCCTCCTTTCTTTATCCATGAATGGTTTCCTCTAGAGCAGGGCTTTTTTACGTTATATAACAGTCTCCCACAAAAGGCACCTTCCCAATCGGACATTTCTTTAAAATTATGCAGTTTTCCCAAAAAATTAAAGTCATACCAGCTGATAGGCTTCCCAATTCAGCAATTTTGGCGAAAAAATTTCCCATATTCAACAGGCTTGGGCCTTTTTCCCATTTGAAGGAAAAAAAGCACTGTAGAGGATTATCATGTACATACTTCCTAGTTAATCTATAAGTATGCAAAGAAACTGTCATGTCTTTCCCAAGGAAACACAACATTAAACAATTAGCCACTACATCAGAAAGCAAGCTTTGGTTTACTTGTCTCAAATCTCTGATCTTAACCACAACATCACTGCAGATTTATTAATTTGAAAATGAATATTTTCTGGAAGTGGGACGTAAATCCTGCTCATAAACCAGGATTCAACAAAAAGTTTTTTGAAATACACCAATGCTTCTCTACTATGAATATAATAATGTATCTCTGATTAAAGCATGTTTAATGGATACCAACCTAAAGATGTCTGTATCAATAGCAAAGTACACAAGTCGCAGCTTCATGTTGAGGTCGAACCAGGATATAGTTTTGTTTCCAGGAGCCTCGTAAAAACAGGTGGGTGTTTGATCCTTGTGATCACTGAGTATCTGGATGCTGACGATACACAATTTGTGGCCTGTGTTGATAACGATCCCACGGTGATATGGGTAACCAAATGCTGCAACATAGAAAATAAAGGAGATTCATGTTAACTGTTGGTTTTGACAGAGACATAGATAACAGAGATTGGCAACTCCGGAATTATCGCCAAACTCTCGCGTGTCGCGAGGTTCTGCGAGATAAGGAAAGTGCGTACCTGTTTATCCGTTGCCACGGGAGATGTCAAGCGAAATTGATACTTCTTTAGTACAGTAAAATAGCTATGTTTTGGTTATCTGATTGGTTATCTGAAACAACTTCTGGACATTTTGTTTTATTTTCATTTTAATAAATTGATTTTATGTTAAAAACAAAACAAAATGTTCCAGTAGGCCTTCTTTTTCAAGGACAGGCTCGATTACCATGCAATTCAGAATTGTACTTATAACGACAATGTCTTTCAAGCAAAGGTTTGAATAATATTTTGTAATAAATCAAGTGACTCTTTTAAGTTGCAGTTAATAACCAAAGCATGAACTTTCCACTAACACATGATAGTTTTCGTCAATATTAAAAGATTGCTTTCTCACTTTATTTCATTTATTCTGTGTCGTAAAACTGTTTACAGTGCTCATTTTGTCAAAACAAAACACATTTTTCATCATGACATTATTTCAAGCCAAATGTTTCAATTTAAGAAAATTAAAAGTATTTCATGATGTTAAAATGCATGTGATGAGAATTTTTGTAAAAGTGGTTTTAGTAAACGAAAGGACACGTAAGAAAAAACTGACGTGCAAAGTTTTTCAATACACCTTTTACCGCAGATTCCCCTAATATTGATTGCAAATCAATAAGTGCATAATTATTCTTAAACACGTATGCTGCTGACCGAAATGATTTTAGAAAAAAGAAATGTGAGCTTTTTGAACGTTAAGCTAAAGCAAATAGTGTGTCTTGCACCTTGTTTTTTATTATCATTTCTCAACAAATTAAGTCAAAGCACACTACTTTTAAAACAAGACAGACGCTTTCAACAGAACAAATCCTCCCTATTTTGTTTTCGGGATCTTTAGGTCATCAAATTTGAATGAGGTGTCAGAGAGTGGACACAGGGTTAGCGCAACACACTTCTTGTGTAATCGCCCTAGCATCAAAAGGTTTTATGACATCAAACTACATATTTTATGGGGTGGCAATTTACAATCATAGCCTGTATTGTCCACTACCGTGATTGACTCTATCACCCTTCGTTCTTCAAATGACACATTTCACTTGACATATTTGCAAGCGATCGGAATTAAGAAGAAGTATGACGAAAAAGGAAATATCGTGGTGTTTCTGATTAAGAAGATCTATCCATTCTCTTTTGTCCATTATTTGAATGGATTTTCTTCTTCTTATATAGGAATATCACTTTGAAAATACGGGAAACTATAGAACTTAGTCAGCACTTAATACGGGATCAATTCAAACTCATTCAGACGTTTTCAGTAATAAAACGTTTGATAAAATCCAAGTCACACAATTTAAGCTTAATTGATGCAAAAATGAAGGATTTTGGTTGAAAATAAAATGGCTGAAATCATGATTATGCTTGTGTGGTAAAGCAAACCTGGTATAACTTTGTTATAAACTCGACAATCACCATAAAAAAGCGGGTAACCATAAAACAAAAATAATACTTCAGGAAAATGTCAAGTATGATATGATCCAGTGCATAGTTTTTTAGTTTAACTTGCTACAACTTTGTTATATTTTGGTTGGAAATCAAGATGGCTGAACTCATTAAGGTAGTAAATAGGACATATTTAGTACGCAATAACTTCTAAATGACAAAGAATATCAGACTGAAAATTTGGAAATCAACAAAATCATATTATCCCATTAAAGTGGACATAAATAAAAAATGTTTTAATAATCCTCTGTTAAAATATTTTACTTTGTACAAGTATGAAATATTTTGGTTGAAAATAAAATGGCTGAAATCACGATCATGCTTGTGTGGTTAAGTAAACCTGGTATAACTTCGTCATGGAAGCGAAGATTACTTTAAAAATGCGGGCAACCATAAAACAAGAATAACACTTCAGGAAAATGTCAAGTATGATATGATCCTGTGCATAGTTTTTTAGTTTTACTGTGCACAACTTTGTTAATTTTTGGTTTGAAATCAAGATGGCTGAACTCATTAAGGTAGTAAATGGGATATATTTAGTAAGCAATAACTTCTAAATGACAAGGAATATCAGACTGAAAATTTGGAAATGGACAAAATCATATTAACTCATTAAAATGGACATAAATCAGAAATGTTTGAATAAACCTCCATTAAAACATTTTACTTTGTACAAGTATGAAATATTTTGGTTGAAAATAAAATGGCCGAAATCATGATCATGCTTGTATGGTTAAGTAAACCTGGTATAACTTCGTTATGGAAGCGAAGATTACTATAAAAATGCGGGCAACCATAAAACAAAAATAACACTTCAGGAAAATGTCAAGTATGATATGATCCAGTGCATAGTTTTTTAGTTTTACTGTGCACAACTTTGTTAATTTTTGCTTGTAAATCAAGATGGTTAAACTCATTAGGGTCGTAAAAGGGACATATTCAGTACGGAATAACTTCTAAATGACAAGGAATATCAAACTGAAAATTTGGAAATGTAGAAAAACAAACCCTTTCTTTAAAATGGACTTGAATTGGAAATGTTTGAAAAACCCTCCTTTAGAACAGTTTGAATCTAAAACTACTCAATTATCACGTTTATCGCACAAAACCACGAAATTGCGAACAATTCAATCAAGTTTGTCGTAGTTTGCCATGTTTATTCCTTTGATAATCGCTTGCTGATTGGTCTTGTTGGATGGAGAAACTTTCTAACAATAACAATATAGTAAATTTGGTACGAAAATAATTTAATTATGACTTAAAACACGCTTAAATGTGTGTTGCCTATTTCGCGTTTAGTTGAAAATAGCGTCGATAGACAGATCTCGAAAGGTCTCGCTAAATAACGCGTCATGCGAGATATCGCAGAAACCGGCTATAGGTAAAGAAGGAGTTGCCAATCTCTGTTATCTATGTCTCTGGTTTTGATGAAAATATAGTAATTATAAAAAAATCACTGTGAAAATTATTTAGCCAATCTAATTTCATTTTGTTTGGAAATATAAAAAGACGTCATCTCAAATGTCAAATAGCGCACAACAATCACACAAAAAAACTTCACCGTGAGGGCTAAAGTAATACATGGAAATATCGTCCGATTTCAGGGACGTCCGGAAATAATTCCACTTATCATAAAGCGCAGCGTAAAAATGCGATTGACTACTTTTTACAATATATCACCGTGAAGGAAGCTTTCAAATTTATCGAAGAGATATTTCTTTAATTAAAGGATATGCTGATATCAGTACCATCGTGGTTTTTGTGGTAACATTCAACTTCATGTTTGAAAAATGCGCAGTCGGAAACTTTGAGTTACGCCCCTTTTTCAATGTGCCGCAGGGATTCGTCTCATTATTTATCGTTACATAAATGTTTCGTAAGCACCCAAAGTCGACATTATAAGTTGAACAAAATACTGTTGGCGAAAGCAAATTCAGCTGCTTAACCGTAGCATTAAGAGCAATTTTCCATACATTAGTGATATTGCATGTATCGTTGAATAAATGCTTGTGATCTGACAGAAACTAAAAATGGAGGATAGCGGTATAAAAGAGCGTCGCTCACTGAACCCGAGTGTCGTTGTTCGAAACATGTATCTAACGGGGTCATATTTGCGAACTTTCGTTTATCTGCATGTACCCAGGAAACAAAATCAAGATTGATTAAACTAATTTGTAGGAACTTGTTTCATAATTTATGTAAAGAAGAGAAGTTTGAAGTAACCAACAACTTAACTTTGTAATTGTTATGGAATAAGTTGTCAAGAGAGCTTTTAACACGCAACTATTATGTTGACATACATGTCTTTTCAAAACACTCGTACTCAAACGCCTGTTGTTAAGCGCACATAAAGTGATAACAAAGTGATCTAACCTGACCAATTAAACACAATTGAAATTTGCATATGAATACCTGTGCACGTTTTTAAATCGCCATTCAGTTTGTAACCATCCCTACACACACATGTCGGCTGCCGATTGCCCGGTTCGTTGACGCATATATCCTGGCAACCAAAATTCACACAGCGATCTGTCAATGAAAATAAGAGAGAATGGCACTCATTTCCAGATGTTTACTTCAGTGAAAAGTTTCCTTGCCAAGTTATTTTTTCCAACCTGGTCCTGGAAAATTTAGTAAATTATTAAGGTGTCATGAAAAGGAGAAATGTCACCACGATATATGTCAAAAAAGTTGTAAACGCATTAAACCACACCAATGTGCATACCAAAGTACTGAATATAAATCTTATCTCATTTTTCTTTTCTCTCCACTTTCATCTGAAATTCACCGTACATTTCAATTCCTAGTATTTGACCCAACCTCAAGCAATTGAGGTGCTTTTAAAAATCGCGGAGCAAATCTGCAAACGACGGAAGAGGTCGGTCCATAGTAGCTCAAGATGATAATGTAGAAATGTGTAAGGCCAATCGGTCACAAACCATCGAAGCAAGTCTCAACTAGATCATTGAATACTGCAACATTTTGTTTTTCGGCGATGTCTGTCGTAGTAGCTACAGCTTTCAATATGACAAGAAGATAGCAAGAACGGTAGAGATTCCCGGGTCCGATCCCCATTACTGATTGGGTATACCAGGACTGACCCTAGAAACGGCGCTAGTAATGGTTTTATATTCATAACAGAATCGAGAGTGATTGTTCTAAGTTGTTGTCAAAACTTCTTTCACAATCGATGAAAAATAAATGAGTTTAAACTGAAGGACAAGAATGGATAGGAACTCATAAAAAGAATTGGTTATATATTGTTAATCATATGCTAGTATCAATGAATACCGTACCCTTTTCTTCCGGCGGTGGCTGTGTTCTATTTTGGTACGTGCAAACCCCGTAATAGGCCTCCGTGGCGGCCTTCTTTCTAGGGGCCACCTCCTTTCCTGTGTGTTTGTCGATGAAAAACGCGAAGTATTGTTCCACATCTGTAGCAACGATAACGTCCTGAAAATGGGAAATAGATGCGTGGCTCAGTGATTAAAGTAGTGGACATAGAACTCGTGGGTCCCAGGTAGAGCCCCACTGACAGCACTGGTTTCGTGGAAGTGGGTTTTGGCAAACACTTCAGAGCCCTAGCTTAGTACTGATGGATCCAGGAGAGCCGTAGGAATCACAGGCTTTGGCCTTTCTCCTGTGCCAAAACGGTAAATGGTAAACGGTTTAAAGAAATGTTGAAATTGAGCCAGAAATCATAAATACAGCTTGGGTGTGCATTATCCAAAATCGTAAACATTGTTCAGACCATACGTGAAAGACTAACAGGTCTGCAGACTAGTTCATTGCCCTGAACTGAATTTTTTTAGAAAGCAATTAGTGAAGTCGTTCAATAGAAAAAAAGAACCTCTGTTTGGAAAATGAAAATGAAATGCGAACTCCGTCAGATTGTAAATAATGACCAAATCTAATACACCTTCGTGTAACATACTTCTGGCCTAAGCTTTAATACCACTTGCAAACGAATGAATCGTATCATGCATGCATAATACAGTATGATTTGCTGATATGCAATTTAATTTTCTTAAAACAAATACGGTTGTCTGTGCGTATGCACCAAGGTTAGATTCAATTGTGATTTCCTTCTAAATTCTGACGAATTTAAATGGGGTTTGAAACTCTAAACATTTAAGCCGTTAAATGTCTTTTACGCGTCGGTTTTCCCTCCTTTTTCTTTAGTCCCTCAAACCAAGACTATATTGGCTATATTCCAACTATCCGGTGAACCGATGTGACGCGCCGTAGAGTACGAGTCTCCCGTATGGAATGGAATATACTTGGACGCATTTGATTACACCAAATATCGAAAATGATAGCACTGCGCCATAAATCTGGGTCTGTCTCCTAAAGGTGCGTTCGGTAGTTTTTGCCGTAAACGTTAACATAGCCAGCAAAATACTGCACCAGGGTACCGTTTTAGTAAACAACTTACGGAAAATATTCCCTTAAGTCATAACTGATACACATTGATAGTATCTTCAATGAAAGTACAATATTGCAATGTGACACGCCATTGGAAGCGTCTCGGAGAGGCGATTCCAATGATGTGTTACTTTGCAATATTGCTTCGCCCAATATTGAAATAAAAGGAATTGTTGTTTTAGACTTACGCAAATCTTAAGCGTAAACTGTTTAGTAAAACGGTACCCTGAACATCTTTAACTTGGACCTGAACGAAGCATGAGCCCTACAAGTGAAATCGTTATCGTACGTTTAAATGCATGTCTTTTTAATCCCAACAGCTACCTTTGAAATTTAAAGGTTACGACAATTCTGTGAACGTAGACAAAAGGTAACGAATCTTTGTGGGACGGAAACCTGACGTCTTAGAATTCAGAGATAAGTTCTATGTAAAGATATGGGGCTATAAAGCTTAGAGTCTATGAAATAGTAGCCTATTAAGTGATTTTGTACCGCAACAAAATTGAATAGTTCTTTTAAACCGACCGAGAACGTCATATAAATTCTTAAATGAACAAATAAATACATCACTTACGTCTATCAGGGCAATGTCATAGAAATAGGCGTATGAATATCGGAAGAAATGCTGTCTTGATGTCCCGTCATACGATACAGAGTAGATGGTGTTCCTAGAAAAAGAAATCACAATTGAAATTGAAATATAACGATAACGATAATGATAATCAAACAAAGAGTTTAGTAGGTGGAAAAAATGACATTGATAAAATTGCAATAGCAATCCCTACACAACAACATTTTGTCTAAGGTAAGTTATTGGAGAAAGATCATTAATTGGCAAAGACAATAATCAAAGCACGTGTGCACCTACATCGTCTTTGTTACAAGGCATTACAAGTAAAGAACTCTTTCGCAAAACCACCCATTAAAATATGTATTGGAAGCGGTGGCTGTGGTGGTGGTGTGTGTTGGGTTTCCCGAACACACATGGGACTTATGCATTTTAATTTAATTCGATTTACATATAAAATCGATCTCGCTATCAAAGCTGTTTGACATTCGCCAATGCCTTTCCTATTGCAACGTTCTCTTTCTACCCAATGACTTGAATTTCAGGAAGGTAAATATAAAAAAAAATACCAATTCTGTGCACAAAGGTCTTGATACAACGACCACCATACTAAGAAGAACAATCAATTCACTCTTGATACAATGAAACTATTTTATCTCAGTAATATCAAACTACAAAAAAGTGATAACCCATGAAGGATTTTCATTTGATTTATATAACTATATATGTTATTTACCCGTAAGGTAACATGTCATTTGAAAGAAAAATACTGTTTCATAAGACGTTATCTGATTTTGGATGAGCCAAAACCATGTTTTATTTGAATAATTCGACTTATATAACACAAGCTTCTATCAGTAAGTGGTTGAAATAACTTATATACAATAAATGTGCTGCTCTGGATCGGATTTAGAAAGGCTGCTGCCAATGGAAACCAACTAACGCAGATCTATTACTCGAGGGTTCAATGCAAGACTATAGTAAGTGCTTCATAAACATGAAGCACTTACTATAGTATTGCACTGAACCCTTGAAATAGTGTCAGTAAAATGACTGTAAGCTATCATTGCAAGATACCTACAAATGGGACGTTCATTTTTCGATGACCTCTCCATACCATTGCTTGTGCCCCATGGTATGGAGCAATTAGCGAACCATGAAATCGTACATTTTAGTGAAAAAAACCGTATATAAGGAAAGCGTCATCTGAACACTTATCCGTAAATAAGGGTATAAAGATAACTGATTTAAAGTAAGCTTCATCCAAAAATCTATCTATAAACGAACTACAGCGTCAATTTAGATATAAAGAAAACGTATATAAAGAACGCGTCATTCAAACACTCAATACTGATTTGAAGTTCTGCTGTTTTTCTATGATTCAATACTTTTTCAGTTGCAACACAAGCTTCTCTGAACCGAAATAATAATTCCCATTTTTGACATGGAACAGGTTTTTGAATATTTATGGTATCTCCATTTCCAATAATGTCATGAAGGGGTTGTTTGTTTGTTTATATGGGTTTACCGCCGTGTCAACAGTTTTTGAGTTATTTAACGATTTTCCCGGACTTCACCAGTTCTAGACTTGATTATACAGTGGTAAGGACACTCTCACATATAGTCACACTGCTGCTGGCGAGGATTGACCCCGGACCTCCGGGAAACAAGACCTTTATCGTAACGTTTCATGGGGAGGGGGAACAAACATCAATATTATAAATGATAATGATACTATATGTGATGTGTGTGTGTGTGGGGTGGGGGGGTGGGGGTGGGGGGGGGGGGGGTTAAGACATTTCTTTTCGTATATGTATTAGTAAGTCTTAAATAGTTTCGGTGAGCCCCAAGACACAACTCGTTTAATGGGATTTTCTTGTTAAAATGATAACTCGATAAAAATATATTTAATGTCGTAAATTGAACCTCCCGGGCCCTTTTGTGTTAAAGTAATGGTATTATTTGTGGTAACGATGGCTTTTGCTGAGAGAGAACTAACGACGATAAAACAACCCATCTTTCGTTATCCATTAATCAAACGTTTTATACCATTCAATCGATTTTCATTAACTGATCTAAATTGAAACTAACAGCAGACCACGAAAATAAAACCGAAGACGTATCGAATTTTATGTTCTGGAGTAGAAATTACTTTGACAAAGGGTTAGCTTGTTCAACATAACCATCAACGTGCTTGCTTAAGACCAATTATGAAAAAGTGAAACATTTACGAGTAAATGTTAAAAATAGTTCTTAAGCTGTGCAAATGGACTCCAGTTTAACCCATTACCAAACAATAACGACATTTAACCACTGTGTTGCTTTGTTGGAAAACATTGTGAGAAAATGGGGAATTGCTCGAAACAAGCAATTTCTCCTTATACCACAATGTTTTCTGCACTATCAGAAGAATATTTTCCAATTCATCACATACTGAAATGTCGTCTGCAAACCCTTTCAACTTGGGACAGTTGCATCGGTTGTGAAACATATATCGCTCTCGAGTCTGTTTCGTGGCGATATAAACACTACTCGCGCCGATTGCTGATTAGTGAAAGTTTACTTAGTGAATCCCGCTTCCCATGGGGTTCAAACCCGCGACCCTTGTTTACCGAGGCTGACGTTCTACCTCTTGACCGCTGGTTCCATGGCCAAGTTATCAAAGTACTAGACTGAAGCTCACAAGATTTCTCTCGACACTGGTAACTACAAATCTCCGCAAAAGGCAACGTCCCGACCGACTTACAGAAGGAGTTTAGTCTTACCGTTTTAAGACTGTTTTACTCGACCCGTACACGATCTTGAATAGTACAACATTAGGAGTATGTGGAACATTCTGCATGCATCCTATAGATACATATCAGGTGATTCGTGTTTGCATTTATATCTACTTTAAATAAACCATCTCACCGATAAGATGCTATGGAGTATCCACATTGCATTATTTAGATAAGGCTCCACATTGCATTATTTAGATAAGGTTTTTACTTCTGCTAAAGGACACATACGAAGTTTCTGCGTCAAAAGAATGGTTTTCCTCTAATTACGTTGAATACATACATTGTGTCCGAATTTCATATATCATATTAGTCCGATTGATCCAGATGAAGATATACCATTAAATTTGTAAAACAGACAGCTTGGATCATCCGAGTTAATATTATAAAGAAGAATAAACACTTACGTGTCCGTCCAGTACAACTTCCGCTCCGCCGTGTCGAGGACGACGGAAACGGGCGAAGTTAGCCGACCATATACGAGGTTTATCCGATTGTTGCCGATCAGTGACGATCTTCCAATTAGCTGGCTCTGCAAATCCGTCCAAAACAGGTATCTTAAAGATAAGGAAATAAAACGTTGTAGGTATGTCCGATAACATAATCCTTTGATAAGGTAATAAAACGTTGTAGGTATGTCCGATAACAGGAAATAAAACGATGTAGGTATGTCCGATAACATAATCCTTTGCTAGACAGTTTCATTGTATTCGTGTGAACTCGTCTTTATGTGAGAACAATTTGTCTTTTAGTTACATCGGGTTTTAAAGTCTTCAGCAAATTATGCGTAAAAAATATGTTTAATTTAGAAAGAAGCTAACCTTTTTAAATGCTCGAACCAACTTCATGATTATGCAAACTGGCTGGATCCAGACCCGCCGCCAATTTACTTGGCCTTGATCTAACCTGTTTGGTACTCTGTACTTATCAAAATTAAGAAGATATCAAAGGATCTTTTAAGCAGACGACACAAAAATCTATTTTAGAATATATTAAGATTACTGGTTTCGAGTCCCCATACATACCCAGCTAGCGGGTCAACAGCCAGACCACGTGGTCGTTTAAGGTCGCTAATGACAACATGATGGGCCGTGGTGTCGTTGTTTCTGCCTCCCTTCTTCATCAGGATACGTCCGAGGACTGGCTCCGTCCAGTAAACGTTGTGGTTAACCCAGTCTACGGCAACCTGAATACAAACATTGATAACGATGATGGTGATTATAAAGATATTCGGAAATAATGATGATGATTATGATGATGGTGGTGGTGGTCGTGTTGGATGTGGTGATGGTGACGCTGCTGTTGATAATGATGATAGTGATGATAGTGATGATAGTGCTGCTGCTGCTGATGATGATGATGGATATTGCGATGAAGGTGCTGTTGATGATGATGACGACATGATGATATTGAGGATGGTTTTGATCATGCTGATAGTCCGTATCCGTGTGTTGGTGGTCAAGAACATTTGTCTTATCAAAAGGACAAAAATAATCATAAAATTAATGACGATCAACTTATTTTTGTTTTGATCATTTATGTATATAAGGCACATAAACAGTTGTGCATTAGAAAAGTTAAGTTTAGATTCGCTATTTCATAAATCGTTGATTTAATTACAAAATTACTATGTATCCCTGTATCTCAATCTATCCAAGGTTGTGAGAATGTTAATCAAATTTATAAGCATGACAGCTCCCTTTTAATATCATTACCCATGACGGAATGAGATTTATTCGGTTGCACGCATTGTTTAATCCGAGAGATCTGTTTAGTCATATATTAACCGATGTTTAATTCTGTCTCGATCATTCCCGAAACATGTTTCACGCTCTGAGACAACAAAACAGGTCTTATTAGACATGCGATGAGAAATCGGGTTGTAGGGATTAGTAATCGAATCAATTTATTGTTTAAATCGTCTTTTCATAAAAACACATCACTTTTTTGTTTTTAATAAAATCGAAAGAAGATTCTTAGATGCTTTGCGACAAGAGCAAACAATTATCGCCATAAGCAACTTTTACTTTGGTTTTAAATGGATCTACACAGTTGAATATATTTCATATTTCTATGTGTCTCATTCATGTAAAAAAGAAATCATTTATACAAATAACATCAACACATAAAACAAGTACATGATCAATCATTTAGAATCAAAGAGACGTTGAAACATAAAACATGAGTACATCGGGCTTTGGGTTTCTGTCACTTAGTGTTTAGAGAGTCTAACGTGAAATCATAAGGCCTTTCTTCGCGGGGTATATAAATAACGGTACATGTATATTTTAATGTACATGAGAGGTCGTCTACCTTCTCATGACGGTATGCTAACTTAACTTCCCAGCATGACTTGCATTGTGTGGGTGTTAAGCTTGGTATCAGCCTCTATCAAATAAGAAACGGCCTAGTATTTTCATCCATCGATTCAATCTGAACACATCGGGTTTATCCAATGAATTTCTCAGCTCACGGAAATACCCGAGTTAATCCGATGCCCTCGATTATGAACCAGATATCGAACAATAACTGAAATGCTTTTGACCCGATGCAAAGATCGAATGAGACAATCTTACTGATTATCAAAACGCCTGTCTCTTAACTATTGTGCCAGTCTCTACGACGAACGCGTAAGGCTATGTATAACGGAATGGATAATGACATTTAACCCTCACCAAACGCCAAATGACTGTCCCAAATTGAAAGAATTTGCAGACGACATTTCAAAATGCGATGAAATTGAAAAATAATCTTCTAATAGGGCAGAAAACATTGTGGAAAAAGGAGAAATTGCTCGATAAGAGCAATTTCTCCTTTTCCCACAATATTTTCCAAAGTCGTCTGCAACAAACCGGCCAAATGTCGTTATCATTTGGTAATCGGTTAGAACCCTAACTCTTACTCACCATAGAGAATCCTTTGGAAGAAGTGGCCTGGAACACAGACCGGTTCATGGTTGTCAGGTCCATTTTCGTGTTGAAGTTTTCTAGAAGAGAGATGTCACGTCGGCCGTAGTCATAGTAGTATAGATTGTGAGCCTCGTAATCCGTGTCACATGACACCGGTAACGCAGAGGCATCCTGTGGGGAAACGTAGAATATATTTATGACGTTATATTGGCGTAATGTAAGGAACATGACATGAAATAGTATTTGTAACAAAACATTGGCGTAAATTAAGGAACATGCCGTAAAATTTTATTTATAACATGGTATTGGTTAGAAGTAATGTTCCTACCGTGTCCTGTTTGGGACACGGTAGTAAATCCGCCCTCTTAGCTCTTTGGAGCAGGCCGGTTGTGTATCACAACCGCTACGATAATTCAAAAATGGGGCAACTAAATGCAACAAAACTTCACCTGATTAAACATATGCATAATATCTCATACCTCAGAGTCCAAAAGTTAATATTTTTCCATTATTTTAAGAGAATAGAAGCATTTTTTGTAATCCTTATACATTTCATTTCTCAAATCCATCACTTCCGGTTTTCATTTGGATATCCAGGACTATCCTGCACCAATTGACAACCAAATTGGGTCAAATTGGGCGGAGCTAAACATGTAGGGGTATTCCATCTTTGGAAGTTGTAGTAAGGTTGTAAAAAAGGCGGGAAAAATATGTGTTTTCATTGGATGAGCCCTTCATGTTCAGTGGGTAATTACCATATTTTTAAAGCAGAAAGTGCGAGAAGTTGCGAAATAATCAAAATGGCCACTAACGGTTTGTTTCTCACGAAATTTCACCAACAATTAAGAAATACAACTTAATTAAGAAATTTTAGCTTCTATGAAGCTGTTTGATTTGATATTTTAGACAATACTATGCTAGGGTTATCATAAAAAGGTTATCTATCATGTGGTTGTTAAAATTGATTTTGCTCCAACAAGTGATGAGCGTGGAATCGTAACGTCGGTGGCAACCAGATAGCAGCCACAAGACGTTACGACATCGTATCTAGGTATTGGTGTGAAGTAAGGAACATGATGTAAAATGCATAAATAAATATCGTAGGATTAAGTCATTATTTTTGGACAGTGTTATTATCATGAACATTTTTTTATAATTTGATTTTCTTACTTTCGGGGAAAATCTTATCAAAGAAAATTCGATTTAAATACGAAAAGGTTTTTTTTTTCAATGTCGTAGACTGGCTGCCCTGTTAACTCAGGTTGACAAGCGATGTCACTTTTTTGCTTGTTGTTTTATAAATATTCTTCTTGCATGAGTTTTTGGAGGAGGAAATCAGCAGAAATACTTTTAATAGACAAGGAAAAGAAGCCTAAAATCAAATAAATCATTTATAATGTCCGGTCATGTGACCTTAAAGAAGCTATCTAACATCAAATGATATGAACTAATGATGCAGTACTAGGTCTCGCATCTGTGACCAGCCATTTCAGGTCATTGTACTTTGCAGTAAATCTAGAAATAGAGACATGACGTCACTAGCTAGCACTTATCACAGACCGATCTAGAAGTCTAGCAATAGAGAACTGATGTCCCTAGCTAGCACTTATCACAGACCGATCTAGATATCTAGAAATAGAGACCTGATGTCACTAGCTAGCACTTATCACAGACCGATCTAGAAATCTATAAAATAGAGACCTGACGTCACTAGCTAGCACTTATTTCAGACCGATCTAGAAATCTAGCAATAGAGACCTAACGTCACTAGCTAGCACTTATCACAGACCGATCTAGAAATCTAGCAGTAGAGACTTAACGTCACTAGCTAGCACTTATCACAGACCGATCTAGAAATCTAGCAATAGAGACCTGCCATCACTAGCTAGTACTTATCACAGACCGATCTAGAAATCTAGCAATAGAGACCTGACGTTACTAGCTAGTACTTATCACAGGCCGATCTAGAAATCTAGCAATAGAGACCTGACGTCACTAGCTAGTACTTATCACAGACCGATATAGAAATCTACCAATAGAGACCTGACGTCACTAGCTAGTACTTATCACAGACCGATCTAGAAATCTAGCAATAGAGACCTGCCATCACTAGCTAGTACTTATCACAGACCGATCTAGAAATCTAGCAATAGAGACCTGCCATCACTAGCTAGTACTTATCACAGACCGATCTAGAAATCTAGCAATAGAGACCTGACGTTACTAGCTAGTACTTATCACAGGCCGATCTAGAAATCTAGCAATAGAGACCTGACGTCACTAGCTAGTACTTATCACAGACCGATCTAGAAATCTAGCAATAGAGACATGACGTCACTAGATAGCACTTATCACAGACCGATCTAGAAATCTAGCAATAGATACCTGACGTCACTAGCTAGCACTTATCACAGACCGATCTAGAAATCTAGTAATAGATACCTGACGTCACTAGCTTGCACTTATCACAGACCGATGTTTACACATTGACCTTATAGTTATCCCTTCAAGTATGACAATGACTCTGAAATCACTGACCGGGGCTTGAACTTGGGATTCCTAAGTTTCTAAGACAAGCGCCTTAACCACTAGGCCACACTGGACCACCAATCAAAGTTTATATATCTATTTCGACGTTCGAGTTCTATTGCACAGAAATGCTTGTAATATTAAGCACAGTATTACTAGGGAAAAAGCCACCATACTTTAATTTCTTTCACGGACTTCTGGTATAGATAAAGTCCGGATGATCCAGGTGTAGATATCTCATTCAAACACATCTACAGCTTGGATAATCAAAGTTACAGAAGAGTATGACCTATAACCAGTGGGTGAGAATAGGGGTAATTATGATTAATAAGTCAGTGTTCAATAGATTCAACTTTGTTACTTACATTCAGATCCAAGCCGGGTTGGCTGGCAGTACTGTTGGCCAACTCTCGTGGCGATACGGTTATGGCAGTGAGGTGTTTGTAGCCGGCGAAGTAATAAGGGATACCCGTAAGTATAATGGCGCTTCCATTGTCTGAAAAATACGGAGAACAAGTTAACCCATTTACCACACAATAATAGCATTTGACCAGTTTGTTGCAGACGACTCTGGAAAATATTGTGGGAAAAGGAGAAATTGCTCGTGACGAGCAATTACTCCATTTCCCACAATGTTTTCTGCCCTATCAGATGATGAATTTTTGTTTGCGTCACATTTTGAAATGTCGCCTGCAAACTCTTTCAATGCTGGACAATCGAGAATTTCGCGTTTGGTCAAGAGTTAAGGCAGGTATCTGTTGTGTTCTTTATGGAAAAAATACAGAAAAGTTAGGAAAGATGGAGTTGACGGGGACGCACATGTCCAAAAAAGTTGCTCTTCGCCTATGCGTAGATTGTGATGGGTGGATTTTAGGGTAGATTGAGGAAACATTTCGAAATCTCAGCCAATTCCTCGAGTTCTAAACTGAAATCGATAAGGTGGAATCATGTTTTAAATTTTCGATTACTTTTCTGAGAATGTACGAAAATAGCAAAAACCTACCCTAAAATCGCTAAACCGGAAGTTGCGCAACCGATTTCGTCGTCGGCACAGCGGTGGTGCGGCAGAGCGTTCACCAGCCATGCATAAGTGGAAAGTTGAATGTCAGTTTAGCGGGATACACAATGTGGCTATCATTGGCCAAAGTAGGCAAAAAAAGGCAAAAATACCTGGGTGCGGCCATCTCTTGACCTAAGATCCTAAACATTCGTCACGTGATTCCCAAGCCTGACACTATGCATGTGTCACAACTTAAACCGGGTTTTGTACCACGTGTGGAATCATCAAATCGAAAGTGTTCGTATATAACGTAACCAGGATTGTTTTGAAGATGTCTATAATAATGGTTGTAACTCATGCCATTTAATCTGTGTAGCATAAAGGGTGTGCTAGTTTATAAACATTGATCAGGAAGGTGTTGATTTAAATGTAGTAAACCCTTAGAATGCTGGGTAATTTTCTAAAATTAGATATATGTCGTTTGCTTTCCGAAACCTAAAATATCTGCTTAATGTTTATGAAATAGAAACCCAGAGTAACAAACAGGTTAGATAACAGGCCTGCCGCCAATTAATTTACTTGGCGGCTGGCCTGGATCTAACCTGTTTGTATAAGCATGAAGTCGGTTCTAGCGCTATAAGGGTTAATATCAGATACATCTTTAGGATGCGGGCCTTGACCCTGAACGTCCATTGTCATACGCGGCGTTATTTATTAACCTCAAACTCCTGGTTTAAACAAACATACGGGCACTCGCCGGTGTTATTTTATACCTGTCAGGAAAAATGTATTAACTTGGTCCCTTAAGCAAACGCCATATTTTCGACTGTCCCAAATTGGAAGAGTTTGCAGACGATATTTCAAAATTTGAAAAATAATCTTCTGATAAGGCAGAAAACATTGTGGGAAAAGCAAAAATTGCTTGTTACGAGCAATTTTCCTTTCCCCACAATGTTTTTCAGACTCGTCAGCTACAAATTGGTTAAATGTCGTTATTGTTTGGTAAATGGTTAACTCTTGCCCCAAAATAAGATGTCGAACCATGATCTAGATTGAATTGGAATTTACATAAATGTATGAAAAGCAAACATTTCTTTTAACTATAATTGTTTCAAAGTCTAATCAATAATGTAATTGAAAGCGGTTAACTTTGTCATAGTTTTGTCATTTTAAAATGCGATTTTGATATCATGTGTTTCTAATATTTCAGGTATGAAGAAAAGGTCAAAACATTCATGATTTACAATTCATTTTTTTTCTCGCTTGTCAGCAGTGTACATTAGTTTGAATGTGAACTTTGGATCAATAGCTCATGCATGTTTTTTTATCAAATTTGGAAGGAAAATATGGACCCTTCATTTAATAGATACTATACTTTGACACGCATCCGGTAGAACTATTACGAAACCACCGGGACCTAACTTAAAGGAGACATTAATTTCTCATTTAGTGACCTTGGTTTCTACATCAAAATCATAAAAGAACTTAATTTGGTCGTCTGTTGTTGTTCTATTGATCAACTTGGTCTTACTTCTCCAATATTGAAACTTACTTTAATCACTCATACTCTATCAGCAACATTGATCCTTAGAATGCTGGGTAAATTTCTAAAAATAGATTTTTATGTCGTCTGCTTTCCAAAACTTTAAATATCTGCTTTAATTTGTTGAGGAAATATGCTCATAGTAACAAACAGTTCAGATTACAGGCTAGTTCCCAATTTACTCGGCGGCTAGTCTGTTTGCATAAGCACGAAGTCGGTTCAAGCACTGGAAGGGTTAAGACCATCTTGTTCTCATAAGTTCCTTACGTTTGGATTTAGGTCGTTTTATTGTTGCCAATGTTTTATCTTTCAATTAGTTGATGGTCTGCTAGTCTGCACTTCTTATTGAACATTTTGTTTATTTTATCATTAAGTACATGTACATGTATTCGGACGTTTAACCCTTTACTCAATGACTTGGCTATCGCAAATGAGAGAGAGAACCCACCAAGTTCTCAATAATGTATGGTATTGACTTTGCATGTATACACTAGGTACAATTTCAAGAAACTGACAAGTAAAGGTAACTCTTTTCAATAACACCACCAGACCCCCCGGCGCAATGATGTTGATGATGAAGATATCACGAACACCCATCTATCCAACGGGCAATCTGATAGATTCAACTTTTCCTCATAAAACTACATACGCTTTCGGTCCAAGTCGAAAACAACGACAGTCGGCCGAAATGGAAAAGAAACATTATAAAATAAGGGAATCTATTTTAGGGAAACTATAAAAAACATCTTTATAACACAAGAAACTGCTCGTTTCGAGTAAAGTATATACATGTGGTTTCTGAAACCGCATATGACTAATGTTTAGACGAACAAATATGGAGTAAAAGATATTAAATACTTTTTACAGAATGATTTAATGGCAATTAATACAGTCTGATGGTAATTAAATCGGTTTCTTTTCATCTGAATATTTCGATCGTCTTTATGAAGGGTTTTAGTTAATTTTTATGTTGTTCCCCGAAGACAAATATACCTCTTTCCTGAGTGCAGCAATTTTTGTTTAATGGATTATCCCACAAATGTGGTTATGTGAATAATTATCATTAAAAGGAGATCTAAACAATCCTTTTCACTAAAACAATAAACACAACCAATAATTTCCATTCCAACAGAACAAAATCTACTTTTTGGTACGGGGTGACATTTCTGTAATAAATGGATTACCCCAAGGATTGTTTTCCTTGATGAACAAATATTGAAAGGGGAGTACAACCTTGTCAATAATAAACATCCGTTTCAATTTCTTCATTTTAAGAATTATAGAAATCTAGTGTTTTCATTAATAAAACGTGCATCAAGCTTCCGAGCCTGCAATAACTTTGGTGGAAATCCAGTGTATAGGAAGTCGTGGGTCGGTTGGTTGTATTGCTTGCTATCTTATAAATTGTGTGTAAATATATAGATAAGTGTTGTCATTTGCTTTGTAGGAAAAAAAATTCTAAAAAGAGTAAATTGACAATCTGTGAGATGAGAAATTTGAACAATCCCTTCACATACAAACACATCTGTACGGAATATTTACGAAATGACTGTTATGAACGGCGAGCTTGCTTGTAATAGCCACTCGTTCTTTTGCCTAGAAAGTTATTTTTCTGAACACAAAGAATTGTTTTATAAGTTAGTGTAGGTTTCTGTTATTGATTCCAGTTTAGGCCTATCACCATTATTCCCTATGAAGAAATATGTAAACCATCCTACAAGCAGTGTAATGAACAGAACAGAACAGAAGTTTATTTCATGACTTGAAAACTTAAGGTTCACTTATGCAACATTTGTCTACCCAAGATTTACACGTATGGTGACTCTATTGTAGTGTTGATTCTTATATCTACATTCTCGGTTATACATTTTGATAACATAGAAGAGTCCAGAGACATCTTGACTAAGCAGCATTGTCGAACAAACAATTTTCTCTTAACTAGACTGCTTTCCCTTTAATACAGACATATCTTCTAACTGTGTCGTTACTTTCTATTCTGTTTATCTAATCAAAACCCTTTTAACGCGACAAAGTCTAATATAAAAAGGAAACAAATGAAAATAAATGCTGTATCAACTTCTTTCATCATTTTCTTCCCTTGGAATTCATTGTCAAACTCTTGCTGTCTATACACGTATCATGATTATTATGGGATTTTGTAGTGGCTTAACATATGATTTTGCTGTTTTATGCTTTATAAGATTTAATAGATTATTTTTAAAGTTATGTAATTTTCATTTTTAAATGTATGTCATCGCAATACTGCAAGCATCTTTTCTAAATCAGATTACAATTCGACACTCTAGCGGTATTATTATTGTACTATTTTATTTAACCCTTGTAAAGGGCCACAGGCCTTGATAAGGAAGCCATTGATTTGTGTTGTAAAAAGTAATAAATACCGTTTTCTATAACTTTTTCCTAACGTCTTGAGAAAACAATAGCATTCACAACTAGTCAAAAGATTGGATACAATGGTGCCTGTTTGCGGTGTAAAATGCTTTGTTACATCCGAGTTTAACGCCAAATCAAATTAGGTTTTATGACGGAGGTAAATCCCTTCTTGAAAAACCCTTTAACGTTGTTTAGACTCCCGATAAAGTGATCCATACATTTAGGGAATTGTGATTTAACACCTTCACATATTTCATTTATTCCTCTCTTTGATGCATCCGCTACGGATTTATTTTGATACCACTTTAACCCTTTGTCAAACGCCAAATTTTCGACTGTCCTAAATTGATAGAGTTTGCAGACGACATTTCAAAATGTGATAAAATTGAGAAAAAAATCTTATGATAGAGCGGAAAACATCTTGGGAAAATGAGTAATTGCTCGTTAAGAGCAATTTCTCGATTTCCCACAATGTTTTCCAGAGTCGTCTGCAACAACTGGTCAAATGTCGTTATTGTTTGGTAATAGGTTAAAGGCTCTCAGATATGAGGGAAGTTGGAAGGTAAGAATTGTTTTTTAAACTGCGCATCAGATGTATTGTTATATGAAACACATTGAAGATTAGTCATTGAAAGCAAAATAAGACAGTGTTTGATTCTTGAAAGTGTGTATAAAGTATATTTACATGTATCTTTATCCAAAGGCGTGACGTCGCTTTTGAGATATATCGCATATAAACTGTACAACCATAGATAAATTGGCGCTTCTTGAATTAAGTAAATGCTTTTGATAGCTACTTTTAATTACATATCAATCGACAAGGAAAACATGTGTATTGTCTCTGTTTGACTTGTATTTGTATTTTCTTTTAACTTTCAAATTTTCTCTGTTTTCTTTTACTTCCAATGACTATCTTTCATATAACAGCATAGATGTAGGGCAGCTTTAAAGAAATTATTTCACAACTTCCATTTTTCGACACATGTGTACAAGCACCTTTCAGCCTTCACTACTGTCGTAAACTTGTACCATGTAGAGTTTGATCGTAGAGCAATGCCACAATTAAGTTGTAAAAATGCCATAAACTATCTGACTCTTTTATGCGTATGCGGAGGGATTAAAGCTATCTCATGCCGATACATTACGTCAACCCTATACACCAATCGTATCTACTCGGCAGTCCCCGTAACAAGTCGTTAGATATACCTCGTAGGCAGTACATGAATCAGAGACATAGATAAGTTATCTATGTCTCTGCATGAATACACCAGAAATCCTGGGGTAATTCGCCTTATTTCCGGCGGCTAACGCAAAATGCACACAGGCACTAAATATGTATTTAAATACACACAAATTGGTTATATATCACAATTGAATGTTTGTTTTTACCCTTTTCATTAAAGATGACCATATCAACACATCTTTGATTCATATCTTTTTCATATCTTTTTCAATCGTATCTACTCGGCAATCCCCGGCTTGTGCCGGGGATTTCCGAGTAGATACGATTGCAAACGGACATGCCCTTCGTTGCTGACCTACTTTCAAAAATGGCTCCCCATTGCCTCCGAGGTTATTTTAAGAAATGGCTGAGGTGTTCCGAATGCCCTATACACCATACGAAGCTGCGTTATATGGCTATAATGTCTGGACGAAAGACAAATTGCTAACGTTAGCGAGCTGCGTTAGTCTCAAGGAAACAACAAAATGAAATTTATTTTCAAGCGCATTAAATTGATTGGCTCGTTTTGCAACATTTGTCCAGCAAAACTGATGATCTATATAAAATACAATTTAAATCAGCAGTAGCTTATTTTTTG
The DNA here is from genome assembly GCA_947846245.1 of Cerastoderma edule. Taxonomy (NCBI): domain Eukaryota; kingdom Metazoa; phylum Mollusca; class Bivalvia; order Cardiida; family Cardiidae; genus Cerastoderma; species Cerastoderma edule. Next base: position 36,284,515 of record OX401410.1, read on the forward strand.
TATAATCACTGGTATAATGTGTCTGAATGGGCTGTCATCAATGTATAAAATGGGCTTAATATTTTAATGGAATTACTTAAAGACTTCAGCATATTTTCGATCATAATTTTAGGCATTGTTTTCTATATAACAAAGAAAGCCATGTGTGCGTTGCAAGTAAGAAATGAGTAAATCTACAAATCAAAAGGAAAATAGTGGCCAAAGAGATAAAATGTGTTTTCAGAAGAATTAACATTGCCGAAAACATCACTTTTTCAAAGTGATTCCCCCTCAATTTCATGACGACATTTTGCATCCCTTTTTTCCAACATAATGGTTTTAGCATTGCAACATCTAACCAACAATAAAACAGCACAAATATCCTACACAACTAAAGAATATTTGAGAAACAATATTCTTCAGCAACTCTAAATAAATTAAATGCAATATACATGTACAAGGAACGGTTAGGAGAGGGCCAATCGCTAATGTTGTTATAACTTGTGGCCCAATACAATTTTAATTATACTTTTGCCCTTTTCATGTCTTCTTTAAATACCTATTTATCTGTTTGTTGTATAAATGTCTGGTAACTCATGTAGAAAGTATGCAATAAAATATGATTAAACTAAAGGAAGGTTACACAAAAAGTAAAAGACTTAAAATGAAACAAAGATTAAAAGTATTTCAAATATCAATAAATCGTGTAATATGTATACATACCGTGTTCAGCGGACACACACAGTACCAGCCATAGAACCCACACTAGTAGCTTCAGCGCCATGTAATCCATCGTACACGATCAAGTGTCTCTAGATGAACTGACAACCTCCAACACTGTGGACGCACGTTTAAACGCCATATAAATAGCCTCCTAGATTTTATCTGCCCCGTGATCGAACGTGAGAAACCATTGCCCCCTTCACCCCTCTTCTCTCCTCCCCATCAAATACCATTTCTCACCCTTTACCCATTATATGAAACCAATTCTAAATATCTAGTACTTTATCGGAGTCGTTCTATTGCAACTACCTTACTCCAAGTGGCCTCCGGGTTTGAAATAGACGTCGGAAATATGAAAAAATATGAGAATATCATAGCTGGGGTTTTGAAAATATTTCTTAGTCGTGCTAGAAAGTTTTGTAGACAAGAATGATTTCTTTATACGAACAATTTTCGTTTCCCTTGACTGAATATAATTTCAAATTTACAATAACTGTATTATTGTATCATTCAACCAAACAATTTTCAAAGAAAATCTAATGATGATGGCGGAGTCGTAGTGATATCCTGAACAGACCTCCGCTTGAAACAATCTTAACCCTAACGACATTTGACGATTGTGTTGCAGACGACTTCAGAAAACATTGTGGGAAAAGGGGAAATTGCTCGTTACGAGTAATTTTTCTATTTCCCACAAGGTTTTCTGCTCTATCAGAAGATTATATTCAAATTTCATCACATTTTGAAATGTCGTCTGCAAACCCTTTCAATTTGGGACAGTCGAAGATCTGTTGTTTGGGAAAGGGTCAAGTAATGTTCCCTTTGGAAGAAATAGTTGGCATGTCAATGCTCCCGGATCTGAACTAGTCCACATGATCGAGACCTCGATATCTCATTCATATTGTACCACATTTACAGCTTGGATCACCCGAGTTAAGATTCGAACTGGATGTGTTTTATTTTCACACTGAACTAACTTGTTATTGATACGGCCATCATCGACACTCCCAGGAATGCCATTGGGGGAAGGAAGCAACGCACTACTATTGTGTTTTGATCGGTACCCGAGAGAAAATCCGCGGAAAAAATCACCTTCCAGTGCAAAGCTTCCCGATCATTAGGGAAACATATGTAAATGTTTTGGGAAGGTTTTTTTCCGCACCGGCAAATCGACGAAGGGGCTTCAAGTGTATGACTTAGAAAGGGTTCGAACCTATAATTGGGCGCTCTATGTGTTTGGTATCTAGATGAGAAACCCCTTGGACTTTATCCATATGATGTTTCTTTCATTATTTTGTATATGTATTGTTTAAAATGACGATGTGTTGTATTTGTATAAGTCAAATAAAATTACTCTGATTCTCATTTGATAAAGTTTGACAAAAAATAAACCACGTGGTTTTATTACCCAAAGGCGAAATAACTGGTTTATTCTTTCAATGACTGTGAAACAACCCGAATAATAACATCGTTTGTTGTCATGTGACGTCACATCCACGGACGTTTGCATGGCGGCCATGATGGCCATCGTATGTATCTACCCAATTAATCTAAATCGCTAGCAGTCAGATGGAGTTATGGAGTTAAAACAATTGAAAACAATTTAACCCATTACCAAACAATTACGACATTTAACCACTTTGTTGGAGACGCCTCTAGAAAATACTGTGGGAAAATGAGAAATTGCTCGTAACGAGCAATTTCTCCATTTCCCACAATGTTTTCTGTCCTATCAGAAGATTATTTTCCAAATTCACAACATTTTGAAATGTCGTCTGCAAACTCTTTCATTTTTGGACAGTCGGAGTTTTTGTGTTTGGGAAAGGGTTAAGTGATAATATCTATATGATAATAATTTGGTTTTCATTAGTTATTCAAGACACCAACGTTTGGCATAACTTAATTATTAGACGCTTCTGAGAAGGATGAACCGTTTAGAGTCAAAGCTTATCCCATTTTGTTCCTATTTTTTTATTTTATTTTGAAAATATGATCAATAAAACTTAACCACCATTTTCTGATAGTAACTACTTTAATGACAGTAGGTGATGGCAATAATTGTGTCTAAATAGTACTGAAGAAGATGTAATTAAACCCCAAAGTTCTTTTTGCATACTCTTTTAAGGTATCTCGTCAGCAAACTCATCCCATTCTTCCCGGACGTTTCCAACATGACCACCAGATTAAACAAAATTTGAACGCCTAGTATAATGCATGAACGAATAAAAAAAAACTAGAATAAGAATAAATCGGGAGATCAAGACAGACAACCAAGTGACACACAGCTGGGAGAAAGTACATGTCCACCAATTATACTGACCAGATAACCCATCAAAAGAAGTCGGGTGTCCCCAGGGTTAATGTAAAACTAGTTTTCTCCATTAGTTGTTTCTTTGGTTGAACTCTTTTCCATTCACACTCGTTTAAAAAGAACCGTTGTAGTAGTTTTATGAAAATGTGGTAGAAAGAAGAGGAAATTCTCCTCCACACCAAAACGAATATGCTACGCGTAATTTACGTTTGGTTTATTCCTTTCACTTTGAGGTTTTCGACTTCAAATTACAACTAAATAGGCCTAAAGGCCTTAATCTTGATCCTAAACCTTTTCCTTGATACAAACAACCTTCTCATCGTTTATTTTCGATTGGCCCACATACATTTAGAATTTGAATTTCAACACTTTTCAACTTCATACCAGGATTTGACATACCTGCAGTAAGAGACATCAGAAGCCTTCCTGACTAAGAATAAGAAGAATAAGAAAGTGTGAAAGGCGAGTAATTTCCCCTTTAGTCATATTGATTTCTCAGCAATGATATATAAAAAGTGGTTTTTGTCGTATGATGTTGCCTTATTAGTCTATTAGAATTTATATTTTCTCTTTATTCTACTCTCCCACTATCATGGTGTGCGTATTATGCTTTATCTATAAACTATGGGACAATGCCAAATACCGAAAATCCTTGAACGTGATGGTAGTAATGCCTTCATTGTGTGCCAGTATGGATAATCGGGAGACGAAAAGCCAATTTCATGCCAAAAGCCAATTCAGAAAATTAGAAGTTTCATATTGTAATCGGTGAAAATGAAAAGAAAAAGTCATTTCAATTAACACTTTAGCACCTGCAGACGACATTTTTCACTTAAACCAGACGGCTTTAGAAACGTTTTGTAAACACGTGAAAAAACTTTTAGTTTTACGGTTGTGATATATGAATAGATTGAAAAAGGATTGTGACAAAAGGAGAGATTGCTTGTGACAAGCAATTTCTCATTTTGCACAATGCTGTTTTCAAGTCGTCTGCTGCATGACGTAAAAAATGTGGCGTGAGGTGGAAATGTGTGTTTTCCTTTTCATTAATATCTACAAACATTTAAACAAGCAATGAATGCATGATCAAAATGTATGAGTTCCACAGCATTCCAATAGCATCTCGAATAAAAACAAGGCAGCAAGGCACGTGACAAGCTCGTGTCAACTTTATGATAAACCACGTCTTGACATGTTTATAACGTGTACAGATGAATAAATTAGATCTGGAAATACGCAATGCATACCAAGGCGTTGTTATGATTTTATCAATGCTATGTAATTTGTTTAACAACATTCCTCATGAAGCATGAAGCGGTGTCATTTGTCTCACACCTTTTAACCCTTTACCAAACGTTAAATTTTCGACTGTCCCAAATTGGAAGAGTTTGCAGACGATATTTCAAAATGTGATGAAAATAAAAAAAAAAATCTTCTCGGGCGGAAAGCGTTGTAGGAAAAGGACAAATTGCTCGTTAAAACCGATTTTTCCTTTTCCCACAATGTATTCTAGAGTTGCCTGCAACAAACTGATTAAAAGACGTTATTGTTTGGTCATGAGTTGACACTGCCTCAGGGCTTGCAGCTTCTGCTTCGCATAGGTCCATAGGGCTGGGTGATTAATTTCCCTTTTCTTTGACCATGTATTCATATATGTTGTATATGCACAGGTCAATATCATAAAGAAATGACTTATATTATCTTACCTTATATTATATGTTATTATATTATTAAAGACTTTGTTGGAAGTTCCTGTTTTAAAAGGTTCGCACGAACAAGTAAAGCTATTTAGCCCTTTATTATAATGCTGAAACCTACCACATGCTTATGCAAGCAGGTTAGACCCAAGACATACGCCAAGTAAATTGGCTGCTGGCCTATGATTTAACATGTTTTCTACTCTGAATATCTTTATTCATCAAAATTAAGCAGATGTTTAAGGTTTTGGAATGTAGACGACACAAAGATTTGTTTTTAGAAAATTAACCTGCATTCCAAGGGTTAAGGTGTCGTATAAAGTGTACCATATTTTAATGTTTCTACACTTAATACAGCAACATTGATATATGTAACATATTCATATGTCTTTGCATTACGCATATACACTTACTTTAATCTTTTTTGTATTATTTCTTTAAAGAAATTACCAAACTGAATAAATACATTGTTCAAAACTGACATTTTATGAGTGTAGATAAAAAGCGTGGTTAGTATAGTGTGAACCGATTCATCGGATACTTTATTTAATAAAAATTGTCATTTAGCCTATGTTTGAATTTATCTGCCAAGAACATTTACCAAAAGACCTAATATACATGTTTATCAAGTCTTTAATTTAACAAAGAATGTATTAAGTCGTCCAGAGCAGATAATTGCTGAAGAAAGTATCAATTGGTTGATTATAAACGCTTTAAGAAAATTAAGACAACACATGTTAATCTAGTCTTGTTAAAAGGTTGCCTTCTTTGTATTTGTTGTATTGTTTCTTTGTTTCATTGTTATTTCATTGTGACGTTCAATATGTGTTTAAATGTACTAATATTTTGAAATGGCCTAAGGCGATGAATGATTACACTGATACACTTTGAAGTTGGGTAATGCTATACAGGTAACATGCTGGCACCTTGGGGCAATCAGATAATTACTGTGCTAATTGTAATGGCAAATATGTGAAAATGTAAACATGTTTATATAAACCATTCTTCTCACAGGTGCGTGTTTCTTGCGAACTGTCTGAATCATTTATACTGTTTTCCAAAATAAAGACAGCTTGGCAAACATAACAGCATAGCGAGAGTTAAACAATTGTAAAAGAGTTATTTTATTTTTTACCTTATTGGTTTCTGTTAGATATTAACAAATTGCGCAGTGCTAGATATTCTTAGACATTTTTTCACTTTCGAAGAGGTGTTTTGATATTTTGTATCTTTGGTTACTTGCTAAAGCGAATAAATAAAACACAACTTAATACATAAATCCCTAATTCACTCATTTTTTTGCATCAATTCACTCATCGAATTTGCCACCTTTCTTCTTTTTCTGAATATGCGGTATTTATTTTCTTATCCATGTGTAAATAGAATCATCATTTAGATCTATATCTGCAATAATGGCATGATGTCACATGTCATTTACTTAATGATAACCACTTTGGACCAGTTTATTGCAAACAACGTTGGAAAACATTGTGGGGAAAAGGAGAAATTCCTCGTAACGAGCAATTTCTCCTTTATCCCACAATATTTTCTGCTCTTTCAGGAGAGTATTTTTCAATTTCATTACATTTTATAATGTCGTCTGCAAACTCTTTCAATTTGGGACAGACGAAAGTTTGTCGTTTGGTAAAGGGTCAATCATCTTGCAAGCTTATTTTAGTCCACTAGTTGATTTCCACTGGCCGTTCTCGCATACCATTTATAGCCAATTCAATAGTGTGTACATCCCTTAACGTACTTCATTCGGAACACCTCGGCCATTTCTTAAAATAATCTCGGAGGTAATGAGCCATTTTTTGAAAGTAGGTCAGCAACGAAGGGCCAATCGTATCAACTCGGCAATCCCCGTCACTAATCGGGGATTGCCGAAAAGAGCTGATTGTCAAAATATGAAACAATGATGTGTTGATATGATCATCTTTAATGAAAAGGGTAAAGAAAAACATTCAATTGTGATATATAACCAATTTGTGTGTATTTAAATACATATTTAGTGCCTGTGTGCATTTTGCGTTAGCCGCCGGAAATAAGGTGAATTACCCCAGGATTTCTGGTGTATTCATGTACTGCCTACGAGGTATATCTACCGACTTGTTACGGGGATTGCCGAGTAGATACGATTGAACGTACTTAAGTGCCTAGTTAGAACCTCGGTTCAGCCTTTGTTTCTTTCGCTGAAATACTGCTTTACTATACTTATAAGTAACATTCAGTTTACTACGTTGTAATGTTTTCTATTGGTCTATAAACATGTTGCATTTGAGTTTATTTTAAAAAAATAATTGTTGAATGACAATATGAAAAAAGAAAGAAATATTCAATAAAGTTGATTTGATTTGAAAAAACTTAAGAAAAAAATAAAACCGCCGTAAATTACCCGGGATCAAACATCATGATCACAGGTAGGCTAAGATACCTTTTTCATATAACAACTTACGCATGTTTGATATTGAAATCAAACAATTCGGACTATCATAATAAAATACGCTACTGCACGTCAATGTTTACTATTTTCTCTGAAAAGAGAAAGATATTGTTACAAACGGGCTGCTGAATCGCTCTTAACAAGGTTTTGTATAATTGCGATTGGATTTGATTGATTGGTGCATGCAAGTTAATGTTATGCATCGCATCGACGTAAATTGATATTTTGTGAAGACTCGCAATAGAGAGAGAGACAGAAGTCCGAAAACATTGCTGTCTCGTGGGACATTATCCGTATAGAAACAGCCGAAGACTAAAATGGAGGGCTCCCATTTGATAGTTTAAGTGAAGCAAGTTCTTTAATAGTGACTACAGAGACATGTGAAACGCATCAGTTCCTTAAATCATCAAATCCGCCAAAGATATGACGACATGCCGTAGTATAACTTATAAGAAATATCGGATTATAGAATTTCCTTACATCCGTGAACAAGCGGATTTAACAAAGTCATTCTAGATAGATCGAACGCTATGGATTATAAACTCTAAAACCTGCACCAACCTGTGAATTAGATTGAGAATATGTTTAAGTCGCGTCAATAATCGACTGAAGAAATGTAATATTTTAATCAGCTTTATTTTAACCAGCATTGAGGAAGTGGGTTCGTTTTTGATGAATAGATAAATAAATGAAATTTAGGTTTGATGGTCACAGGGTGATGATACCACTTATTTGTCGGAACATTTTGATATTGACAAGGTCATTTCAATCGTTGGCATCTTATCCCAGTTTTTCTCTATATAAAAGAATTTGATTTAGTTGAATTGCTAATTGTCATTTATTTGAAATAATAAATGACCACGGACAGACCTTATCTTATAATGTATTTTTGTCTTATTCATCAAAACTATGTGCAAAGACTGAGCTTAGTAAAGTCTGTCTCACGGACTTTAAATCTTGTTGCTCGTTTTGTTTTGGAGTAATGAATACCTTGCTGTTTTACCAAGGAATTATGGGAACCATAGCTAATTATCACCCTGATGGGAACTCCTCTCAGTGTGACATTGGTATAAACATAAGAATAGGGAAAAAGTAACCAAACATACGTGCATTCCTTTCATTTTAATAATGAATCACCATTATTGGATTCGATGTACAACTACTTTATTCAGCCGACAACTTGTGCAATGGCAGTGTTTGAAAGCAAGAATCCAGAAAAGGAGTTGTAATGATCAGCATGTAGCCATCGATCGGTGTCAACGGTACGCACTGCTACCTCGTCCCCCTGCGACAGATTAAAGATGGCGGTCTGACTCGTAGTTTCGTATATACTTCCACCGTCGGTGTACATCCGCGACATAAACTTGCCGTTAACTGCGTACTCAAAGCGGATGCTCTGCTGGTTCATAAATATCGTGACTGAGAACACGTATATTCCGGACACCGGAGCGAAGAAGACGCCGGAAACTGCGTGGTAGCCATTGCCAACGTTGGTGATGACGTTGTCGAACGGAATTGATTGGTAGTGTCCAAGGTGGTACGTGTGGCTGGTCATCGTTGCGAAGAAAGCTACAGGCATCCCTTCATCGATCTGGCTGACTTCTTGAGAATGACCTTTCGTTGGTTGTTCACCTCCTAGAAATACATGGAGATTTATTGTCAATGTGGATATAATATTGAATAAATTTGTCGAAAGTTGTTATAATTCAGAGTTAAAATCTCCCAGCGTGCCAAAGAATGAAGCCGCTGCTGCTATTGTTTTTAGGATTTAATTATGACGTAGCCGAGCATTCACCGAACACCTCCAACACAAGAAGCGGTAACTCTACCCCTGGGCCTTAACGGATGTTATATCTCATTCTAAGGGTTAGACTCGATAGCTAAAGGCGTGTTTCTGTACTATTCCAAGAACACAACAATGCTCAGAAAATGTCACAAGGCTAGTCGCGTAGCTGCATATACACAAATAAGTGGTTGAATGTACATGATTCTGACAACAAAAAAATCATATTGCCTGACTATAGCGTTTCCTCGCTAATTTCGGTACCAAAAATCTGATTACTTGAGAACTACATGAATGACGCTGAAATCGCCTAGAATGCACCATTATCTTCAACAGTTTCCGTCGGAACATGCCCCGGACCCCTAGCTTAATCCTGAATCAATATCCACGGAGGACTAACTACGCACCTAAAGGAAGGTCGTTGAAAAACTGTGAGTTTTTGACAGTAGATTAGAAGATTAGTGGCGACTTACTATAGGTACACGTTATAAAAGGTTAATATTGATTGAGTCGATGAATTTTGTTGGAATGTTTTGATAAGTTTGCCTACCTAGATATATCTCTTCTTCATGATCTCCAAATGGGATGCCCGTATGAGAATCGGTTTCTCCTATTCGACCAATGGCCGCTGGCTCTGGTTCTGACTGTGCTTGTGCGACATCTCCAATATGTTCAGCATCTACGGTCGGTAGTTGGACTGCCTCATTGTCACCGTTATTGTGTTGTTTTACGGCACTACCTTGCGATGAACCAATCAAAACAGCGACTGTCTGCGTGAGTGTTTGTACACGGCGCTCCAAAACTTCGATAAGACCAGCATGCGTCGCGTCACGCTTTTTGAGAATATCAGTTTCCGTCTGGATGCCGTCATTCTGCTTGCGAATCGTTTCATACAGGGATTCTCTCTGTACGTACGCACGTTCACGCTCCTCAAGAACTGCTATACGACGGGCTTGTAGTTTGTCACATTCAATAAGACGTTTTACCTCGTCTAACACGGCGAGATTCTGTTGGCGAATCTCGTCTAGTTCAATCTGCTGTCTGCGATCTCGCCCTTCCATCTCTTCCATACGATTCTCCACATCACGTGAGTGATTGGTACCAACCGGATCTCCAAGAACATATGTACATAGTAATTAAACCGAAACAATCAGCCTTAAGCACGCCATTTTTCGTCGCTTGAATAGCGTTGAATGTGGACCAAAAACTGATAAGGGATAGCTGAATACGTCATACAAAGAGATATGGTTAAATGAGGACAATTGATAAGGAGTGGAAATATAAATCGTACATGACATTGCCAAATTAACTTGACCGAGATAACGATAACGGCAAGATATAATGGAGACCGGTTTTCTAATTTCTGCTATAGACATATCGAGGGTTCAGTGCAAGACTATAGTAACGGCTTCATGTTATGAAGCACTACTTATAGTCTTGCACTGAACCCTCGATATGAGAAATGACGACACTAGCCTTCTTTGTGATTTTATTTGTGGATTCATGCTTTTTAATTTCAATCAATATTCGAGTTTTTGTCGATGGTCGTGTTACTGTATTTTGTTCCGAATTTCCACATGGCTTGACGCTTTTCCAATTACAATGTAATGTAGAGACCGTAGAGGGACAAAACACACTATGAAATATGAATTCAATTGATTCAAAGATAGTTCACATGTATTTGTACAAGTCAAATAAAATCATTCTGATTCTAATTCCTAATCCGTCTCTCGGCCTCCATGGATAGTTATAAGTAGTAATTAATCAAAATCTTGTGATTCCAAAAACATATCATATGCTTTACGCTTCTTTACCTCGGGAAAGGGGGGGGGGGGGTGCACAATAAAAAGAATCAATTAATTATCTAAATATAGTTTCGTTAAAACATGCTCTTAGTATACGAAAGCGCAAAACACATAACATAAGCAATTATATCTATTCGAAGAAACATAATAGATACTTTATACAATACAATATGTTTTATTCGTATTAAAGGCCTCTGACCCAATATACATACAATTCATCAATTTTGGGTAACAAAGGAGTGGTTTAACATTTGAGCTCTCTAAAAAACAAAAATATCTCGTTATGACGTCGTCATTTATAAACATGGGTAAAGCAGTTAATGCATCAATAAACAAATCATATTATCTTGAAAAGAAAAGGAGGGTATATACTTAGAACAACTGACCCTTCTGAAAAGGCATAATTTTCTCTTTTTGTTTGATAAAAAAAAAAACATTGTTACAGAAGGAGAACTAGCCCATTGTGAGAAAATTCTCTTTTTGTCGAAGTGAATTATTATGCAATCAAAGTAAGCGAATTTGCAGTCATGGGTTAAAGCATATCATGACAAACACTTCAATGCAATGAAAATACAAACACGACCCACAAAAATTATCTTGACAGTCATGATAATGCGCACGAGTACGTGGAAATAATTTCCTTATTTTGATGGATAGAACACATTGTTACAGAGGGAGAAATGGCTCTCTGTGAAAACATCTTCTTCTGTCACAACGGATTATTATGTAATGAAAGCAAGCAAATTTGGAGCCATGGATTAATGCATAACATCAATTAACTTCATTTCGATATGGTTTTGCAAAAATAAGCGTACCAGAAAAAGAAATTTAAGCATATTATAACACAATGCACAACCCACAAATATCTTCTTGAACGGCATAACAATGCACAATAGTTCGCAACAATAATTTCCTCATCTCGATGGATAGCAACCATTGCTACAGAAGGAGAAATAGTTCATTGTGAAAAACTTCTCCTTCTGTCGCAGTGGATGGAATCAAAGCAAGCACATTTGGAGCCATTTGTTAATACATACCATCAACAAACCTCATACCATTATGGCTTTGAGAAAAAAAAGAGTAATAAAAATAAAAACATATCATAACACAAAATATAATGCAATGAAAAGACGAATATGACCCACAAATATCATCTTGAGAGTCATGATAATGCAAACTAATACATACAATATTTGATTAAGCAAGTGTCGCTATCGTTAACTGATTTTTTCTTATTTGAAATGCAATGTGAATGAATTTTGATACCTTGTGTATCAAGTCAGAGTCTTTACTAGACATTAACATGATAAAAGTATTCTTATCTCTACGGTTTACAATGATGTTTCCTAAGATGTCTTTTCTTGATCGGATATGCCAAATTCATATAGAGGTAAGTTCCGGGAATAAGCAGTGATTTATAGTTTCTATACGAGTCGGCTTTAGAATTATTTTCAAGGGATTCATACCATTTTAGCAGATAATTGTCACTAAGCCTACGTTTGAGAGTTGAAAGAAAAATAGTGCGGCTCCCAACACCTTGTGCAATCCAAACATAACCAATGCCTAACGAAAAAAGAAGATTTTTCATATGACCTCAAGGACGCTTACCTTTAACATCGGAACGCAAACGTTTGACTGCTTATCCATCGGTCAATATAAGTCTAGTACTGACCAATCAGTAACCGGATATTTGAATTTGTTACATGATGAATTGTAGCCAAAGAATTACAAGAAGTCGAATATTAGGTTGTTTCTAAAATAATGTAAATCACCAGGGTGGACAAGATATGCACGTAAAATCATCAAAAAGCGAAACAAATCACGTGATCAAAAAGCGAAACAAATCACGTGATCTTCGTCATACCAAAGTTGATATTGTAGGACAGTCGTTATTTGCCAGATTTTCTTCCGTCGCATTGTTTGATGAACGGAATAAAAGTAGCCAACGTCGAAACTACTACGGAAATTGTCCTACATCATCATCTTTCATTCAATTACCCAAAACAACATGTATGTATACTTAAAACAATTCGGTACAGCTCACAATCAAAGCGCTTTAAATAAGAATTAAATGTCGTACTAGAAATTGTTCAAGCGGAGGTTCTAACAAGGTACCCAAGTACCTTAAGGGTGTACACACTATTGAATTTGCTATAAATGGTATGCGAGAACAGAACAGTTGAAATCAACTAGTGGACTCAATCATTCTTGTAAGATGATTGACCCTTTACCAAACTACAAACCTTCGTCTGTCCCAAATTGACAGGAAATAGGCCCTACACAGCAGTCATACCATCAACCACTTCTAAAGACGGAACATGTATATGACAACCCATTCAAAACAACTCATCCTTCTAAAAAGAGTTGCAGATATGTAAAAAAAGAAGAGCATATCACCATAACCCTTAGAATGCCGAGTATTTTCTAAAAACAGATTTGCGTGTCGTCTGCTTTCCAAAACCTTAAATATCGACTTAATTTGGATGAATAATATGCACGAAGCAAACAGGTTAGATCACAGGCCAGCCGTCAATTTACTTGGAGGCGGGCCTATGTCCAACCTGTTTACATCAGCATGAAGTCAGTTCCAGCACTATAAGGGTTAAGGCTGGTTTTTCACAGAAGTGAGTAAAATATTAAATGAAGTAATGGAAAGCAATGAGGTGTTAAGTTAATCTTATATTAAGATGCAGTTTTGAAAAAACTCACAGCTATGTGAACCAACTAATTTATTTATGTCATTATCTTCCTCTTTATAGAATGTCATTTACAAACCACTTCTAAGATCACGGCTGATATAAGGCGCCAAGGTCAAGCATAAACGCATGCTAGAAAGCTATGTATAAATGCCAATTCATTTGAAATCATTGAGAACTGTAAGTTCTGTCCAAGTGCCATTTACAAGTATCGTGGAAGCATATGTTATTGCATCGAAATCGTTCATAATTTGAATAATAGCTCAATACCAAATGATATTGTTTATAAATATGACGAAGAAACGCGGTTTCAATGTGTAATGCCCATAAAATTAATTCAATTGTCCGATAACACACAAAACAATTAAGTCAACGTTGTACCTTCACTAAAGCCATTTCTTATTTCATCTTTGGACGGTCTTGTTCAATTGTATTTTAAAACGACCTTTATGTTAACATTTATATATTCATTCAGATGTTTTTTTCTACTTCTTGTACAATATTTCTTTTTCGTTTATTGTCGACATATTGCTAGATTCAGCTTAAAGATCAGACATATTGCAATCACGTTTTTGCCATGTATAAGTTTGAACATTGTGGTGTAGTCCTTTGTCTGTCATGGCAGACACTTTGCTACACTATCACTCTGATGGGAACTTCTCTCAGTTTGACGTAGGCATAAACATAAGGTTAGGGAAAAAGTAACAAAACATACGTGCATTCCTTTCATTTTAATAATGAATCACCAACATTGGTTACAAGATACAACGTACTTTGATCAGCCGACAACTTGTGCAATGGCAGTGTTTGAAAGCAAGAATCCAGAAAAGGAGTTGTAGTGGGCAGCATGTAGCCATCGATCGGTGTCAACGTTACGCACTGCTACCTCGTCCCCCTGCGACAGATTAAAGATGGCGGTCTGACTCGTAGTTTCGTATTTACTTCCACCGTCGGTGTACATCCGCGACATAAACTTGCCGTTAACTGCGTACTCAAAGTGGGCGCTCTGCTGGTTCATAAATATAGTGACTGAGAACACGTATATTCCGGACACCGGAGCGAAGAAGACGCCGGAAACTACGTGGTAGCCATTGCCAACGTTGGTGATGACGTTGTCGAACGGAATTGATTGGTAGTGTCCAAGGTGGTACGTGTGGTTGGTCATCGTGGCAAAGAAAGCTACAGGCATCCCTTCATCGATCTGTCGGCCTTCTTGAGAATGTCCTTTCATTGGTTGTTCACCTCCTAGAAACACATAGATATTTAGAAGTCTTTAATTTGACCAAATATATAACATACGATAAGGGTGATAGTAAAAACAACATTTGTAACAAACCAAGCAAATAAACCTCTCAAAGACGCAAACACATCCGATCAGTGAAAAACACTGTCGTAAACTGAATGGTTGTGTTGTGTATATATATATATATATATATATATATATATATATATATATATATATATATATACTGCATAATCTTCTCAAACAATGCATTAGGTTCCTTATTTGCATAAACGATTAACGAACGTTTCATAACTTCCTCTTCCGAGAAGACTCGTCCCGAGTCTTGGCCATTGGGAAACACGTGAGGAATCCCACCGCTGCCACCAATGTAACGAACCGAGCAAATAAACCTCTCAAAGACACAAACACATCCGATCAGTGAAAGACACTGTCGTACACTGAACGGTTGTGTTGTCTTTATATATATATGCATTAGGTTCCTAATATGCATATGCATTAGTTTCCTAATTTGCATAAACGTTCAACGAACGTTACATATTCACTTTTTGTCAATGTGGGTATAATATTGAAAACATTTGTCGAAAGCTGTTATAATTCAGAGTTTTACTCTCCCGGTATGCCATGGAGGGAAGCCAACGCTGCCATTGTTTATTGGTTTTAGAAATGACGAAGCCGGGTATTCACCGACAATCTCCCACACAAGAAGCGGGAACTCCACCCCAGGGCTTGCACAGTTGCTATGGCAAAATGTAAGGGTTATTCTCGATGCCTAAGGGTTTGTTTCTGTACTTTACCAAAATAAGACTATGTTCACACCAATGCTTTCAGGTAAAGTCATAAGGCAAGTCGTCGAAAACAGTTCGATTTTTGATCATGGGCGACTTCCTTCAATGGCCATTTGGGTTATAAGAAAGTAATAACGTTTGGAAAAAACCAGGTCTTTGCGAAGAAAGATTACGACACTTTCTGATTTTGGGAACACCTAAATGAATTTAACATACTATTGAAACAACCCAATTCCATAAGAAAATTGTCTACTTATGCGTTGTAATTGGTAAAAATTGAGTCGATATTATTCGATGAATTTTTTAAACATGTATACCTACCTAGATATATCTCCTCTGCATGATCTCCAAATCGGATGCCCGTATGAACACCTGTTTCTCCTATTCCACCAATGGCCGCTGTCTCTGGTTTTGACTGTGCTTGGGCAACATCTCCAATATGTTCAGCATCTAAGGTTGGTAGTTGGACCGCCTTGATGTTACCTGTTAGGTGTTGTTTTACGGCACCACCCTGCGAGGAACCAATCAAAACAGCGACTGTCTGGGTGAGTGTTTGTACACGGCGCTCCAAAACTTCGATACGACCAGCATGCATCGCGTCACGCTTTTTGAGAATATCAACTTCCGCCTGGATGCCGTCACTCTGCTTGCGAATCGTTTCATACTGGGATTCTATCTGTACGTACGCATGTTCACGTTCCTCAAGAACTGCTATACGACGGGTGTGTTGTTTGTCTTGTTCAATAAGACGTTTTACCTCGTCTAACACGGCGAGATTCTGTTGGCGAATCTCGTCTAGTTCGATCTGTTGTCTGCGATCTCGTCCTTCCATCTCTTCCATACGACTCTCCATTTCACGTGATGGATGGATACCAACCGGATCTCCAAGAACATTTGTACATAGCAACGAAGCCGAAACAATCAGCGCTAGGCACGTCATTTTTCGTCGCTAGAATAGCGTTGAATGTGGACCAGAAACTGATAAGGGATAGCTGAATACGTCATACAAAGAGATATGGTTAAATAAGGACAATTGATAAGGATTGGAAGTATATATCGTACATGACATTGCCAAATGACATTGGCCGAGATAACGGTAACAACAAGATCTAATGGAGACCGGTTTTCTAATTTCTGCTATAAAGTTTATAAACATATTGAGTGTTCAGTGCAAGTCTATAGTAGGTGCGTCATGTCATTCCCCGATATGAGAAATGACGACAAAAAAAGTTAACCTTTTTGTGATTTTTCGAATTCATGCTTTTTAATTTTGATATTTGACTTTTTGGTGATAACGGTGTATTTTGTGCCGAACTTCTACGTTAATTAACATATTTCCAATTACAATGTGATAAACAGACTGTAGAGGGATAAAGCACACCATATAATATGAATTCAATTGATCAAAGATTTCACACGTCTCTTGGCCTCGTTTCCTTGGATAGTTATAAGTAGTAATTAATCAAAATCTTACGATTTCATAAACATATCATATGCTATACGCTTCTTTACCTCGAGAAAGGGGGTACAAAAATAAAAAGAATCAATTAATTATCAAAATATAGATTTATTAAAATATGCTCTTAGTATACGAAAGCGCAAAACACAAAACATTAACATTTATATCAATTCGAATAAACATAACACATACTTTTTATGACCTTAAGGTCACAAACCCTTAACATCAAAACGCAAACGTTTGACTGCTTACCCATTGGTCAATATTTTTGGTAAATATTCGTGTAACGTGTATCGGGTCCCTCTCGGAGTAAAGCCACCGTTGGTCACCCTTCCAGATACTAACCACTTAGTAAGTTGCTTAACTTCGAGAGAAAGCCAACCACTCTTCTGAATCACCCATAAAGGCCGGCTTCCACAGCGAGACTATAGTGGTATTTATACATAAACCCTATTACCGTCACATTTCTCCCACCTTTCTCTTGACTTCGTCCCGAAGTCACAAGTGTCACAGAGGCAAACAGGACAGTTACCGACTTTATACAATTCAAGAAGGTACTACTGACACTATTAGCACTGCTTCAAAGCAGAAACAAGGATCGAGAACATGCGACACACAACTAAGGGTACGGGAATGACGGTGATATCAAACCAAATCCCACCGCTGCCACCAATTTTGTAGCGTGTATCGGGTCCCTCTCGGAGTAAAGCCACCGTGTGTTACCCATCCAGGTACTAACCACTTAGTACGTTGCTCAACTTCGAGAGAAAGCCAGACACTCTACCGAATTACCCATAAAAGCCGGCTTCCACAGCGAGACTGTAGAAGTGGTATTTATACGTAAACCCTTTTACCGTCACAGTAAATATTCGTATGAGTCTAGTACTGACTAATCAGTAGCTATATTTCGGAGTTCGTCACGATAAAATATAGCCAAAACCTTATCAGAAGTCGAATCTTAGGTTGTTTCTAAGATAATGTAAATCAACAGCGTTGTCAAAATATTCACGAACCACGTGGTCTTTGTCATCTAAAAGTCGATATTGTAGGACACTCGTTAATCGCGAAATGTTCTGCTGTTGCATTGTTTTGATAAATGGTGCCGATACAGCCAAGTGTCTGATATTTTGAGGGTATTGTTTAACACCATCGGGCCATTTACTTATGCTACGTATCAGCTTTTCATTACACCCAATTAAACCGTTCTCGCCCTAACTCTTTGATACCCGAATAAAACGCATTTACTGCAGTGGACTTAAGAAACCATCGTGACAAAGGAATAAATTGCTCTGAATGAGTAATTCATTCCTTTGTCACAATGGTTTCTATCCAAAACCTCATCACATTTGTTTTGTCTCCATGGCATCATTTGTGGTCCAGTGTCGCTTTATATTTGATCCGTTGAAAAGTCCCTTTTGGATGACTGATTAAAACAGGACTCGGTTAACGATTATACCGACCATGCGCTTTTGTTTTGAAGAACTTCATAATTAACTTTATCCTGTCACTAATGCCTTTTTGTTGCCATGTAACATTTGTGATATCCGGCACTAACCATATATCACACATTCACGTATGAAATCATGACGTCATATGTACGTCATAACAAATGACGTCATGTGTGCATAATTTTCTATTTGTTTTCTAACCTTTATTGCCTTTTATTTTCTATTCTGTTTTCAGTTTGTTTGTAAAAAAGAATACATAAAGGTAACAGGATATTTAGAATAGATGGTTGGTGTCTGAATGGGAAAAGTTATCGGGCTCGTCTTCGGATTATTATCCGGTGAGCCGAAGTCCTATGCCTTGCCCGATAACATTTCCGACTCACGACACCAACCATCTATTCTCTATATAATGCAATTTCATTTATGACAGATTAGAGTCTCTACCACACAATGTTCTAACTCATACCTAATAACAAAGTAATTGCAACATGTAAAATCTTTAAGGTGAATTGGAGCAATATGTCGATTTATTTTTGCTAATAAGTAACAATAAACGAAAAAAAAAATTGTAAAAAAGAAAAGATAAACATCTGAATGAATATATAGATCTATACATGTTTACAAAAAGGTAGTTTTATAATACAATCGAACATGACAGTCAAAAGATGAAATAAGAAATGTCTTTTACCAGTGAAGGTACAACGTTGACTTAATTGTTTTGTGTGTTATAGGACACTTGAATCAATTTTATATTACACATGGCAACCGCGTTTCTTTGTCATATTTATAATCAATATTAGTTGCTATGACACTGTTATTCACATCATCAAAAGGATTGCTTTGAAAACAATTAAGATAAAGATTTTGATTCACTAACATATGCTTCCACGACACTTGTTAATGGCACTTGGACAGAACTTACAGTTCTCAATGATTTTAAATGAACTGACATTCATACATAGCTTTATAGCATGCATTTATGCTTGACTTTTGGCGCCTTAGATCAACAGTGATCCTAGAAGTGGTTAGTAATTGACATTCTATAAAGAGGAAGATAATGACATAGATAAATTCTTTGGTTCACATAGCTGTGAGTATTTTTCTGCATCAAAACTGCATCTTCATATAAGATTAACTTAACACCTCATTGTTTTCAATCACTCCATTTAGTAATTAACTCATATCTGTGCAAAAAAAAACACCTTTAACCCTTATAGTGCTGGAACTGACTTCATTCTTATGTAAACCGGTTGGACCAGGGCCCGCCTCCAAGTAAATTGGCGGCTAGCCTGGGATCTAACATGTGTTCTCTGAGCATATTTCTCATCCATATTAAGCAGATATGTAAGGTTTTGGAAAGCAGACGACACATAAATCTGTTTTAATTACTCGGCATTCTAAGGGTTAAGGAAATATGCTCTGTTTTAAATATTTTCGACCTTATTTAGAAGGGTAGGTTGTTTAATCCCTGTGTAAGGGCTATTTCCCGTTAAAAGGGTTGTCATATACATGTTCCGTCTTAAGAAGGTTTGTTTGTAAGATTGCTGTGAAGGTGCTATTTCCCGTCAGAAGGGTTGTCATATACATGTTCCGTCTTAAGAAGGTTTGTTTGTAAGATTGCTGTGAAGGTGCTATTTCCCGTCAGAAGGGTTGTCATATACGTGTTCCGTCTTTGGAAGCTCCACCGTCTCCTCGTCTAACTTAGCGTAGGCGAGGGATCTGTCGTTTTGGGCCGCTGAAACAGACGAATAGTGTACGATATCAACTGGAATCCATGACGTTTCCAATACGGTCCACATTCCAAGTTAATAGGACATCGGATATATTGCTGATTGACAGGCGGTATACGAGCGGTTCTTCCCGTTACTTGAATGGGTTGATATGGCTATCCAATGATGGGAGAGCCACTATGCACCAGCCAGCCAATGAATACCATTCATTACATGCATCTTTTCTTTATATAAACAATTTGCAGAACAGTTTTCATTTATAAATCGTCGATTTGTGATCTCATTCGAATTCTTACGATGCAACATTATAAGTAATACGTTTTATAAAGTGTCACACTTTCAAAGGACAACCAGGAAATGTTTCCAAGGTTGGACTTTATTTCGTTAATTTCTGTTACCCCTGCAACGAGAATGAATGACCTTGGTTTGACTATCGGTGTAGTTGTTAGCATTTCGATACGATCCGTGTCCGTTATGAAGACTGTGCAAATCTACAACGATGAACTAAAGTAACATTGTCTTGACATTTTCATATTTGTCGTCTTTTTATATTAAATTTTCAGAGAATAAACATGTTACCTTCAATGGGCATCCCATCCCCCGCATATCTCGGATTCTCGAAAGTCGTGCCGTTGATTGGCGCCTGATTCTTAGACCCAATCAAGCGTCCAGTTCTGCAAAAAGGACATTGATAAAGAGACGATGTGTTAAAAAGTTTACGCGTATAAACAATTCAACTTCAAGTTGAACAATAAAAGATTAATTTTAAAGTTCAAGGTTAAACAGTTTAAGTTCAAGGTTAAACATCGAAAGTTTAAAGTTAAACAAAGAAAGTTCAAATTTCAACAATAAAAGTAGAACTTTTAACAGTTTCAATCCAAGTTGCAATAATTAAAGTTCAAGTTTAAACAAGTCAAGTTTAAGATTCAATAACTAAAGTTTGGGTTTTACAATTAAAGTTCACGGTTATAAAACTAAACTGGAACTTAAAACAGTGTTTTATTTCATCCTATAAACCACTTGGTGTGTATGATGTTTCGATACATCTAGATCACGTGGTGAACCATAGAAACTTGATGGTTGGTGTTGTGATGAGAAATGTAATCAGGCATGGCGTAATAATACTATCCGATGAGCCATAGGCTCAATCTTTCCTGTTCAATGACACCAACCATCTATTCTATTTATCCTGTTTCCTGCAAGGATTAAAAAAAGATAACCAAACAAAAACAAAAATAAAAAAAACACGACGGAAGTCATGCCAAACAGAAAATAAATACTGACAGGTGCCCGTACCGATCACGTGACCTAATGACGAATATCAGAAATGCTTTACGACCTCCTGTTATCGGTCCGTAAATTGCCCTGGTGACAGGATAAATACTATTACGTTACCTGTAGAGAAAGAAGAGTAGGATGAGGATGAGAATGATTATAAGGGCTGCTCCGACGCCAACACCAATGGCAACGTCGTTAGTCGCGCTCGCTGCTGCAACGGGTATCACTGAAATAAAGAGTCGTTCATGGAGGGATGGTTTGTGACAGAAACTCATATTAAAATCCTTTACCATTACGAATTTCTAATTAAAAGTTGCAATATTCAGTCTCAGTATGTTTGCTTTAAAACTGGTTTCCTCTTGAAAGTATATTTCAAAACTGGCTACTTCAAAGTGGTAGGACGCTGCATCCAGTTTTGATATAGTTTACAAGACTTTAAGGAATCACTTCAAAACTACTCTGGGAGATGATAATGATCATCTTCTTAAGTGACTTTTTGATATTGCCTCCTCACGTAGAACAGTTTTCAAGAAACGAATTAAGACTAGACATGTCTTTAATGGGGGATTTTGAAATTTGCTGATGAGCACTACTATGGCTTTCAATCAAACCATATAGTGATAATTATAATACATAAATTATCCGTTGAGCCTAATTTCGCATGCATGTTTGTTGGCGGATTATGTACTTACTTCAAAACATAATATTATGAATTTTCATCTCGTATGATAAAATTTCGAATAACTTTATTATTACTTAGTTTGTCAATTACGAGTGAGTTTAAAATTTGTAATTAACCGGGAAGTAGGAGTTGATAAATATTTTGACTTGTCGGTATGTTTTCTAGCTAAATTGGGCTTAGATAATTATCTAAGTGAGGTTTTGAAATCTGCTGATGAGCTGTTTTTGCTTTTAAAGAGGGATATATTGTGACTACAATTCATATAACAACAAATGAATGCCACACCATGGCAAGGAAGACGCCCTTTGCTGACCCCAGCATTTTTCGATGCGATTTTTGAGGGTGGTAAAGCAGAGATGTCCGATAGCGAAAAAAGTAGCTGATCTACGACATGTTTGTTAGTAAAATTCTGATGGGGTATGGAGTGTGTAATAGTGAAACAACAATCATTCACTCTGAATCTTATCATGGAAGGTACTGTGAAGGGTCCAAAATGGCTGTTTTTATAAAGAATAAAGAATGACCAAAAATTAGCGGTCTCTGACCAACAAAATGGGTCATTAAACAAAGGGGAACAACCCTTACCTGTACAGAAGGACGCCTTATCCGACCCCCCATGTGACCACATCCCGTTGTCCATACAGGTGAGATTTCTGGCCCCGATAGACGGGTTGGGCTGTAGTCCCGTGTCGCAGCTATAATCACACGCCACCCCCAACTTCCTTGTACACGCAGGCTTGATGGAGCCACCATCAAAGTAGTCTTTACATAGTATTTCTGAAACAGGAAAGGTCGTGTAAAGGTACATGTCGAGCACGTGTTATGTTTCCGCAATACTTCGAACGAATCACCCCTCGTGCTGTTTGCAAATTAAGTAAGTACGGAGAGATCCATTCCTTTACAATCCACATTTATGCATGTATGTGGATTGCGAAGGTATTGGGCTCTGGGCAAAGTCTGGGTGTTTGTATCCATGGACGATTTCCTGTCTAGTTGTGTGTTTATGCCACTTTAGAAGCAACCAAATTAAGCCAAGAAAAGGCTTAAAGTCAAGAAAAGGCTTAAAGACATATACTGTTTGGTGTTTAATATTCCACCGAACAAACAAGTTGTTGCAACGCAAAAACAGACAGCGAACGTACTATACTTAGTATGTTATAAGTGAAAGTCTTGAACTCTTCAAATTATAATCAAAGCGAGAGACGCATCTAAACTGTGTTATTTTCTTTCAACGTTTTCAATTCTTATCACATGAACTTTAGCGAAACATAATGGTAATACCTTTACATGAATTTCGCTTTGCGCTATTCCACCAATCTTATTACACATGTACTTAATGTGTGACGAACCAAGCAAATAAACTCCCAAGAGACACAAGCACATCCGATTAGTGAAATACACTGTCGTCCACTGATCGGTTGTTTTGTCTATCTATATACCTGTTTAAGAAGGTGTTAGGTTCTTAAATTTGCATAATCTTTCAGCGAACGTTAAATACAGTGTAACTCCTGAGAGAAGACTCGTAACGAGTCTTAGTCGATGAGAAGTATGTGGGGAAATCACCTCTAATAGATGGAGGTTCTCATCCTATCGCTGTCACCAATGTAACGTACCGAGCAAATAAACCTCTAAGAAACACAATCACATCCGATCAGTGAAAACATCGTCCACGGATTAGTTGTTTTGTCTTTTTATGTACCTGCATGTTGTCTTAAACAATATGTAGCGTTCTCAAAATTGAATTAACGCTCCCTAAACGTTACAAATTTAAACTTATAACAATCCAAGGACTATGATACCTTTACATGATGTTTCGTCAGTCAAGTTCCATCGACTCCCAGGTAAGCAGGTGATTCTGGATACAGAGCTCTTGTAACCATCATCACAGATAAGTCTACAGTTATCGTTAATGTCCCTCTTACAAGAAGGGTGGACCACTGCTTTGTCATCCTTCGATGTAAGTACAGGGCATTTGGCTGGGAAAGGGAAGTAAAACATGCATACAGTTTTATAATGTACAAGTCATTATTCCGGTGCATACATACATATACATGTACTTTTAACACGGCTTGAACCACAAACAGTGGGAGGATCATCGGTCGGGGCCGGTACTATTCAGTAAAAAAGCGAATGGTTTCGGCACCGACCGATATATACCGAGAACGACCGAAGATATCCGACGAAAGAAAGAGTTTAAAATTATGGGTACTCTACCCTCAGCAATGACAAAACACAAATCCGTATTTATAAAGATGAATGAAATCAAATGATAATCTAGATTTATTGTGTACCCTTATGCTTTAGGTCGTCTTAATGATCTTCTAAGCTCTTTACCGAATGGCATGCTCAATGAATTAAAATTGAAACGCATCCCAAATAAAATCGACCCAACCCATTGGAAGATATTCTTTTTGTGTTATTAATTATTAATGTTGAGGAAGTTCCATTTTTGCCAGAAATAGTTTCAAAAGCAATTTTCTGAACATCAATAAACATTCATCAGTAAAATTATTGACAGATTATTCTAACCAAATGATTATATGTCAACAAATTAGGTCTTAGATTCGAACCCGGAACATTCTACTTACCTATACACAAAGGCCCTGGCATTTCCCACTGTCCGCTCACTTGACACACGAGTGAGGTCACCGCTTGGTTCCTCTCATATCCAGCCATACAGGTATAATTCCCGCAATCACTGCCCACCTTCCTGTCACACGACGTCATGTTGAGTTCAACATTGGCTATGTCCTTAGGACAGAAGATCTCTGGAAATAAAACAGACAAGTTGATTGTAGAAGGTCGGTCCTTAGCATGAGGATTCTCGGATAGAATGACCAAAACGTGATGTTTATGCTATTATATTATATTTGTTTATATTGTAAATATAAAAAGAAAATAATAGCCGGGATTACCCCACGAATCGGCGAGAATTGCCGTGATTACCCCACGAATCGGCGAGAATTGCCGGGATTACCCCACGAATCGGCGAGAATTGCCGGGATTACCCCACGAATCGGCGAGAATTGTCGGGATTACCCCACGAATCGGCGAGAATTGCCGGGATTACCCCACGAATCGGCGAGAATTGCCGGGATTACCCCACGAATCGGCGAGAATTGTCGGGATTACCCCACGAATCGGCGAGAATTGCCGGGATTACCCTACGAATCGGCGAGAATTGCTGGGATTACCCCACGAATCGGCGAGAATTGCCGGGATTACCCCACGAATCGCCGAGAATTGCCGGAATTTCCCCACGAATCGGCGAGAATTGCCGGGATTACCCCACGAATCGGCGAGAATTGCCGGGATTACCCCACGAATCGGCGAGAATTGCCGAGATTACCCCACGAATCGGCGCGGGTACTGATGTAGTATCCGAGAAGCAGTCATCAAGAGCGAATCTAATAAGCTTCAAGCTTCCGTCACAATAAGTGAAAACTCTTATCTTGACATGCATGTATCATGGAAGTAATAAACCCACCAACTTTTTCTCGTTGTCTATTGTGCTTTGTTAAAATGTATCAGATTAACGGAAAGCGTTTTGTCGCAATCTGTACTATACCAAATTTGATACGTTAGTCTTCGAATATGTGTCATCTTGCAGCGACGTGGAATTTTTTGAATATATGTTTTCCAATCTGTAGTATTCTTCCACAAAGTTATAGATGAACCACGCTTTACCCATTTTTGGGCAAAGGGTGCGGAGTATCATTAGTACATTACATTAACACTCCACATTTTTAGGCCTGCCAGTTTTGCGCAAAATCCCAATTACTTATACAACATCCGCCTTCATCGTGCGGACTAACACCTTCGTGTGACCTAGTTCCATATGTGATTGTGTTATTGGTCTAAACGAAATAAACGACAGATAATGAGAGATATAGCAAGGAAAACTCATTGTTTTCGTGAAATTCAGGGAGGAAATAAAACCTATATACCTTCACATGGATCATCGTTATCCCAGAGTATTTCGTCATCAATATCGGGGTCCGCCCTGGATGTACACGTCACAGTTGTGACGCCTTGTTTGGGTCTATAGTTTTTGATACACGCAAACTGGCACACGTTCCCTTCTATTCGCAGGCATGTGTCTGTTACATTTACCGTGGCTGTCAACAACTTGGATTTACACCTGGGCACTGTTAATGTTAAAATACGACTCAAATAACCCTAAGAGTGCTGGACATTTTTCTAAATACAGATTTCTGTGTCGTCTGCTTTTCGACATCTTAGATATCTGTTTAATTGTGTTGAAGAAAGATGCACAGACTGGCAAAAGGGTTAGATCACAGGCCAGCGCCAATTTTTCCTTTTCCCACAATGCTTTCCAAAGTCGTCTGCAACAAACTGGTCAAATGTTGTTATTGTTTGGTAATTATGTTAAATGGTGTTAATGAAATATATATATATATGATAATCAACTCCTTTCGATTGATGTCAAAAATATGTCACGCTGAAAAAACGAGCTCGAAAAACGATTGTTCCACGTGATAGCAACCCATTCAAACCAAATTAACTTTATTCATCAACATAAAAATTATGTACCAAATAATGTCCTTCAACACCAAATGAAATATCAAATGGGAGGAGCGAAGACGTTAACCACGCCCATGTTGTCATTTACGCGTATGGATACATTTGGGTATACACACCTTTTAGTCTCGTGTTCAAAAGCGCAGCCATGACTTTTTGGCAAAGAAATGGTTACAAAAAGGTAGTTCCGTCCAGACTGATATCGCCACTAGTGATGATATGCCTTTTTGATATCATCACTAGTGACGATATTCACTGTGACAAATCAAAAATAATACACTGAGAAATCCCAGTATTTCACTGATAGGAGTATAATAAAGATATCTCACCGTTATTGCATGTTCTGCCGTCCGTTAGTATGTCGCTCCCGTAGACACACCCGCAGGAATGTCCAGTCGAATTAGGAAGGCAGAAATCACTACACCCACCGTTGTTTACATTACATCCCAAGTTTTCTGAAACGAAAAAGAGATATACGAGTTCTTGCATGACCCATGTTGATTTCGTACTTAAACGTAAAATTTTAATCATACATGTACTTAAGTACGTCAATTGTACCCGGCTGATTTAGGTAGATAAGCCGCGTTCTAAACATCTCTTTTCTAAACATCTCGCCCGGCAATTGAGACAACTTAGGTCGAAAAAAATCATTGCTTAATCTTAAGCTTAAGTAAAAAATAAAAAGGAGTTTATTTCTAGAACACCAACCCAATCTTGATGCTAATATTCATACTTAAATTCGAGTAATAATTTCGAGTTTAACCAAGATATCATGTTTTATCACGTTTCGAAAACAAAAACAATGACTTTAATATTTTAGTTACAAGCATAGTTAGGCAATGGCAACAGGAAGCTCATTGTAAAAGTATTTGTTCCTTTCGGGAGATATTTTAATATTTCATTTCAAAGCATTAATAGCGGACCATTACGAAATTACAAAAATAAAACTTTGTAATGGTGAAAGGAAAAATAGAGTTTATTCCATTGTAATAAGTGAATAGCGTAGAAAAACACACTAGAGCGTTTCGGTTTGACCGTAACAAACGAGTGAGCCGGCTTGACGAGTTTTTGCTCTTAAATTGACATTACCCCCAGTTTTAGATACGATGGACTATCTGCTCTTTATGGGTAGTCTACCTTAAACCAAAGGGAGGATCCAAGGAAAGGTTTCCTTAACTGTAATTGGATTTAAAATGGTCGTGCTCGGTATACGTCGGTCGGGGCCGGAACTATTTGCTGTAGTGCCCGACCGATGTAATCCGCCAACGACCGAAGTAACCCGTCGACATAAAGATTTTCAAAATGACGGATATTAGGTTATTTGCCCTAAACCTTTACCTAACGCCAATTGTTCGACTGTCCAAAATTGAAAGAGTTTGTAGACGACATTTCCAAATGTTATGAAAATCAAAAAAAAATTCTATTGATAGGGCCGAAAGCGTTATGGGAAAAGGAGAAATTCCTCATTAGGAGAAACTTCACCTTTTCCCACAATCTTTTCCAGAGTCGCCTGCAACAAATCTGTCAAATGTCGTTAATGTTTAGTAACGGGTTAAGGTGCGTCAAGTGTGTTTTAATAAAGGGGAATGCTAATGAGGTATCTCTGGAGATACGATAACTCTTGTAGATATAGTGTATCGAGACTGACCTGGCACCTTCTCTGCGCTGACATAGGCGGACATATAAACATCAATATCTGTGATACCACCCAGACTGTAGGCGGGACCATAATTAGTGATTGTCTTGGGCACGCTGGTGTCGGCCGCGAGAAAACTCTTGATTTGGCTAGAAAAAGAAAGATACCGTGAATTCAGCATACATCCACGAATAACGACAAGTTTTGATTGTTACGCATTTCCTCCCCAACTACATGTATAGGGTTTAATGAAATTGATTTGGATAAAATTAGATTGACAGTTGTATCTTAATCGCATACAACATCTTTCTTTAAATGAAAGTGACTATACTAATAGTAATGACAATATAAACAAAACTAATGACGATTTCAAAAAAAGGTTAATGATAACGATTACTAGAAAATGTAGAAAAAAGAAGAAGAAGAAAAAGAGGAAGAAGAAGAAGAAGAAGAAGAAGAAGAAGAAGAAGAAGAAGAAGAAGAAGAAGAAGAAGAAGGAAGAAGAAGAAGAAGAAGGAAGAAGAAGAAGAAGAAGAAGAAGAAGAAGAAGAAGAAGAAGAAGAAGAAGAAGAAGAAGAAGAAGAAGAAGAAGAAGAAGAAGAAGAACAAGAAGAAGAAGAAGAACAAGAAGAAGAAGAAGAAGAAGAAGAAGAAGAAGAAGAAGAAGAAGAAGAAGAAGAAGAAGAAGAAGAAGAAGAAGAAGAAGAAGAATAAGAAGAAGAAGAAGAAGAACAAGAACAAGAACAAGAACAAGAACAAGAACAAGAACAAGAACAAGAACAAGAACAAGAACAAGAAGCACAAGAACAAGAAGCACAAGAACAAGAAGCACAAGAACAAGAAAAACAAGAAAAACAAGAAGAACAAGAAAAACAAAAAGAACAAGAAGAACAAGAAAAACAAGAAAAACAAAAAAAAACAAGAACAAGAACAAGAATAATAAGAAGAAGGAGAATAACAAGAAGAAGGAGAAGAACAAGAAGAACAAGAACAAGAAGAACAAGAAGAACAAGAACAAGAACAAGAAGAACAAGAAAAACAAGAAAAACAAGAAGAACAAGATAAACAAGAAGAACAAGAACAAGAACAAGAAGAATAAGAAGGAGAAAAAGAAGAACAAAAAGAACAAGAAGAACAAAAAGAACAAGAAGAACAAGAACAAGAACAAGAATAAGAACAAGAATAAGAACAAGCATAATAAGAACAAGAACAAGAAGAAAAAGAAGAACAGGAAAAATAAGAAGAACACGAAGAACAAGAATAACAAGAATTACAAGAACAAGAAGAACAGGAAAAACAAAAAGAACAAGAAGAACAAGAAAAAAAAGAAGAACAGGAAAAACAAGAAGAACAAGAAGAACAAGAACAAGAAGAACAAAAAGAACAAGAAGAACAAGAACAAGAATAAGAACAAGAATAAGAACAAGCATTAAAAGAACAAGAACAAGAAGAACAAGAAGAACAAGAAGAACAAGAAGAACAAGAATAACAAGAATTACAAGAACAAGAAGAACAGGAAAAACAAGAAAAACAAGAAGAACAAGAATAACAAGAATAACAAGAACAAGAAGAACAAGAAGAACAAGAAGAGCACGAAGAACAAGAACAAGAAGAACAAGAAGAACAAGAACAAGAAGAACAAGAAAAATAAGAAAAACAAGAAGAACAAGATTAAGAACAAGAACAAGAATAAGAAGAACAACAACAACAATAACAACAACAACAACAACAAAAACAAGAAAAACAAGAACAAGAAAAGTAAGAAGAATAAGAACAACAACAACAACAATAACAACAACAACATCAATAACAACAACAACAAGAAAAACAACAACAAGAAAAACACACAAGAAAAACAACAAGAAAAACAACAAGAAAAACAACAAGAAAAACAACAACACTGAAAAGAAGGAAAAGAAGAATTAAGAACAAGGAGAAGAATAACAACAGGGAAAACAAGAAAAAGAAGAAGAACAAGAAAAATTTATTTTTTTGCAGCGCCGAACACTTACATGTTATTCCAGGCGGAATAGTAGATATGTCCATTCACGTATTTCATTCCCATCGGATTGGATCCTTTGTCCTCATGGATCTGCTGAATGGCCATCGTTTCCAGATCGATCGACTTGATCGTGTCATAATGCCCGTCCGCCCAAAACAGTCGATTCCCTGTAAGTTTGAGAATATGAATGGAATATGTTGTGAGTTTTATTGTGGTTGACTAACGTATCTGGCCGTGACTGCTGTGAAAGCCGAGGCATTTAAGCCGGACGCTCGTATCATGTAACGAAGTGCATCTCGAAGTTCTGGATAGTTCAGTCTTTGTCATCAGGTTCTGTTAGGTATCATAACGTCTATCAAGGCATCTGTTACACACCATTACATTAGCTTAAACGAGCTGCTGAAGCTACGGAAACCTGACGGTAAACTACGTTTAAGTCCATTATGATTCATGGATGTTTGTGTCGCGTTATATATACATGTAGGTTGTATTGTATCACAGTCGTACTTGCACCTTCCTACGTAACGTTATTTATTTTGCACGGTGCATGTGCTAAGAAACAGGCATACAGACACAACTCTACATTATATCGTTAAGTAGCGTATTATGTATGGTGCTGTATTTTATTACCATCGTAGTCTATGGCGAGCCCGTTTGGTTTGCGGATATCGGTGATAGAGTCAGTCACCATCTCCATGTAACCACCACCGTCCATGTCAACCCTGTAGATTCCCGGAAAGTCCCCGTGATCCGTGAAAAACAGCCACCTGTTATAAACAACACATGTTGTGTATGTGTTTACCCTTCTGTAACCGACTTCATGCTAAGGCAAACAGGTTAGATCCAGACCAGCCGCAAAGTTAATTGGCGGCCGGGCTGTCATCTAACCTGTTTGCTACTTTGAGTATCTCTCATCATCAAAATTAAGCAGATGTTTAAGGTATGGAAAGCAAACGATACGAAACTATGTTTTTAGAAAATAACCTACAAAATCTTAACAAGGGTTAAAGGTTCTTGTGCAAAGGTATGAGGTTGTTTGGAAGTTGAAAATTAATTTCTTTTAAACTGAACAACAGGGGCCCGTTTTACTAAACAGTTTACGCTTAAGATTTTCGTAAGTCTAAACTAACAAGTCCTTTTATTTCAATATTTGGCAAAGCAATATTGCAAAGTAACACATCATTGGAATCGTCTCTCTGAGACGCTTCCAATGACGTGTCACATTGCAATATTGTCCTTTCATTGAAGATACTATCAATGTTTATTAGTTTTGACTTACGCAAATATTTTCCGTAAGTTGTTTAGTAGAACGGTACCCAGCTGTACTGTTATGTGATAAGCACTGAAAAATAGTCATACTGTACATACTACGATAAATTGACAAAATAGTCATACTGTACATACTACGATAAATTGACAAAATAGTCATACTGTACATACTACGATAAATTGACAAAAAATAGTCACACTGTACATACTACGATAAATTGACAAAATAGTTATACTGTACATACTACGATAAATTGACAAAATAGTCATACTGTACATACTACGATAAATTGACAAAATAGTCATACTGTACATACTACGATAAATTGACAAAATAGTCATACTGTACATACTACGATAAATTGACAAAATAGTCATACTGTACATACTACGATAAATTGACAAAAAATAGTCACACTACATACTACGATAAATTGACAAAATAGTTATACTGTACATACTACGATAAATTGACAAAATAGTCATACTGTACATACTACGATAAATTGACAAAATAGTCATACTGTACATACTACGATAAATTGACAAAATAGTCATACTGTACATACTACGATAGATTGACAAAATAGTCACACAGTACATACAACGATAAATTGACAAAATAGTTATACTGTACATACTACGATAAATTGACAAAATAGTCATACTGTACATACTACGATAAATTGACAAAATAGTCATACTGTACATACTACGATAAATTGACAAAATAGTCATACTGTACATACTACGATAAATTGACAAAATAGTCATACTGTACATACTACGATAAATTGACAAAATAGTTATACTGTACATACTACGATAAATTGACAAAATAGTCATACTGTACATACTACGATAAATTGACAAAATAGTCATACTGTACATACTACGATAAATTGACAATTCTTGAATTAATTGTGCTTTTGATAGCGTATACCATTTGTCGTAATTAGTTGAGTAAAATCTACGAGCCATGTTCTTCACGTGACGTTTGTAGAATTTATCATATCACTTAAAACAACGTTACGGTTGACTTAAAATGGTTTTGAGCAAAAATGTCGAGTATGAGTCGTGGGTGCAAGTTCCTTTATCACATTGGGATGACTCTGATCACTTTCCTATTACTGCATGATTGGCATTGTCATGTACTATTCATAATGATCTACCGACGAATGACAGACATTTTAACATTTTCGACGACTTAGACACTTTTGACAAGTACAATTGGAATGAGTTGTATAAAAACAGATTTTTGGATAATTTTACGGTATTGCTTGACGATGTAAAAGATACACTTTTAAATAACTTAAGCCTTAGTTTAAATGCTCGTACAGAAGCTTTGCTAAATGTTTATAAACAGGCAGCTGAGAGACCCAATCTTCGACAAAGACAAATGCAGGGACAAAATGAGCTTACTATTAATAGTCAACCATGGTGGGATAATGATTGTGCTTCAGCATAAAAACGCAAATATTCTGCGTTAAGACGATTTAGGTTGACTAATTCTGATGATGACTTATCTTAATACAGGGAAAATAAAAATGTTTTTAAGCAGACATGTTATATAAAAAGGTGCCAATATCAAAGCAATATGAGAAATGAACTTTTAGAAGCAAGATCAAATCCAAAAACATTCTGGGAAATACTCAGAAGAGATTTTTCGAAACAAGAGAGTATGCATCAATATATTGACACAAAAGATTGGTTAAACTATTTCAAAGCTCTTTTGTTCAAACCAAACCAACATCCAATTCCTGTTTTTGAGGAAGAGGTAAACTTCGAATATGACCAAATCCTTAACTGTTCAATTACTATAGATGATGTTAACAATAGTATTAGAAAATTGAAATCTGGGAAATCTCAAGGTATAGACGGCATAGGGGCTGAGTTTTATAAAAAATACTTGTCAAATAATATGTCCTTATGCGAACTCTTCAATAATATACTTGATATATGATACCGAAAGAATCATTGTGCCTATCCATAAATCGGGAACAAAGACAGACCCTTCTAATTATAGGGGAATCTCTTTAATTAACACTATGTATAAAATATTTTCAAACATTGTCTTTAAAAGAATTTGCAACTGGGCAGAACAATTTTAAAAAATAGATGAGTCACAGGCCGGATTTAGAGCTGCCTATTCAACAACAGATAACATGTTTATACTTCAATGTATGGTTCAAAAGTACATCTGCAAGCCAGAAGGTAGATTCTATGTTCTTTATGTTGATTTTCAAAAAGCGTTTGATGGATTACAACACGATAAACTTTTTTCTACATTACATGAATGTGGCAGACTTCCATTATGCTGTGATTATCACTTTAAAGTTATTAATTATTGGTGTAAACTCTTAAGAATGCCCGAATATAGATATCCAAGAAATTGTTATTTAATGTTAAAGAAACATGGTAATATTGGAAGAATTAATTGGGTGACAAGTGTAAAAAATCTTCTTTATCAAATGGTTTTGGGTATGTGTGGATAAGCCAGGACATAGGTGACCTTGCCATGTTTTTAAAATATTTCAAAATGAGACTTAATGACTGCAAAACACAGGACTGGTCTGCTAGTGTGAATGTGTCATCTCGATGTGATACCTATAAACATTTTAAATCATTATTAGAACCTGAAAAATATTTATCTATTGGACTCTCTTATCAATTTAAAAAGGCATTGTCAAGATTTAGATGTTCGAACCATAAATTTACGATAGAAACTGGGAGACACCAAAACGTTCAAAGAGAAGAGAGAATCTGTACTTTTTGTTTCAATGAATCTAACACTAGAATAATAGATAACGAATACTATGCCTTCTTTCATTGCGAAAAATATGTACAACAACGTAATTCATATCTTTACAATTGGTATCACGGAAATGATGGTGAAGAAAATTTTTATAGCCTCCTCAGAACAGAAAATGAAGTCCAAATACGAAAAATAGCTTTATATGTTTTTATGATAATGAAACAATCTTAAATGCGCAAACTGGTTAAGAATCCAGGAACAATTGTTTAATCTCAAAAACTTAGAAAGTATGAAACACAAAGATGTTTAGTCTTTTGTATTATAAACAACTCTTACACATTTGTATATTTTAACATGTAAATTGTATTATGGGCCAGAGGCCTTTGACTGAATAAACTTATTGTATTGTATTGTATAACATCACTACTTTGATGCTTACACTATTTATACTCAAAGCTGAACATGAAATTTGAGTTTAAGCAATATATCATTGTTAATGAACGTTTCGAGTACATGAACTAAGGTCATTAGCAAAGATTCTAGCGACCTTAAGACCTACCCTTTCCTTGGATGTATGGCGATGGATCGTGGATAATGTGCACCCTCGTAGATGATTTTAGCCTCGCCCTTAGCGTTTAGGACGGCTATATAACTATCGTAGAACCAGTCTGCAAACCAGGAGATGGCGCTGTAGTAAATCAGCTTCGAGTGAGGGTCGACAGCGAATCTATCAGGGTAGTTGTTCACTGGGAAAAAAAAACACATGAATGCATCTGATTGACTGTTCTATGAATGGGCAATCTGATCACATCGGGTTTATCGTATGAAAACACAGCCCACGGAAATACCCGAATAGTTCCGATTAATATGGGGACTGACACCACAAGGAACAGCCGCCTATATCATTGAAGTGAGGTGTAATCTGAAGTGATCGTTTTTATTTTAAAAGAGAATATGATGCAGTTGTATATAAAAACCTTTATTTACAAATAAATATCATTACTTGACACTAAGAATGCTGGTTAATTTTATCAAAATAGCTTTATGTGTCGGCTGCTTTTCAAACCTTGAATTTCTGCTTAAATTTGTTGAGGAAATGTACTCAGAGTAGCAAACAGGTTTGATAACAGACAAGCCGCCAATTTACTTGGCGGATGGCCTGGATCTTACCTATTTACATAGGTTCCATCACCGTAAGGGTTAACAACGTGTTTTCTAATACTATTGGCGATCTGCAAAAAGAACTTAACGTTTTATATTCATTTTGTAATGACTATAAGTTGAGGGTCAATATATCAAAGACAAAAGTAGTAGTCTTTAAAAAAGGGGGTCAACTTTCTAAAAAGGAGCAATGGTCTTACAACGGGAAGAAGCTTGAGGTTGTTTCGAGTTCCTCATATGTAGGTGTCAATTTTACTAATAGGTTGTCATTCTATAAAATGGCAGAAAGTCCGGCAGTCAAAGCCAAAAGGGTATTATTGTATATCCTCAACTCTTTTAATAGTCTGCCAATTTTTCCAATTAGTACATTTTTTTAAGTATTTGACGCAAAGATAATTCCAATTATGCTGTATGGGTCTGAACTTTGGGGTCTCAACCAAATGAACTGTATTGAGCAGGTTCAACTATTAGCATGTAAACGCTTATTAAATGTAGGTATTGAGGCATATAATCTATCCGTTTTAGGTGATACAGGCAGATATCCTATCCAAATAAATGCTTCGAAACTGGTAATTAAATATCGGCTACGTATTCTTAGATTACCACAACAATCCTTGTCAAGCTTTCTTATGATATGTTATTACACTGTGATAATCTGGGATACACCAATTGGGTAACATGTGTTCGAAAGAATTTATATAGAAACGGTTTTGGAAATGTTTGGGAAAACCAATGTATATCTGTATAGAATGACACAATTTTTATTTTTGAATATACACAGCGGCTCAAAGACCAATATCAACAAGAGTGGAGAATGGGTTGTTTTGAAAATTCCAAATTATCTAGTTATTATGATTACAAACACTCTTTTGTACAGGAGAAATACTTAAGCATTATCGATATAAGTAAATTTAGAACTTGCCTTGCAAAATTCAGAAATGGCTCCCACTCCCTCATGATTGAAAAGGGTAGGCATTATGATATACCTAAGGAAAATCGGTTTTGTGTTTTTTGTGAATGTTTAATCGAAAATGAGGTACATTTCCTACTCCATTGTTCTTTGTACGAAGAGTTACGCCAAAAATATATTGAAAAAAATATTTGATTATCCCAAATGATATGTCTTTTTATAATATCATGGCATCTAAAAATAATACTGTTATCCGTAACCTAACCTAGCAATGTTTTTATTTTATGCGTTCAAAAAAAGAGAAATCTATATGAAAGAGCAAGAGATGTAAGGAAAACAATGCTTTTAAATCTGTTATATTATTTTAGCCTCTTACACATGTATATCTGTATAGAATGTATTGTATATATGTTTCATTTTTGTGGCCTTATTATACAATAAAATGTTGAATTGAATTGAATAGTAAACAGTCAAGTAACTATTGTCTCATGATTTTTGCGTAGAAGATCGGTCTCGAGTAAGGGTAAACAGTGAATCCATCCGGGTAATTGTACACTGCAAAAGATATTGGTGCAGAGGTAGAATGTCGGCCTTTTGTACTGAGGGTCTCGGCTTCGATCCCCGTAAGGCGAGGTTACATTTGCCGGGACTAGCCCTAAAGTCGGCACGAGTAATTGTTATGTATCCAGGAATCGCTCAACGAGAGCGAATTCAATAAGTTTCAAGCTTCCGTTACAATCGATGTAAAATAGATAAGCTTAAACGTAAAAGAACGTTGGTATTTTTTTATAGATACAGTGCAATATCTTTTGTCTCATGTCTCAACGGCGAATCTATCCGGGTACATGTAAATTTACACTGGAAAAGGCGCGACTGATGGTAAAGAAACCTCTTAACAACGTGTTGTTTTCTGTAGAATAAGGTAAAGCGAATTTTGTTATCAGATATCAGTCTTGAGTGAAGGTCATCAAGCTGATATTATGAATCGAACCAGAAACAATCAATGTCTGTGACGCGGACAATTACTTTACCATCGATTCGTAACAGAAATTGAAACATCTTTACGTCTCTTACCAATTTCCCCAGTGATGAAATGTATGACTTAATCAACGCACACTTCCAATGTTAATTGTGTTATAACATCGCAATATTTGTATATATCTACATGTCCTGGTATCGCCATGGAAGACGAGTTGGTCTTGTCCTGATGGAAGCATAAAGAAACTGTCTACTTTTCGTCTCCGTTTTGCCTACCTTTTTGTTACCTTTACTATATCGGTAACATACTCACAGGTACATCATGCCTGATTCTTACTAACACTGCTATCTGCTTTACAATGAATTCTTCTCCCTTTCATGCAAACCGTCCAATAAATCTCAAGGTCGATATTTAGACACACATGTAAATGAAGATGACTATAACTTACTTAGTTCCTCTATGTTGAAATCCAGGGAACCGTTCAGGTAAAGGGACAGTATGTCCCCCAAGTCATCGTTGGTCATGATAACTGTTCCCTTTGTGTAATCATAAGCAATGCCTGTTGGGGCTGATAGTTTAGGGGTTCTGAAATTTATGTCAATGAATGGCCTTAGTATTTTTGGATTTTCTAGTCTCCTCTTTCTCTTTCAAACACACATATTGAAAGATCGACCAATTATGTATGATATATTTCCTTACAGTAGTCGAAATATTAAGGTATATGCTGTTTAATGACTACACTTAACGTAATTTAGATGAACAGAAAAGACTCTTCCTCTGACTTTTCACATTCTAAATCACTGGTTCCCGTCTGAATTACGGTGAAAAGAGGTCAGTGATTCGTACTTATACTTAGAGGGGCGTGTTCACAGGAGAGAAAAACAAACATAATTAATTCAGTCCAATCACTATTTTTCAGTGTGAAGCATATTATACAATGCAGCTATTGTGCAGTTTTAAAGAAATTAATTTCTTACCTCCAAATTTCCACTCATCTGTGAATCAGCATCTTTAAACCCTTACTTTAACATAAGTACGTTTATCATAGTCAGCTGAGCAGGTTAGATGGGCCGTCTTTTTTACGTCACTTTTTAAGGAGTTATCAGGTAATTTGAGATAGCGTTTATGTTGACTCAAAATAATTGCTTAGAATTAAGTTTGAGCAGAAAATTTCAGTACCAGAGCATTTCGAAACCACTCGAAATTCGAAATTTGAGCTACAACTTAAAGTTTGAGCAAGATATCATACTTTAATCTGCTTCGAAAATAGGGGTGTATGGGTATGATGCCGACCTCAGGATAGCATCAGTCATTATTGGTCTGGTGAATCGAATGATTATTAATAGACAAGAGGATCGCAATATGAATAGTACCGGTGCATCAGCGAAGGAAGCAAACTGTCAATATCGAAATACTTTACGAATTAACCCTCTTTTAATTATCGCATTCATGCATCATAACACACTGGACGGAATGAAGTAAATATAATCGGTTTTCGTGGAACAGCCGCATCGAGGCTACCAATTAAGCGTGCCGAGTTGTTGACACATAAATATGGCCCGATAAATACTCGCCTCGGGCATTGTTCGACACAGGGATAACAATTAGCGGATTAATTTGGGTTTTTCGGAGATACTGTTAGTTGTGTCAAATGATATAACTCTCGGTAATATCCGGACAGGTTGAAATAAGGTAAAGTCGAATGGAAAAAAACATGCGCCAACCAAATTCGCCAAATTGGGAAATCTTTCGCCAGAATGAAAAATATTCGCATTTGACGCATTTGGCGGCCGACGGCGTGCGCCCTGGTACTAAATAACATTGACTCAACGAAACGATATTGAGGAGAACCCGCTGAATAAAATTTACCGAAAATTGTTTTAAAAACTGTAGACAACCTGAATACATTCTATTCCAGGCATTCTATTCCTGGTATATCGAGTCCCATACATACTTCAAGCCTATAACACGTGATGTATCCGCCCCTTCGCCTATTGGTATCTGGAGAATGGAGTCATAGGACACATCCGTCAGTACGATGAAATTGTCGTCCAGGGGTTCTACAACGGTAAGGAATTACTGGTTATCATAATTATCCACGTTTATCAATCAAATCAATCGTCTTGAAGGACAAAGATCAAATACGAAAATAGAATCGATGGTTCATGCATAAACTAACCGTGTTGCATGTTGGGTTTAATGATCAAATTGGACGAACAACAAATGTCAACATTTCCCATAGCAACCTCTAGTGTTATAGATCTTCTGCGGACTATTGACAATAAAGGTATCAAGGCATTGAAAATTTCCCAAACCGATGAACTTTCCTGGCACTAGGTGTTTACTTAACCAGGTTAATAGCGGGTTCTGTCTTGTGACCTTTCATTAATCCACATTCAACGTAATTACTGCTAACGATCAAGAAAGTAGAATCGAGAGCGGTTAATCTATGTTGTAAGAACTTGTTTCTCAATGGATGTAAAATCAGCAAGTTTTAACTAAAGATAAATGTTTCACTGATTTTGACCCCTCTTTCACGATAACTGTGAAAAAAGAATGGACGTTTCCTGATCAGAACTCAAAACATACCAGAGGTGCAGTTTGTTTTGTTGACGAGATCGAAGCCAAGTTTACAATGGCACGTCACTTTCTCCCCTTGTACATCCTGTAAGCATATTTGTTCACAACCACCATTGTCCACCCCAATTGTCTTGCCACATGGGTCTGCAATGGAAATACACGAATTCATTGTTTATGGGTATTTACACAATTTAAATACTATTTCATCTATATTAAACAATCTGGTTCATTGATGATGGTGTGGAAAACCACGAGTCCAACTGTCCATAAGGACTGGTCAAGATGGGTAGAGCCATTGTGGTTTAGTAGACTTTTTACTCAGCCGAAAAACTACGTTTTATTGAACTTCAGATCTACAGGTAACTAGAGTTTGATACACATGGAGGGAGACCTTGTAGTTATCAACAGCAATACTCTTCCCCTCAACTATAGGTGTACCACATGAAAAATATATTACATTTATAATTGATGTTCTCTTCATTTATTCTCTTCAACCAAACAGTCCGTCCGTATCAATTATTGTTGAATGCTTCTGTCTTTCAAAGAAAATCTTGCCTTCTTCATACTAAATTTTGTGTTTGCTTTTCTGTGAAAAGTACATGTTATTTTACTATTACTATTGTTTTTGTAATATTTACTATGTTTCGTATAACTTAAATAATGTTAAGGCCAATTGCAACCTGTTGCCGACATGCCTGCTATTTGAAATAAATAAATAAATAGATAAATAGATAAATAAATAAATAAATAAATAAATAAATAAATAAATAAATAAATAAATAGAATTATAAGCTTACATAAAGCGACAACATTCAGGATTTTTATATAGTAAATATATTCTGTTGCGTAAGACATTAATGAAAAGATAGAAATGAACATTTTGCTTTTTAGATAAATCACAATTTTATATCATGTCAAAACTGTTTTTATACTTCGATAACCGTCTCAATAGGCATTTGAAGAGACAACATCTTCCAAACTGTCTACCGGAGCTCGGTTTAGGACCTTGGAAGAATCATAGACCTTTTTTAAGACAGACATGGTGCTTTATTTCCTTTAAAATTCAACAAGCATGTTATTGTTTCAATATGTACACACTAGACGAATTTCTTTGGCTTACCAAAGTGTTACTATTCTTAGATCAACTAGCTGCTAAAGTAAGGTACAGGGAAAACACACAATGGCAAAGAAGGATCGATTACGTTTTGGAATATAACTATTTATCTAGCAATATATTTCATATTTCATGTTTATCTTCGAATCGTTTCTCGAGGTCACATCGGATTTCGAGTACCATAAGCACAATGCTATGGCCTTCCCCTTTTATACATTTATAAATCTACAAATAAAACTTACTGGGGTAGCTTTTCTGCAGTAGATTGAGGTCTAGAACTTTGATTCCCATGATCTTGCCTAGTCCGATGAGCTTCCCACTTGATATGGTCACCAGAGGTTTGTAACGTAGATCAGTCGACCTTAACGTCGTATCTTCATCACCATCTGCGTGAATAGCCATCAGTGCATAGGACTGAAACAGATTGATATATAGATATTTTGTTTATATAGTATTATGGTACAATACTTGGTGGCATCAGGCCAACAAGTACAGGCATATATCATTTCATATTACAAAACAAGTCAATAGCAAAATGATATAACATACTTCATAGTCATTGATTGCTAAGAAAGTAGCAACTATACTGTTTTAATCATTCTATGAGGAAAGTTGCATAATTGGTATTAGTTAGCTTTGACCATTGGCCATCGCATGGAAATGTTGCTGTTTCTTTTAGTTCATATATATATGTATCGCTACGAAAACGAAATGACCAGTATTTCATTTGTGTATCAAATCATATAAGACATCAATTGAAAACAGATACGCGTGGGTTCGAATCCCGGTGAAGGCATTGTAATTTTCACGGGAGGCTGTCTTCGTAACGTTTTACGGAATGCCAAAGGTTCTATCCGGCTAGACAAGCCCTTGTTAATAGTTGAATATGGGTTCTCCCCCTCCCCATCATTATGAACCGGGCATCGGAACGTTACTTCAATACTGTTGACGAAATGTATAATCAATACGAATGCTTTTTTTAAGTTCGATCTCATCGTGGGCGTTGGTGCTTTTTAAAGGGTTTACTCCTTTGCACCTAGCTTATAAAATAAAAAAAATGTCGAGTTTGTCAATTCTATTCGTGTGTGCTAACAAAGTGTTTAAAAGGTTGACACGTAGAAACATATGAAAATATATAAATTGACTAATTTATATGATAATTTGAACAGTTAGAGAGATTCATTATGCATTTTTGTATGAAAATGACATATTAACACACTATTGCTTGCAACGCGGTTTCATACAAAAATACTATAACGTTAATGCTTTCCATACTTCCATGAACACGTAATGGATCTCTCCATCCCCCAATGATAAAACAGGACAGTGTCCGGTATACCGACCTCATATACTGCGAAATCCTGAAGATCGTCATCCACACCAGTCGGGTAG
Source organism: Cerastoderma edule (assembly GCA_947846245.1). Classification (NCBI taxonomy): domain Eukaryota; kingdom Metazoa; phylum Mollusca; class Bivalvia; order Cardiida; family Cardiidae; genus Cerastoderma; species Cerastoderma edule. The sequence continues at coordinate 36,326,920 of OX401410.1, forward strand.
TCTGAGTAGTTTCCGTTATACTCCAGGGGCCCGTTTTACTAAACAACTTACGGAAAATGTGTGCGTAAGTCATAATTGATTAACATGGATAATATCTTCAATGAAAGTACAATATTGCAATGTGACACGTCATTGGAAGCGTCTCGGAGAGACGATTCCAATGATGTGTTACTTTGCAATATTGCTTTGCCAAATATTGAAATAAAAGGACTTGTTGTTTTATACTTACGCAAATCTTAAGCGTAAACTGTTTAGTAAAACGGGCCCCATCTGTATCAGGTCCTTCCCCAATCCAGATTCATCCAGCATGTATAGACTGACGAGGAAATGAATTAAGGTAGAATACCCACAATTCGCCATTTTGAAACATATACCTTCGTCGGATTACATCGGTCGTTCTCGGTATACATCCGCAACTATTCGTATCAAATCGAATAGTTCCGGCCCCGACCGATGCATGCCGAGAACGAACGAAGTAATCCAAAGAAAGAAATTGTTTCAAAATAGTGGTTTATGGGTATTCTACCATAAAGCGATAAAACACGTTAATTGTCGTAACGAGACACTACAGTGTCATTTGGGTAATGGAGTTAAAACATTTATATTAAGATCGTTTATTCGCTTTGATGCATTTACAGTCTATACAAAAGATAAACCACATATAGATATTTAAACAATTGATAAGATTTCGAAAAAATAAGCGAACTTTGCCATGGAAAATTAATAAATTGCGTTGGAGTACAAATTTAAGAAAAAAAGGCATTCTGAAAATGAGAAAGAACATGCAAAATATGACACACTCCATCCTACACATGCCCTACTATTCTCGAAGCTTATCAACACTAATTAGGTTCGAAGGATTGTTAGTTTTAGCCACAACTCTGTTAGAGCAATTTCCTGATCGTATAGGGTAACACCGCGCGAAAAACACTTTTTTTTCTCACACAATATGAACAGGTGGGGGAATCACGTCACCAATGTTTATGATCTTATGTTGGAACAAGATGGATGCGCCACAGGTAATTATGATTTCTTTGCCTATTTTGCCAATGATAACCACACTGTGTACCCTGCATGAGTTGACTTTCAACGTTCCGGTTCCGGTGGTATATTATAGTCAATGCTTCATAAAGCCGTTACGTCTAACACTCGACAGAGAAATCGTAGATGAAAACCGGCTGTTTTGGACATGCGCGCCCGTCGACTGCTATTTATTTTGGCCCAGTGTATCAGTTAAAATATAATCAATTATATTAATGCTAATTCAGATGTTCCAAATGACCGTTTCGGGCTAAGTTACAGCATTTTAAAAACGTAACTGACGTCACTTACGTTTCCGTTTCGACATGGTGGTACATTCGCGTTATGTCATCCACGTCATACGTTGTTTCCAGCACCGTGATTTTGCCAGACTCCATCGCAAGGTCCGTGTACTTTATCTCGTCCGTGTCATCAACGATTCCAGATATCCAGAACAGTTTTCTTAAAGGAAAGAAACACATCAACTTACAGGAGTAATTCTTGCACTTAGGCACCGACAAAAAAAGACGCACTTCTACAGGGCGTAGGTAATGATACACAGCTTAAAATGTAGGGTGCAATAACATGTGTATAGAAAGCACTGGTCAGTTAACACAAATTCTCTGCATTAATGGCGTCCTGTATCAAATAAAACGAATTGATAGCATCATCTGCATTTAAATGTTTGTTGAGAAAGTAAAAACTGAAATAATCATTTGATAAAGGGTATCCGTCGTAGAGGCATTTCCCTCGTTTTCTTATTCACAAAGTCGATATCTTATTGCATTTAATCAATTGTAGGATATATGGGTAGTTTCATTACTTCCCCCTTCTTTTAACTTAATGCATACATTCTCTTTCTTTTGAACATCGAATTGATATCTAAATTTCTTTGAAAAATGGTTTAGACATTCCCCATTGCATCTCAATTTTATGTTTCTCAAATGCTTAGTGGGTTGTGTTATTAACGATACATACGCGTTGTTTCTATGAAGGTAGACTCTCAACAATCCGCCATTTTGAAACTCATTCTTTCATAGGATTACTTCAGTCTTTCTCCGTATACATGGGCCTAGGCGTGAACTTTTCGCATAAAAGCGATACTTCCTACCCAGGCCGATGTATTCCGAGAATGACCGAAGTTATCCAACGAAAGAATAATTGCAAAATAACAGATTATCCCATTACCAAACAATAACGATATATGACCAGTTTGTTTCAGACGACTCCAGAAAGCATTGTGGGATAAGGAAAAATTGCTCTTAACGAGCAATTTTTCCTTTTCCCACAATGTTTCCGCCCTTTCCGAAGATTATTTTTCAATTTCATCACGTTTTGAAATGTCGTCTGCAAACTCTTTTAATCTAGGACAGTCGAAAGTTTGGCGTTGGTAAAGGGTAAAGGAAAATCTAACTTCAGCCTACCTGTCATGCGGGGACAGTGCAATCGCTCGGATCATTTCCCCGTACACAGGTTTAGTGGGGATCGTGGTTTTAGTAGCGGGGTCCACTTTCCAGATCGATTCCGTCCTGCTGTCCCCAGTGTTCAGGGAATAGTAGAGTAGCCCATCCACCCAATCATACGACATACCTATAAAAGCGCAAACCAATATGCTGTTTTATTCGTTTGTTTGTATTGTTTTACATCGATTGTGAAGGAAGCTTAGTTAAGCCTATCGAGTCACTCTCGATGACTAATTCCTTGATAAAACACCGATACTCGCGCCGATTTGTGGGTTCGTTCCGACAATTCTCACCTTGCAGTACGGGTATTCGAACCCGGGACCCTCGGAACAAGAGGCCGACGCTCTACCACAGTACCACTTTCACCCACCAGTAAGACGGTATCAGTACTCGATTGAATTGATGCATAAAACTATTTTGATAAGTATCTACTTCATAGGATCTTAAGAAAACACCACATCTAGACTCTGTACATGGACATTTCAAATATCAAAAATGACATATAAGGACGTATGTTAAATGTGGTTGTAGTAAAGATAAGAAAAAGTGCAAAGAAACTTACCAGAAATATCATGGTTTTGTTGAATAATCTCGGTCGCTTTATCGTTCATCTGGTCAACATTCACGCTGGAAATGAAGGAAATGGGACAGGTCAGTTTGAGATCGACTCTTTGGTTTGGATACTTGGCCAGACATAAAGGTAGAGGTAGGGTTTACAGTCTCATATCTATGTAAGGCATGAACACGTGTTTTTGTAAGAGATATGAACCTGGCGCTGTCTACCAACATTAAATGTAGACGAATTGTTTGTAACTAATTTGAAACAGATACCAATCTTAAAATGTAAACCCCCATGGAAAGGTAGACGGGTAAGATGAAACTTTTTACTACAGACAACATCCTGTACACATTACTAAGGCGAAAATCGACAAGTAGACTGTAGCTGACCTGCTAGGGATACCAACCTTTAAACATTTGCTCCCATTGAATAGTAGACGAGAAAACCGAGGTTACTTTTGCCATATAGAGGAAATTATCAATGTTTGCCCCGATGGAAAAGTTGAAAACCGAGGCTATTTTGCCACATAGAGGAACATATAAATGTTTACTCCGATGGACAAGTAGAAAACAGAGGCTAGTTTGCCAGACTTAAGATTCTTAAGATGTTTGCTCCCATAGAAAAGTTGGAATGTAGATTATGACTATTTTGCTAGATAAGACAGACCTGTAGATGAACTCCCCCATGGAGAAATAGACGAGTCGTTGTTTCATGTCCAGATCGAACCAGGAGATGGTTTTATCGGCAGGGGCCGTATAGAAGCAGGTTGGTGTCTCGTCCTTGAGATCACTGAGAATGTTGATATTGACGATACACAGCTTGGTGCCGGTGTTGACGACGATGCCGCGATGATAGGGATAGGTATCCTCTGAAAGATACGGCAAAACATACAGCAAATTGTACAGACATTTGTATTCATTTATGTATATGAATTATATGTATTGTGGTGACCAAATCCAGTTATAAGGTAGTATTAACAACACATAATTGAAATGGGTCTCCTTAAACGAAGGATGACCAGTATGTTAGAGTCAGTTTTGCTTGTTACTATCACTCAGTAATGTTTTCATTGAATTAAGCAATTGGGCCTTTCCTAAGACATATCAAAGAACGTATGTCGATTTTTTTTTCATTTTTTTTAAGTTTTACTTTTCTTTCTCTCAAGTTTTCTTTTGTAGTTCTCTTTTTCCTCAATTGTCCTTAATTATCAACACTCACAGCTACTCACTAAAAGTTAAAAAAAGAACTGAAACTAGTAAAAGCCCATATACTGTGTAGATATTAAATTGTATGATATTATCTCTATGAATGTACATGTAATTAGGCGCAAGTTATCTAGGAATACTTTGCCTTCATCTGTGGTGCATTTATTTGTTTCCGCTTCGAAGTTGTCAGTCTGGATCTTGGACGAGGAAGATTTAAAACACTGATTTAGTTTCATTCCTTTTCTTATTATTCGTTTTGTTGAATTGTAATGGTTTGCTATAAATAATGTATATATTTGTTTCACGCAATAAAGAAATTGTATATTAATGTTGTTTGATGATATGCCTGTAATACAAACTCTTCGTTGGCCTATTTAAGATGCCTTACCTACACACGTCTTTTTGTCGCTCAATTTGTACCCATCGTGACATAGGCAAGTTGGATCTGAGTTCATGGGCTCAATAACACAGATGTGTGAGCATCCGTAGGTATCACATAGATCTGGAATTAACCACAAAATCTTAATGTTTAAGATAATCACCAAAAAAATAAATATAGAAGGTTCCAACGGCTAAGTGCATAAATTAGGTAATTATTCAATAAAAGTGGAAGACAACGCAATTCGATAGCTAACGGTTTGAAAATGGCCATGGAAAAGATTTTGCGTAGTCTATCATAAAACTACAGCACCGAGGTAATCGATTTCATGACAAGTTTCAAATCATAGCAATCCTACATCCCAAATGGTTCACACATATAAAACCAAGTATTTCACCTTTATAGTAGGTAAATGGTCTGTTGAAATTTTCGACAACCAAAAAGAGGAACGGGTCCTTTCTTCTTAAGGACACACTTTTTCGTTCATACTGTCAGATTCATTATCCGTAAATGAAATCTTCCGCACATGGTTTGATGATAACATGACAATAACTAGGAGGCAAACGCACAAAAACATAAAACATTGTACAACAAACTCTAAAAACTTTCCCTTATAAATACGAGACACATATTTATCCAGTAAGCAACAAAAACAAAAATGTAATTTCAACAGTTTCTTTTTATTGTACAGAGTTTATAGCCTTTTGACAATACCAGAAAGTGCTCGTTTTGAGGTTTTGGATAATACAGTGTTTATATTTTCAACAAAATTCCACACATATCACGGGTTTTCATAAACGTTCCAAGGTTTGTGTTGGTGTTTTCCCACCGGCACCAAACCATATTCTTCCGATAAAAAATATCACAGAAGAATAAAACATGAGCATTGCATTCAGATGAGGAAAACAATCAATTGTCTTTTAAAACATCCCCGCGGGGTTGATTAAACCATTCTTAAATATGAGAACTCGTGACGGGTCAAAATTAAAAGAAACACATGACAACAATGATAGTTTAAAAGCATAACATTGTCTTAATTGTGATGAATTAAAAAGACAAAAGGATAAATTGCTAGATATTATCAGTTAAGGGGAACATATGTGACCATGCTCACCGGTTGCGACTCCATCTGGCATCGGTTTGTCCACGAACGGACAGAGGCCGTAGTGTGCCTCCTTGGAGCTTCCCTCTTTACTGACCACATCATCTCCGGTAAGTGGATCGATAAAGTGTGTATACCAATTCTCAATATCATTCACGATTAGCGTGCCCTAAAACATTCATTTATTTGGAGTAAGAATGGCTGCGTATACCAATTCTCAATATCATTCACGATTAGCGTGCCCTGAAACATTCGTTTATTTGGAGTAAGACTGGCTGCGTATACCAATTCTCAATATCATTCACAATTAGCGTGCCCTGAAACAGTCGTTTATTTGGAGTAAGACTGGCTGCGTATACCAATTCTCAATATCATTCACGATTAGCGTGCCCTGAAACAGTCGTTTATTTGGAGTAAGACTGGCTGCGTATACCAATTCTCAATATCATTCACGATTAGCGTGCCCTGAAACAGTCGTTTATTTGGAGTAAGACTGGCTGCGTATACCAATTCTCAATATCATTCACGATTAGCGTGCCCTGAAACAGTCGTTTATTTGGAGTAAGACTGGCTGCGTATACCAATTCTCAATATCATTCACGATTAGCGTGCCATGAAACAGTCGTTTATTTAGAGTAAGACTGGCTGCGTATACCAATTCTCAATATCATTCACGATTAGCGTGCCATGAAACAGTCGTTTATTTAGAGTAAGAATGGCTGCGTATACCAATTCTCAATATCATTCACGATTAGCGTGCCCTGAAACAGTCGTTTATTTGGAGTAAGACTGGCTGCGTATACCAATTCTCAATATCATTCACGATTAGCGTGCCCTGAAACAGTCGTTTATTTGGAGTAAGACTGGCTGCGTATACCAATTCTCAATATCATTCACGATTAGCGTGCCCTGAAACAGTCGTTTATTTGGAGTAAGACTGGCTGCGTATACCAATTCTCAATATCATTCACGATTAGCGTGCCCTGAAACAGTCGTTTATTTAGAGTAAGACTGGCTGCGTATGCCAATTCTCAATATCATTCACGATTAGCGTGCCCTGAAACATTCGTTTATTTGGAGTAAGACTGGCTGCGTATACCAATTCTCAATATCATTCACGATTAGCGTGCCCTGAAACAGTCGTTTATTTGGAGTAAGACTGGCTGCGTATACCAATTCTCAATATCATTCACGATTAGCGTGCCCTGAAACAGTCGTTTATTTGGAGTAAGACTGGCTGCGTATACCAATTCTCAATATAATTCACGATTAGCGTGCCCTGAAACAGTCGTTTATTTAGAGGTAAACTTTATTTTCAAAAGACGGGTTTAGATTTTGATTGGTCCATACTATGGATTTTCTGATTGGTGCCCATTTTAACTGAGATTCTTATAATCGTCGCTGATTAGTCCTCTTTACCACAGAGGGGACCAATTAAAACCCTGCTGCGATATTAACTACATAGAGAATCTAACCTGTTATGCTTGTTTTGAACTCTGTATGAAACAGGTTCACGATTGAAAAAATTGCAGACGATGTGTTCTTTTATGCGTGACTGGTCAAGGAAGAAATCCCCACAGACAGCATTTGTTTCTATTTTAAATAGAGTTGTCCTTTTTGAAAGAAGCAACAGGCAGCCTTTCTTATTTGGTAAAGGGTCGTTCCCTTTGCACACAAGCAAATAATGATAACCATCATCTTCGTTTACTGCGTCTGAGGCATTAATTGCTCATTCTGAAACCATTATTAATATTTTGGTGCACTCCTTTCTCTACATTTAAATACGAACATTGAAGTAAATGCATAGAATACAACGATAGAAAAGGGATACACAGAAAACAATATCAGATGACATTCGACATCCTAAATCCATCCATGACAAGGATAAAACGCAGGCGAGGAGAGGGATCATTGGTTGATCAAGGTTTGGATATATAACCATACAAACTTACCTTATACCAAATGATACTGTAGAAGAAGGCTGGTTGATAACGCGTCAAGCTCTTTTGGACGGCACTCCCTCCGTCATAACCGACCGAATTGATGTGATAGCTGAAAACATACATGGACACAAACATGTGATTGTTAATTTAGAATACAATGTAGAGGTAAGTGCTATTTTCGAACGCTTCTCGGAATAATTGCAGCGCTAATAGTAGCAAGGGTGACATTTACACACACATATATGTAAGCTGCAAAAAGCTTATTGATCAAGCTAATATTTGAGTCAATTTCAAACTGTGTAATGACGAATATAATATCAAATATATTTAATGATGAAATTCAGGTGGACCAAAATGCCTTCATGTTTACGTGAAAATCAGACGAAAACCTCTCATTTCTGAAAGTCCCTTACTCCATTCTAAAGTCATTTTGGAAATTTAATACTGACGCCATCTTATATGTCAAGAATGGACGTGACATGTAGAACGACTAAATTGCCAAGCAGCGAGTAAATAAGGACAGTGTTGTTCTGATACAGTGTCCAAATGTTAGCCAAATTCAGATTTGAACGCACCTATCAGTCCAGTATAACATCTTCGCTGTGGTATCCAAGGCGATCGAACTCGGGACACTCTGCTGGCCGGGAGGTACCAGCACCATGTGTTCCTTGCCGACGAGCGAGGCTCTGTTGATCGTGTTCCATTTCAGGTCCGTCCAGAAAATGAAACTGAAATTAGAAGAAAATGTTTAGGGATGCAACGCTTATAGTGGTGGAACAGACATCAGGCTTATGCAAAATGTTGCTTGTGTCGATCTGATAGTTGAAGAAGTAAAAGTCTAGACCTTTTTATCATCCCGAAGGTTTACTCCATATACATATATATGATGCAGTGTTGTCGTTCATTTTTCTAACTAAAGACAGTTTCTTCTCCATTTGATGAAAAGTTCATTCATGTCCAAGTTCGGATGGTTGGCTAGATTGTAAAATGCCGTTTTCCACAAAATGTCAGTTTTACCACTGTGGTCAGCGCATTTTTCCATCCTCTTTGTACTTTTGACCAGTCATACACAATTCTATTTCTATACCTACTAAATATTTCCATTTCCTCATATTACCAAATTTGACCAGTAATGAGCGATGCATAAATCGTTTCAATCGCTTCGCTAAACGCTAAACCCGGTACCTCTGTTATCCATATCGGACATGTTACAATCATAAGCCTGGTCTTGTTCTTGCTTATGATAATTGGATCTATCTCGTGATCTTTTTCCATTTTTCTTAAATATCTCTACAGATTGTACAGTCTGACTGTCAAGGGCAATATATCTGATTATTTTAAGTTTTTTGTTTTATTTTTATCAGTCTCTTATATATTGATTAGAAAGGCATTTGTACTATATATTTTAGTTTTAGTTGTGATATGTTTATTTAGTCTATGTGTACAAATGATGAGATGAAAATAAATAAATAAATGTTACCGACTTAACAAGCAATGCTCGGTGTGCCCAAGTCCTGGTTTAGTCTTAACACAACTATTTCTTAAATGCAATACAATAATGCAGGAATGGTATATAATAATAAGCGAATTTGATTGGACTAAAAGATAACAGCTAATAGAAGGTCCTTTCTAACTTTTAATAATGTGGTGTGGTATGTTTTACGATATAACATTAAATAATGTATAATGTTTCCACAATAGAAGACTCTTTTAAACGTTTATTCCAAGTGAGGAGATGGGAGCCCAGGTGGAGAAAGAATGAGAAAAAGAGAACTAGAGAGAGATAGGGAGAACACTAATAAATACCAGTCAATGTGTATCACACACATTTGGGTGCCTCGTTGTCCTAATGGGTAGAATACATAACTTGAAATCACATGGTCCAACGTGGTTTCAAATCCCTGTGACGGCATTTCGATTTCCATGACTTTTTGCCCCAATTGACCAGCCCTTATGGGTAATTGAGTTTGAAGTCCGGATTTCAAGCAGTGTTTAAAGATTTTTTTATCATCAGTCCCTGAGACTTACCCTGCGAGTGGATCGACAGCTAGGCCCCTCGGTCGTCCTAGGTTACTGACGACGGTTTTGTAAGCGGTGTTATCATCACTTTTCCCGCCCTTTTTCATGAAGATCTCTCCCAGCATTCCATCTACCCAGTACACATTGTGGCTAACCCAGTCAACCCCGATCTATTGATAAACACAAAAGTGCTAATTTGTGAGTGGTTGCAGTTGATTAAGGAATCTAAATTACTTTCTTATACCTATATTAATGCCCGATTGCATAAAACGGGTATTATGTTAACAACATGTCTTTCTCTTTACATTACAAAAGGGAATCAATGGAAAAGACACTGGTTTACGATTATTGATTGAACCAAAGATATTTGGCAATGCTTGGTGTTTGGTGATGTAGGGAACCTGTTTTTAACCAATCACGGCCGAAAAGACTATTTTGATTAATGTCGAAAGCTCGTCAGAATGGCTCGTCAGAATAGCGTTCCCCATGGGTAGTCGAAGATGTTCGGTATAGAATATAGGTCGGACCTATCTTAACCACCTGACCACGGAGTTACACTGGCCTTTCAAGGCAATAAAGTTTGTCATTTTTGGAATTTGATTGAAAGTATTGCAATGTGAGAATAAATTTCTCGTCTTTCTTACTAATGTCAGGGACCCTTTCGCTTGATGCATGAATTTAACAACCTTTTTTAAGTTGATACATCTGTCTTTCCCCAGAGACAACATTTAGACATCTCGTTACAATTGTCTTCTCTATATTCTCTTTTTTCCTAGCTCATTGGTTTGACTATTCGATGATACCGTCATGCGATGCTTCTGTAGTGACGAAGGAACCTTGAGATTTGAGTGATTTGATTGGAATAAGGATACAGTGGGCGTATGTAATTACCTAGACATTACATCAGTTTAATTGTTTTTTTCCAAACGGTATACATTTGTAATAAATCAGCGTACATATACATTAAAGTCCGTAATCAAAACAGTGCTACATCGAACACATAATTTGCATTTGTAAAAGGGTAGATTTACTACCGCAATGTATCATAGCCTAGTTTGTTATTTTCCTACTGATATAATAATTATATGACATGCTCATATGAACCTGGCGAGCTTTCCTTCTTAGATTACAAATAGTAGTTTCATAGCTAAACCTAAAGATAAAAAATCATAACACCTCTTACATCTATATGAATGTTAGAAATATACATACAAATATAAAATCTTCGCCAATGCTTCCTTGAAAGATGGACGCGTTCATCTTTGATAGATCCATGGTCAAGTCGAAATTCTCCACGAGGCCGATCTGTCTGGAGTTATAGTCGTAGTAGTACATCTCATTCCTGGCGTAATCAGTGTCACATGATAACGGGGTAACATCCGGGTCCTGGTGGTAATAAAGTATATTAACGATTATACTTGGGTTTGAATAAAGTTTTGTTCTGTTCTGTTCTGTTCTGTTCTTAAGTTTTAGGTTCTACGAGTCATATACACTGCAGAGGGTAATTATTTTGTAGATTAATATTTTTCTTATTAGCGATTGTGCAATTTGGAGTTAGTTGATCATTTTGACTCAATGTGATCTGCAATGGACATGTTCAATTCTGGGAGAGATAGCTTTAGTCAGAAGTGATAAAGTTCCGACTATTAAAAGCTAAAACGATCCTATCTGTTATCTTTTATTTTGAGCAATTTAATTTGTAAACATATACTTTTTGAAAATGAAGAAAACGTGTTCTTGTTTATTTATCCTGCATGGTTCAGGAAGAAAACAAATTGTTCCAATCTTTAATTCAAAATTTCAAGATAGCATTCGATTTTCAAATGGGCTTCACCTAAGCTCTCATCACTTTATGACTAAATCAAGGAACAAGTGTGTGGCATAGTGGACAATCAAACTTTACAAAGCACCCGTTGTTTGACATAGAGAGCGCTGGGTCTGCGTTCGCAAAATAACGACTTCGTACTTAAACCTAAACACTTACTAATGCCTAAGTACGGTTAACGTACTCAACTGAGTTGGATAGATGAGCCGTGCTTTTGAGGGCGCATTTTATCTATCACATTATCTAAAACAGCTTTTAGGTTAACTGAAAATCATTGCTTAAACTTAAGTTGGAGCCAACGAGTTGAGTACGAAGTCATTTCTAGATCCCTGTTTAACTTCGATGAGAGTACGTATACACAAAGTTGGGCAAGTTTTGTTTTGCTTAATCCACCACCAAACAAGAGCGACATTTAACCACTTTGTTGCAGACGACATTTGAAAACATTGTGGGAAAAGGAGAAAATTGCTCTAAAAAAATCCTTTTCTCACAATGCTTTCTGCCCTATTATGTCGCAATTTCATCACATTTTGAAATGTTGTCTGCAAACTCTTTCAATCTGGGACAGTCAAATATTTGGTGTTTGGTAAACTGTTAAGCAAGAGATCATAATAATATTCGTTTTGAAAACACGGCCCTTGGTCTCACAAAGGCTCGTTTTGAAAGATTTCTTCGTAACGTAAAGGAAGAGAGGAAAATAGTACCTCATAAAAGCGCTATCTAATTCGTGGACAGAACATAAGCCCATATTGGAAATCTTTAGCGCACTTTTAAAAGCATGTTTATTTGGGATCCACAAACAAAGTTAACTTTGCAGGTACCTTCACGCCATTTCCGTAAGCGAAGCGTAAAGCTACGAATCTTTGTGAGACAAGCGCCTGGATCGAAATATTTGCGGTTTACAATGACACGGCAACAGAAGATGTCGTCTTAATGAAATAAGTATACAAAGCAGTTTAGCTGTATATTGTTGGAACTGACTACATGCTTATGCAAACAAGTCCAATCCAGACCAGCCGCAAAGTAAATTGGCGGCTGGCCTGTTATCTAACCTGTTTTCTACTCTGAATATCTTAAAGTAGATATTTAGTGTGTTGGAAAGCAGACGGCACAGAAATCTATTTCTAGAACAAAAACCCAGCGTTTTTAAGGGTTAAGTTACAGAGGCACCAGATAAAGACCTACATTCAATGAGAATCCTGGCCCGGACAGAGATGTATTCGCAATCTCGCTGACGGTCTTCGTAATCGCTGTGAACTGTTGAAATACATCCACGCCCGAAAAGCGTCTAGAACTGAATATAAACCCTTCCGTCGACGGTTCGATTTTTGGCGGACTTGTACTTCCGGTTTTAGGCATGCTGGTTGTTATGTCTGTAAAATAGACATAACATAGTTTTATTGACACATTCTCATAGTCAATTCACGCAATATTACATGCAATAGCTATGGTAGCCAATATAAACAATATACATCTTCACAATAGTTGCATCAAAAGTGAAAAACACAGATAGTAAAAAAGGGAAAAAACATGATTTTGGCGAGAATGGTTTGAATATAGAACGGATCGATGATTTACACCGTTTCTAGTGGCACTCACAAGCGGTAAATCGGCAAGACATTTTCCCATTACACATGAAACCCTCGAGTTTATATCTCAACATGAAATGTGTTTCGTATGCTTAATATTCGTTCATCTTATTAACAAGTGGTTACATAGGCTCTAACCTTCTATGTCATTTTACTGTTACATAGTTATTTCTTTATCCATATACAACTTGCTTGTACTGATATTGACCAACCGAATGACACCAGGAACTGTAACATATTAAAACCTTTTACCCTCTTATTATAGCCAATATAAGATGAAACGGGAAGTTGATTGTCTAGATCTATTTTTAATATCGCAACGGCAACCCACTTAACAATACTTCATGTGCATTCTGCAAGTAGTAGGCAAGGCAAAAGTGTTTTTTTTTTTTTTTTTTTTTTTTTTTTTTGGGGGGGGGGGGAGTATTTTGAAACTTTTAATTATTGTTTTATTCGCATATTTTTACAACATCTTAACAAAGAGCAACATAAAAAATGCATTTTTTTCTGAATAATTTCTAGCAAATTGACTAAAATTATTGCTTAGTTAAGGGATCGAAACAGGACTGCCTAGTGTCCGTCTAAACCTAAATGATAACCAAAGTTCTATTGACGCCCTAGAAGCATTTGTAAGTAAAAGGAGGTTACGAAACGAGCAATATTTAACGCACTGCTTTCTTTTCAATTGAATGGGAAGGACTTTAGCGTTTCTTCGATTTGACACACTTAGAGTATTCCATGTCAGAATAAGCTCTGTCAATGATATGTCTTATTTTGAGTTCAGACTGGGTACCGTTTTACTAATCATGTTATGCTTAAAATTTGCGTGAGCTCAAAACAACATTCCCTTTTATTTCAATATTGGGCTAAACAATATAGCAAATTAACACATCATTAGAATCGATTTATTTTGTACATTCATTTAAGATACTACCCATGTTCATCAGTTTTGACTTACGCCAATGTTGGTAAATAAAACGGTATCCAGTTTCCTTAGTTCGAGACTCCAATATTGATTTAGACGTTTGCTGAGCCGCAAGGACACGACTTGTTCGTATCCGAACGATTTACCAATTGCGTTCATGTAGAGAAGCAATCAGAGACTTTTAAAGATTATTGTGTAGTACTAACAGCCTAACAGTGTTGGGCGAGAGACCTTTAAAGGTGCTTGTTCACAAATGTAAGGAATTTTGTGAGTTGAACAATAATTCCTTTCCAACTAAACAGCTGTACTGTTATATACTGGGTATAACAAATACCGTTGGCCTAAAAAGCAAATTTCGAGTATATTAATTCTAACCCTATATACTTAAATATTTTAAGGTTAATATGAGTATTCATTCATATTTTTTGTTAATAACTATCATAAGTTAGTAAAATAAACTGTTTTTTACCCTACAAATAATATTTAAGTTTGCAATATTGAGACTAAAAAAATGGCGTCTTTCACTTTTTGACAGTCAAAAATTTGGTGTTTGGTAAAGGGTTTAAGTATATTCATTTATGCGTACGGTTAATCAAAAGTTTTTTGTTAATGCGTCGTAGAAAAGCATCATCCAATAGCGTGTAAATTACATTTAAGCTTTTTTTTATAAAGGCACAAAATACGCTCGTAAAGTATATTGCACTTTCTTAATGGTAATTGTAAACCTGCGTGTTTACATAATATCTATCATAGAAAGGCTCGTGTATGTAGCTAATGTCACCAACGTACCCTCGTTGAATTACCTATCACTGGATCAATCTATTATTCAAATCCCCCATATATAACACTTTAATGCAACTGAAACAGGGCGAATCAGGCAAAGTACTTGACAAAAGTAATGATCAGTAATAGAGAATCATCCTTTTGTCGCAATGGCCTTTTTCCCAATCACACAAACAAAACATAGATGGTTTGTCGAGTCTGATTATTACTTTTACCCCCTGTTGCGGTTTACTTAGACTCCGAACGAGAGAATCGGTTTGACTTTGCAAATAGACTTGGGAATTAAACACGTTTCAACCTTGTTGGTCAGAACTCATAAGTGATAAACAATACCACCCTTCTTTTCTTTTCTGTTTTTTTTTTGTTGTTTTTTTGGTGGGTGGGGGTGGGGTGCGTAAAGACGTTTGCTACGCTGAACCCATTGCCGAGCATGCGAACATACTTATGCATGGTGGTTTAAAACTAGGTATCTTTCTCCTGGATTAGAAAGATTGGACTTGTTTATTCGATACAACATGGACCATCGATGTATGCGGCTGCAAAGTCCTTTAAGCACTGCCATGCCGGATAATCATAAAAACTCACAAGCCTTTATGTATTCAATAATAAACAACTATCATACGAGCGTGAAATATGACAAGAATACGCTATATATCTTAACGCATAACTCAATGTTTCAACCCACTACCAAACATTAACGACATTCGACCACTTTGTTGCAGACGACTCTGGAAAATATTGTGGGAAAGGAAGAAATTGCTCATGACTAGCAAATTTTTTCTACCCTACCAGAAGGTTATTTTCCAGTTATTTTCAATTATTTTCATTACATTTTAAAATGTCGTCTGCAAACGCTTTCATTTTGGGACAGTCTAAAATTTTGCGGTTGGTAAAGGGTAAAGAAGACTAAGCAAACATTGTGTTGATGGATTCTCCACATAGAATCCTGGGTAATAGGGAAGAAAAAGGCAACGAAACTGTTTCCAGAAAGCTTGGAACCATAAATAAATAATTCAAATGCTGTTAAAAGGTGTATTAAACACAACGACTGTAAAAACCAACGAGCAAACAGCACTTTGCTGTGTTCTGGACATTTTACAGCATCAAAGAAGACTATTATAAATTGAGATTGGATTTCGAAAAAATTTCATTTAAGAATAGAGAACGATTGCAAACTGTCACAACGTTTTCGACTGTTACCCTTAGGAAAGGGTGTTCTGTACCGTATTATGTGTTGGTAGGAGTCGGTACGAAATGCAGTGCTTACTTATTCTATCTTGGATTGCTTAAGATCTTTATCCAAATACCAAACAATAACGACATTTGACCAGTTTACTGCAGACGACCTTCGAAACAATTGTGGGAAAACGAGAAATTTCTCCTTTCCCCACAATGCTTACTGTCCTAACAAAAGATTGTTTTTCAATTTCATCACATTTTGAAAGGTCGTATACCAACTTTTTCAATTTAGGATAGTCGAAAATTTTGCAGTTGGTGAAGGGTTTATTGACTTCAGATGACATCATACCAAATATATGGCAGTGTCAGAAGCTAACTTTTCGTCAAAATACGTTAGATTTACTTCATTACTATTCGAATATCTAATCGACCACAATATAACTCACACTATAGGTCACCATAAAGTCCTTGCCCAGCGTTTTGGTTATTTTTTTATTAGTTAAGCAGATTTACATGTAAGATGTCCCCGGTTCTCTTTGAAAACAATCATTCTTCCGATCACCATTATACCATTTCTTGTTGCTTTCTACAAAAAAAGGATCTGTTAAAAAAAACAGATTATCTTGTCCTCTTGATTAATGTACCGATTAGTGTACGAATGTAAAGGGCCACCATTGTATATACATCCTCGCAAAGTAGTTCGTGTCATATGAACTATATACACCAATAAGGGCGAAAAGATCTGGTTTCATATTTCGAACCCTATTTTCTACTGTATATGTAAATTGTCTGTAAAGAAAAAATCTAAGATAGCTGTGTGCAACGACGAGAGCCAAATTAAACAGAAAATTGCGTTTTATTATTAAGTTTGATATTTTGCATACTCTGAATAAGTATTCTTTTTTACAACATGCCTTTTTCTTTGACACCCATTTGAATACAACCATTCCCATTGAAAGTCGTTTCTACGATGTTTATCATATATAGTTCATCGTACATGCTGTGAGTATTGCGAGCAATTTTCAAGCAATTTTCATTGCTATTACATTTATTTCAATCGCACATCATAGGGTTAATTCTATTTTACTTGTTTTAATTCTATAATTGCCAAGCGTCGTTTCGACCAATTTGGACCTATATATTTACATGTTCCCGTCTGATTGAATAGACTATTTAAAACAGGCAGTGATGCGCAAAGTGTCATCTCCATTTCAATAGCAAGGGGAGGGGGTTGGTATGTCCTATTACAACTCGACTCTTTACCAAAACGGGGAGTTTTGTACCGTTCTAAATGGAGAGAATCTACAGACGACAAATTAACCTTTATAGTGCTGGAATCGAATTCATGTTTATGCAAACAGGTTAGTCACAGGCCAGCCGCCAATGAGATTGGCGGCTGGCCTGTGTCTAACCTGCTTGCTACTCTGATTATCTTTCCTCATCAAAATTTAGCAGGTATTTTAGGTTTTGGAAAGCAGACGACACAAACAATTATTATAGCATTCTTAGGGTTAAATTAAATACTATCGGTACATATTCTGTAGCTAGACTACGAATCATCGTCACGAAAATAATACAAGCCCGTTACGAGCACAAGTTACATTTTTCAAAATAGTTTCAAAAATATATTCATAGCAGACCAATGAAATATTGTAATTATAAGGTATCTTAAATACACACACATCGATATCTTTATATCGAAATCTGGTACAATTCACTGATAACTACGATTTAAAGAAAGTGCAATGCTCATTTATGGTAATTCATATCTTTTCGCTATATGACAGCCATAAATCGGCTATTGAAGAAAGCGCTTTGATTGCCTACAAAACTGCATAAACGGTCGGCTGGCTGCAGACAACATGCACAATGACAGAAATGTTAGAGGGATTTCATTATGTTCGATGATATTATCTTTTCTATATTCTAGATAGTGAACATCCGACTTTAATTCGATTTTGGAAAACCGTCTGCCAATGCTTTCATTTTCGACTGAATTTGCATTATACTTTTTCAAATTCACAGAATGCTGTTTTGGAAACCGTTAATGCTATATATATTATGGTTTAGTCTTTATTTGTGGCGCGATATGTTGTGGAAAGTTGTCGAGATTTTTTAACCCTTGACGAAACGCCAAACTTTTGATTGTCACAAATTGAAGGGGTTTGCGGACGACATTTCAAAATGTGATGAAATTTAAAAATAGTCTTCTGGCAGGACAGAAAACATTGTGGAAAAAGGAGAAATTGCTCAATTTCTCCTTTTCCAGCAATGTTTTCCAGAGTCGTCTGCAACAAACTGTTCAAGTGTCGTTATTGTTTGATAATGAGTTTAAAAGTACTCAGTCTGGAATTTGAGACAGTGTCATATATTTCTAAATCGTCCCGGATAGAAATGAACTTCGATGTACCAAAAGTCTAGTCTGTCTTCACAATGGGATTGATTTTATAGTCCACCTCAAATATTCAACAATTCATTATTGAAAACTTTTAATGTCTGGAATGAAATTCATAGTAATTGTATGCGACTGCATTATACATTTGCAATACAGTACATGTATTTATTCTTAAATTCGGTTGAACGGCGGTTTCAGTGTTATACGCTACATGTCCACAGCACGACATGAAGAGCGCATTTACACGCCAAACGAGAGGAATGTCGTTTAGTGTATTAAGGTCAGACAATAGGAGTACACGGATATTCTGAATTATCTGCGTTACCAAAAAAGGGGACCTGGGTACCGTTTTACTAAACTTTTCGTGCTAGAAGTGTCTGTAAGTCTAAAACAACATTCCCTCTTATTTCAAATATTGGGCTAACCAAAACGCTTCCAATGACATGCCACGTGACAGTATTATTATTTTTTTTCTTTTGAGATACTATCTATGTTTATCAGTTTCGATTAATGCAATTAAATTCCTTAATTCGTTTAGTAAAACGGTACCCTGGTTATGAATAAGCAATTAAACATTTTTTTTACTTCTTTTTATGTCCTTTTAATGTCATTCAAGAAATATACGTTGTAGTTCGACCATCTTGAATACCACAAAAATGAGATTCATGTAACGTTTCTTTCTTTACTTTTCTGAATTCCTATTTTCATGCCACCATAAACTTTAGCGGCAAGCATCGCACTCGCCTATATGTTTTCAAGTAAAGTCGCAAATTAGATGTTAATGTTAATCGGATATTCACTACTTAAATTAGCAATTGGTCAATGTGGTTAGCGTGAATCATGGTGGCTTGTTGGTCAATACTCTAAAGTTTCTGTGATCGAAACATCCATATAGTCAGGGAAATCTCCATTTTTCATACGACCATCGTGTATAATGATTATTTTGGTATTTTCTGAATCGTTAAAAAATAAAACTGCGTGTTTAACAATGAGTTAGTTAAGTAATAAAATTCGTATCATGAGTTATAATAACGTACTTTAAGTTGTTTAACTCATTTGTCAAACAGCCTTGTTATAGAAGTTAAATAGATTCTTGGTATACTTTCTTTGCATCTTTTTGTTTACTATTTTTTTTTATTTCTTTTATGCCAACGTCTCAAATTTTTTAGGACAAAAGATGCAGGAATGGCTAGAATGTATAAATCATGACTATGCGAGTTCTCATCGCAATATAACTTAATGTTGTTGAAAACCAGGTTAAACATCGAACAAACAATTCAACCTGTATGAATCAACCTCGTGAGTGATACGGGCTTTGATGTCATACATGTACTGCGTCGATTTACAACCATAACGTTGCATCTCCTTTATTTAGATTAAGGCAATAACTTGTTTTCGCTCACTAATTACGGATAGGGTGGTCTTTTATATCTATACGTACACGTTTATCAGTACGATCAGTTAGAGATGTAACGGATGGCTGGGTGTTGACTTGACTAGGCCGACACCAGATCGTGCAGAGTCGAAAACTAGTTTGCTCGGTTGAATAGAGATAGTTTCGTAATGTAATGTATTTTTTACTTTTAAAAGAAGCATATATTATACAAACCAGTCAAAACACAGCTTCAGGACAAAAGGAGGCACTGGCTGCGACCAAGGAAGCATCTCCTTTAGCCCTTAGAACACTTGGTAATTTTCTAGAAAAGATTTTCCAAAACCATAAAAATTTACTTAATTTTGGTAAGGAAAGATACCCAGAGTGGCAAACAGGTTAGATCACAGGTCAGTCGCCAATTTACTTGGCGGCTAGCCTGGATCTAATCTGTTGGCATAAGCATGAAGTCGGTTCCATCACTATAAGAGTCTTATACGAACCAGTCAAAATCACGCTTCAGGGCTAAAGGAGGTAATGACTGACTGCGTTCAAGGCAGCATTTCATTTTGATTTCAAACTGCTGTACTTGCGTCATTGTATCTAGCACCAACCTTACATAACTCCCAACACCAAGGAGACCCGACCCGAGTGGTGGCCCTTGGGAGATACGTGGAAAAGGCAACTCATTTTTTATGGAGAAGACTGTATCCCACCACTGCCACCAATGTAACGAACCAAGCAAAATACCAAATGAAACTCGTATTACCTTACGCAAAAATGAATTTGCCGTCGAATATGTCATGGGACCTTCATCAATTATGCATCTAATCTAATCGTAATATTTTCGATATAAATACCATAAAAAAAACTTCATTTTTCATTGACTAGTCATTCTAGATCAAGATAAATTAAAACCTGAAAGGGAAAAAGAATTTCCATAGCACTGAAGAATCTAGCTTTACAAGGCAACTGCTTATGCGATGGGGATAAACAACATCGAGAAATGGCGTTATTCTTTGTTATCTAACGTCTTTGTTTATAAACGTCATGTTAATAAAGCCCGAATGATCCAGACTCAGATATTTCATTCTACCACACATAGTTACAGCTTGATCATTAGAGTTGTCAACTGTTTAAAAACGTTTAAACGAATCAACCATATCACAGTCTAGAATGCATTCATATGGTTTAATGCAAGACTAAAGTACGTTGTTTATCAACATGTAGCAGTTACTATAGTATTGCACCAAACCCCTGAATGCTGTGTAATAGCCAGTTTTTTTAAATGAATGAGTTTATTGAAGACTATATACCATGTAACGCAATCGTTTCTCCTTGATTCGAAATAAACATTTCTGTGTATACGTAGTCTTCATTTATGATTATATTTGATACATTATCCATACGCTGTTGAGATATTACTGCAAATGAGGTGATGGGTTAAAGGTGCTTGTTCACAGGTGTGGGGAAAGTTGGAAGTAAAAAATAAATTTCTCTAAAACTGCATATGTACTGTATTGTTCTGTGATACACACTTAGAAATAGTTTTGAAAACTAAATTAGTTCGTTTTGATTTTTTAAAGTGTGTATTCAGTTACTAAGTAATTAACATGTATTTAATCCAAATCGTTTTATCGCTTTTCATATCAACCGCATCAGAGTAAACTGTACACTCCTACATAAATTGACGTTTTATGAATTAACTATTCTTTCAACGGCTACTTATATTTGTCAAACAACAAAATAAAAACAGTAGTGTTTCTACGACATTTCATTTTGACTTTCAAATTTCCTATTCTGTGACCAATCACCTTTAAATGAATGAGGGATGTAACCTGTTTAAATCAACTAATGTATTCCCAAATTGAAGTATGTGTTGCCAGGTGAAAGTTATGTCGGCCTGCGGAATGCGATAACTTACTTATACTTGTCATAGAAACGAATGATTGGAAACCTTGTCGCGTTAAATCTCTGTTTCGAACAAGTCTTCAAGCGTTGTTTATTTATATCACGCCGGTCAGTGCACATATTCATGTATCCCAGTTTATCATCAAAATCATGTCACAGTAGCCGACGGTTATATAGCGTATACTTGCATAATGGTTTTTGCATGGCGGTAAAGAGTGAATCTTTCATAAAAAATTGACATCGGTAAAATACTGTATTTTTTACCTTTTTGACCCAGTGAAATATAAGATTCAACATTCTTGTACCATGTTTATATTATTTGTATCACACAATAGGGGTATGAAAACATTGTGGCAAAATAGTACCTATCTTTTATGTAACACTTTATTCATTCAATCTATTCACATTTCACAACAGCAGAACTGATGGGGGTTTTCACATGTTTACAAAGCTTTTCTAAGTCGTCTACTTCAAGTAAAATATGTCAATTGCAAGTGGTAAAGAGTTAAAGCACTGGTTTTCTCAATAAGGTAAAGTAAAATCATTCAAAGATTTGAACATCATGCAGGAAGAGACACCTCATTTGATCACTGCCCGTCTTTCTGTTTATTGTAACCCAGTGAATGAAACCTTTTGCAAGTCACAAAAGGGTACTTCAAGCCAAATTCAACATTACCTCACAATTTTAGGTCATGCTAACGTAAGCGTTTGCGTGAATGTTTGGTAGAAAATGCGCACTTTATCTGATGTGTTTATTTTTAGAAATGATATCAGATTGTTGGATTGGTTTTTGTATCGTTTTTAATACTATGACACTAATTTAAGTGAACTATTCTGAATAGTCTGATGATTAGTAATGTCCAGCCTTATTCATATATTACTCTTACAATGTTATTGAATGCTTCATTACACACACAAAATACGGTTCAGTAGTTAAACGATTTGTTTATTCCCGATTGACACACATTAAGAGCTAGAATTTTACGAATTACTCTATGAGACGCCACTTTGATACATATGCAGCAAAAGAATTAATAACCAGATTGCTTAGTATTTTCTAAAAATAGATTTTTGTGTCGTCTGCTTTCCGACACTTTAAATATCTACTCGATTTTGATGAGGAAAGATACTCAGAGTAGCAAACAGGTAAGAACACAGGCAAGCCGCCAGTTTACTATTTGCCTGGATCTAACCTATTTGCGTAAGCATGAAGTGGGTTCCAGTACTGTAAGAGTTAAGCATCCATCCTTACTAAAGGGGAAATTGCTTGTGATCAGGTATGCAGTAGAAATATGATGAGTTGAGTTCGATAATACATGTTTTATCCAGTCTAAGCTTACTGAACATCCGTGTTTTACTTCCCACACTTTGAAACTCGCTATAAACACACGTTACTCATTATCCCATTATCTCAGCCATATAGACGTTTTATTGGTGTATGATTTTTTTTTTATTTCTTAAATGCGACAATTATAAAGGCACGATACAGTTGTGTAAAAGTCACTGCGGTATACAAGTAGAAGCTTGTTAGTCGACCTGGGGGTTTGAATGAAAGCGGTCGAGTTTACTCCAAATGCAATTTTAACGGGTCAGGCGCCTCCAAAATCTTATGTTTTCATTACGGCGCCATTTCGATGTAATCACATTATGTGCATTATGTAAAGAAATGCTCAAGTCATATTACGAAAATAAATATTATGTTATGTTTATTTATGTGCACTTCTTCTTTGAAAGTTCATTACTAGGGCGCTATCACTGACTATTTGCATATCCCTTCTGTTATTTTTTTAATTCATCTATGTGAATTAAAATCAAACGGGACATTGGATAGAGCTCAGGGGCCGAGGGTTCGTGTGATCGTTTACCAGGCTACAAGCCGATAAAAACGCGCCCATTTATTTTCGAAAACCAGTTCACAATGCGAGGGTTCAAGGCGAGACCATAAAACGTCCTTCAGCTTTGTATCGACTTGTCAATTATACTACGCAGTGTCCTTAACCCTTGTATTGCTGGGTAATTTTCTACAAATAGATGTTTGTGTCGTCTGAATTCCAAAACCTTAAACATCTCCTTAATTTTGATGAGGAAATATACTCAAAGTAGCAAACAGGTTAGATCACAGGCAAGCCGCCAATTTACTTGGCGGCTGGCCTGGATCTTACCTGTTTGCATAAGCATGAGGTCTGTTCCAGCACAATAAGAGTTAAGGAACTTTCTGCTGTGTACCTTTCTGTACTTTTCTATGTTATATATGTGCTTATGAATAGACGTCCTTGAAATGCAAAACACAATTCTATAAATATAGCTGTGTCGAGATTGTCTTGATTAGATTTTCTTTAACACAGTGGTTGAAAGAATGACGCTTGTCTCTGATCCATAGGACTTACTAAACACGGGGTGAAATTATATTAACACATTCCTTTTCCTGATACCACATATAAATGGTGTTCTTCCATACTATTAGTTTGGCATGCGCCGTTACTTTATACGATACCAAAACAAGATCCTCAAGTTTTATTTTTTTTGTCAACATAATAAAACATAGATTTTATTGTAGAAAAAGACCTCTGGCCCAGAATACACACAATGAATACCATAACAATCATGTTAAAATGAATTGGTTAACATACAACATTAACTTACAAACTAATACCAGTGCATTGATTAATAAGATACTTTTTGCATATTCAACTAGCCGTATAGAACTAGTAGATGTACATGGATATGAATCGACGGCTCGGTGAAAGACCGGACAAAGTCATCTTTTGCAAAATATGACTCGGTCCAAATATGTACAAACTCATCGAAACTCATCGAAATATACATGCAAGTGCAACGATGATAGGAAAGGAAAATAAAACGTTTCGTGGATACGTACTTTGGGGTTCAAAATTATTTTGTTGCAAATATGAAAAATTGGTGTAAAATGGAGTAAATGGTTAAGGGTGCTCTTGTTAGATAGGTGTGATGAATACATTTCAACCCTGTGGTGAGTTGACGAGTTCCAACAGTATGCAAAAGATACCTTATTAAAGAATCGTGGTTATGCAAACTCTGTCACGCAGATGTGATTAATGGTATGGTTATGTAAGCAAGATTTGAAAGTTGATAAGTTTGAAAGTATAATTTGAAAATGAAAATCCGAAAAAGAAAAGGAAAAAGTATACACCCACAGTTTGTATTAACTCTGGGCTTATGTAAGTTTTATTTTATCTACATGGGTTGCGATTGTATAGATAAGGTAGAATCAAGAAATTGAGCGGGTAAACACTATCTAAATGTTGAAGAAATTTACTTCACACTTGTAATATAGCTTTGGTAAACTAAAACTTAACATTCCCGAAAGACGTTTTGTCTTCTGAAAACAGTTGATGAAATCATTTTAAATTGAAGGAAGAGAAACTTTAGTTCTTCGAGTTTCAGATATACAGCTGGCCCACGTCACTGAACCAAGACTTAATAACATATTTCACTGCTTTCACTGATTGGACTGCTATCGGAAGAATTGTTTCTAAAAGGTTACATTGTCACTATAAGTAGTGTCTACCTTTTTAGAATCATCCATTCCTTCCTATAGAAAAAGGAAATCGTTTTTCTTTCTTATTTGAAATTCGTGTTAAAAGTAATTGCGCTTTAGTGTTAAGGAAGGGTTTATTTGGAGAGACCGGCTGAAAACTGCGTCGTTACTTTTACAATTGTGTGACAAGTTTCAAGTTACATAACCTGCGAAGTTAAACAAGGCTAGAACGGCACGTAATCACGGATTTAAGTACATGAGACCTCCCTTAGGATCGTGTGTTTGCTTCTTGATTGGTTTTCTTTTTTTTTTCATGATTTTTTCTTCGCATATCGACGGTTTCGTTTGGAATCTGACGTTGCCATATAACTAATTATAACCAGTTTATTTCTGTTCTCGATCTGTATTCGTTAAGTAAAGTCCATTCATACACCTCTATGAGAGAGTGTTTGGTTTGTTGTCTGATTTTCCTTATTTTACCCTTTCACTATCTTGGGTGAATTTAAAGCAAAAGCCGCACACCACACGGGAGACTTGGCATCGGCCTCAAGAAGTTATGTGGACCAAGAACAAGGTCGGGAATGAAGCTGCTTTTATATCGCTTTGTTATTCTATAGTTAAGTTTATAATTTAGTTTATTGTATGGATTTCCTGTATTTCAAGAGACGATGCAAACGAGTGCGCACTGCACAGTTTATTAGTTTAAGAATATCTATTTCTCAATTATACCATAGTTTATCATACAGAAGATCGTTTTAACAATAAGAGGATTGGATTTTACTGAAATCTTTAAGCTGACTTAAAGTCCTTTCCAACATGAAATAATGTGCTATAACGCCGGTGTTGTTGTTTTTTGTAAAAATAATTACGCAATACATGTTATTTAAACAAAATAAGAACCATAAGAACATTTAATTCACATAGTATTACAAGAACCAATTATGCATACTCAAACTTGTGCAAAAAGCATATGGTAAATTACTACCAGTTCGTACATAGAACACAGAAAATGGACTCGTCGAAAGAGTCATGAAACGGTAAAAGAATAGATACATGTATATTAAATCGTAAAACTGTATCAGGTTTTATCACGGTTAGATCTAAAATGTAACAACCTGGTCATGTTTTGGTACAATGACATAACAATGAAGAAGAGACCATGGTACCGTTTTACTAAACAATTTACGCTTAGGATTTGCGTAAGACTGAAAAAACAATTCCTCTTATTTCAATATCGGGCGAGGCTTCCAATGACGTGTCACATTGCAATATTGTACTTCATTGAAGATACTATCTACGTGTATCAGTTATGATTTACGCAAATATTTTCCTTATGTTATTAAGTAAAATGGTGCTCTGGACCATGGATGAGTGCATTTAACGACGTGATAAAACTTGGACGATGTTGAAAGCAAACATTGATCATATATTTCAATTAAACCATTTAAATTCATAAGCAAAAAATGGTTCCATTTTTTATATGATGGTGTCTCTTTGATAGAACTATGAACATATGAACAGTGTTACACTAACAAATATGGATCGTAAGTACATTAAGTTCGAGTCCAAACCGTAGCCCTATGTGAGAATACTAGTTTTTTTAATCATAGCAGGTCCTACAAATTACTACAAGATTGTATTTATCTTTTAAAAGTTTTAAGACCCAGAGACCTTGTCCTTGATTTACATTGTAATTGGTATATGACTTTGTTCTATTATTTGAAGGATTGAGAGCAAGAATCTAATCGGCCGGTCTCATAAGTGAAGGTCTCACTTCAGTCTTGCATAATAAACTCATGAATAGAGTGTCGCATACATTAGCGGGCATGCGCAAAAAAATTGTATCTAATGGTTGATCACGTTTCAAACATTGGCCTTAACTATGGTCTGAAAAATAACCCTTCTCAAGTTTCACTCTCCGTCCTTAGGAAAGTTGTTCTTTAGCTAAAAAAATATCAGATATATTATCCTAGTTCTTATTGAAAGCAAAACAATGAAGAGGCGCTCTAAAGGACGCATTTCGAGAGATATTCTTTCTGACTTGAAATGAAATCATTGAGACATGTTTTTTTTTTTATATTCTCGCCATCGAAAACTGTGTTGAAGTTTGTAATCAATGGCGTGGAACGAATGTTGCGAATTTCGGTTACGAAAATCTCAGTTTCATGTAAGTATTGGTGGTCGCTGTTACATTGTAATCCAGGGGATGCCAACCCGATTGTCATCATTGTCCAGCTTGTCCAAAAGCCTTAAAGATATTTACTGAAATTTTGTATAAAAGCATTATGATGACATGTACAGAAAAAAAGATGGTTTTTAACTATTAACGGACAAGTGAAAAAAAAATCAGACGTCGTCACCAGGGGCCCGTTTTACTAAACAACTTACGGAAAATATTTGCGTAAGTCATAATTGACTAACATGGATAATATCTTCAATGAAAGTACAATATTGCAATGTGACACGTCATTGGAAGCGTCTCGGAGAGACGTTTCCAATGATGTGTTACTTTGCAATATTGCTTTGCCAAATATTGAAATAAAAGGACTTGTTGTTTTAGACTTACGCAAATCTTAAGCGTAAACTGTTTAGTAAAACGGGCCCCCATCACTTTAAGCCATGATAATATCGAAACGGCATTAAGCCCTATCCATTCCAACACTCATAAAATTTGGCGTTAAGTTATAAAAGACTATACCTATTCATGAAGGAAGAAAAGTATATCAAATAGAGTATTGCCTTTTGAAAGGTCCCCTTAAAGAAAAATTCCAATCAAGGACAGAAAGGTAAATGTAAACCCTTATCCTGATCAACAGCCATTTGGTGTTTCGAAATCTTGAAACAATGCTGCTGTTTTGTTTTAGAGATTCACCCTGTAACCCATAACCAAACAATAACGACATTTAATCACTTTGTTGCAGACCAATTTAGAAAACATTGTGGGAAAAGCAAAAAATTGCTTTTCCAACAATCTTTTCTGCCATATCGGAAGATAATTTTCCAATTTCATCACATTTTGAAATGTCTTCTGCAAACTCTTTCAGTTTCGGATAGTGTATGAGGCATAACTATTCTCTATCTGAATTATTTTTTTAGCTAAGGTAGTGTCTTTAGAAAGACGATTTTAGACAGAGGTTATCAAAGTTTCAATGCCGTCTGTAACCACTACCATTTTGTGACGACGTATGTGTTTTGAAATGCATTTACAGGTCCGTTTGCATTTTAAAATCATTGTCATAAACGAAAACTCATTTTCTCAAGCATTAACCTTTATATAGTACATGTACATGTAAAACTAATTTATCAAATTTCATCTCATTTAGTTGCCTGATAATTTTTGAAGATCAATTTACTTTCAGCTTAAAAAAAGAGTTAAATGTATCTTCCTTTCCAGAGCATTGAACCATATAAAACATACAAATATTCATCAACAGCTTGCCTCCATTGAACGCACCACTGCCATTTAATATACCCTTCTCCCCTTACATACGCAATCAACGAAGCTTAAAGAAAGGCAGTTTTGGCTGTATAACATACAGTATAAACCCCTTGCATTCGATTTTAGATGAAATAGATATTTTATTTGATATAAATGTTTGAGCATAATTTTAACATTTATATCTAAAACACGGATGCCCTTTTATCAGGGAAAAGAAGGTCACTGAACTATATGAATGTGTTCACATCATTATCATCTTTCTTCACGAGTACATGTTCATGAATATTTCTTTTATTATTTGAAAGCTTCACATAAAATGATATTTGATAATGATTATGATATGTTAAGTAATCCATATGTTATACTAATTATCTACTGCATGCTTATCTCCACATAATTATGCCAATACAACAATACAATACAATATGTTTTATTCGTATTAAAGGCCTCTTGCCCTATATACATACAATTCACAATTTTAAGTAACAAAGGAGTGGTTTAACATTTGTGCTCTCTAAAAAACAAAAATATCTCGTTATGACGTCGTCATTTATAAACATGTGTAAAAAGCAGGTAATGCATCAATAAACAAATCATAATATCTTGAAAAGAAAAGGAGGGTATATACTTAGACCAACTGACCCTTCTGAAAAGACATAATTTTCTCTTTTTGTTTGATAAAAAAAACAGCAACATTGTTTCAGAAGGAGAAATAGCTCCTTGTGAGAATTTTCTCCTTTTGTCACAGTGGATTATTATGCAATCAAAGTAAGCGAATTTGCGGTCATGGGTTTAAGCATATCATGACAAACATTACAATGCAATAAAAAAAGAACATGACCCACAAATATTATCTTGACAGTCATGATAATGCACACTAGTACGTGGAAATAATTTCCTCATTTTGATGGATAGAACACATTGTTACAGAAGGAGAAATGGCTCCCTGTGAAAACCTCTCCTTCTGTCGCAACGGATTATTATGTAATGAAAGCAAGCAAATTTAGAGCCATGGATTAATGCATAACATCAATTAACTTTATTTCGATATGGTTTTGCAAAAATAAGCGTACCAGAAAAAGGAATATAAGCATATCATAACACTATGCAATGAAAAGGCGAATATGACCCACAAATATCTTCTTGAAAAGCATAACAATGCACAATAGTACGTAAAAATAATTTCCTCATCTCGATGGATAGCAACCATTGCTACAGAAGGAGAAATAGTTAATTGTGAAAAACTTCTCTTCCTGCCGTAGTGGATGACTATGCAATCAAAGCAAGCACATTTGGAGCCATTTGTTAATGCATAGCATCAACAAACTTCATAACAATATGGCTTTGCAAAAAATATCATAACACAAAATATGATGCAATGAAAAGACGAATATGACCCACAAATATCATCTTGAGAGTCATGATAATGCAAACTAATGCATAAAATATTTGATTAAGCAAGTGTCGCTATCGTTAACTGATTTTTTCTTATTTGAAATGCAATGTGAATGAATTTTGATACCTTATGTATCAAGTTCGAGTCTTTACTAGACATTAACATAATAAAAGTATTCTTATCTCTACGGTTTACAATGATGTTTCCTAAGATGTCTTTTCTCACTGTTTCGTAATTCATGCATTCCATTAGAAAATGAAATTCAGTTTCGACAATTGAAATATCGTTTTTAGAGAAAAAAGGGCATAATCTCTCATTTCTATCCAATCCTATATGTCGACCCTTTTCAATCATAAGCTCGTGAGTAGAAGTCCTAAATCTTGCAAGTGTTCTCTTGAGCGGATATGCCAAATCCATGGAGAGGTAAGTTTCGGGAATAAGCAGTGATTTATAGTTTCTATACGAGTCGGCTTTAGAAGTATTTTCAAGAGATTCATACCATTTTTGCAGATAATTGTCACTAAGCCTACGTTTGAAAATTGAAAGAAAAATAGTGTGGCTCCCAACATCTTGTGCAATCCAAACATATCCAAAGCCTAACGATAAAAGAAGATTTTTCACATGATATACCCAAGTTTTGCGACCTGCTTCATCTAGTCGTTTTAGCATATTGTAACAAGGTGAGGATATCGTTCAGTGTCCATGTAAAGAAGTTTAATCCAATATTTGATACATTGTGTCATATAAAATACAAATAAGGGTTGACGGCCACATTCTCCATACACAAAAACATTAGCAGTCTGAGGTGGTAAACAACAAAGGCCCTTGCAAAAGTTCAATTGTATTGATTCAAGCTTTTCTATATATTCATACCCCCACAGCTCAGCTCCATAACACAAAATAGGTCTTACCATGCTATCAATCAATCAATCAATCAATCTCTTTATTGCCTTTTTTACAGAAGATAAATCAAAGTATAAATATTTCTTTTTACAAAACATAAATATAAATGAGAAGTATATATAAACATGAAAATATGAAAACTAAGTAGGAAAAGAAAACCCACAAGAAATGATTCCTCGTAGCACACACGCACGCACACACTCCCCCCCCCCACCCACACACATACACACAGATACCCCATCACCCGCATACGCACACAAACATACGCTTTGCCCCTGCGCGTTGCCACAAATACAATGACATATTATGTAAGCATAGGACATATATAAGCACAAGACTTTTTACCCATTGGCAAGAAACATGACTTAAATGAGTGAAAATGAAAATAATTGTAAAGGAATGACAAAGTGACATAATTATGCAAATAAAAAGTGTCTTATCACATGATTAGTGGTACTGATTCAGGCCTAATGTACATCTATAGCCCAAAGAAGGCATAAACTGATACACATAGTATATAATGTAATGTGACAATTATGATTGTAGACATATACCTATGTATTTGAATGTATGAAAAAGAAAGGTTTTGTTATCCTTAGATTCCAGTAGGGGCGGAAGAGGCGCTCCAAATATGCGTAGTGTCCAAGAGAGAGAATCTTGTGCAATGAGCTCCTCCACAAACGTTTGGGTAAACGTCGAGAAGAGCCCATTGTACAAGTCATTCTTGGCAGGAACAATATATATACACTCACAAACCTTGTGTATCATTTCATCAATGTAAATATTTCAAATTGTCTAAATTGACCAAAGTTCATTTGATATCGAAAATACAAGCGATGGCTTTATTTGCTTGCTTTACTACACTCTCGTGCGTTTTAGTCCATTTAAGTTTCGGAGTCATATACATTCCGAGATACTTATAGATTGATACAGTCTCAATTGCCTTATCGTCTTAAAACCAATGTTCATATCGCCTACGATAATACCCATTATTTTTGAAGTTATTGTTAGAGAATTAGATATGTGGCTCATCAATTCATACAAGGTATGAAGTTTAATAAAGTAAAGGTGGTGGTTACTTACACTCATTTCGCATTGCGTTATATGATAATGAAACAAACTTTATTGAACAAATGCTACAAACAATTTCATATGTAGACGTTAAGATATATTGGTTATTGTACTTCGTGAAGATGCTCATTTAGCATTAGTTCACAAGAAATTTAACATTGTTTCGCTGATTCGTCGTTTGGGAGAGTAACACACGTTTAAACGTCAATATTAACAATCAATGTCAATAAACCAAACTCAATTTTCAAATTTTTACTTCTTGCTGAAATTTTGTGATCTTTTTACATAATCAGAAGTGAGCCTTTGCGCTTATCAGCGCTT
This sequence comes from Cerastoderma edule, assembly GCA_947846245.1. NCBI lineage: Eukaryota > Metazoa > Mollusca > Bivalvia > Cardiida > Cardiidae > Cerastoderma > Cerastoderma edule. The sequence goes on from OX401410.1 coordinate 36,359,236, forward strand.
CTATGGGAAATCCGGTTAATAAATAATCGCAAGAATTCCTTCTAGCGCACATAGCTAACGTCACATGACAGGAGCGGTTAAACGTTTCCAAAAACCACGTGACGATGGTAGCTTCTTGTTCACAAAATAAACCCATTTAACCCTTTGCCAAAAGCCAAATTTTCGACTGTCCCAAAAAGAGTTTGCCGACCACATTTCAAAATGTGATGAAATCGTAAAAGGTTCTTCTGATAGGGCAGAAAACATTCTGAGAAAAGGAGAAACTGCTCGTGGCGAGCAGTTTCTTCTTTTCCCACAATGTTTCCAGATTCGTCTGCAAGAAAGTGGTTAAATGTCGTTATTGTTTGGTAATGGGTTAAACGGTTTGCAATATCTGCAATACAAATGATCTGTATCTTCTCTGTAGGTTATTAACATTGTTGGGAATCTGTAAATAATTTAGGCTTTAGAAATCTGTGATGACATTTCATTGGTACAATACAATTTATTTTGGAAAGTTAAAATTCCAATGTGTGATAAAGTCCTTTGAAGACTCAATCCGATCAAAGCTATTTTTGTTGTGAAGTGGGTACAGCGTAAAAGGAACACAGGGTCATTTCAGACCGTGCGTGACTTTACAATAAGTCATTCAAACCCGGGGTCATTAACCCATAGTGAAGTCCCAGAGCGAGGCCCTTTATAGAAATAATATAATTGACTATCAAATCGTTTGCGAGTTAGTGGTTTTAAGCAACCTTTCTGAAACATTGAATACCATATAAAGGATGCCTTCAATGACTTCTACGCATAAAGATCGTCGTCATCGACCAAAAGATGCAAAGCCAAATGTTAAGACCCATCTAAAGAATAGAATGTACATTGCCCAGTACATCTATTGTTGGAAATAACTTATAGAGAAGTCAGCGCATCGGTGCTCTTAAGCCATGACAGTTGATTACTTTCAGACGGAATGTATCTATTTTAAAGCATTAAAAGAAGATATGATATTCAGTGAATTGAGTGCGACCAGTTTTGGCATAAGAAAACATAAGAAAACGGGAAATATGAAATGGAGAAAATGTTGTTTGAAATGATTGGAATAAATTTAAAGGCGTTTGTTCACAGAAGGGAAGATTTTACTTTAACAATACCGCCTCTTATTCTAAGTTCAGATCGTTGTTTACGAAAAATAAACACGTTTAAACGGTTTGCAATATCTGCAATGTTAATGTTGTTTATCTTTTCTGTGTGGCTATAAACAGTATTGGAAAGCTGCCAGTTAAATAGTCTTATGTAACTTTGTCAATTTATGTGGTTGTTTTATCGGTAGAACACAATTTATTCTAAAAAACGAAAATCCCAATTTGTAAGTTAGCACTTTTAACAAGCATATCCGTGAATGCAATCAAAACCCAATACAGTTAGGTACAGTCAAGCTCGTTCTTTGTTGGGTTATTATTACAATTGTGTCTTCCCTTTGAGACGCTTTTTCCAATAACTACAGTTCAATTTTTATATAAACAGTGCCCAGGGATTTGGGTCAGATTTTAAACGAAAACTATTGTGAGCAAACTGTGCCAAATTGAGGTCACTACGAATATATGGTAGGTGGATTGGTGCCTTGTTCGGTTTTGAATTAAAAGTGCTTGTTCACAGAAGGGAAACAATAAAAGTCAAAACAGAATGTCGTTGAAACAATACATTTGTATGTATTGTTGTTTGGTATACAATTGAAAGTAGCTATTGAAAGCATTTTTAATTCAAGAAGCGTCAATTTATGTATGTACAGTTAATATTCGGCAGATTTCAAACTTGACGTCATGCTTTTGGGTGAGAATACACGTAGATTCACTGTATACACACTTCAAAGAATTAAAACGATATAGTTTTGCACCCAACAACTGTTGTTCGGTGCGTATCATATAACTGTATAGCTGCTGTGCAGTTTTAAAGAAATTCATTTTAACTTCAAACTTTCGTCACACTTGTGAACAAACACCTTTAACATGCGAATTAAAAAGACGAACGTTATATAGACATAAGACCGTCTATTTCAACCTCATGAAATATTCAAAATTAAGAAAATATATACACGGGTAAATGCATAAACAAAATGAAGAGAAGTGGGTCACGTCGAACTTAAAAAAAGCTTGAACATCATTAGTAGTTGATTGTAAATGGATATATGTATACAAATATGGTACCTACCAGTTTGACCCGATATCGGTCCTACGTTAGACACCACCAGAAGTGCAATTACCAGTTTCCACGTAGAAGACATGATGTGGTCGGATTTTTTAATATTTCACTAGAACGATCACATCCACGAAAGAAGTCTGTCGATTTTGGCGAAGTCTCAAAGTCTTTAAGCTTGAATCTATTGAAACATTTACAATTACACAATATGTAATATGAAACGTTATAACCAAATGAGTTACCAATATATATGAATGAAGTGATTTAGAAATATGGAAGGATGTGTTGACAAAATAAAAAAAAATTCATTAGCTGCAAACGACTTTAACCGCGATCATAAAAGTACTAAACGCGATACATGCTAAATAGGTGGTTGCATATGATGAGCAAAATCTCCTTTTGTCACAATGGTTTCAAACTTTATTAACAAAATGAACCGTATTTTTCTCTAACATTGGCGCATTCAAGACGTTCTTGTCACCAATCTTGTGATACAAGATATTTCGAAATATGATTTATGTGTTAATAACCGCGTCCAACGAACGTATGATGATATCATCAGAAATTTTCTTATATATATATACCAGCGGAAGGTGGTTTAACCCATTACCAAACAATAACACCATTTAACTACTTTGTTGCAGACGACTCTGGAAAACATTGTGGGAAAAGGAAAGATTGCTCGTGACGAGCAATTTTTCCTTTTCCCACAATGTTTTCTACACTATCGGAAGATTATTTTCCAATTGCATCGCAATTTGAAATATCGAATGCAAACTCTTCCAATGTGGGACAGTCGAAAATTTGACGTTTGGTAAATTGTTAAAGGTTTCAAATGAACTTGCACTATTCTCATAATGTTGCAAAATTAAAAGCGAAATTTCCCTTTCAAGTTAAATCAAAACAACATGAACACACTATGTATTGACTGTCAAATAGATCACAAATAAGCGTTTTGTGGATACATAACCCATGTAAATCGAACTTCTTTTATGTAGAAAAATTATCAATTAACTACCCGACCCTCACATTGAAATCCGACTTAAAAACTGGCGAACCAATGAATGAATTTGAGAGGGTGGTTTACCTGCCCACTGAAGTGTACACAGCGCGGCTTATATAAGCAGTACTGCTTTAAGGTAATCCACCCCTCATGGAAAACATTTTATGAGTATGAATAAGTTGAAATGTAATAATGAAAGTATTTATTATTTCAAAGACATTTTCAAATCCACTTTTCCGACTTTGTCTAATTTTGAATTTATTTTCCTACACAATGAATATCAATAATTTACTTGAATGATAGCTAGCAAATAAAAATTTCATTCCATAGAAAATTCTTATGTTATAAATCTTGATCAGATAACGATATTGATTCTGTTAAATCTTGGTTGCCTTCGTTATTTTGACCTTTCTTTTTTTCTCTATCAGGGGTGGAATACCTTAAATTAGGTGTGAGCCCACTATTCGACGCATCTATTTTGTCTTTTACATAAATAGTCTTTTAGACCACGCTTTATTTCTTAAAACAAACAAAAAAAGATCCAGTCTTTTGTAAACATTTCTCCAATAATGCACATCCCCATACACTAAAACCAAGGCATGATCATCTTGATTACAGCCGACACTTTTTTAAAAAAGAAAATTTTCGTCTGCTTTCCAAAACCTTATATATCTGCTTAATTTTGACGATGAAAGATACTCAAATTAGCAAACAGATTAGATCCCAGGCCAGTCGCCAAACTTTCTTGGTGGCTGGCCTGGATCCAACCTGGCTGCATAAGCATGGGGTCGGTTATGGGTTAACACCCTCTGTATCTATGTATTCAAAAGCAGAGGTCGGTGCAGTTAAGGGGGTATGCTGCGGTTTCACTGATTGTTCTCAATAATACTTTTTTTTCCAGAAGTTGCATCCAATAGAATACATGTTAAAACTACTTGAAAATTGGAACATAAAGCTATTATCATAGGACGTTATGATGTAATTGCCAGGTTCGTATATGGGCCAAATAGGGCAACTAAATTCACACGAATGACCATACAATGAATTGAATGAACATTCGAAGTAATGGTTAGATTAAATTATCCAAAAACGAAAATAATACGAAACGGTGCAGAAAATGAATTTGATGAAGAAATTCGATTCAACAATTTTAGAGTACGAGAAATAATCAAAAATTCAAGAGGAAGTTGTATGGTTTTGGACATATTTCTACTTTCACAAACGTAATGCAAGAAAACATCATAAATGGGTTGTTCAAATGTACTAAATTTGTCTCTTTTGTCATTACCAAGGCCCTATCTAAACAGAGTGGTAAAGGGTCTACTGACTTTTACAACACGGCCAATTGCTCTTGCCTTGCTGTATTGGTATGGACATTGTGATCCTCTCTGTTGTAGTTTATTGCTTAAAGCGCTTTACTCCTCGAAAAACTAAACTTTCCTGTGTCACGTAACTTATTGGTAAGGGCCGTTTGGCATTCAACCGCTCGTCCCATTTCGCTCCGTTCTTCTGTTTCTATTATAAGGTGTTCACTGATTTGCAACCAATATGTCCCTCTTTTTTGTTTCAAAATATATAGCACTAAGATTAAAACATTTACACTTTTAACCTCTAGACCCCTTTCGATCAATCCTGTTTTTGTAACCATATGATAGGCGAATGTCAACTTACAACCCCAGACTCCTCTTTATTACTGCAGGTATAACGATATCGTTAGAGCCTTCTGACTCGATTCTTCTATACCCACATGGGTTTACATCCGGGATTGGACGGATATGCCCTCGTGGGAGCATAGCTACCGCTTGATCTGGGAGTTTGACGCGACTTTCAAATGTATTTCTGTCGAATTGTGGTGGCCAATGCACCGACCCATGGTCCCAGGCGGGTGAATCACGTGACTAATGTATACGATTATATGTCGAAACAAGATGGTGGCGCTGTTGACGGAACAGCTATTTTTTATATCATTATTTACATTCTTTTGCAAATGATAGACGTATTGCGCACCCCGTATGAATTGACCATCAATTTCTGGTTCTGATGGTTAATGATAACACAGCCATGCTATATAAAAAGAGCTAGGTTTAACACTCGGCAGAGAAATCGCAGTCGAAGACCGACTGTTTTGGTAATGTGTGCCCTTCCAAACGACGTTATTAACGTTTCTTTTTCTTTATGTTACAGTTATCTATTCCTAATATCCCAAAGAAACTAAATTTCTCTTGGTATTTCTGTCGTCATATATTTCTTTGAATTTGGACCAGTCACAAATTACCATATAGGGAAAGGGCTTAACGCCCGAAAGTAACATTGTCAAAAACAAAGTCGAATGGATATACCTCTCTCAGGGGATAGTGGACGGCTTAGAAAGGAATGTAGCAACTCTATACTTTTCCTCCGTTTTAAACCTGATTTATGAAGTTATGAAACGCGTCTAATGGTATGGAAAACAGTCACGAAGATACCTATCAGTGCAAGTCGTCCGCAACCGGGTGTGAAGATACGTTTATTTATAGGTGAGTTATAAAACATTATGTTAATAACGAGTCATAAATGGAGAGAAAAATAAAAACATCATCCATAGTATTTGAAAACGTGAAGGGGGAAAAGTACAACTTATGATTTAACACCTTGATCTTTTTATGACATCACTCTCGTTCGAGTAGAACGCTCTCTTCGAGGAATTTTTCCTCAAAAAATATAGTTCGGTTCATTGTTCAGTTAGTCAATATGTGATATCTTTATAGATATAATGTTTATACACATGTTATATTGTTTTTCTTAAATCTCTTACTATATTATACGTCACTGTGACATATCTGGTTCAGAAGTATGTTGGATGGATAGACTACAGTGACAAAATTTGCAGAATTGTTCTCGGTGGACAATCAATTCTTTAATCATAATGCTTGCAACAAAAAATAAACACAATATTAATGGATTCCTAGGGTCCCCTTGGTTAATGTGGTGGACTTAGAACTCGATGGTCCAAAGTTCGAACCCCATCGACACTTCTTGCTTCGTGGCGGTGACCTTTTGCAAGTCACTTCAGAGCCCTAGCCTAATACTGATGGATCCAGTAGACATAACGTAACATAATTGTCTAGTGCGGGGTATACGTACGGGCCAGTAATCGTCGGCAAGCTACTTTGTTTTGCATTCCACCCAAACAATTCGTGTAGTATTTCATAGCATCATGTGATGTTTATCACTATAGTGAAACGTGACTTCGAGCGGTGGGTAGGAGTTCGGTTATTTCCAAAGAATAAAATAGAAGTCATGTACTGCCCACATTTCTAATGCAAGAAATGTTCTACCTTTACTTTTTCGAAAACGTTACCAGTGTTGTCTTTGAATCTGTGTCAGGTGATTATGCCAAAAGTTTGCAACGTGAATATATCACCTAAACAGGGGTTTAGGAGCTTGTCCAAATGCCTTTACAGACAATTCAATTTTAACTAAAATTTACTATATTCATTTTACCAAAGACATATTATCTATGTCTCAGATTTTACAGACAAGTGCAAAAAAGCGGTATTTGGGAATACCGAAAACAAGATTTTTACCGAAAACAATATTTTTCAACCGAAAACAAGATTCTGTGGACAAACGGTTATACATATAAACGGTTATTCATTATTTCTCATTATAAAGATGAAAGATGTATTATTTGGCAAAATTTCAGAAAATAATTTTGTGTTATTAAAGTTAAATTCAGCTTTTTGTATTTTCGATTTACCCGAAAACACGAAAGTCCTTCGAAAACAAACGATCAAAGACAGTCAGATATACGTATGGTTTGAAATTTATCCTTCATTTTATAAAACACAAATATGTATTATCTGACAAAATTCGAGACAATCTTTTTATCTAATAATCGTTAATAATCTTAATTAAACCATACACAGTTATTTCCCTTGTATTTTCAAACACAAACGATATTTCTGAAAACAAATTCTTACTGACATGCAGATTTTTTTTTTTTAAAAATGCAATTGTTATCACACAAGTTGTAAAATACTTATTAATAAAATGATATGCTTCAGTTTGTTAAATTTAGATACCAATGCTTGATTGACAACATGTCCGAGAAATGACAGAGAATAATGCATAGAATCATTGAAACAATGTTTGAGCAAATATTAATAAAGATTATAAAAAATCTCAAAAATTGTACAGTTATTTTCTTTTGCCATTAAATTAAGCATTTTATATCAACTGATATAATTGCCGACACGTCATCTATCGGCAAAAATGTTATAATGGCGTGCACGTGTTTAACGAGGTACACGTGATAATTATAATTACCACATTTTAAACAAATTAATGGAAACATCCTTTTAAGATAAACAACGATTAATGGCAATTAAGTCGGCATCGTCTTTTTGATATTCCCTTTGGGAGTTCACAGTTTGTAATTTAATTTTCGTTGCTTAATGTTTGTATTGTTATAGAACTTAAGCGAGACAAAATAGGCGTCACTTCCAATCTTGTTGTATCAACCATGGCGTTTCCAAGCTCTGATTGTGGTTAAGATTGTCATAATCTGGAAAGTATTGAATGTTCAAAATGTCAGAATTGGGTCCACAGAGAATGTGTTAAACTTTACTCTTGAGACTTTCTGGGTTGAATTAAAAAATACAAAAAGCTGAATTTAACTTTAATAACACAAAATTATTTTCTGAAATTTTGTCAAATAATACATTTTTATAAGCATTTCTCCACAAAATCTTGTTTTTGGTTGAAAATCTTGTTTTCGGTTGATTTCGGTAAAATCTTGTTTTCGGTATTCCTAAATACCCCAAAAAAGCTTGGCACTTACGGACAAGTAAATCAAAATCGGATTTCGCCACCCCTTCTGAAGTACTTTTACACCTATGTACATCTACATGAATTAAGAGACATAGTTATCTATGTCTCTGATGAATTCAATGTTTGTTTTACTGTGTCCTCAGTCACATAACCTCCTACGATATGATAATAGTAAGGTTAGATCTCAAAACAAATAAACTAAGATTTTTTTAAGATTATCTTCTCTTTAATAAACATTTCACAAACACATGATTAAGATGGATAACACAGTACAAATGTATATACTAGATCGACTTTGTGAAAAATGAACACCCTCCCAAGAAATTAGTTACAAAAATAACCTTATTCTACTTTACCAAACACTAAACAACAAAGACCACTGGCAAACGAAAATAAACACAACATTGTGGTTTTTGAAACCCAATCGAAATTACAGACACAATAAAAATAAAACAAAACAAGAGTGTCCAAACTCGACAAGAACCTTTCCTTTGGCGTGCCTTTTACATGCCCTTGGTTAGATGTAGAAAACACAGAATATCACATTTCAATAGAAGCGAGATGCACGAATATATGTTATGGAATGATTGACTTACTACATATACATAGCTGGAATGAATTGTCCATAACTTACCTTCACAGCTAGAAGAGAGGTGCTTTAGTATAGTATGTAGAATGCTTGACTAACTACGTAGCTAGAATATATTGGCCCGGAGCTAACTAAAAGATAGGTGCATAAGTATATCAAATGGAATGCTCGACTTACTACGTAGATGAAAGGAAATCTCCAGGAGTTTTTTACATACACGGTTAAAAGAGAGTTATGTAAGTATATCCTGTAGAATGCATGACTAACTACGTAGCTAGAATATATTGGCCCGGAGCTAACTAAAAGAGAGGTGCATAAGTATATCAAATGGAATGCTCGACTTACTACGTAGATGAAATGAAATCTCCAGGAGTTACATACACAGTTAGAAGAGAGGTATGTAAGTATATCCTGTAGAATGCTTGACCAACTACGTAGCTGAAATGAATTCTTCAGGAGATACGTACACAGTTTTGATCACATTTGCCTTGAACGACAGAGGCACACATGCCCATGACGTTTTACAATAATATATACGAAGTCCTTCAAAAAATAAAAGGACTAAGTTATAGTCTTGCATGTTGACATTGATGTCGATACATGATGGTAATGAAACAGCATGTACATGGTAGTTGATAGCCTGTACTGAATTATTTTGCGATGAGAGCCATATGTCTTTTTGATTTCATTGATTTCTTATCAGTCTGGACCTTCATGACAGGTGAAGGTTGTTCAAACCGCAACATAGGCAAGCTGGCTGTGCTTGAACTAGCACCAATATGTTTTCCAGTCCTCCGTAACTCCAGATTCTCTTCCTTTAACAGGGCCACCTCGCGTTTCAAACGCACAAAATCCTTGAAGTTTGCATTCTGGTTATCGCCGGCGCCGTGTCTTTTCATGTATTGCAGCTCCCCATGCACTTTGTAATACTCTTCAAGAACTTTATCCTTCGTTACCTCTGCATTCTGAACCTTCTCCGTCAACCTTTCTAGTTCATATTTCAAATCACCAATATGCTTCTGGTAGAAGTCCTCTTTCTCGGCCATTATTGACTTTTCTTTGTGTAATTTAGACAGTTTGTTTTTAAGGTTATCGATCAGATCAATTTGTTCTCTCGCTGCAGAGATTTCTTTTAACTCTGCCTCTAGATGTGTTATCTTATGCTGGAGTTCCATATTCTTGTGCGCCATGGATTTAAGGTCCTGGGCTAGAGCCTCGTTCTGTTGCTTCATTGACTGAAGACTCTGTATTTCGGAGAATTGCGAGTGTTTCTCTCCAGAGAGATGTTCGTTTTCTGATCGCAGGGCTTCCACCTCCATTTGTAGGTCAGAGATCACTCGTTTGGAATCTTCTATCTCTGCGTTTAGAACCTGCAGAATAAAAGAAATAAATTTTCGTTTTAGCTTTGCTTCGTTTTCAGCACTTTTGACCACAGATATTTTGGAATACTTCGTCATTGTCTACTCATGCCAATATTAATTAACTTAAACGTTTTTTTATTGCTTGACTTATGTGTGTATTTCCTTTTATATTGGGTGGTGGACAGAATGAAGCAAGCACCATTGGACGATATTTAGAATCATAATAGGAAAGTTCACCTTTTGTGATTAACATATTAAAAGCCTTGAGTGCATATTGAAAAACATAGCGTTTTAAAAAATGTAACAGGGAGAGAAGAAATAAAAGTTAAAAAATATGTTTGGCATCAAGGAAGCTAAAGCCTTGAGCAGAATGTTTATCAAAGATCTAGTGAAAACCATTTGTCTGTCGTTCATTAACAAGGAAACTTTGTTAATAAATATTCATATCATGAATATTTGACTCAAACCAAAGTGTATATTAAAACAAACCAATGATGAGAGCAGCTAACACCTTTGAGCCCAAAACCTTTAACTATGGATGAATAGCATCATCCCCCTTGTCAAGCCAAGAGCATTTTTTAGTATTATTAAGTGAACACTGACCTCTATCCTGTCTTGTGACTCCATTAATTGTTTAATCCGTTCCACAAGCTCATTGTTAGTCTTCTCAAGCTGGTTTATCTCCGTTTTTAACTTGATGAAAAAAGAATAGGGAATTATATTTTATATTTTGACATTTTGGTTGATTCAAATGCATTTATTATCATAATGTAGCAAGATTCCAAATAATTGACAAATAATGATTATAGTAAGCTAGTCTAAGAGTAAAATACCAATCAATTTCAAACAAAAATATAATTTGTTGAACATAACTCCCCTTCCACACAGTGTCTGCATTTCATGTTTAAATTAAAAACAAATGACTTGGTCTTGCATATTTCACATGATAATTATGAACAAACACTTTTTTGCAAATTTCTTAGAAAAATTAGATATCAATTTATTTCTTATTAAAAAAGCTTATATGACCAGAAATATGTTTGGACCCAGGAGTGGCCAAATCAATTGTCTGTATTGCCAAGTTGTCCAAGAGCTTTAATGGACAAGTGAATTTTTTACTGAAATTTTTATTTGACCATTGAAGGAAAATTATTGGTGTTTTTGGACAAGCAAATCAAAGTAAGATTTTGCCAACCCTCGGACCAACAGACCCTATGCTTTCCATCTAATTGTGACATTATGTTGTGGCAAAGGTTTGGCAATAGGATTGTAATTTTATCTCCCATCAACAGTTTCACACTGTACAAGCAGACTTCACATCATATACAATGTACATGTAGTTGCATTCTGTTTTTATACCTATACTTCACTCTAAATAATAAATTAGGGGCCTCCGTGGCCTAGTGGTTAGAGTACAGAACTTGAAATCACATGGCCCCTCTCCGCGTGGGTTCAAATCCTGAGAGGGATATGGATTTTCATGAGAGGCAGTCTCCCGACTGACTTACGGAATGCCGATGGTTCTACCCGCCTTGACCAGCCCTTGTGGGCAGTTGAGTATAGGGTCTTCCTCCATCATTAAGAGTCGGGCATTGCTACATAACTGAAATAATGTTGATATGATGTAAAACCCATATGAAAAAAAAAAAAAAAAAAATAATAAATTCTTTACCTGAACAATACTTTCACTATATTCTTTCTCCTGTTCTATCTTTTCATTCACAACTTTCATCATCTGTAATGAAATAAATGGCAAAACTGTTCCATAAGGTCTTGGAGGGCATTTTAATGCTGTATATCTTTATCAGTATCTTACTTGATTTGATTTAAATGGTATTTTGCATACAGCATTTCATCATTAACACAGCAGATAACCCTTGTATATCTGTGGGAACTAGATAATGAGTCTATTTAACATCCCAGTATCGTCACTATCAATGAGATAATAATGCATACCTCTACATGGCATTTTCAACTTGTCCAGAATGAACAGAACAGAACATAGTTCATCAAACAAATTCACATGGCATAGCCATATTTTACATATTTTGTACAAAGCATTATATTAAATGGTTACAAGGAAGGTAACTTTTACTAAATACTAAATTCTTTTTATATGAAAACAAAATCAGATGGCATTCATAAAAGTAAAATAGTTTTTTTGTGTTATTAGATAAAAAAGCAATACCATAACAGAAGAAGTTGCTAACTGAAAAGTATTTCAAAATCATTTTAATCATCTATTTATGACAACATATTTCTCTTTTTATTTAAAAGGTTTCTTTTTTTGTTTTGCTTCAGATTCAGCAAAGTAAAACACTATCTATTATAAAGTTATTCTGAAAAAAGAGATATATGATTAAATTTAGAGATCCAGATAAGATGCTCATTTCCTTATCTTATATGACTGTAATTTGTGGTTGGTTTTGGTTAGAATTGGCTTATCAATACAATTTATTGGGTACCAACAAAACAAGATTCATTTAGAAGCTTCTCAAGTACTGCATCTCAAATCCTTTAGTACAGCCCATTATTTCAACCTATAAAGTTCAAACATTAAAAATCAACTCACCTCATCTCTATGTTTTTCTGCCATCATTGCATTAATCTCATCAGCTCGCTTCATGTACTGTTCCTGTACAGTTTTGATCTTTTCCTTGCTCTCATCTGCCAGGGCATGTATCTCCTTACACTTGGACTCATTCAGCTGTTTCATAAATATATATACATATGGATGGGATGGTTGCATATTGTTTCACGCGAGAATGACGTCACTTTACTTTCGTTTTCAAAAATAGATCTTAAATGTGAAATCTAAAAAGTCTTTTAATTTAATTAAGAAAACAACTATATATGTCGCAACGTATAATTTGGCCATATCGTATGAGTTACCGATAAAAAATGAATTTAAAGAAAGTCCTACACTTTCATACACATTGAACTATTTAACGTGCACGCCTAGAAAAGGTGTCATACGCCGGGGCCGATTTACCCGAAAAATTGTAACCCTACACTTATATCCGAGGTGTATTTCACAGCTTACGGAAATACCGGAGTAGTTCCGATTGTCATTTGGTTAGTATGTTACAGATGTCTTTACATCAATTATGTAACTTTTTCGAATAATCATCAACCTTGGTCCGAGTACAGTAAAACCTGTGTTAAGAGGCCAGCCTATGAGACAGAGTAAATTGGCTGTTTAAGACAGGTTGGCTGCTTAACACAAATTGATGTACACAATAAATCTAAAAATTTAACTTTCTGTAGTGGCTGTTTAAGGCAAGTTGGCTGCTTAAAAGGGTGCTTGCTTATTACAAGTTAGACTGTAGTTTAATAAAGAAACAAAGTTTGCATATTTATTCCCTATTACTTGATTCTGTTCCAAAAATGCCTAGAAACAACTGTGACAAAAGATAAATTGCTCCTTATGAGCATTTTATCTTTATGTCACAATTGTTACTACTCATAATCAAAACAAAAATGTACTTTCTTCAAGGTTTTGCTTGTTTTTTGGAATAGAAACAAATTACTATACCAGAAAAAGGGATTGAAAATAGGAAATATTGCAATAACTTCATTTTTTTACTATCCAATACGCAGAGATGGCCTTGGGCAATTTGCACGAAAAAAAGAAAGAAAATTTAAACAACCATGTAATATGATGGAAAGCTGCATTTTTCATTATGAAAACACAGTAATAAACATTGTTAAAAGGAGAAGCTTTTGAAATATACTCGGTCTGTAAGATTAACATAAGTGAACTTACTGACTTGCAAGACTAGCCCTGCACAAAGGCTTCTAATTGAACAGAAACAGGTACAGGTAAATACAGTGCCTTATATTTTACCACTTTAAACTTGGTCCAAAACATCACGTTTTCGTAGGCAACCCTATGTATCAGGATGTGTTCCGCAGAAAAGGAGGGTTTTAGTCTATTTTTCAAGCCAAACTGTGTTTGAAATTTTAGGAGCTATCAGAGACCAGGGTAATACTGAATATCCTGATTTAATGGAGTGTGATATAATAAGGCTGCAGTGTACCTGATATTCTTCTATCTGTTTCTTTAACTCCTTGTTCTCATTGACCACTTCCTGAACAAACTGTAAAGTCTGAATGTGTTTGTTTGTCAGTCTCTCATCTTGATCAAACTTCTTTTCCCGGGGCATCCTCTCCCCTGTGTTGTAGGTATTATTCATTTTTGGTACTCTTTCTAGTGGTTCTCTTTGTCAAGTGATAAATTTTTCATTCACATAATGAAGGTCTGGAAAAGAAATCAGAGACATTCAAGCACAAAACAATAAGATTTTTATAGACTCTACCTGCCTCTCTTTGTAACTGTTAATATTATGAAAAAAAAATTAAAAGTGCTATGTCACAGATTGAGAATTTTTTCCGATTTCGATGAAAATGGCACAACAAATCTATAAAATTACATTCAACTAGATTATTGCAGGCACAAAGCAACGTATTGAACATTTGGGTAGCAGAGGTGAGGTTATGGAAGTGGTGTAACCCCTGCTTTGTTTAAATTATTGTTTAATTCTCAAAAACTCCATAAAAACTTAGCATAAAACTTTTCCCGGAATGATGTTTTGAAGCTCATTGCGAATGATTCTGACTAAAGATCAGAGCAATGATGTAACTGCTCATTGTGTTTAGTTTCCTTTCAAGAAAAAAAACATTAAATCGGTATTTTAACCTGCAACCTTTAATTTGCTACTACTTACTCACCTGTACACACCTGTTGTTCACAAAACAACCAAAAGTCATGTGACAAATGCATTCTTAATTGAGTAGTGTAGATAAACACAGCATGATATATCCTTTATAAGATGGATTTTTCTTTACACAGCGTATATATGACAATCATCCAAGATAAATATGGCACTGCATGTGTAGTGAGAAAATGGGCAGCATAAGAGATAGCTAGTTAAAACAGTTTAAAATGAAGATTGACTTTTATTTTCTGATGGGACAATCTAATGTTGAAATTTCAAATAGTCAAAGTAGTGTCGAACTTTTTAAAATCTGATTTGCGGATTTAAAGCACAAAATGGCCATTCAAAGTCAATTGATAAGACAAGATATACAAAATAATTATACCACCCAATAATGATGTGACGTTCGTTGAACATTTGTGCAAATTAGGGAACCTAATGCATTGTTGTAGTGAACATGCTCATACATAAATAGACAACACAGCTGCTCAGTGTATTGCAGTGTCTTTTCACTGATTGGATGTGTTTGTGTCTCTGAGAGGTTCATTTGTATGGTTTGTTACAATGGTGGGAGCAGTGGGATGAAGACTTCTCCTTCTATCGGAGTTGCCTTTCCCATGTATTTCCCTTGGGCCAAGACTCTGGACAAGTCTTCTCAGAGGTTGGAGTAATGTAACATTCATTGAAGACCATGCAAATTAGGGAACCTAATGCATTGTTGTAGAGAACATGCTGGTATATATATAGGCAACACAACCGCTCAGTGTACGACAGTACTTTTTACTGATCAGATGTGTTTGTGTCTTTGAGAGGTTCATTCGCTCGGTTCATAACAATGGCATCAATTGCTGTTAAACAATTAAAAAACAGCTTAATAGGTTTTTCACATTCCAGTGTGCATGGTGAAGAAAATTTATGGAGAATAAAAAATGATCACCTTGTGTTAATTAAACTGTTTTTACAAAGGTAATATAAGGAAAACAGACATGTTAAGTGCATGAATTGAATAAAAAAGGATCAATTCACAACTGTGAGTAAAACAATCTGAAAATTTACAACAACAATGGCAATATTGGTCATCAAACATTTTGACAAAAATTTCAATGCACCATCCACCATTAAATAAATGGTTCCAATGTTCGAAGTGACAGGAGATATTGCCTGATGCAAAAATTTCTCAATATTTCCCGATCACGTCAAATTAGTTTGACTATTGAAAGCACCTGCCCGAACCCTCCACAATGACTATTGAATATAAATGACCTGTAAAATGTTTATACAAATGTACAAAATCTTAACAAATTGAGGCTCATTTCATATTGTTTGATTGTTTTGATACAATGGTAATATTATGCAATGCGTTATCAGCAAGGACCTCCAACTTAGTCAACATAATTTGAGGTGAAAATTGCTTTCTATTTTCTGATGGGGCAATCTAATGTCGAAATTTCGAACGATTCAAACAATGTCGGACTTTTTTTACCCTAATTTTCAGATTTAAAGAACAAATTGCCATCCAAAGTCAATTGATATAACAAGATATGTAAAATAAACTTACATGTTACCAAAAACGGCATCAATTGCCGTTAAACAATTTAAAAAAACGCTTAATGATTTTTCCCATTGTTAAATAAACCATTCTCACAAAGTTAATATGTGAAATACAGACATGTCAAGTACATGGATTGATTGAAAAAGATTAATTCACAACTGTGTGTAAAATAATTTGATAACTTTCAATAACAATGGAGATATGGGTCTCCAAACGTTGCGACAAAATAGTTGTCGCATTTGTCCTGCATTAAATGAATCTATTGAAACTTTGACGTGACGGGAGATATCACGAAACAAAAATTTCTCAATATTTTCCGATCGCGTCAAATAAGTTTGACTACTCCCGACAAAGACTCACAATTATATTCTTTTAGACAACCTGTAAGAAGGAAAAATGAAAAATATTTTTCAGTAAGATGAACGTTATTCTTGAGAAAATCCTATTGCTAGTCTGCTCTAAAAATAAAAGATAACTTCCACAAAAACAGGTTACGAAATCGTAATGGTACGAATGTTTTATCTGGACGAAACGGTCTTACAAATTTCTAATCATTGTATTAACCAATTCCTTTTTGATAAACAACTATTTCAAAATTTCACAGCTCATTATTTACTAGCTCTTCACAATTTGGGTCATAAATATTGTTCTAAACATGAAGGTTTTAGGAACTATTAAAAGAAAACAAACCGTACAGAGAGCCTAGCAACATTTTCGTCCTCCATGTAAACAAACTGTGGAACGGGCTAAACACCCCTTCTTGGTCACTGAATGTCGGAAACGAACTTGTTGAACTGAAACCGGGACTTCTCTACTGTCATAGAACAGTCAAATATGTTCACGAAGGTTTTACTTTTTTTTTCAAGTTTTGAGCTTCTTAATCTGTCATTAATATTGAATGATGAGAATTTGTTATTTCACTTGGGGTCACAAAGTGCAACGACCGAGATTTCCATCAATTGAAGACGGAAAACAATCGTCTGACAGCGCAGAAACATTGTGAGAAAAGGAAAAAATGCTCATCACGAGCAATTTCTCCTTTTGCCACAATTTCTTCCAGAATCGTCTTTCAATAAACTTTTAACCATATACCAAACGCCAAATGTTCGACTGTCCCAAATTGAGAGTTTGCAGACGACATTTCAAAATGTGATGCAATTGGAAAATAATCGTCTGATAGCGCAGAAACATTGTGAGAAAAGGAAAAATAGCTTATCACGAGCAATTTCTCCTTTTGCCACTGTTTCTTTCAGAGTCGTCTTCAGCAGAGTAATTAAATGCCGTTATTGTTTGTTAATGGGTAAAGGCATGTGATGAACCTGTACATGTAGTACAACCTTTAACAAAGGATATGCCACTACATGTTTGATATGATAGTTTGCACACGGGGGAATCACGTGTTCAATGTTTACGATCTTATGTCCGAACAAGAAGGCCGCGCCTAGATAATTTTGAACATGCACGCCTTTCGACTGCGATTTTTCTGCCGAGTGTATAACGTAACACCGTTATAAAGCTTGTGTTATCATGTACGGCCAGAAACGGAAAGCAGATGGTCAACACATGCGGGATACACAATGTGGCTATCATTGGCAAAAAAGGTGTAACAATCAGGAATACTTCGGCGCGGCCATCTCTCTTTGACATTAGGTCGTAAACTTTACGCCCCCCAAACCTCTTCCCCCCCCCCCCGTATAATTCGTATTATTTGTTCAAGCCATAAAGGAAACGAAAAGTCCCAACAAAGATGTTTGAAGCATCATAATGCTGGCAATTATATCTTTGAAACAGTATTCCAAGGAAAGTATGACAATGCTTAGAAATGTTTGAAGATATGTGCCGTTTTTTCGGAGTAAATTGTTCGTTGTTCAATATTTGATTAGTCGAGGGTTTTGAAGTCGGCGGCCCTGTTATCAAGTTGGACGAGTTTCCTTTCCGTCATTGGTGTCCATTGAAAACATTTAAGATGAGAACCATTATTTAAAAAGAAATAATTTGTGAAATGATACAGACAGATCTGATATATGTTAACAATGTTTTAAAACCGTTTAAGGTATAATACCCATAAACCGTCATTTTGAAACTTTTTCTTTCGTCGAATTACTTCGGATGTTCTAGGTATATATCGGTCGGTGTTGGAACTATTACAAGCTTAACACCGAAAAGTTCCGGCCCCGCCCGATGTATGCCGAGAACGACCGAATATTTTACCTCTGTATACAGCCTGTTGCATTAGGCTAGGAAGGAGTGCCTGTCGACGATCCCTCCATTGTGTGATAATTGGCCGCTTTGTTGAATCGGTCCTTTGTTTCAAAGCAGATTGTTCATGAACAAAGCACCCTTTTCTGGACTGGTCGGTTTAAACACGAAGAAAAGAAATCCAGTTTTGAAAGGTCTGCTTGAATTATTTCTGCTATCTTTGATCAAGTTGTGTCTTAGGGGATTTCGTTTTTGTTGTTTGAAACATAATTCAATCGCGCGCTTATCCTTCACCCGACAACATTGATCATAATCATAATCCTATACAAGAGTGAGCAGGTAATTTGACCTTAGCTTAACTTGGTACTTTATCTAGAGTTTGTTTATGAATCAGTGACGATTACCTTATCTAATCAGATAACAGCACATGTTGTTTCATCCACCACCGATGTGTGCATGCGCACAAAAGGATATTGTCAATCAGTGGTATCTCCTATACGGAGTCGAACTACTATTCCTGTGAAATCTCTTGAAGTATTTCCTTCATTAAATCGTGTTTTAATGCATCTATTCAAGGTAGAAAAAATATAACATTAAGACAAAACGAGAAAGCACTTGTCACAAGCAACTGCTCCTTTCGTCACATACTAGCCTGTAATCTAAATATCATAACATAAGCGTCCTAATTGCCATTTGTTGTTGCTTTTCGATTCTGACAAGTAACTCAAACGCATAAAATAAACAGAGACAACATTTTGGTATAATTAATTTTATTTCTTGCATCTTATTCTATAGAACGACCAAACAAGCGTCTGTAAACATCCGATCACCAATGGGAACGAATACATCACAGTCAACATTACACTTTTCAAAGCGTCTGTCTCATCTTGATTCAACAAGCCTCGTTTTAGATTCGCATACCCGGAAGAATTCAAAATGGCCACGACCATCATGGACGACAAGGACACCGCCGGTTTTACAACGAACGCATTTGTTCCATATATCATCGAAGTAATGGGGTGGCTGAAATACAAGATTTGTTTAATCATACTTTATTGTAGAATTATACCTTCAAGGTTATTGAGTACCTCTCCTGAATAACATAACAACATGACAATCAATGCAATACAAAAGAAATATGTTACAAAATATTGTAAATTCACCGAAAGAGAGGGGTGAGAAGCAATAGAGATGAATAGAGAGACAAATAAAATAGAGAGGAAAGGAGTGTGGATGGAGCTGCAAAGGAGGGGACTTAAAACGATAAACCATTTATTAAATTGTTTGCTTTCTCTTGTATAATTGTGAACATGGGTAAAAACAAATTTCTTCTCATCAAAAGTTAAGTAATCATTTTTAAAGAAAAGCGAATAAGGCTAGATTGTTCATGTCAGTAGTCAAAGTAGTGGAAGGCCACCCCATTTAATCCTGATAGGAGGAACACTTTATTGAGGTTGGAGCTAGTCCGAATGATCCAGGGGGCCGTTTTATCAACAGACGTAGATATTTCATTCTGTCACGCAGTTACAGCTTGGAACATCCGAGTTAGGTTGGAGCGGATCATTGTAACACACACAAAAGTCTGCATAACCGGGCCATTCACCAATGAGACACATTTAAATCCAAACTTGAAAAATGATCCACACGAATTACGATTCAAAAGGTGTTTACGCTAGATCATTGTATGCGGTAACTCGTCAATTCCTTACAAACGAACTCATTTGAAGGTGATTATCCTTAATAAACATTTCTAAAACTAGCATCTAAGTAACGTCATTATTAATAAATAGAATAATCCTGGTATAAGATATGAGTTGGTTAATACTGTTATATATGGTGTACGTAAAATTCTTTGGTTCTGATAACTTGTTTACGCTCGATTCTGCCTCTTGTTTATAACCGATTCCTGCATCAAACGTTGTTACATGGAATCCTCACAAATCACTTATTCGAAATCCAAGCAGCTGTTTTCAGATGTCGACGACTTACCTTATTCATCAAAATTGAACGTTACTTTGTACCTCACAACAATATCAAGACTACTAGTATGCTTCTCCCGTTCAATCTCCAAATTCGTTGTAGATCGAAACACTAATTTGACAGAGACAATTGTTACGGTTTATCTTTTTCGAACTGCATGAGTCGACCCGAAACTTTATGGTCCAAGCGGTGTATGCTAGATATTTTTTTTTCTCAAAATGTCGACAATTCCTTGACTTTAGAAGGAGGTAGTCTCAGGAAGAAATAACTTACGGTCGGTTATGTTTCTTTGCATCACTGTCAGTGACATCAGATGCAGGGAGACTCAGGAAGGAACACACGCCATCAGCCGTACACCTGTAAAATACATCGGACCAGATGAAAAGCGCTAAGAAGTTTTGGTATAAGTCTTGCGTTAGTCCAAACTAATAAACATGGATGCTATTTTAAACAAAAGTACAATATTGTCATGGAATATAGTATTGAAGGCGTCTATAAGACACAATTCCACAATCGGTACACTTCTGCAAACTCCGCCTGACAACATCACTGCGGGATTCCGATTGGCAATTCAAATAATGTGCTTCTTTGCTATATTGCTTTTCTCAATATTTGAATAATTAGGAATATTCATTTTAGCTAACGAAAGCTCATCGTATTAGATGTGAAGTAAAATGTTACCATAGCTCATGTAAATCTTAGATATTTAGATACTACGCCGATTTTGAGTACCACCCAAAAAGGGGTTTTGAATACATCTCTTTTAACTTTTTTTCATATCTTGTTCAATTAGTGCATGGATTTACAATGCCGGTTCAACAAGCACACACAACTTTTGAATTAAATTAGGTACATGTATATGGATACTGAACATCAGTACATTGTGACATCACTGTATTAATTGGCCATGTTTGAGAACATGCTTCTTTTTGGTTATTGAATTTATGAGAAATTGGAGCTAAACAAACTTTCTTTTATAATAGTCTTCTTATGGCTATACATATATAATAAGAGGAGTTTCATGGTGTAGTATCTTTTGTAAGGGTTGTATTGGTTTCTAGTTGTGCGAGAAGGGGTTGTATCTCGCACGACCTTCGGTCTCGTGTGATGAACGTTTTCTCACACAACCAAGACCATATACAAACACCGGGAAAGACGCTACACCATATTCCTGTTATATTTTCCTAGAAGCAGCTTACCCGTCTATAAGGAGAAACAGGATGAGCAACCTTGGTTTAGTGGGACGTATCAATAAGAACGTCGCTCCCATGGTGATCTTCACTATGAACGCTGTCTTTAGAACCCTGAAGTATCCGTATCTCTTGACGACATCTATACTGGATATAGCTAGTCCCTAAAAGACGAGAAAAAGAAAACACACATTTTGTGGAATACGTTCGGGATATTGGCTTTGTTTGTGCAGGATTCTTCCTTGTATCACCATGTGTTAAGTGATATTGTGATGGCTGTTTCATAAGTAATTGAGGACTTCCAATGACTTATTTAAGTACCCTATACGGTTTCATTCAGACTTTTGCTTGACGACCGGAAAGTTATCTCTCAAATGAAAGGGAACTAAATACAATTACGTCAATGTTAAATGACGTGTACATTCATTTAATCATCTCTCAAAGAATTGTGACATCAATATATAAAAAAACCACTAAGGTAAAACGACATGTATGTTAAGGTTTACAAGTACTTTTAAAACTATTTTCACCGATCGTTGAAGAGATTTAATTCATGGCATTTCATACAGATGTGTATTAAATTATCAGGCAGATGGAAACTTGTTCGGGAATGGCTAAAGTGTCGTTAGGTTTATCTTACAAGATGCATGTACAATATAATATGATTAAAGAGATTTAAGCGATTGAGAAAAAACATTACCCTTGACAAGATGAATATTCCTCCATAAAACACACTACGTACTAGCTCCGGCATAGCACCCTTTGGTATCAAATGATCACAGAATATCGCAAGGAAGCTGGTCAAAAACGTTCGGTGAAATTCCTGGCAAAAGTTCATAATCACAAACGAAAGGAAATCTCTGTTCGTAAGGAGCTGCTTCGTCAGTGTGAGATAAGATTCGGTTTGTTTTCCTTCTTCCGCTTCCTGCTTACAGCCAACCCCGTTTAACTCCCCTTCTGTAACTGCATGGTGACCGCAATACCTCATTAACATCCAGCTTAGGAAGGCGAGAAGGATGCACATACATTTAAACACAAAAAAGTTTTCTAGACCCGTCGAAATATATTGAACCACGAAAACTGATAACGAACCAATCAGACCGCCCAGTTGACCATATCGAACGGCTTTGACCCGGCCTTCGTAGTCCGGAGATATTTCCGTGCACAGACACGAATTGGCCAACCCGACAAACGTGTACATCGTGTCCCAGAGGCACAGGGCAGTGACCAACTGGAGACCAGTCAACCACGGTGACATGGTAACCGGATTCCCCCATGGAAACCAGGGTATCAGGAACGATAGTGCGAAAAGCGGTGCAGAGTATAAAACACTTTCACGTCGCGTTCGTGTGAATTTAGTGGTTGACGTGTCCTGTAGGTAGGCAAACAGCGGGTCGTTTACTGCATTCCAGATGAGATACAGCGTCTGTGCGACCTGGAACCAGCCTTCCTGGATGTGGTAGACTTCAAGGAAACACTTGACGTAGTAGAACCCGAATACAGAACTCATCAGTGTGACACCCATATTTAGAGCGCCGAGAGCTAGAAGTCTGCCATGTAATGACGGGGTAGGATGAGTGACTTTCATGACTGGATCTTAATGACGAGTTGGTGGTTATTCTAGAAGTTTTCCACCGGCTGTTACGCTTCATAAGCGTATCCTTGTAGTATATTATCAACGTTAAGAAAACGTTAAGAAAGCGGAAGACTTGTAGAATCCGTTTAGAGGAAGCCTTAGGGAAGGAAAGTTATGTAGAATCCGTGTAGAGAAAACCTTGAGAAAGTGGAGGATTGTAGAATCACCCTAAATAGAATGAAAAGGAATTATGTTCATGTAGTATTATTTGCTTTTATTCAACAATTAAATAGTAACCGTTCATCTTTGAATAACACATCATGAGCCATTCTATACGTCCACAATTACAAATGAAGTACTAGAAAACGTGAATAACTGGAAAAGAATACCGTTCGATTTGAGGTAGAATCCTCACAATCCACCATTTTAAAAATATGATTTTCTTTTCGGATTACTTCGGTCGTTCTAGGTACACATCGGTAAGTGTCGGAACTAATCGGTTTAATGTGAATAATTCCAGCCCGACTGATGAATATTCTAAAAGATTAAAGTAACCCTACGACATAATAAGTTTCAAAATAGCGGAAAATGAGGATTCTACCTTGAACCAATTACCTTGAATTGATACTTTCATACCTTGAATCAATTCCAGCGTCTGTCATTCCGAAACAGACTACAATGGTTGGCTGCAAAGGTTGACTCTAAGGCTATTGGAAGCTTTACCAATCTCGTTTAAAGGAAGTGATTAATTCAACCAAATAAAAAGCAATAGCAAACGAACACGAAAATTATGAGACGAGGAAATATACCCTACTCTATGTAACATTTGTAGGAAACCATTTTGCCAAGAGAAGACAACTTTCGTTAAGAGCAAATCCTCCTGTTTGGTAATAATCACTTAGATGTTTGATACGGGGACGTTTAAATTTAAAGTGACAAAGTGCATATCATTTAACGATCATCATATCTATCTTTATAATGAATGTTGTTGTTCTTACAAGAAATAGGCCTATACATTGCATCAATAGTTTCAGTTGTATTATGACGTCAATTCGTCTATTAGTACTTCCTGTAAAAGCCTATTACTAAATGCTAATTAACAATAAAATAATTGCGGAAAACAGAGATCATGTTCGGGATCTTTGATCCAAATATCCACGAACATTTACATTCACTGCTATGTTTATGGGTAGACTCATATAGTACATGTATGTATTTCGAACATAAGCAATGCTTACCTGTTCCACATGTATGTGTTTCCTGTCTGGCAACCGATCTCACATTTAGAAGTCCGAGTTTCTTTAGCTACGCCTATTTTACGGTGTCATTTCGTCCAGATAACACCTTGTTTGTTTACATATCCACGTTTTCGGTAATTTGGAGTATATGTTTTAATGGCATGTGTATACACGTATCTATAGTGTACGCGCATCGCTGCTTGTCACATGACCTTATGAACTTTTTACTTGTATCGTATGCATAATAAACAGTCGATAGAGCATGACAGTCGACTTTATTCGATTTCATCCTTTGTAAAATGAACCAGATGATATGTAGAGGGCTTGTTCAGGGTTTTTCTTTTTCTACTTTTGTGGTAAAAAAGTGAATAATTAATATTGACAGTTTTCCTTATGGACAAGTAAAATGTTTAAGGTACCTGTAGAATGTTTTGTTCATGTCGAATTCGTCTACAAACGAATTGCATGTTTCAAACCCCATCTAATTATATATAATTCGATTCAACTGATTTCTAGCCTAAGTTACATTCTAAGAAAAATCTCAAGATTTAAACATCATTTTCATTAGTGTTGCTTTTCATATTACGGTACAAGCTCATACATTCAAAACTCTTGTCCGAACAAGATAACCGCGCAACAGGTACTTTCCTCCGCACTTCTGCCAGACTAGAAGTCGAAGAACGACTGTTTTTGAAATTCGTGCCCATCGACTGCGATTACTTTGCCGAGTGTAAGACGTTACGACTTTATAAAGCATTAGTGATCATATACCACCAGAACCGGAAACTTGATTGTTAACTCATGTGGGGTACACAATGGGGCTTTAATTGGCTATTATTGGAAAAAGTAGGTGAGAAAAGCAAATATGTCTGTGGCGCAGCCATCTTATTCGGACATACGATCATAAACATTGTTCACGTGATAGTGGGTGGGAATTACTAACATTTTTGGATGGGCCTATGATTAATGCTTTTTCTTCAAATAATTCCTAGCAGTCACCGGATAAATTTCGTGCACCTTTTACAGAACGATCATTGTTTTAAATGCTTCTTTTACAACATTTCTCGATAATAAGAAATTACTAAAAAGGACAATGTTTCCTTTTGCTTTACCAAGTTTCATTTTATCATAATTTGTATTATTGTATTATTATATCTCCATATAACTATGATTCAAATGCCGTCTATCTACTTCGGATGACAGAGAAACCTGTCTTTTGGCAAAATCTGATTAAACCATTAAAACATTTTCGAAAGTGTTAAAATGCTAATCATCTGTACATCCTTTACTTTATAATACCGTAGTATAGCGTAGTTATTGGTAAAACTTTGGGGAAACCACTGTGACAACAGGATAAAATGCCCAAATGAGCAAATTATCCTTTTTTCACGATTGATCTTACCAGGGTGTCTAACAGAAGATATGTAGAGGTTTTGTTCGGGGGGTTTTCCAACTTTTGAGATAAAAAAGTGAATAAATGATCTGAAATGCTATCATAAGGAAATTAAAGTTTTCTCATATCATTCGTGACTTCTGCTGTTGCTTTAAATTTGGACACGCTACAAGAATACTTTCGGAAATTAGTTGATAGCCACTGAAAATCAAGACCCGTGTAAAACATAAACATACAGGAAAGTCATTGTTTATGTTTCGGGAGGACTGTGATAAATCTGATAAGTCATTAAAAGAGCAATAAGGAACGAACAAACCAGAAAACGTCTTACTAATGTTTTATGTATATATCTATATGTTTTTTATTTGTGTGTGTACATACAAGTTCATTTAGTGGCTATATTATGATTTGTTAGAGGCACATAAAAGGAGATGAGTACAAATAAATTACTGAATGATTATATGAAGTTCTTTTGTTATGTTCATAAACGTCATGAGAATTAATTTACGAATGCATTGAGACCCTATTAAATAGACTACTAAAAATTCAAAATAACAAGTTCTGATTGGTCGGTTCAAAATTTTGTGTATAAACTGACAAGGTCAGATGTCAAAAATCAGGAAATTTAAATTACTAAATTTGCTAATCTAGGTTATTTCTCGTTTGCTTTCACGTTTAAGTTGTGCTGGTCGGTTTTTTGGTAATAACTATTCGAATCTGACCAAAAGTTTACCAAATAATATAGTTTGATATAGCATTAATCTCCTTTTGTGAGCCTTTAACAATAATAGTCATATAGATTTATGAGCTATACATGTACATGTATATGCTTTGTAATTTTTTCAGCACTATTGAATGTGACAAAACAGTTATATCTGGACTAATGCTTTAAAGCAACGTGTATGTCATGTCGTATATTTGAAACATTGCAGTATTAAAAGGATTGTCTATCGAAGAGGATTAGTACTGAATTAAACAATTAGTTTTTACATGGTTTTCTTACCACTAGCCTTGTAGAAAATGATTTTTTTTTCGGGCAAATGATAAATTGTTTCTATGACAAAATTTCTCCAATTCATAAAACACTGCCTTTATTCTTTTGCAGTATATCTGATAAACGACTGGGTAAAATTTTCTCGACGTGAAAAGAATAAAAGAGCTGAAAGAGGCAAACGTATCTTATAGTATAAAATTAACACATTACCACCTAACGCCACATTTTGCAGCAAGTGACTTTCAAAAAGCATTGTGGAAAAAGGAGAAATTGCTTGTTGCAAGCAATTTCTCCTTTAGCCACAATGCTTTTTTTAATCTATTCACATATCACAACAGCAGAACTGAAAGGTTTTCAACATGTTTACAAAGCCTTTCTAAAGTCGTTTGCTTCATGTCTACAGGTGGTAATGAGTTAACAATCTTAAACAGGTAAGTGTCCGCTCTCAATCTTGCTATAGGATCATCAACCTGATTGATTTAAGATTTCACTAGAAATTTTTATATTTTCCTAAAACAAGTAGATAGAAAATTCCAGTCGCCAACCTAAAGCAAGTCATTGTTTCAAGCTTTATTTGTTCTTATTTAAACGTACCAGCAGAAAAATGTAAAAAAGAAAACCACTGCGACCAACTTTCTTTTTCATTTTTCACAACAAACTAATCTGTTGATGCAAATTAACATCTCTGCATTCAATTTCCCCTTTTCAATCTCGACATTCAATCTGAATATGGATGCCAAAATATGATTTCCACCAATACTCCCAGTCTTAACATTTCCCACGTTTCAAAAGTTTCTTAATATTTACTTAAAACTGTATTCCCGTTAGTCAAAACAACGGCTTCGCAAATTACACAGAAATTGTCTGTCAATTTGAGATTCAAACTCTACGGGGTTTGAAAACCAATTGCGGTTTCTTCTTCTTTGGCATTATCTCCATGTTATGCGAAAGAGATACCGTTTTCAGAAACATATGGTCTATATGTGTTTTCTATCATTACAAGAATCCTCATAATGCTAAAATCAATTGAACAGTCTAGTAACTCGCAAAGCCCAAAGGACAACTGAAGTATTAGGTACATTACCTACAATCCGCCATTTTGATTATCATTCTTTCGCCAGATTACTTTAGGGGTTCTCGGTATACATCGGTCGAGGCCAAAACTATTAAGTTTGATTTGAATAGTTTTAGTCCCGAACGGTGTATACCGAGAACGACCGAAGTAATCTGATGAAAGGATAATTTTCAAAATGGCGGTTTATGGGTAATCTTAGCTGATTTACCTTGGGAAATAATTCCACATGATCTAAAGATGTAAAATATACAACAAATTCCCTTTTTTCAGAAACATTGTCAGAAAGTGTTCGAGTCGATGACACAGAAAACCCAAGAGACTGAACCCTTTGATGAAAGGGTTTTAAAGTCGTATGCCGTGTATAAAATAAGGATCCGATTTTTCGCCATATTGCTCATTGGTGAAGGTCGGATTGTCTTTTCCATTGACTATAGCGCCGTCTGGAGAGATGGAGTCCGGATGCGCCTCGGATATTCTGATGTCAGCGGGGGGTCCCCATAGCTCTGTTGGCTTCAAGTTAATCTTGAGTCTCTGGGAAAACAAATGTTGGGACCTTTGATACAAATCGGGACAACAGTTTTTAAGCCAGTTGGCGATGTCCATATCTTATCATGCGTTAAATACTTGGCTTTGTATAACCCATTTGACATAGAACAGTCTAAGAACCATCACATATAATGTACGGGATGTTATCTTTTATGGGATTCCAGGCATAGCTTAGAAAAATGCCTTCCATTGTTTTCTATTGCAGTTAGCACATTTACATTAATCAAGACCTTTGTGTTCAAGCAAGATATCATATCTAAGTACATTTTGAGACCACGGATCCGGTTTTCGGTTTTAATAATTTGCTTGCAATATGAACTCATCGGGTTTATCCATTGAAACCGTCTCTGATATAATATGGAAACCACATTTTTTTCTTGCAAGATTTCTTTCGTTGTACTTTCGTTTATGGAAATGATATACGTAATATCTGAACAATCGTCTAACTTGATTTGGGAAGCAAAAGAATATCACATCTTACAATTCCACTCTTACGTATGTGTTACCGACCAAAGCTAATGGTTTTGATTAATGTACACTTCAAAATCAATTGAATTACTCAACTATGACACTGATAAGAAATGTGTTATTAGCCGAGACACACAATGTGTAACCCGACATTTATATACGATGTGTATTTCTCAGGTCACGGAAATATCCTAGGAATAACGATAGGATTTGAATACTTATCTCTAATTGTTCTTATTCAGGTTTTTCTATGACCTGAGAAATACATTGTTTTCATATGATAAACCCGCTGAGTTCTAATTGACTTACCCCAACAGGCTGTCTCTCGGCGTGTTTATTAGCTTTCATACGAGGTGTATTTCTCGGATGACGGAAATACCAGAGTACATGTAGTTACAAATGGATCGCAAACTAACCTCGACCAGACCGTCTCCCGATGTGTTTATTAGTTTATAAACAATGTATACAGGTACGGGAACCAGTGAGGTGATGGCAATATAGTCCTGCCTAGATTGACAGCCCAGCGCGGGTACACATACTCATTAAACGAGGGCGGGGAGATTGCTATTCTTACCTCGACCAGGCTGTCTCCCGGCGTGTTTATTAGTTTATATATGATGTATACAGGTACGGGAACCAGTGAGGTGATGGCAATAGTCCAACCTAGATTGACAGCCCAGCGCGGGTACACATACTCATTAAACGAGGGCGGGGAGATTGCTATTCTTACCTCGACCAGGCTGTCTCCCGGCGTGTTTATTAGTTTATATATGATGTATACAGGTACGGGAACCAGTGAGGAGATGGAAAAAGTCCAACCTAGATTGACAGCCCAGCGCGGGTACACATACCCATTAAACGAGGGCGGGGAGATTGCCATTCTTACCTCAACCAGGCTGTCTCCCGGCGTGTTAATTAGTTTATATATGATGTATACAGGTACGGGAACCAGTGAGGAGATGGCAAAAGTCCAACCTAGATTGACAGCCCAGCGCGGGTACACATACTCATTAAACGAGGGCTGGGAGATTGCCATACTAACCTCAACTAGACTGTCTCCCGGCGTGTTTATTAGTTTATATATGATGTATACAGGTACGGGAACCAGTGAGGTGATGGCAATAGTCCAACCTAGATTGACAGCCCAGCGAGGGTACACATACTCATTAAACGAGGGCGGGGAGATTGCTATTCTTACCTCGACCAGGCTGTCTCCCGGCGTGTTTATTAGTTTATATATGATGTATACAGGTACGGGAACCAGTGAGGAGATGGCAAAAGTCCAACCTAGATTGACAGCCCAGCGCGGGTACACATACCCATAAAACGAGGGCGGGGAGATTGCCATTCTTACCTCAACCAGGCCGTCTCCCGGCGTGTTTATTAGTTTATATATGATGTATACAGGTACGGGAACCAGTGAGGAGATGGCAAAAGTCCAACCTAGATTGACAGCCCAGCGCGGGTACACATACTCATTAAACGAGGGCTGGGAGATTACCATACTAACCTCAACTAGACTGTCTCCCGGCGTGTCTATTAGTTTATATATGATGTATACAGGTACGGGATCCAGTGAGGAGATGGCAAAAGTCCAACCTAGATTGACAGCCCAGCGCGGGTACACATACTCATTAAACGAGGGCGGGGAGATTGCTATTCTTACCTCGACCAGGCTGTCTCCCGGCGTGTTTATTAGTTTATATATGATGTATACAGGTACGGGAACCAGTGAGGTGATGGCAATAGTCCACCCTAGATTGACAGCCCAGCGCGGGTACACATACTCATTAAACGAGGGCGGGGAGATTGCCATTCTTACCTCAACCAGGCTGTCTCCCGGCGTGTTTATTAGTTTATAAACAATGTATACAGGTACGGGAACCAGTGAGGTGATGGCAATAGTCCAGCCTAAATTGACAGCCCAGCATGGGTACACATACTGGCTAAACGAGGGTGGGGAGATTGCCATACTAACCTCAACTAGACTGTCTCCCGGCGTGTTTATTAGTTTATATATGATGTATACAGGTACGGGAACCAGTGAGGTGATTGCAATAGTCCAGCCCAGATTGACAGCCCAGCGCGGGTACACATACTCGTTAAACGAGGGTGGGGAGATTGCCATACTTACCTCGACCAGACCGTCTCCCGGGGTTATTAGTTTATATATGATGTATACAGGTACGGGAACCAGTGAGGAGATGGCAAAAGTCCAACCTAGATTGACAGCCCAGCGCGGGTACACATACTCATTAAACGAGGGCGGGGAGATTGCCATACTAACCTCAACTAGACTGTCTCCCGGCGTGTTTATTAGTTTATATATGATGTATACAGGTACGGGAACCAGTGAGGTGATTGCAATAGTCCAGCCCAGATTGACAGCCCAGCGCGGGTACACATACTCGTTAAACGAGGGTGGGGAGATTGCCATACTAACCTCAACTAGACTGTCCCCCGGCGTGTTTATTAGTTTGTATATGATGTATACAGGTACGGGAACCAGTGAGGTGCTTGCAATAGTCCAGCCCAGATTGACAGCCCAGCGCGGGTACACATACTCGTTAAACGAGGGTGGGGAGATTGCCATACTTACCTCGACCAGGCTGTCTCCCGGCGTGTTTATTAGTTTATATATGATGTATACAGGTACGGGAACCAGTGAGGTGATTGCAATAGTCCAGCCCAGATTGACAGCCCAGCGCGGGTACACATACTCGTTAAACGAGGGTGGGGAGATTGCCATACTTACCTCGATCAGGCTGTCTCCCGGCGTGTTTATTAGTTTATATATGATGTATACAGGTACGGGAACCAGTGAGGTGATTGCAATAGTCCAGCCCAGATTGACAGCCCAGCGTGGGTACACATACTCGTTAAACGAGGGTGGGGAATACGTCCAGATCGTGAATCCGAGGGTTACCTGTTAAAATACAGACATCGGAATAGCCTTATAAAGTACGAATAAGTAAATAAATCGTGTGCCATTGTTAATACATGTTTTCCTCTAACCCTTAGAATGCTGAGTATTTTTTTTAAAAGTAGATTTTTGGGTCGTCTGCTTTCCAAACCTTTGATATCTGCTTAATTTTGAAGAGGAAAGATACACAGAGTAGCACAAAGGTTAAACCACAGGCCAGTCGCCAATTTCCTTTGAATTATTTGTTTTCATTAGCATGATGTCGGTTTAAGCACTAAAAGGGTAAATTGTATTTAGAAAAATTCTTCCGTTTAACTTATTTATTTTTAGCACTTATCATTTGCTTAACTGCATCCACGTGCATTTATAAGATATATATTTATTTGTGAGTATGTTGTATAATTCTGGCCCCGTCTACGTATGTACCTCGTAAGTACGTAAATAAATCGTTTATTATAATAGAAGTACAAATACGAATACATTATCCAGATGTAAGAATTGCAAAGTTTCTTGGGATTACAATTTACAAACATACAAGCTAACACTACAAGGTACAATCGAATGGGTTAGTATGATTCATAATGATAGTGATATAAGTAAAATTAACGTCATATGTTAATCATAACAAAACGCATTACACCAGTTTGATTGTCCTAAAAGTCACTTTCTTTCTATGAGTTGAATAACATTAATACATATAAGGAGTTAAGGGCGATACCAGATTGTTCATGTATCATAGCAGTAGAAAGTTGAATTGATCTACCTGAAAGGGCATTGAGCATGTATATGGATTATTTGTATAGTCCAGGGTACCGTTTTACTTAATAGTTTATGGTAAGTTTCCGTAAGTTTAAAACAATACAATACAATACAATAGGTTTATTCAGTCAAAGGCCTCTGGTCCATAATACAATTTACATGTTAAAATATACAAATGTGTAAGAGTTGTCTATAAAACAAAAGACTATAAATCTTTCTGTTTCATACTTTCTTATTTTTAGAGATTAAACCATTGTTCCTGGATTCTTAACCAGTTTGCGCATTTAAGATTGTTTCATTATCATAAAAACATACAAGGCTATTTTTCGTATTTGGACTTTATTTTCTGTTCTGAGGAGGCTATAAAAACTTTCTTCGCCATCATTTCCGTGATACCAATTGTAGAGATATGAATTGCGTTGTTTCGCAATGAAAGAAAGCATGGTATTCGTTATCTATTCTTCTAGTGTTAAATTCATTAAAACAAAAAGTATAGATTCTCTCTTCTCTTGGAATGATTTGGTGCCTTCCAGTATCATCGCAAATTTATGGTTCGAACATCTAAATCTTGACAATGCCTTTTTAAATTGGAAAGAGAGTCCAATAGATAAATCTTTTTCGGGTTCTAATAGTGATTTGAAATGTTTGTAGGTATCATATCGAGATGACCCATTCACACTGGCAGACCAGTCCTGTGTTTTGAAGTCATTAAGTCTCAGTTTGAAATATCCTAAAAACATGTTAAGGTCACCCATGTCCTGGCTTATCCACGAATACCCAAAACCATATTGATAAAGAAGATTTTTTACACTTGTCACTCAATTAATTCTTCCAATATTATCATATTTTTTAACATGATATAACACTTTCTTGGATATCTATAATCGGGCATTCTTAAAAGTTTGCACCAATACTTAATAACTTTAAAGTAATACCCAACAGCATAATGGAAGTCTGCCACATTCACCAAGACCCATACAATCATTTATTGATTGGTTTGTCCCAAGAAAGTTTTTACAGTATTGTATTTGTACTTGTTCTATGCTACTTGAATATTCATTTCCCATAGTTTCTCCCCCGTATAAAAGAATAGGTTTCACCATAGAATCTAATTGTTTAAAATGTTCTCTAAGATTAAAATTTCCAAAAGTCCTATAAAACAACACCCTCTTTTTTCAATATTTGGCTAAGCAATATTGCAAAGTATCACATTTCCTTGACGCTTCCAATTACGTGTCACGTTGGAGTATTTTACTTTTATTTAAGATACTATCCATGTTTATGAATTTTAACTTGCACAAACATTTTCCTTTAGTCGTTAGTAATACGGTACCCTAGAGATTAATTGTAGATGCCTTTTATACAGCAACTAGTATAATGCACACATGAATAAGCTTAATTTCGATTACTTGCATCTCTTTCATATAAACAGTGTGGTCAGAGTACAGAACCTGAAACCAGATGGTCCCGTTCGTAGATAGCAGAATTCGGATGTTTATAACAGAAAGTCTCCAATTTGACTTACGGAAAACTAATGATTCTACCCTATTAAATCAGTCATTATCGGCAGTAAAGTTTATAAACTTATTATCTAGTGATAAATAAGACAGTACGTATGGTAAAATACGTCAAGCCTGATAGACCTATCGGTATTCCGTTTAGTTAGTCAACCGGATGATCAATAAAAGATAACTTACTGCTAGCAATACGGGTGTTGCGAAGTACCAGCAAAATTTGAATATAATCGGAATTCCTCTTCCGGTCATCTCTTTCATGTTCTTTTCGATATTCGACATTCCTGAAACAAATATTGGTAAAAGTTAAAAAGAAAATGGTTAAAATCAAATAACTATGACGTATATAACGTGACCAATGTTTACGATCTTATGTTCTAACAAGATGCAACACCCATGACGGAACAGGTATTTGTGCTTGTTACACCTATTTTTGCCGGCGATTGCCACATTGTGGACCCCGCATGAGTTGACCATCAGCCTTCCGGTTCTGTTCGGAAATCAGAGGTGGTAAAATCAATTATCTGTATAGTCCAGCTTGTTCAAAAGCCTTTACGGACAAGTTATTTCTTACTGAAATCTACTATGTAACAATAATAATAATAATAAAGACTTTATTTAACGAGGAAACCTATTTGACAATTTAAACTGACAATCTTCCATAAGATCCTCAACAATGAAGAAGTGAACAATAAAACTAAAAGACTAAGGACGATTAAGGTATTTTGGCCCATATGTCGTCTCACAGTGAGGTATCAATATGTCTGAGAAAGGTATAAGGAGCAGTGAGGAACAAATGATCTTAAAACTAAATGAAAGATGAAGACAACTTATCAAGCAAATTAATACTTGTCAAACACATTTGATAACCAATATACGGACAAGCACAGAAAAATATTCCGCTTCTATGGACAATGATATCAAAGTCAGATTTTCGCCACCCTTGAAATGGTCTGTAACTCAGTGCTATAATTTCCTTGAAGGCAATGCAACGTAGCGAAAATAACCACTGTGAGGAGTTTGGTCCATATGATGTGGTTCTTAAGCACATAGATTGCGTTATCCCACATTTCGGTTCACTCGATCAATGAGATATAGAGCCATCGTGATTTCATGATGTTTACGTTTCAATCGGTTTATGCTATACCTCACATAATGGATTCTGATCAGAGTTACCTACTGTTGCATTTAACCTTTAAAATCACATCTTTGAACTCGGCTATACATTGCGTTGGGTCTGTACAATACCTGAGATAAGGGGCTCCCGATCAGAGTTACCTACCGTTGCATTAAGCCTTTATCACCTGTTTACATTTTTTTTAACTCGGCCATATACTGCGTTGGACCTATAGATGCATAGCTTACCGTAGATCCAAACCATAACCAGACATTCGATCAGTGCAAACACGGTCACAGAAAATGTCGAGGCGTACCAATCCACTAACGTTAGTAAGTATACACCGCCCTGGAATAGGGGGAAACTGCATTGGCTAATTAATTAATTGATTAATGACTTGTTGAACTGTTGATTAATTGATTGTTTGAGGAAATAATGGCTTTTTTTCTTTCTTTTTTTTTTAGGTCTATATTAAAAAGACCTACATATTCCTTTCATAATATTTTTTTATGAAAACATGTGGTTATAAAACTATGAAAATCGAAAATAAATAAAAGGTGTAATTAAACTATGGTTGGTCTAATTTTCAGTAGCCAAACATGATTCGCCAGGCTCTTAAGTGGAACCCACAATGAACCAGAAAGAGAGGTCGACCTACCAAAACACAGTGAAGTACCCTCGATCAAGTCTTACGCCGCGTAAAAGAATCTTGGTACGAGCCAAATGCAACAGCCGAAAAACGACAGAATTGAAGAGCATTGCTGTGGGCCCTACGCTCTTCAAGCAGTGTAGGCGACAAACTAAGTCGGTAAGATTCGATATCCAATCGTCTAGAATTTAACATGTTATATCATTACCCTTGTATATATAGGTGACTTTACTAGAAATCCGTTTTCTTTAAAGTGAAGAGCTATCTAGATTTACTCCACTCAACACAGAAAGAATGTCCCGTATTTCCCTACCTCAGTAACCTGTGGTAGCGCCAAGAGGAAGGCAACTACAATCACCACTAGCGTCATTATCGAGGTCTTCTTCCTCAGTACTTTCGGGAACTCATCCATCAACGCTGTCACTACTATTTCATAGTTCGGGAACTATAAAAAGTGGAATGAGAATTTGTAACAAAGTAGCTCCAGACATTCGAGTACAATAAAAACACGCTTTGAAATAACTTGTTAAACAAAAGCATCTTTAGTGTACTAAAGTTGTTGTTTGTAATAATTTTCGGTTCAAGACTTTTCTAGCATATTATGTGTGGCCTGCTGTTGTTTTGGATTTCGGACAAGTAACAAAGTCAAATGTGAGGAAACAGTTTTATTCGGGGCCGTACCTGTGAGTCTATTCCCAGAAAGATGGACATAAAGAAGAACAGCGCACACCATAGTTGTGGAGGTGGGAGATAGTTGGCCGCCTCTGGGTATGCCACGAACCCGAGCCCGTAACCTGGTGGAGAAAAACAATGTCGGATCAATTGAGCACATTAAGCTAGACAACTGCTTCTGTTAAGCTGTTATACAATTAGATAAGGATCATTGTATGTTTTATATAGTTTAAGCCAAGGTCAATTCACCTTTAATGTGCATTGCGCTGACAATTCACTAATTATTACTTTTAAAACTATTTATAAATATGTTGAATTCATTGACTGTGCATCCAACTAGACTGAAAAGTCTTTTATAATGCAACGTTGTATAAAAAAGAATACAAAAAAGCTTGTTAAATCATACTTCTATTATGGTCATAATGAATGATCCATAACTTAGGACATTACTCTTGAGCATTCTTTTTTATGGTTCATTCTGGTATTCAAGGTCGAGTACAACCGAGATAGAATTTAAACCATTAGTTTTATTTCCTTATAACCCATGCTATTTCAAAAACATGTAAACATTGTTACCAATGATCAAACAGCCACTTGACTTTTTAAGTTTTGAGCATGCTTAGCTCGTCTCGACTTCGAGTGAACGGGTGACAATATTACTCACCAATCTACTATCTGCTGATATTAAGCGATTATCACACATTAACCCTTTACCGTTTGGAACAGGATAAAGGCCTGTAACTCCTACGACTTTCCTTGATACACAAGTGCTGGGTTAGGACTCTGAGGCAACTTGCCAAGGGCTACTCCCCCGAAACCAGAGGAGTCTTTGGGGCTCAAATGCAGGACGCAAACAATAATACTCTTCTCTATCGAGCGAAAGCCTATCTGGTTTTAATAGAATTTAACGTTGATGACATGTTAACATGTATGAATTAAACAGAAGCTGTCATACCTGACTGCCGGAATTCGTCCATGGGTATTCCCGTTTTATATGACACGTGACCCATCACAGAAAATATCACGAATCCACCAAAGAATCCTGTTAAAAGGTCCATAATGCACACCATGATAGCGTCTCTGAAAATTAGATTATCATGCATTTATCGTAAATCATTGAAAAGCCAGGGCTTAAAGGTACTTGTTCACTCATTAATGTACACAATTTAGTGAAAAATAGCTTCTTCACGCAAAATCGATTCTTTATGCAACGCTTTTGATTCTAAATACATTTTTATGTTTCCATAGTAAACTAAACTTTTACCACACACTTAAACAGAAACACCTTTTCCTGAGCACACTGACCATCATGAGGCTACGACACGTCAGGATATCATTAAAAAGCGTTAACGGATAAGCCATACCTCATACAATTGTTGGAGAACTTGTTGTAACTAGCAAACGTTATCATCCCACCAAACCCGGGACCTATCGAGACGAACACCTGCATACAAGCTTCGGCCCAAATCTGGAACAATCACCAATGGTTGCAGCTTGCTTATGTATCACAAATTGATCTAACTGTAGAGTATGTCATGATTAAGAAATCATAAAACTATTGTGGAGAAAGGGGTATTTGTCCGTAGAGAGCAGTTTGTTTATCTTTTGAGTAATCTTTAAAGTGTTTTTAGATATAGCTTGAAATGACTTGTTCGCAACGAATAAAGACTAATAAATATCATTTATGCATATGCTTCCGGAGACTTAAGAAAGATCTTCGACGAAATGGGCAATTTCCTACTGATGATAAATCTACCTACTTGTGATAATGGTTTTAACAAATGTCATATCGAAAAGTGTATTTGTATTTTACTATTTTTGTCGCTTTTTTCGCTTCAATCTTAGTCAGTCACCAATCCTTACGTGGAGTGGTGGTGTTTAAACTTGTATAAATGGGATGAAAAGGACTAAGCAACATTCCTGTAAAATGTTATTGTAAAATTGTATGTATATATGTACACAAGTGTTATTGTTGACTTGTTGACATATTGTGATGAACATGTCATCGCATGTCATATACAAAATAAAATTTATATTGTATTATGTAATATTTCCGAAACAACAGAAACCACCACCAGTCTAAATTTTAAGGTCACTAACCGTGACATCCTGCAGCTTTTCTAGGTCAGGAGTGACGTAGTACTTGATTCCTATTTCTGCTCCCGGAAGTATGGCCCCACGTATGAGGAAGATAAACAATAACACAAACGGACCGAGCACGGTAAAATAGACAATCTGCAAGAAAATGGCAAATATGGATGTAAAAGTGGCTTGTTTACATATCTTAAGATTCGGGAGTAAATAATAACATCTTGTTGGAACACTACAATTTTGTTTATTGTTGTAAGACATACAATCAGAAATTGCTATTTTTAGTCATAACTAATTCGGGAATTGTACATATATCTATATGAGGTTGACCGAAACCGTTGAAACGTTTTTGGATTTAGATACAAATTAATTCACTTAATACAGACTCTGATTTCTTTAAAGCATTTCGCTTTGTCTGCAATGATTTCTCTGTAGTACAAATCATATACTCGTATAAGCACATTCTCGGAGAGTTTCAGAGAATTCCATTTTAACTTCCAAACTTCCTTCAACTGTAAACAAGCAGCACTAAGTTTTGTTCATGGGAAGTAATTAACATAAGATCAAACTGTTCGGCAACGATTTCAGTGATATTAATACATGACATGAGGAAGTCGTTTATCTTTACGCATTTTCTTTGGTACATGTATGGTTTAGTTTGTGTTTTAACACTGTTTACACAATGGTTGAGTTACATTACACTTTCTCTTGAAAAAAATACCCTGTCTTCCATGGCAACAATGGTGCTATGTATACATTTCGCAGAAGGCCATGGATGAAAACCATGAATTACAACTAATGCATTTTATTCAGTTTCTACAGAGTTAACTAGGGTTTTATCCGACAGATCCATAAGTGAAGAATTTGATATGACGCACAATTATCAAATAGAACTTAAATCCGCCGGTATGAATACTACGCCTGTCAAGTAGCCTAAAAAGGAATGTCAAGACCTGACATTGAATAAAGAAAGCACAGCGGCTTACATGCATATCATGATAAAACTATGAGAATATAAGAATATGAAAATTTGCCAGAATAAGCTGAGAGAACTTTATATTCCGTTTTTTTTTAATAAAATTGTTCAATACCATAACTTTAACCCAATCAAGTTTTGAGATTAGTTAACGTACGTCCAACAATTTTCAATTTATAGATGACACAAAACCCTTATTCATTAAAGTCTTATGTGTAACATATCGGTGGAACTGTCTATGTTTTACACATAATGGAGAGGTTACAAGTTACGGATCGTATTGAAATATATTCATTAGGCATTCAAAAGGAAATAACACCAGCACTCGAAAAGCTGGGACTGTGTAATTTTGGCTATTATTTATTTCATTAGCTTATAGGAATCAACTAAGAAGTAAAGAGTTACATGTATGTCATCTAAATTTGAAATAGTGTATCATGGGCTACTGGCATTTGTTTACAATAAAGTTTCTGTATTCTGTATTCAAAACCAAGTAGAATGTCTGATTTTGCCTAATGACTACCAAATAAGGCTGCAGGAATGATTTGAAACCGTGGTTTTAACAATATAAAATATCACGGATTCTCCTAACAATATGCTACTGATATAACTAGCAATTTCATCTTAAAGTGAATATCATTGTCGACCTTACCTTGCCGGTAAGTTTAACCCCTTTGAAAATGCAGAGGAAACACAACACCTCGATGGCGGCTAGACACCCAACCAATGGCCAGTTCATTCCACCAAGTTCGTGTAGACCTTCACTGGTACGAAGGGTACCGTACCTTAAACATGTTTAAAGCTGCATAAAAGTATGATAAAAACACTGCGAATTTTCCATTTCATTCCTTATTGGACTGTATATATCACGGTCATGAATCTAAATTTTGAAGCGCTGTTTTCAAACTCATTTGGGAAAATGAACATTTAATGACACATAACTTGTAATGATAAGACGCGATCTTTTGACCTATTCAAAGGGAATTGAATCAATCTTAATTATACATCGATATCTCTTGAATATCTACAAGACCATCGCAATTCATTAATAAATAAACATGGATGGTTTCGTTTACAATAATAAAACTTTTTTCACTGTATATTTCGAAGAACACAACGCTATTTAATGGTGATAGAGTATTCAATCGTCGGTGCTTCTCAATTCGGGCCAATAAAACATATAAATGCATTTAAGTACATTCAATAAGAAAGGAATTACCGCCAAAACTGCTCAGCAGCCGTCATTTTGTCATCCGTTAGGGACGCAGTTCCGGTGTCGTTAAGTGCACTTCCGGTTATACCGGAAGCCAGCGTTGTTCCGAGAGTCGTCGTGTTTTCAGCAGCCGACGTTAAATTTTTGAACAGATACTCCTTATTGATAACACACGTCTCCTTTATGTTCCAGTCGTTATCACATGAGGTCCAGGGCAGAACTTTCCAGAACGAATGGATGAAGTAATAAAGCATCCAGCCGATAATAACGGCGTAATAAATGGAGAAGAAG
This sequence comes from Cerastoderma edule, assembly GCA_947846245.1. NCBI lineage: Eukaryota > Metazoa > Mollusca > Bivalvia > Cardiida > Cardiidae > Cerastoderma > Cerastoderma edule. The sequence goes on from OX401410.1 coordinate 36,400,310, forward strand.
AATGTAGCGATAATCGTCCCGTATCCGACACCTAAAATAATGAAATAGTTATGTTTTCTTTGGTTTCTCAGAACAGGCTTTTAAGACATGGACGGCATTCTAATGCAAAGCCTGGTATATAACTCGGAAAGTACGAGTTAATTTGCATTAGTGGTTGTCACATACATGTTTCCCTTAAAAGATATACCGGTGCGTACTAGGTTTCTGTTACGGGACCGATTTTCAACTCTTTCAATACGAATTTCAACCTTTTCTAACTAATTTAAAGTGTAACACAATTTTACTGGAGGTAGGATTTTAGATATATATCCTTTTAAAAGCATGTAACAAAAGTCATAAGGAAGTTTTGTGACAAAACGTAATTATTCCTCAGGACATATTACATCACCATCGTATGTGTTCGCCTGTGTATGTGAACCCTATATGGTGCATCGTTTACCTTTCGATTGGAAGCATGCACGCAACAAGACTTCGATACTATACCTTATTTGACCGTCTGCAGAGCTTTGATACGAATAAATAAGCATATCGACACGATCATACAGTCAGAAAGTAGGTCTATCGTCATTTTAGTTTCACGGCGAAGAAAGACTGAATAGATAGCCGATTACTCGAATATCAAAATGGAAAAAAATACTTCTGTATCATTGTAATCACATATTTTATATTCATGTTTGCATCTCTCAGGTTCGTTTTCACCACAAAACACATTTTCGTACAAAGAAGTGAGTGTGTGATTGCAGCAGGGGTAAGGGACAGCTTTCTCACAGCTGACACCTCCTCTTTCTTTTGACGTTTGAATCTCGCGGATCGATTTGAAATCACACGTTGGCCATACACCAATTAACTTATTGACTGAAAGTGGTCTTACCTTTGAAGAGAGGGCACACATTCCAGACAGAGACCGCTCCTGATTGGGAATATTGGCCCATAATCATCTCCAGGTAGACGATAGGTATGGCCCCGACAAGGTTGAATATCACTACAGGAATCAGGAATGCTCCTAATAGAAACAAAAAGAAAGCGATGTCGAAACGCCATGCGACTAAATTTTAGATGGCCACCAACTTTCTCTGAGAGCAGAGAAGACACAGGTTAGGAATATTACATCTACTTTATAAAGTATGAACACAACACGGATGCTGTACGCATGAATAAATATCTGTGCTTGTGACTTAGCAGCGGACGAGACCGAGTCCAATGCGCTGGACTCATAGTCACGGGTTCCCGGGTTGGATCCCGGGTCTTGCCGCTTAGAATTTCACAGACACCCTCTAGAAATCCCCGCTTCTCAAGAACTTTTGATGAGACTTTAAACCGAGGTCCTGTCATATGAATAGTCATTGGCTAATAACACAGAAATGGACGTTAAACCACTGATATGATGCCATTACAAATATGATTGGTGAAGATGTCGGCTAGGATCAAATAGGTTTCTGTTAAAACATGCTTTATTGCCAATTTAGCATATAATACTCTGTACGCAACATTGGTAAATAATTATATCATAACTTTTTCAAAACTTAAAGGGTTTGGCCACAAGTTCCCACAACTTAGAAACGGTCTTTCCCGTTTGAAATTACATTATTAGAATGATGTTAACCTTTGGCTCATTTATCGTGGTAAAGTTGATCCATGACCAATCGTCACAGCTGTGTAACATAAAGGTCCTAGTAATTCCAGATGGCAATGATTCGTTTTTATGAAATTCGAACAGTTATGTAAAAGAAAAAAATAAAGTTGGGACTAGGATGGGTTCTAGGATGGTTTATATGGAATTCGAAAAGTTACATAAAAACAAAATTAAGGTTGGGTCTAGGATGGCTTTTGACACGTACAATTGCGTTTCTATTTTATGAAAAAAGCCGACCCATGTTTTTTCGAGCAGTGCATACACGATCTATTATGACAGGGTCATATCGTATGTAGAAATCGTCACACAACTATCATAAATTTGTACAGTTAACACATCGTAATCATGGATGGATAAAAAAAACTTTCTTCTACAGATACGATGATTTCTCGTGAGCTCTAAAGCTTATCAAAAGATTTATGAAACAAACGTTTCTTTAAATGCTCTTCTACCCTTTCCATAAGTTTTAAAGTTATATTTGATATTGCTTGTTGAGATAATATCATTGTGATATTTTGAGAAAAACGAAGTGATAAAATGGGAAATTCTATTCTAATTATATTTTATACAAACTGTTTGTTAGATCACGCTAATCTAACTGGAAGCGAAAGGAACTTCAAAATAGTTCGTAGTATGTGGTATAGCTTTAAAAAACCTACTTTACAGAACATCAAAATATTATAATAACAATTCTTGTACCCTTGAAATGCTGGGAAATTTTCTCAACATAAATGTTTGTGTCGTCTGCTTCCAAAACCTTTAACTATCTGCTAAATTTTGTTGATGAAAGATAGCCAGAGAAGCAAACATGTTAGATCACAGGCCAGCCGCCAATTAACTTGGCGGCTGACCTGGATCTAACCTGTTTCCATAAGCATGAACGCGTTTCCAGCACTGTAAGGGGTAAAAAGGTTTTACCTCCCCCATTCTTCATAACCAAATAGGGAAATCTCCAAAGGTCTCCCACTCCGACGGAATAGCCGATGGCTGTCAGGAAAAACTCGATCCTGCGTCCCCATCTCGCTCGAGCCATTGTCGTGTGTCTGTATTTATCCCGGTCTCTGGTGATGGTGATGGATAGAAATCTGTTTTAAACAATTTGTACAAGATTATCAAGATTATGAGGCTGCGTTTCAACTCGTGTGCGTCTGTTTGTGACATACATACATACAAGGTAAACGATATCGGTAATGTCTTTAAAGGAAGAACATGCTTTCTATTCATCTTAAGGTCGTTTCAACAAATGCGTTACATTCATGGTACTACGTTCACAGGTCAACTCTCGTATGGAGCAACTATTCGTTATGTTGCAATTTATTCAACCCATTTTCCCATGAATACTGTTTGTTTTACTTCTATTTTCAAATAACGTTATTTAGATTTTCCTTTTTCACAATTAGAACCGGTCGTTCACTCACACTGGAGAGGATGTGTTAAAGCGACTATTGTTTGAGTTGCAGCAGATGAGACTGCTCTCTGATTGGTATTGTCTGCTTGGTAAACATGTGTTAACCTTTGGAAAGGAGAGGCCACAAGATTTACTCTTAGAAAATTACCAAGCATTATAAGGGTTAAGGAATAAAACGTCGAGTGAATTTAAAACATTATCACTGTAATATCGTCTCGATCATTTAAAACTTTCCGGTACATTAACTGTTCGAAGCCAGTCGTTTTATTGGGACGGCAAGTTTTAATGAAATTTAGACTGATATTGAAGCGTTGATATTGAAGGGCATTAACTCATTACCAAACGATAACGATATTTGACCAATTTGATGCAGACGACTATGGAAAACGAGCAATTTCTCCTTTTCCCACAATGTTTTCTGCCCTATCTGAAGAATTCTTTGCAATTTCATCACATTTTGCAATGTCGTCTGCAATCTTTTTCAATTTTGGACAGTCGAAAATATGGCGCTTGGTAAAGGGTTAAGGGGTAAACTTGCAACAACTACACCAAACCTTATGTTTATATCACCTTTACAATCATCAAATACATTTCGAAACATTAGCGATATACTGCAGGTAAATGCATTTGTATACATGCAAATGCAAATTGAATACGCGCGGCAACTCATACTGAGTGTCAAAACAGGTAAAATGAAAACAACATTATAGAAAGGTACACTATTTACAAAACCCTGTATAACGTACGGAAGAACTTAAGAAAACAATGTGTCGAAACGATCTTTCGCTTATGATGTAGACATTCTCACTTTTTACAATGTTTTATCACATTTTCATCATTATCATCGAACACTGGTTACGGAATTTCGAAACAATATTAGAATTAAAATCAAAGAAAGACTAAAGCAATATCACTTCATGTCAATGGCTGTTGAATTAAGAATGTGAATAGACAAATAGTATTTACTACTTTGCACCTTTACTTAGTAGATATACTTCTAGTAAACTTCAACATAATTTGTAAAGACGACATAATTATACACTATATAAACACATGTTAATTTATTGCAATATTTACGTCTTGCAGCAGACGACGTTCAAAAGGCATTGTGGCAAAATGAGAAATTGAATGAGTGAAAATGTTCATAACAGAATAACTGAAAGTATTTTAACGTGTTTACAAAGCTTTTCTAGGGTATCCTGCAGGTGGTAAAGAGAAAGAAATCCATTCATAATAATCATCGCGCTTGGAGCAATGTAGACATTGGCTTTGCAAACGACACAACCAATATCATCATTATTAGTAGTATTATCATGGTCAAAGGGTCTTTACAAGCAAGCATGTCACCCGAAAAGTCACAAAACTGTGTACAGTGACTTATTGATTATGAAACAATATGTTACAACATAGAAAACATTGTAGTATGGTGACAATATAATGTTATAAAATGAAGTCGAACCTTATTTAAGACGATGACTATTGTCTAGCCAAAACAGGAATCATTTTAATGGTATATCTAAAGGCAAGAAAATCAACCATATGGCATGGGTGAAAGATACTTTTTCACAGATTCTATGAGAAATGGACATTAAAGGCATATGAAAGGATATAAGTACAACTAAATTACTGAAAAAATATAGAGTTCTTTTATTATGTTTACAAACGTAATGGAAATTTAATATATGGGTGCCGTGAACACCTATTTAATGAACTCCTTCAACATAAGTTATTTTGACTTGGAATATATATGTCTCCAATTAAATCCTGTTTATCAACACTCTGTTTGAATACCTATTCAAAACAACAAAATCTGATTGGTCGGTTCGAAAGTTTGTATATCACGTGACCAGGTCGGAGGTGAAGAATGTGGCAATCTGAATTCTTAAACTGGCTAATCTGGGTTATTTCTCGGTGGCTTTAACGTTGTTGTGCTGATGTTTTTGTGATAACTATTTGAATCTAACCAAAATTTATCAAATACTATAGCTTTATAACACGAGTATCTTTTAATGAGCCTTTAAGTTTTCATTTATTTTGAATGCGCTGTTGCATGAGACATACTGAAGAAAATCAATCGGAGGCGAAATTTGATCTTATTTGGGTTTTTTGAGCCAGTAAGCAGTGCATTAATGTCTATCAAGATCCAAAAGCAATCCAACGGTTTTGAGATATTACGTATATAGGGCGTACAAACTAAGATTTCTGACGTTTCCTGAATTATTCATGCTTTCAATAGATACTGTTTATTGTACAGCATACAAAAATACAAGCAATGTATTGTTGAACTGATATTTTTCTTACTCAAAATCTTCTCAACATATCAATCATCAGCTTTTAAGTGGGAAATAAAGAAGAAAATTTTGATTTGCAAACATATGATCTGAAAGATTTTCTTCGTACAGCCAAAAAAAGTTGTAGAGTAAATGTGGATGAAAACTTACCTGTATGTATGTACCTAAACCGTTCGTGTCTCTCCAAACAGCAAATCGCTTGTTTAAATACACCCAATCCTCATGTGGCTTTCGAAACGGGAGATGGGTCCTTAGTATATACTTAGCCCATAAACGTATTCAAGGTTTTAGTTCATATATCTTACTCTACATCTAAACGTTTGAAATGTCTCATATCAAGGTCGCTACGCTCAAACTGTTACGGAACAGGTTTATAAACTTGCTTAGAGATTGGGATCAACAGAACGATGATCTAAGCTAGGTCAGGCGTAGCCTGGGGTCATGGCCCTTGCATATACCCCGTACAAGGCCTAGTGCAGGGTATGCTAGGTATACTGAGAGCTATATACATGTGCAAGGACCCCAGATTAGAACCGCCGCGGTTTTATTTGAAAGAATACAGCACCCAGTTCTATTAAGCGACCGCTTAAATGATAACATAAGTTTGGTGTAAAAGACCTGTGACAGTTTTGTTCAATATAGCAAGTGTGCAAGCAGTTCCTGAACTACCTGAAACCAGTAATTACATTTGTTGGATAGATAGCTGTGAGTCACTGGTTCATTCGACCTCCAACAACTGTCAATACATCCACCCTTCACATCATTTACGGCTTTGATCAATTATCCGTGTTTGTTATACCTGTTTGTTTTTACATTCAAGCAGCACCCTTTTTAACCCATTATCAAACAATAACGATATTTGACCAGTTTGTTGAAGACGACTTGGGAAAACATTGTGGGGAAAGGAGAAATTGCTCGTGACGAGCAGTTTCTCCTTTTTCCCACAATGTTTTCTGTCCTATCAGAAGATTATTTTTCAATTTCATTACATTTTGAATTTTCGTTTGCAAACTCTTTCAATTAGGAACAGTCGAATATTTGGCGTTTGGTAAAGGAATGACAATGAAATGGCAGTAATTTCACGACTACAAATTCTCTTCTTGTTTTAATAGTTCCATTAAAAATGTAACAACTTATCTTCTTGTACACCTTTTAATTGCTGTCTCAAGTTAGCCTTGAATTAAAAGCCTCAATCACTTTCAATCAGAGGGATGAAGTAAAAGGACTGTAACTCTCATTTCACGCTTGCTAGGTTTTTACGAGTTACCTCCCTTTGAATTTTAATTACATGCACTTCAGGTGATCAAATGATGCAATCGACTTCATGCTCTTGCAAACAGGTAAGGCCAAGTAAATTGGCGGCTGGTCAGTGATCTTTTCTGTTTGCTACTCTGGGTATGTGTCCTCATTAAAATTAAGCACACATTAGATTTTAAGGTTGGGAAAGCTGACTGCAAAATAATATATTTTTAGAAAAATACCAAGCATTCTAAGGTTTAGGGACAACACAGTGTAGCATCGTACCGGCAACATATTGGTAAATTTGGTATGGCCGAATAATTTCTGGGTGAAGGACAACATCAGATAAATAACTGCCTGATGAGGGCTGAAATATGCTTCATAGAGGACTCATCACCACTCTGTACGTTAATTTAGAAAGGCATTATTGTTTGGAAATCCTGAATTATTACAGGTAGGGGAAAGGCCTGCTTTTAGGCTTATGTTTTTTGAAACACGGCCTTGTTTCTTTAGAAACTTAGAACAATTCACTTGAATATTATCTGAAGTGAATCTGTTTACCCAACGTTTTGGATACACATTGATAACCCATTCACCTAATTATGCCATGTGTATTTGTTATTTCCAACATAAAAACAACCCACCATGAACAAAAGGAGAAGTAGGTTCTAACACTCCTTCTTTAACAAAATACATAAGATTAATATATCAGAAACAGAATCAGAAATAATTTTATTGACACAAACATTACAGTTTATAGTCGTATTTACATATTTACAATGAATGATATTTATCACATGAATCGAGAAAGAAAAGAAAGAAAATGAAATAATAAGAAAAAAAAAGAGATTAAGAAAGAAAAAATATATCATTATATACCAATATTTAAAAATAAGTTAACGAATGGAGAGCAATCAAAAGGGAATGATGCGTATTAGGTTATATATAAAAATACATATGCACAACTATACGTCAGTTTAGATATGAATACGTATTCAGACATTTATCATTTTAAATGCAATTTCTTACATTGAATGTAATTTGAGACCAGACAAAAGGTTGCATACATGAATGAATACTCATATAAAAAGTAATAATGCCACCGGCCCCGTAATGCACGGAACATGAAAATAAAACACTCAATTAAATGATGTATGATTTCAACTAACATCAATATATCTACAATATTCAAGATATTTTGAGAAGCTATTTGGATGATAGTGTAACACATACATACTTGAATTACTTATACATACACATATAACAACAAGTAATATTGTCTTGTCTTGTATTGTAGCGAATCATTAACATTGAGTACTCGATTTTGATAATGATAATGTATGTTAATTACAAGGCAGAAGCGAGCCCGCGAGACACAAGCATTAAGTTTCACCCCATGTATTCTGAGTGAGTCACACAGTCTGATTCGATATGGTACTTTTCACACACATTGGTATAGTCGTATACTGTATAGACGCGAGCCATAAATACCTCGAATGAAGGTAATAATTATCTTGTACGGGATAACCTTACAGAAGGAACACAGTTAGATAGCATCTGTTATTTTTTAGAATTGTTTCATTGCGTAGGTAAAGAGGTTACGGTGTGAAAGGCTGTTGGTTCCCCACAACCTTTTCCAGAATCCTCTGCAACAGACTGATCAAATGTCGTTATTGTTTGGTAATGGGTTAAACAGGTCCCCCGCTGTCTACTGGCTTCTCTATGTTACACAAGCTAACGGACAGTTAGTCTAGTTCCCGTCGTACTATGATAAATTAATACCAATGTAATGTTTATGGGGCAGGTAATCCAGACTAACGGGCAGCCTACAAATCCTGAACGATTTGATTGGTCAGAATACGTTCCAAACTACGACAACAACAACAACAACAAGAAGGATGTGGTTGTTTCCCCTTAATCATTGCTTTTCGATTTTCGAAGCAGGCATCCCTTTATTAGACTTAATTTGTCCACTGATTTGTGTCAACTGTTTGTCAAAATCTTAGTTTCAAATCATTTTGACCAATATTTCCTTGAAGGAAAGTTCGTATCACGGCCAACCGTTCATTTGAATTGGAAATGTTCGTCTCTTAATACAGTATGCTGAATTCCTTCCCTCCGTAACCAGCCAGATTTCTGCCTGGTAGATTTGTACCGTAGCGATCTCTATATTCGATTGATGAGAGACCGATTTCCAGTCTACACTTCGTTTTAATCTATCAACCCTTTACCAGACACGAAATTTTCGACTGTCTCAAATTGAAAGAATTTGAAGACGATATTTCAAAATGTGATGAAATTGGAAAATTGTCTCCTTATATGGCAGAAAACATTGTGGGAAAAGGAGAAATTGCTGATTAAGAGCAATTTCTCCTTTTCCCACAATGTTTTCCAGAGTCGTCTGCAACAAACTGGTCAAATGTCGATATTGTTTCGTAATGGGTTAAACAAAACGTGACGAGTTTTACCTGGAACTAACGTTCTAATAAGGTATTGAAAGCCATATCTTAAAGCGTAGTTCTATCAGCTTGTCGTTATCACACTTTGACATTGTGATGTCCCTCACTTCAGGGCGATAAAGGAAATGTTCTTTTCTAATTAATCTCAACGAGAATTCCCAATATTTCGCCGTTAGGTATGATAAAAGACAATACGTTACAGCGTCTAAGGCATTGAATTGTGGCGGTCGTTCATGGAAAACCAGTTTGAGAACGTACACAGGGTTCGGATATGTAGTACAGATGTGAACTTTCTATACTTTCGTTTAAAACAAAATGATGGATCTAAGAAGTTTTAATCCTTTCTCTCAGGTGATACCTTTCACGTAAATCAAGCGGGTTCTTTGCAATGCATCGAAACCACAGTGTGAAACACTCGAATACTCTTCTTATAAAAGTTTCATTTTCATTCGAATAGGGTGTATAGCCTTCCATTTGTACCAAATATGCTCGTTAGTGAAAGAGAAACATCTAATCAACATGACATCAACGCTTGAAAAAGCACCCTAACATGTACACCCGAAATGGTCAAACCGTTTTTGATCTCGTGTGGAGAAGGACTATTCATTTCACTCTAAGTCAAATTTATGTACTAGTAAACCATGGTTACTCCTAATGCTTTCAGATAAACACAATTACAAACAATACAATGGTTATAGTTTTACTCTAAATTTTTATTATCAAATTAATGAGTTAAACTACAAATAAGACAACACGATTTAATCTTACACGATGCATTATTCAATGGACAATCACTGCTCCTCATGGTACCGTTTTACTAAAGGACGAACGAGAAATATTTACGTAAGTCAAAACTGTTAAACATTGATAGTAATTAACCCATTACCAAACAATAACGACATTAAACCACTTTGTTGCAGACGACTTTGGAAACATTGTGGGAAAAGGAGGAATTGCTCGTAACGATCAATTTTTCCTTTTCCCATTATGTTTCTGCTTTATCAGAAGATTATTTTCCAATTTCATCTCATTTTAAAATGCCGTCTGCAAGCTCTTTCAATTTGTGACAGTCGACAATTTGGCGTTTGGTAAAATAAAAGAAAAGTGTTATAAAGTTACACGCTATTGAAATCGTCCCGGAAAGGCGATAACCATAATGTGTTCTTAATCTATAATATTGCTGTTTTCAGTTTTGCAATAAAAGGGATGATATTTTGAAATTTCCGTGCAGAATGATTCCATATGATGTTTAGTAAAACGCTACCTAGGAGCATAGGCATTATATCACAATGTATTTCTAGTCGTTAGTTATTTTGAAGTGTATTTCAATATCTTCATGTGTTTGAAAATCCTGGCGCCCTATGCGAGTGAATGCCGTTATTCAGTACATAGTATAGACCGAGTTAAGTTACATACATTTCGGAGAAAGTAATATTTTTCTCGTGCGAATATTTTTCTCAAAAGGAAGAATTTTGTAACACATATGATCCTTCCAGTGGATATCATGTATTAACAAAGCCGTTCTCATGCAAGGCAATCTTTAACCTGTCCGAAATAGTTGCAACTATATAAATATGTCACATGGAAAATATTTTAGAACAATCATCTATATAAAGAATGGTTCAGGAGCACATGAGTATTTTAGAATCAATTGAGAGACTGGCGTTATATTTTAGAATATTTATATTTTAAAAATACCCATAATACGAGTATCACAAAACAGAATAAACCTTTTATCCTGAGCTGTTTTGTAAAAAGGTACCGTTAACCCCAACTGAAGGTATTCTTTGTTATGCGAAAAGTTTAGATATAAATAATTCTAAATTTCAAAACCGCGATCTTGTTAACAATTATATATTAACACGATGAGTTAAGCTGTGTTAAACGATCGATGCCATTCACATAAATTAGCATTTTGATAGGTATTCGCCTGAATTCTTACGAAAGAACGTTCAACTCCCTTTTACCGAAATAAAATATTGACAATGGAGATCCACACCTATTAAAAAGAAGAAGAAAAACTATGGCATTTTTCCAGCCCTCATTGAAATATATGTATCTAGTCGTCCACAGCGCTGCGTAGAAACCGGCACATGTTTGAGAAATAACAAATGAAAATGAGATGATAATTGGTCAATAACGAAACGAAGACGTCAAAAACAAAATACACAACAATTCGACTACAAGAGAAACTTGGCCGTAATGGTTGCTTCTGTTCTTTACGTCTTCAGACTAAGTTTGGCTTAAGTGACAAAATAACGCGTTTGTAAAGAAATAAGTATAGCTTTATGATAAATGATGCACTTCGGCACTTGTGTGAAACACACAAAATAACGTTATGATATAATTACCACCTTCAAAGAACCTTATTACAACGTTTTTTTAGTCTATGCTGCTATCTAAAAAATATCATTTCATTTTCCATAACAAACGACAAAGAAACAATATCGCTGTTGAACCAAAATATCAAGCATTATTTTGGGAAACAGTGACGACGGGCCTTGTTTGGGAAACAATATGGATTCTTTGCGTCTTTAAACATTAATTCAATTTTACACGTATTTTTTGTGTCTACACAGTTATCTTTTAAAATGGATAGAAACACACGCAAAATTGTCTTTATTGAATCAAATTGTTCCACGGCAACCAGACTAGGTGTCGGACCAAACATGATAGAAAGAACAGCGATAGAAAAATCTTTTCCGCGCTTCTAAGCATCAAATATCACGTTACACACGTCTTGTTGAACGTAAAGTTCAACAGATTAACGTCATTGACGTGTCCCGTCACGGAATCACGTCGAGAACACGTGACGTCCGATAGTAATTGTTTCTGACGTAGCTCTGTGCTATTCTGGAACTGTTGCTCAAGAAGCTGTCTAAGTGGCATGTTACTGCAATCACAGCGTAATGGGTTCAGCCTCAAATCAATCAGAATTGTCTTTAAGCGTTGAAGCTGCTCAACCGCCCTTCCCGGAATCGAAGAAATTTGATTGTGTCGAAGGTCTAACATTCGGAGATTGCACGATACAAGGTCTGCTGGAAACTCGAACTCGAACTGGGTGAACGCGTTATTGGAGAAGTCGACGTGTTTAAGCGCTGGGAATTTTGTCGAGTGTAGTCGCTGGAACCCTTCCGGAACATGATTCATGTTATTGGACGACATGTTGTATACCTCAAGCACCGGAAACTCTGAGTATTCTGGGACCAATTTGAGATGATAGTTTCCGTGTTTCCGACTTCCGCTCTCGTCGATATACTTAAGATGCGGGTAGACGCAGCGGTTTGTGACAACATGTTTTGTGTCGCCGTTCCGACCAAGCCTTAGTTTGTTGATATTGCTCCTGTCCTCGGGCGTTATCTTAAGGTCGTAGTGTATATCCCGCAGTACCAGCGTCTCCAGAGTCGTGGGACCACAGTCTGCCTGTATGGGAACTTTGTCCGCGCTGTTCTGTAACGTCATTATACTTTGGATAGGCAAATCGATCGACACTGAGGAAATTATCAGCGTTTTGAGTTCGTGCGGGTTGACGGGTTTCACCATCATTTCCGACAGGAACCCGTCTAGCGCACATCCGTACACCTCTAGACTGACGACGTTTTTAGCGACGAACGGCCAGGGTAGGTGCACCGTCCCGCCGCCCGTACATGTGATCTTCACCGTCATGTTGCTTGCTTCCTTCTCCGTCAACATTCTCACCTCTTTGTAGTCGAGATATTGTCCCTTGGTGAGGTTACACCGCAGCATGTTACCTTCGAGTGTGCGATATGAGGTTTCACACAGTGAGATCCCCTGTTGGTTCTGTCTTGGTGTTATGGTTGCTGGATTGGCGCATTGGATAAGCCAGTAAACGGCACCAAGGTATATTAACATTGTCTGGAACATTATTTAAAGGCAATTTGGTCTAAACACGTGTTTATCAATAGAAAGGAAAACCTAATTGATTTATTTGTCCTCTTGCATTTATCGATATATTTATGTCTTTGTTATAACGCTATTCATATACAATTTCTTTCTTTAAATTGTCCTGTTCGGAAGACAAACGAAGAATCCACACTTAATAAAAGTTTACTATGTTCCAAATAAACTGTCAAACTTTAATTTCCAAATTCCATTGCGTTGTGAAACACGTATTCAACAATAAGAATTGAATGTATATCTCAAACTATTTTCGAAACTCAATCCCACAGTTCTTTTGGTATCTTAATTCTTTAAAAGGAACTTTATAATTAAATAAACAATGTCTGTTAATCTAAATAAAAAACTCCTGCGCTCTCATATATTGCCTCTATAAGATTGTGCGTTAGTGAGCGTGTGGTGTCGAAGACTTTGTGCCGTCCGATGCAGCTTGTCGCACTTTAAATATCGGTGAATGGTTGCGATATTCACCAGAGCAAGTGACGTTTGCCATACCGACAAACGAGGAAGAGGATATAACTATGATAGATGACTGTAGACAATCACACGTTCGTCATAACACGTGTTACGTATATCGGTTATCCCATTACCAAACGATAACGACAATTGACCAGTTTGTTTGCAAGAAACTCTAGAAAACATTGTGGGAAAAAGAGAAATTGCTCTAATGAGCAATTTATCCTTTTCCTACAATGTTTTCTGCCCCATAGGAAGATCATTTTTCAATTCCACACACATTTTAAAATGTTGTCTGCAAACAACTCTTTCAATTTGGGACGGTCGAAAACTTTGTGATTGGTAAAGGGTTATTCGACGTGTATCGATTGGACAGCAATGTGAGAGAAAAGTAGGCTACCGAACGACCTTGAGGGATGTAACGTTCCACTCCAGCCTTTATACACAATGCATTTAGAATTATAGTGACATATGAAAAATTTAATACCAATAGCTATTCTCCAGTATGTCTGATACAACAGTACAGCTGCTATGGGTTTTAGAAAATTGAATTCCAATGTCCATGTTTCATCTCATCTTCGAAAAAGCAGCTTTAATATACCTTTATGTGGGACTATTCAAGTAATTCAAAATAGAATAAAGTTACAGATGAGGATCATAACATACATGATGAACTAATTTCCCATAGCGATATTTTCGGACCAATGTTGATAAACAAATATATTGCTCCGTATCATTCCCCACTTTTTCACAGTGATCACATAAGACGTTCATTTGAGAAGAAAAAAATGTTCATGTTCACTAGCTCTACGTATCCTCATTCCGACATACCTGCGACAAAACATCAAATAAAACACTGTAATAAAAAGGTTAATGAGCGTTCGATGACCAAGATCGATGGTTGTGATCGACAAGTAGGTCTACTGACAGAGAGTGGACATATAGTAACATTGTGCTTTATAAGACACGCACACTTGCGTTGATACGTCTCACAGAACTTCTACGTTGATACGTTGTTCTGTCATATTTTACAAAACGGTGCGTTTTACAAAAAAAGATTCGAAAGACAAAGTAAAATGATAGGAAACTTAAAAGAGTAGTTAGTGGACACGATCTTCTTGAAAAGAAATAATAAAAGAAAGGAGAAATAGAAACAAAATCCAAGGCTGCTTTCGCACCAGTAGAGCAAAATCATTCCAACTTCCAAGGCGGTATCAGAGTGCGAGTCGACCAGTTCACATGATTGTCGGAAGCAAGCATGTATAATTAAGGGAATGAGTGGCGAGCTATTTGTTATTTGTTCAACCGTAAAACCATTTTTCAATCATAAACAAATCAGTAACGAATGCCTTTCGTATAACATTTTATCTAATCATGATACCTACATCTCAGTCCAATCATTTTACGTTGAAAGTAATTTTAGATCAAAAACAAAAGGCCAGTTGAAACTAAATTGATAACGACCTTTATCATACCAAGTCCCTTGAACAAGGAGTACATCTTGTTATAAGAATTTTGATAATAAACTCTATGAAACGTTTTTGTGAAATAAGGATTAGAATATGTTCTGCAATTATTTCCGTGTCAGTGTCCTCTTGTCTTGAGCCTAATTAGGTTTAAAACGATAATTGCGCAATATTGGCAAGAAAATACGTGTATGTATTGTTTATTTTATTAATTGCAGTTGTCGCTTATTGTTTGTTTCGACTTTTTGTTTTTATCTTTTTAAAGAAACACAAAATTCAGTATGAGAGAATGATTAAAGAACTTCTCTTTTATCATTCTTTTTTAAAGAAAAAAAAGGATATATATAGAAAAAAAAAACATATGTTTAAGCCCTATTAAAAAGAATAAGAAGATCATGATTTAGAAAACGTTCTGAAAACATTCGTTTCTGACTTGGCGGAAGTTCCTTCATACGAACAACTGTCACTTCATTCCGTACGTGTTATTGCTTTTCGGTAATCAATTTCGATGCGATAGATCACTTCCTGATTCGTGTGGCCTTCAGGGGCCCGTTTTACTAAACAGTTTACGCTTAAGATTTGCGTAAGTCTAAAACAACAAGTCCTTTTATTTCAATATTTGGCAAATCAATATTGCAAAGTAACACATCATTGGAATCGTCTCTCCGAGACGCTTCCAATGACGTGTCACATTGCAATATTGTACTTTCATTGAAGATATTATCCATGTTAATCAATTATGACTTACGCAAACATTTTCCGTAAGTTGTTTAGTAAAACGGGCCCCTGAGGAATATGATGATATGAAAAAAGGGGACTGAGTAACAACACGTACGACTTAAGGTTGTTCACATATCTACCTGTAATCCATTATCAAACAATTACGACATTTGACCAGTTTGTTGTAACCGACTCTGGAAAACATTGCTTTTAACAAGAAATTTCTCCTTTTTCCGTAATGTTTTCTTCTCTCTCAGAAGATTATTTTTACAATTATTTTAACCTTTTTAAATGTCGTCTGCATTTTTTTTTATTTGGAACAGTACAAAATTTGGCGTTTGGTAAAGGGTTAAATATTTCCATCGATGTTGACATCAGCCGCTTTGATTTCATTTAGGTGCATATGCATAGGTCCTTTCGAGTCAATGGCTTGTTAAAGAAACCTGATTTGCATCCAATTGTGGAAGTTTGAGAATCGTGTATGATTGCAATCCGAACCAAACAAAAACAAATCATACAAATCACTTAGAATGTTTTCCCTGTTAGGGCGTCGAACAGATATTTACGCTATGACGTTTCAGGCGATTTGTCTATCACAAAACAATATTTATATATTAAATGTTTGTTTGATATCAAAAAAAAAAAGACACATAACAAAAAAAAACGAAATTAATGACAGTACTCTCTCTTGTAGACTGTGTGCACGAGAAAATCTTTATATGGTAAGGTCATGCTAGACTTGAATGAAATGATAACTCCCGATGGTGATTTCTCGCAAACAGTCGATGATTTAACATGGGAACTAGTCCGAATGATCAGACTTAGATTTGGTCATCCGAGTAACCCGGGAACTTGATTCATTTCATTTACCAGCCAAGTAATAGATTAATCGAATTATCAATCAATTGATTAATCAATCAATTATTCAGTATAAAATCAATCATTGACCAAAACAGTCAAACAATCATCCACTTATAATACATAAATGAGATACAATAAATCGTTTTTGTCCGTTATACCAAATTGAGGAGACCCTAAACCCCTTTACAATTTCAATTATATGAATGCGTTGTATGTGAATTCGACAGTTCTTTTGGCGAGAAATTATTGCTAGTGATGAGTATACACACGACTTCTCACATAAATTTAAACGACATAATACGCTTATGACGAAGAAAAAAGAGGCTTTTTCGCAAAGTACCTTGATGTTAATCTTTCAGGATTTTTTTTTTTTTTTCAAATTGGTTTTTTTAGAAAGTGTCACATAATGCAATGCGTTAAGAGTCATTTGTAATGTAGGTGTAGGTGGTATTTGTATGACGACAAAGGTCAATGAGTCATGGATTCCTCCTTCTCTCTCAACACGTGCGTCCGTGTGAACGCAGCCTGTGCTTGAAAAAAGAAATACCCAAAATGCCAGTGCAAGGATAGGGATAGCCAATGTACACAACGTTATTACTGAAAACGGTTGTTAATAGCAAAGTCTAATCTAACAACGGTTTTGAGATAACCGTTCACGATCATCTTTATGTTGTAATGGCAGCAGTTGCTTATTTTCATCATTAACCAGATACGCAGGATGATGCAGATCCGCTAACTTGATGTACAACGGAGTGTTAGTTGCGAAACCTTCTCATTAGTATCGCTTGAAACCGTTTGTATTCCGGAAAAAAACTATAACAATGTCTAGAAATGACAGAATTCTTTTTTTGTCAATCTATACGATTAGAAAGAATGGAAATACAGGTTGCAATGGCTGTTTTAAAACTGAATCATTGTTGTGAGTAAAACGAACATGGCATAAAAGAATGCATAGGTCAATATCATTAACGAAAAATAATACGTTGGCATTATAAACAAAATACTTCAATTGTTAACGTCATTAAGGAAGACGGCCCGATAGTTGTACAATTAGTTAAGGCTCTTTCTCTGAGAGCCAGTGAGACCATGTGCGGTATTTTGATTTAAGAGGAAGGAAACAAACCTCTTTTTTGTCATGAAAGATCGGCCATTGTGTAAACCAATTTGTGTGGGCACCTTCCGGTTTGCCCGAGGGAATTTTCGAATTTGGCCTCATGGAAATAAGGCACACAAAGGGAACAGAAGCTTGTTAATTCTAAATGGCCATGGCAGGTTTATTTTAATTCGTATAGGGTACACATGATGCTCTGTTTAGGGACTTCTGTGACAGAGTTGAAAGGGTATATATCTGCGTTTAATGAAACTTTTCAAATTCTTCCTCAACCCCAAATATTGTGGACCCTCAAATATTTCCTCATACTGCGTTTCAGTAACGTTTTCCTCAAGTATAATCTGAGATTCTTTGCCCAAGGAATGTTAGGATGGATCGCTTTAACTCTATAAAGTCCTACTCAAATTGTGCCTCAGTTGAGTATCCTCATACATGTGTTTGAGAAATGTCATGAAACGCAAATCTTACGAGATCTCAGCTAAGTGAAAATCTGAGATTAAGGACTTACTCAAATTGGTATGTTTCGTGGTATCCAGGCCAGATCAATATATCACAATGTGCTGATCATTTTGGGGTTTATCCAAATATCGGGAAACAAGGATTTTCATGAACCGACCCTAACAGAACATAGTTGATTAAACTTATAACATAGTTTGTACAAAATAGTATGATATGTGATTCTAAGAAATCTTATAATGTGTACCAGAAACAAAATTTGGTATCAAAGAGAGAAGGAATTGTTTTAAAAACAAAATTGAGATTGCTGTGTATTGTTCTGAACACTTAAAAAGGATTTACGAGCTTCCATATTTTTTCATTATGTACTGTGCCATTTGGATTAACAAGTGTTATACACAAAATAGTTACATGTCCTTTATTTAGTAGCAACAGCGCGATTATTCAAAATGAAGAAATTCACAAATTCCATTGGTGCCCGACGTTTTACGGAATTCACCGGCAATTCTCGGCTGACCTCGTTTTGTCGCAAGTTGTAAACAGACCTTATCGTCTTAACTCTTTTAAAAGTACCAGATGAACATGTTACCGTTTCAGTTACTTTTGAAAAGGGAGTTTAAAGTATTTCATGTTATGTGCCAATATACATTATAGAACTTGCATAGGTCTACTGTAAATAGGCGCTATTCTGGCTTTAACACATTCACAAAACATGACACGGTCTACTTTATAGCAATAGACAGAACGAGTGGACGCTATTGATCGGGAACTGTCAAAAGCAGTACACTTTCTATCATTCTTCTATTTTTCTCTGTAACAATTAAAAAGCAATAACAACTCATACCTCTTACTTGATTTTTTAAAACAACATTTAAATGTTTTACGATCAAATAAGACATCAGCATCTAGTTGTTCCTCATTCCAATGAAACTATTTACAGCATTTGTTTTACCAACAGTCAAAACAAAACATTAAACATCAAAACATCTATCATTATTTAATCAAAAACACTGCAAAGACTTTGAAGTTAGATTTCCCTCTACCTAAAACGCATTGATGGAGATATGTTACCTCGCGCATTACGAATGGCAAGGTTAAACAAAACAATAAATGTCGCCAATGGTATGCTACGATGGAGATTGATTTATCAGTCATTGCGTCCATTATGATTTGCGTATCTGGTTTTCTTTCAGTGAAACGTTTTGTTATGTTAATCAATCTTCCTGCTCTTTTTGTACCGTATATTTCCTGAAAAAGATTTATCTGGCAAAAAAAGGAAAAAAAAGAAGATAAGGAAGAACATTTTACCCTAGTTTATTGGCAACATTTCGCATCACTGTATTCACCAAAACATAGGCCATTATGTTCTTAAATATTTTTTTTACAATGGATCAATATTAAAAACAGAATGTTTATACAATGCTCTTCATAAAGCGATTCTACTGTGTGAAAGCAAGAATCTAGCGTTGGATCATTTACGGTCCGACAAACGGTCGAACACCAACCTATTGATCCAATTTTTCAGGCGGTATCGGTTTGCTAGATAATAAAAGAATGCAATTCTTCATTATCCCCGAAACAGAACGAATAACTCTTTTTGGTCAATATAGTTGCGCAAGGTCATAAAGGAAACCTTCTACCTTCTGCCACACGGAATGAACCATTATTGAGCATGCATAACTTGCTCGGTGTAAGGGCATATTAACACACGACGCATGCGCAAAACGCTCCATATCGCACAGGCCATTGTGTCCCTGAACCTGTTTAAAGTATTATCGTAGCATGGTAGATGCGTTATTCAGCCATAACGATTCGGATTTCCGCAGTATACTTATAACGTCAAAATAAAGTTGTGTTCACCTCATCGGGGGGGATCGGGGTGTCACAGGAAACATTCATAGACTCTGATAACCTTAGTATTTTATAATAAACATGGTTTTTTATCTCTTCATTATTAAGTTATGTTGCGATGCCCGACTCATAATGATGGAGGAAGACACCAAACTCAACTTTTAGGACCTATAGAACCGTCGCCATTTTGTAAGTCATTATAATATACTTTAACGTTCAAAGACGAGCATATGATTTGATCTCCTCATGTTGCATTGACCTTCTCATGAAATAATGATCCTAAAGCAAAAACCCTGATTAACTACAATGGTGCAGAAATGTTTTCTGATCAGGGTCATGTATCTCCTTTGCTGCATTGGTATGTTACGTAATAATAGCAATTATTTCAAATGCCTTTTAGACGCTTTTAAAAACCGCTTTAGATGACGATACTAGGGTATTATATGACCTTGTTTGGTTAACCTACGATCTTGACCTTAAAAATGGATAAGACAAGCAAATGCATCAAATTTAATCTGAACAAATAAATGGCCAGACCTCATCTAATACTATATGTTGTATTTTATTTATTAAGGATATTTTCTACAGTTTAATAAGTAAATAATCCTTTCATAGAATGTTATAAATTTCTTATACGTTATTTAAAATTGCATTGAGAATTCAAAAATGAAAAGAAAAATGCAGGTCGACAAGTTAGTTTTTTTTTATAAAATGGCAATTTCCATGGTAACCGTTTGGGGCAAAAATGTCAAAATGACAATACCATCTTCAAAGCTACTAAAATCAGTTATGGAAGGTTTATCAACACAAAAATCATGTATTCATACATTCAATACTTTATGGTTCAGTGTTACTTTGAATTATTACAATCTGAACATTTTCTGTAATCCAAATCAGGTTCTCAAATTTTTGTACTAGGCAAAAAAACAATTAAAATTGAAATTTAAATCACACAAAAAAATGAAAATGTTTAAAAATTCCTTTCATAGAATTTTCTTATTTTTCAATATGTGAAGTAAAATTTAATCTTGAAATACATAATACAAAAAAATATATATGTTGACAAGTTAGTTTTTCTGTAAAATGACAGTTTCTATGCTAACCGTATTTGAAAAACATTAATAAAACTACTAAAATAACTTTAAACTTGAAAAAAAGAAGCTCGGGGCTTAAAATGCATGAGAAATATACAATATCGTTAATAACCTTTTATAGTAATTTGGATAATATGATTATTCTTTGAAAAAAAAAATGCATATAGTAAACTTCATCCGAATAAAAACGTTTATCCGACAACTATGCAAGTTCCTCTTCGGTAACAGATTATTATCTCCCTTGGCTGCGCAGATGAAGTGCGCTGAAAAAATCTATCGAGAACCAGAGACATAGATATGTCTCTTCGAGAACGTCCTTGAATCGTAGTTGCGAAGTTGAAATATAGGTTTTCATTTCGGTTTAGCGATACAGATGCATTCTAAAAGGTCTTTAGCAGACGTGACAGTATTTACCAGAATTGGCCGGTGTTGATTAAATCGGACAAGCCATATACTTCCGCATAGAGTTTGGCTAATAAATCGATCTTGATAAATAACCTTTTCATAGACATCCCTTATCCTGCCGTATTTGCTAAAGCCGGCTATCAAACCAAAGATTGCGTTATACCACAAATGTCCGATGAAGAATACGCACAGAAACCATTGTAACAATAGAAATATTTGCTTATAATGAGGAGAAAATTCAATTGTCACAATGTTTTCCATGCGTTGGCTTGTTCAAACACCAATCAATAGGCCTATGTTAGGTTAAGGATTTATGTGGCCTTATTGCGACATAAAATTGTCATTCGTAACAATTATTGCTCGTAAAGTTAACGAGATCTTTATTTCCTCGTTAACTCATTCGTGGTGCAGACGTCTTTCCTCATACCGGCGGCCGGCAATATGAAACTCCGCTCATATAGGGAAAAGACTGAGACTATTCGATTAGTTTATAACAAACTGTTGAATTGTGTTTAGTTTCGCTAGCATTTAAAGTCAGTCCTTTACCATCTTGATCATATACAAAGCAATACATCCCCTGTTCCAAATGGATAGGAATGATTTTAAAAAAATGATTCCATTTTGCCTTCTCTAGAAAAGCTTTTAAACAAAATATTAAGTTCTGGTGTTGTGCCCGCTTTGTGGGGTGTTACCATTTTATTGCGAATTTACAAAAAATACGATGCAAAAGATAATAATGATTGTCTTTGATTAACGGTCCATCTAAAGTTTTAAACGTGCGCTCTAAACAACCAATTTCAAAAGTTTTGTGAGGAAAATGACCCATTTCGCAAATGACAGGTTGGTTTCCGAAAACGTTACTCTTCTATTGATAACGTTTTTGACTAAACAGTTTTATTTCAGAAATATCCTGAAAGATCTTGATCGGTACACATATTCATAAATTCAATACCTTCTGGGCACTATTTCAAAAACGTCTTTTTCAAGTAACCGGATTTTTTCCCAAAGTAGCTCTATTGACTGGTGTCATCCGACGGCCTGACGTAGTGAGGAAGTGTTTACCTTGGGACCAATCCAGAGCCCTTTAGTAACAAGTCAACAAATGTGTATAGGGTTTTTTGCAAGGTTCTCGCATATCAGTAAAATTTCATTAGACATAGACATCGTACATAATCTTCCATGACAAGTGGATTATTACAATTTATGATATTATATCCATGGCTCGATCTATCGACACTCTTAAATGTATTTAAAACAAAAAGAAAAAAAACACAAACGTGGCAGGCCTTTTCGAAAACTAATTTCAGGAAGAAGAAAATAAAGAATAAAAGAAAGAAATATTTATGAAGCTTGTTCAGTGAAGAGAAAATTTGAAAGATGGAATAATAATAATTGTTATATGGAAACAATATGTGCTATGTGGGTAGAGTTCGTATATACTTAACATTTACTAAACGTGCTTATACAGACAATACGTCAAACAGATTGAGTGAAAACAAACCACATGTCACCATCGTACCGTATCAATAAGTACCAACAACATAAGGTAATCAAGAGCAATGGATCACGTCTATGTAGCTTTTTGAACTTCGTAAATCTCTCGACCAAGTTTTCTGCACAGAAAAATGTTCTTTTATGATGTCCCAAGGAGCAGCTATTCATGTTTCTGTTTATTAAAAGGTCGGTTGCGTACGCTATGATGCTAATTGGTGCAAGAATAGAACCGCCTCCAACATCCGTTAGCCTTCTCTCTCAGAAATTTGTATGAGCAATTCGACTGTTCGTTGAAATCTACATACCATATTGACAGTTGTCAGGTATGTTTCAAGTCACAAGAGCGATTTAATGTAAGGAAGTTGAGATACAACTCATATGTCTCGTATCAATTTGTCATAACTTGCTTCACATTCGACATCTCGATGCAACTCTCCGATGGAAACCTGTATAAATGTTTGAAGAAAAGCGTTGGACTAGATGAATATTAGAATAAATGTGTAAGCCATCAAACTTGATTCCGTCATTTATTTGGCATTTATACTATTTTCTCCCACACTTTACCTGGAAATGCCAAGTCTAAGGTAGTTAATGTTTTTATCATGTCGTATTGTTTATGAGACTTGAACTGCTTTGTTTCTTTAATGGGCTTCGTCATAAGTCTCGTTTTGCTATCGGCATATAATCTGAAAAAAAAACCGTTTCCGTCTTTAAATTCTGCCTCTTAGAGCAAACAAGCGAACGCAATGGTATTATCTTAACGTTATAATAAGCAAAGAAATAGCTAAGTAAAAGCTGCTTCCTTTTCCACAAATGATCTGTTATCGCCCATTGTAAAAATATGTTGCAAATTCTATTGACGACAATTCAAAAGTTACAGACACCCAACTAAATTGATAGAAATGACTGATGTAATAAGAATAAAATGGCCATTGCGAGCAATTTCACAATGCTAGAAGATCTTACATGTCAAGGACCACTGTTTATGTCATTTTAGATAAATGCATTGGCATTAAACACATTTCTTTCACATCGAACCACAAGGTCGAAAGAGTGTGATTACATGTATGTGTACAGACTCTTTGAAATAACTGAACTTTTGACAACAGCGCAACACTCTGACCCTTATAGTGCTGGAACCGACTTCATGATTATACAAACAGGTTAGAAACAGACCAGCCGCCAGGTCAAATGCCGGCTGGTCTGTGATCTAACATGTTTGCTTCTCTGAGTCTCTTTCCTCATCAAATCTAAGCGATATTTAAGTTTTGGAAAACAGACAACACAAAACTCTATTTTTATAAAACTACGAAGAGTTAACCAGTGGGTTGGCAATTATAACATCATTACATTGTAAAAGAATCAGTTTTCTTTCTGCGCCGAATGCCTACCAATCCGTAACATAATAGTCTTTCTATTCTATTTACAGTACACAAACCACGAAATCCCATGATGAGCCGAGGATCGTAAAACGAGCGAAAGTTCAAAAGACTATGGATTAGGTGGTTAATCTTTATCTAACTACAAAAACTACATAAAGCTTAGGATTATCTAGTTATCTAGTTATCTAACTACAAAAACTACATAAAGCTTAAGATTCTAGTATAACACTTTATTTATTACCCTGGGAATGGATGATTATGTGGGGTTCTTGAAACATATCTGAACACATTAGAAATTAATAAAACCTGGTCAAAGCTTTGCCTTGGACCCAAATGGTACCATGGCAGTCCTTGGACCCCGAGCTTATTCTTCCGCCCCTCTAACCAAACATCCTGGATCCGTCCCTGCTGAAAGATAACGTTCAGTCCCCGATCAACACATATCGAACCGGACAAGCTTTTACCCATATGCTGGGGGAAACATCTCTGTGTGTGTAATTTGTTCGTCAAGAAAAGTACGTGTTATTCGTTATTACCTTATTCTGGGTAAATACTAATTTATTAATGTAATGGGGAAACTTCTTTTGATGTCTAGGTTGTCCGTCAGGGAAAGTTCAAAATGATGTTCGTTATTACCTTATTCTGGATAAGTAATAATTCATCAATGTAATGGGGAAACTTCTTTTGGTATGTAGGTTGTTCGTCAGGGAAAGTTCAAGATGTTGTTCGTTATTTCATTATTCTGGATAAGTAATCATTCATCAATGTAATGGGGAAACTTCTTTTGATGTCTAGGTTGTTCGTCAGGGAAAGTTCAAAATGTTGTTCGTTATTACCTTATTCTGGATGAGTAATCATTCATCAATGTAATGGGGAAACTTCTTTTGGTATGTAGGTTGTTCGTCAGGGAAAGTTCAAAATGTTGTTCGTTATTACCTTATTCTGGATAAGTAATCGTTCATCAATGTAATGGGGAAACGTCTTTTTGTGTGTAGGTTGTTCGTCAGGTAGGGTACAAGCTTTTTTTCACAAACGAAGCCAGTCACATTGGAACGTTCATATTGTTTTGGAACAATGAGAACATGAAAAACTGTATCAATAAATATGCAAAGAAGACAACTTTGGGCAATCTGCTTTATTTGTTAATTTCTTTGACAACATGCCAAATGATTCTTTAATTTTTAACTATGTATACGCATTTGTTACGCCAAAGAGGAAATGCTTTCCATCTTCACTCTCGCAACAAATATCTTTATACTCTATGTACATTTCTTCCTTGTAAATGCAAAGCTTGTGTCTTTAAATTAAGGCTTAATGACTTTATTATTAGACTTTAATAGACCTCCCTCGCATGTTTACAACTACTATAAAAATGCCATTGTAATAAATCTTGAATAAGTAGAATTTTCGACGGGATAGACATGGACGGCATATTTAAAGAGACTGAAATAAAAACGCAGGCGACATTCATTAATCTTCAGGGAAGCACCCGGGTGTGGTATTGGTTATCTGAGTAACTTTTTTAAATTTGATTTTATTTAGCATCTTACGCTTATATTTTGAGTAAGTTCAAAACAGCATTCCTTTTGATCCTAATATTGAAATAAGCAGTCCTCTAGTTGGCAACTGTATCTAAAAACCAACAGTTATCGTTTCAGACTACGTTATTGATTATACGACCAAAATACTCTGGAACATTAACACATTTTGATAACTTAATTCATGTTCGACTTCTTTCAAATCCTTGCTTTTTGTTTTCGTGTCAAGGACTATCTCCTTCTTAATTATAAAGTTTACTTCCTTACCTCAGACTTTTACCATTGGCGGTTAAAGGTTCGACAAAAGAAGGGAAGCAAACACATTTTTATTTTTTAATTGTACTTGTTCCGTGTCTATGTTTCTTGTTCTTTTTGTATTCTTCATGTTTTTTATTTCATATTTTGCTTAAAGTTTCTGCTGTTTCTAATTTGTTTGTATTTTGTTTGTATTTAATCTATATCTGACTGTAAACTCGTCATTTTCGCGGCAAAATAAAATCAAACAAACTTAATTCTTAACTGTTTTACCGTGTCTGTGGTGTTGCGGTGCTTACCCGCGTCGTTTTTAGAACAGATAACACGTGCTTAATATAACTATGGTTGGTTCTAGATACAATAACGCGATTATACTAGTTTGAAATAAAAAGGAAATAATACGGAACAGGGGACAAATCGTAAACGCTAGCTTTTCATTCAGTCTTAATGAGTATTAAACAATACGTTTCACTTTTAAACAACTAAACGCACCGACTAACAAATCGAACTAACACGAGACTCATTGCTGCCACAGTATACGTCTTCAAGCAACTGCCGACACCAACGTCGATATAACGTCTTGTTATAACGCTATTAACGTCGTCCATGCTGAAAGGACCTATTGATCCAGCACACCTGTCTCGGCTATCATCGATAAACATACAACGACGGTATTTTACCTCTGACATCATGCCCTACAAATCCTTCTTCGTTGGATTTTAAAAGAAAACAAAGACAAATTAAAGAAAGTTTGTGAAATTTGAAAAAATAAAAAAAAACATGGATTTGTTGTTCATCTCATAGTATAGACATCATATCTTAAGGTTCAATCATTTACTCGATCAAATTTAATAAAAGAAGTATGACCGAAGACGATTTTATCACCCAAATCTTAGTACGAATGATACGAATGAGAAATTCATGGTGATAATCAATAAAAAAAAATGTGGCAAAGACATAACTGCTCATGATTCATATTTTTAAGTCATATCGCTACGGCTGAGTTAAACAACAATGTTCATAAAGGTGTAAGGATCGAAATCAAGTTCACATGTCCCATTCACCACAATCAACGTGTCATCCAATACAGAACAGCCCTACGGACAGCAGCAAGTACAAGTATACATGTACAAAGCGTTATCAAGACGTCAAGCATTTACATTTAATGCGTCAACGCAGATCAGCCTGGTCAGCATGAACAGCCTAATCAACACCAAGCGGTTACAGATTCATCAGAATCCGCTTGAATCTAGAAATGATTAAATTGATTTAATATTATTTATTATAAAGCACAAAGTACTTAACCCAAAAAATAAGTAAATCAATGGAAGAACCTGATACTAATGTTAGTGAGAAACTATGCAAGTGAATACATACATAAATATGAGTATATACTTTAATCAAATGACAGATACGTGTATGTTGTACGAGTCCAACGATAATTAGACGAACACGGAAGCAGCCCCTGGGATGTTCTTACATCACGTGACTTGTGGCGGGAAAACCTAGAGAGCATACCAGAGTGACAAGCGAGAGTTTGCGTGGGTTCTGATCGAAGTGTTTTCACCAGCTGTCGATACAAACATGTTTACTTCCTCATACAGCCCTGTCGAAATGTGACCTCAAACGCACGCTCTCACTGTCTGTCATCTATTGATGTATCAGAGGGGAAGGTGCGCTGAAACAAAGTGAATGATGAAGAGAGATGAAACATTCACTGCTTTCGGTTGACAAAACTACAAGACATTGATACACACGTGTACACATTCATAACGCAAACAAACGCACATTGATGCTCCTACGGCTTGATCATTGATTTGTAGGACTTCTGAACGTGTTAAGTGTAATTTTCACTTCTATCGCGACTCGTTACTTTATTTGTTAAAGGGAGAATCAATTAACAGAAGATCCTATTATAACTCCAACAAAACGGTGTATCAAAATGTTGCCTTCCGTTAGACAGCTGCGGTAGAGGAGTCGGAGGACCTTCGCTCATTTATAAAAAAAGGATCCAGTAACACTCGATCTAAAGCAATGCCTATACGTCCCCGTCCGAAAGTGACCTCAAAAGCACGCTCTGTTATCCATCGATGTATCAGAAGTGCGCTGTGTCCTCTTCCAAAATGAATCCGGAAACGGCGTGGAGGTTACGGTGATTATTTCATTTCAGATGAAACATTCACTGCTTATGGTTGATATAATAACAAAACATTGATACGAACGTGTGACATTTGTAACGCAAAAAAACGCGCATTGACGGTTAGTTTAGAAGTCTTATTGATTTGTAGGGCCCCGGAATGTGTCAACATGTTTTCACTTATTTTATGAATCGTGGTTTTATTTGAGAAATGGAGAATTATTCTATCGAAGAGTACATTATGATTCCAACAAGAAAGAGTGGGACAGTTACCTTTCCATTAAACAGCAATAGGACCTTCTATCATGAAAATCAGAAACTGTCAAGAAGCACTCGATCTAAACAAATCCCTATAGATTTCACTTTAAAGATGCTTGTTTGCAGAAGAGAACATTTGAAAGTCAAATAAAAGGTTGATGAAACAAAACCTTTATTGGCATTGTTGCTTGATACACAATTGAATGAAGTTGTTAAAAGCATTGTTAACTAATGAAGTGTTAATGATATTTCTAAGTATGTAAAGTTCTATATGCAGTATGCGCGGCGCAATGCCTTTGGATTTCATACTAGTTCACTGTGCGCAGGCTGTAAAAACTTTAATACGAACTCAATACGAACTGATCTTGATCAAATGGCTATTTCCCAATGTGTATCAGACAAAAATACAGCTTTTGTACAGTTTTAACTCATCACTTCGTCTTAAATTAGCTGCTTGCTTTTTTCATCTGACATCAACCTGCTTTTCTTATACCGAACGTTGGCAGGCATAAACGATTTACTTTTTTCATTTCTAAACTATATCTGACACGACTTGATTTCTTTATGCCGAACTTTTCCGACATATAAGGCGAGCGTTATTTTACCGAACTTTAAAAAGCATCTACGACTTGATTTCTTCAGGCCGAACTGTCCGATATATAAAACTCGACTTGATTTATTTATACCGAACTTCAGCATACATCAACGATAAATGACCTCCGTTCTCTTTACCGATCCTTTACAGACATCTATTGCTCGATTCTAGATACCAAACTGTATCTGACATATAACCTACTTCAACTTGACTTCTTTATACCGAACACCGACTTATATCATAAATGAACGACTTGTGTTTCTTTCTACCGAACCTTTTCAGACATCTACGACTGCATTTCTTTATGACGAACTGTATATGATATAGATACTTCGGCTTGCGTTCTTTAAACCAAACTTTGAATTACATGAACCATGTACAATTTGTGTTCGAACCTTTTTTCAAAAAAAACTACGATTTGGTTTATTGGTGCCGAGCTGTGTTCTACATATATACCTGAACTTGCCTTCCTTACGCCGAACTTTGTCTTATCTACTACGGCTTCCATTCTTTGTATCCAAGTCTTACTTACCGTCTTCTTCCTTGGTTTCAATATACCCGAACAACCATGGCCTTTTTTATTTCACTTCGAACATCTCCCGGAATCAACTTATCCTATATTATCTGATGCACCTGTTTGTGTGAAAAAAAATGGGACGTGATTTCCTCCAATCATACGGCATATATTGTTATATTACTTTTAATTTAAGCAAGAAAACAAGTAGTTTGTGAGAAAACAAGAAGATATAGTTTCCTTGTTGATTTATACCTTTTCAATTATGTGTTCGTTTTGTCCATTACGTGAACAAGCCTCTAATACATTTGTCAGCAATTTATCTTGTCTTCTGAATATTTTGAAAATAACCCATCTTTAAACAATAGCTGCCTTTTGATATCAAATGCAGACTTAGTGCCAATTAATCCTGAAATAAAACAAACGAATACATACCCAGGTTATTTACCTCTGCCAAAGTATATTTAAACATTTCTTAACTAGCAAACCAAGTATTTCAAAACACATCAATGTCAGCAGGTAGAAATTGTTGTAACAGGAAATGAATAACACATACCATTCCTTCATTCATAATTGTATTATTTGAAAGAGTCTATTGTTCCAATGAGGATTCTTTTTCTTCTTTTTGGATGGGGAATGTTTACCGTTTGGAATCTGTTACAATTAAATTTAATATTCATTGGTTAATAAACTGTTCAGTTTACACCTGACTTTAATTGTATAGGCGGTTGTTCTTTGTTGGATCAGACCCATTTATAGAACAGCCAATCAGATCCCTTAATCGTTATATCTTTGTTAATGAAACACGCCAAAGCTTTGGAAGATTAATCGAATAATTGTACCGTTTATAGTTGAAATTTTTCTTATTTGTTTATAAATTTTAAATCAGTAGTATTTCTTAGGGCTTCCTCTCCTTCATACAGTAACATTGGCATTTTTCATGATTTATCACTTTTATCTACATAAGATGTACGTGTTTTACTATCGACATTTATGATTTTATAATCATTGTTACATTTTCTTGTTTCAATCTCATTTGATTCTGTAAAAAGACACGTTAGTTATTGTAAAGGAGATAGGCTATGTCGACATGTCCCTGTACTCGTTGATTGGTTCATATGTCAATCAACGTTATGTCAGACGAACGTAAAATGTCGATCAACTCAAACAAAAACGTGACTTCTGGTTCATTGAACGCTCACGTGATCAGAAACACGACACCCACCTCTGGTCTACCACCTGTGATCGACTGGTTATTGGATGTCGTTTGTTTTACAAACTCTGACAATCGACTTCTGGTTCAAAGTTTTGCTAGTAGGAAATGAATACGTGTTTTATGTAAGTATTTGTGTCCTGTAATAGTTTCAAGGTTGGCTTTTATTGTATATTGCAAAACTACTTGTTTAGAATGTATGAACTCAAATACTGGTGACTTTGTCGTGTTTGGAATTTTGTGTTAACAATTACAGGCGGTACTAGTCAACAAATGTACATAGGGAAAATGAGACAATTAGGGTACACATTTATTACAGGTTAAACTGTTCAAAACCAAATTAAGGACTCAGCATAAAATCTTGGGTCAAAGCAAGATTTTTCCGCTTGCAGAACGTTTGTAATTTGCGATAAAACATGAACACCAATAGGCCTTTGAGATTACGAATTCGCAATTGTTCGTCCTATTGTTTTATTATCTTACCCCTTTAAGTGATGGAACCGACCTCATCCTTATGCAAACAGGTTAGATCCAGGCCAGTCGCCAACTACATTGGCGGCTGGCCTGTAATTTAACCTGTTTGCTTCTCTGAGTAACTTTCCTCAATACGATGAAGCAGATATTTAAGGTTTTGGAAAGCAGACGACCCAAAAGTCTATATTTGGAAAAGTACCATGATAAAGTTTAACGCGTAGATAACGACACAGATGACAACTCCTTACTCTGGAACCTGTCTTGCACCCCACCCATCCAAACTCACTTTTACTGCATCTTGGTATAAGTGGCGACAGAAGTTCCCTGTCGTTTGCCTTGTCAATTACGTCATTTGATGGCGTATAATGTTGTTGTTTTGCTTTAGGTAAGTCAAACTATGTTTAACATCCCAGTAATTGAGTTACGTCTTTTACCCAAGCCAATGCCTTCTCTCTCACACAGTAACCACCAGCGTTAAAAGGCGACTCAAGTATGGTAAGTTTATGTCCTTAATAATTCTTATTATATGCAGACGACATTTCTTTTACTTGAATCAGACAACGTTAGAAAACCTTTTTAAACATGTAAAAACCCCTTTCATTTATGTTGTTGTACTATGTGAATAAATTGCAAAGGCATCATGACAAAAGGAGATATTGCTTGTCACAAGCAGTTTCTCCTATTGCCACAACGCTTTTTGAAAGTCGTTTGCTGCAAGATGCATAAATGTGGCATTATGTGGTAATATATTAAACGTTGACAGAAATAAGGCCCAGTCATGCTACTCAGCTCTAAATGTATTATTGACAGGATGTGGAGTGTTTGCACAGTGTGACTTCAAATATCTGCAATGACAGTAACAATATGGTTTGTAATTTATCTACACGAAATTCGAATGATGAAAAACCAATGAGTTGTCCATGTACATACATTTATATAAAACGTTCGTTGTAATCATTCAGGAATGCAAACTTCGGTGATATATGCAGGCGTCTGAAATGATGCTAAGGAAGGATTCTTGTAAGAGCGAAAGGCACTATTTGCATTGGAATGATGCATAGAAATATAGCAATTGATATGTCATTTGACAAGTACCTAACATAAAAATGAGATAGATGGACAGGTATGTGTTATAGGAACAAGAGAAGAAGATCTTTCAAGGGGAGAATAAAGTAAAAACAATCTTACGAAGTAACATCCTTGTTAGGCAGAAAGACAAAGAACAACATAACATTCTTGGTGAGGAAAGGTCCATTTCCTGAAAGAGAAAGACATCAGAAATAAGAAGCTTACCAATTTGTGTTGCAAGACGAAACAAGGCTCTTAGGGAGTTGGAGACAAAAGGAAAGCCATGTTAAAAAAACCATCATTGCTATGTTCGAAGAACCACTCTCACGCACAAAGAATGAATGCCAACCATGACGAGTATTTTTGTATAAAGGGACATTATCCATTAACACTTTTTCGTATCATATTCACGGATTATGTCTCCTGTCTTTCGTGCAATTAGGCCATACATGTTTCGTTATTCAGACATAAGCACCTTGAAGAAACAATAGTTAAGAAAGGATATGCTCTTTGGGAGCAATTTCTCATTAGTTACAAATGAGGTGCACTACATTCATTGGATATGGAATAGTACACGTTTCATACGTTCAGTCACTCATGTAGTCTATGGTTTGATACTTGGAGCAGAAAAAGAGTTTGATTTTCATACCGGATTTCCATGGTTAGTTATGCAGAAGGTTAGAATTTAATGTCAGTAATATCTCCCGTCTGTAACACGTCTGGTAATGACATGGTACTATGCCTGGACAATCAGCTTTAGTGGCGTTTGATTTAACATTTTATGTTAAGAATGTGCACGAGTTCAAACCAACGTTCCCACTTATTTTAATGTTGAGATAAACGTTGATTCAAAGTAACACATTGGAATATATTTCCTTGTAGTCATCGATAGAGGTCTTGAGGCTCGACGGGTGTTAATGTGTCTGATGGTGGGTACAAGATTGGGGTGGGGGTTGATATGTTTGTTGTGCGAACCCAGTTCATGATATTGACACGTGTGTATTGGGAGGAATGTGCGGGTGTGGAATGTGCGGGTGTGGGTCAGTATGTTGGGTGCGTGTGTTTGTGTGTTCATGACTGAATAGGCCAGTTTAAGAAGTGTAAAAATCAAACGGCGTTTCCATGTCTAAACAAATGGCGGTATTGGAGTATCTAAGAAAACGATATTGACACATCAAAACAAACAGTGTTGATGTTTATAAACAAACGGGGACGACGTAAATAAATAAACGTCGTCAGTGTTTCTTCTTTTTTTTTTTGTAATTCTTTATCATCCACGTTCATAGGTATGTGAAGGTCGTGGCCATCCTTCTCCACACCGTACATAAAATCGCTTAACCACTAGACTACTTAACTTATTAAACTAGAATAAATGAACGTAGTGTTACTCTCCCTCATCTCTGTACTTCACTTTGAATTTGGAAATAAGAGCCGCATTTTTGCTAAGACTTATTTCCAACTTCAAATACATGTATCCTGGTTTTGCCGGTTTAGAATATGCTTAAAGGCTCATTATAACAATGGTTCATCGAGGGAGAGTGAAGAAAAACATACACGAAAGAATTACAAATTGAGATTATATAGAAAGAAAACAAAAAAGAATGGCAATATAAAGTAGAAAATACAAAAAGGTACATGATTTACATAGATATCTAGGTTAACTGTTGGCAGTTATGGCTGGCTCTGTATCATATATCTTACAGCTGTCCAGTTTTCATTTTCTGAAAGAATTAACCTGGTTTCCTTGTCAATATCCCAGGCCAATTGCAGACTGTGCTTAAGTTAAGACATATAATAGAATTGAAGGTATGACATTTTTCAATTTGCATGTGTATACAAAACGTTTAAAATATAGAAAAAGAAGGTCAATTGTGGGGTTGTTATTACATATTCCTAGCAATACATCATCGCTTGTTACGTGAAGGTTCTGGTATGTTCCATTTAATGTATTTATTACATGTAATATTAAGGGTTTAACGTGTATACAATCATAGAGTAGGTGTTGTAATGTTTCCTCACATGTGTGAGAGAAGGTGCATGTTTGGCTATCTTTAATTTTCATTTTATGTAGTAAATGGTTTGTTGGGAGTATCCTATGTAAAATTCTTATCTGCATCCATTGTACATATGGATCTTTAGTAAGGCGAAAAGTCCTGGTGTATATTTTATTCCAGTCTTTGTTTAAATTAAGGTAGATAGTATTCCATTTTGTTTGACTTGTTGGTACTTCATTATTTTTACTAAGTATCCCATAGACATGTTTATCTGTGTCTGGACTAGTTCAAATTGGGTAAAAATAACAGTTTATCGAGGGGTTATGATTTGTTTAAGTATCTTAAAATTCTTATTGGCTGTAGTAGAGTTCAAAAAGGATGTTACTGCATTTCTTAAACTATAGTAATGTATAAAATTTAAATTTTTGCCTGTTCCCGAATTAATCTCATCTATAGTTTTAAAGGTGCCATTTTTGTTAAGGATATCTTCAATTGTCTATAACCTTTTTGATGCAAGTCGTGATAATACACTGGTTTTGAATTCTCTTTGATTTTATCGTTATAGAATAGTGGCATATGGAGGACTTCATTCTAATCATTGGCATTTTATTCAATATTGTTAATATATGACACATCGCCTTTAAAAGAACATCCACCCAGAAGTCATTCTTGATTGTTATAATTTGTCGTTCGAAGTATTACTTACCATAATTTATTAACATATGAATATCAAAAAGACTGTCAGCCAACTGATAGCATGCATTATTGCCGTAAAGAACAATATTCTTAATCCATTTGATCTTCATTCTATAAATATAATGTTTGATGTCTGTTACTTTAAGACCACCTTCTTCATTTTGATTTGTGCAGACACTATTCTTAATTTTGGGTCTTCCATCCCATATGAAATCCAGAAGAATGTTATTTAATTGTTTTATAAAGTCATTCTTTGGATTAGGGATACTTTTAAAAAGATGAATAAATAGTGGGATTAAAAGAGATTTAACTACAGTTATTCTCCCGATGGGTGTCAATTTACGTCTTTTCCAGTAAGATATCATTTTTTTAAGAATATCTGCTTTTGCATCAAAGTTTAAGCTTTCCATTTTATTTAGATCAACGTCAAATAAAACACCTAATAATTTAAACTGTGTTTCACCCCATGTCAATTTCCATTTAGTTTTTATTGAGCGTGTGCTGTACTTCAGCGAACCTATCCAAATGATCTTGGTTTTATCATAATTTACCTTTAAACCTGATATTTGTGATAAATGGTTAAGTGTGTTTAAAACAGCATTAAGACATTCTTCCGATCCATCTAAAAGAAGAGAGGTATCATCTGCGAATTATGAAATTATGTATTCCTCTTCATTAATTTTTATCCCTTTTATATCTTTACAAGTTTTTATCTTGATATTTAGAAGTTAGTCACTTTTTCCCAATTGTCAACCCAGTTCGATTTTGACCTGATAAACGCACCTTTTAATTTTTTGTTTCTAATATCATCTAGCGTATTTTTCAATGTAAGTAGATTTTCCTTATTTAAATCTGATAAGTTTGATTCTAAACAAGTGATATCCAGTGTTTCTTGGTAGATATGTTTTGTCGTTGCCTTGTCTTATAAAATATCATTACTATTATACAAAATAATTTGAGTATTCAAACGAATGGCATTGAAGTATCTTAACAAACGGTGGTTTTTCCTTGTGTAAAAATAAACGGTGTTTGTGTGTCTAAACAAACGGCGTTCGTGTGGGTTATCACGTGACCAATGCATACGTGGCCGCGCCACATGTATTATTGCTTTCTTCGCCTACTTTTGCCAATGATAGCAACAATTCGTACCCCGCATACGTTGACACCAACTTTCACGTATTTCACTAAGCAGAAAAATCGCAGTCGACGGGTGCTCATGTCTTAAACAGTCGGTAATCAACTGCGATTTCTCCGCCTAGGCGTTGTAATGTCTAGACAAACGGTGTTGAGTTATACTTATTTCAAAAATGGCAACCATTTGTCTAAACAAAAAGCATTGACGTATCTAAATAAATAACGATGAACAGTTTAACCTTTGACATGTTGACATGTCTAAACAAAAGATATTGGCATGTCTAAAGCTAACGAGCTTTTAGTCCCTAAAACCATCTAATACAGTTGGTTCCTCCGTGTCAAAATGAAAATAAGTCCAAAACAGTGTGCATCGATGTGTTTCTTACGATATATGTGAGGTAAATAACAAAGTGTTGATGTGTCCGGAACAAAACTGTGTTAATGTTTCTGGAGCACAAGACATCAGTATCACCTGAACAGCTGTGTTCAATTACAAATGTATTACAATGCACTACATTGGTGAATCTCAAAAGCAAAGTACTAATTGATAACAATACTCTATCTTTCTGAAACAAAGCATCTAGCTGACATCGTTTGACATATCAGAAACAAACACTATACTTGCGTCTTAAACGGTTGATGCTGGAGTGATGCGAGGCAACGAACGGAGAACCTGCACAAAACGATAATTGACTTGCTTAAGGTGAACGTTGTTAAACTTGTCTGAACCTTCAAATATATAAATGGCAAAAGACATATTATGACATGAGAAATGGAAACTAGTTATATAACTAGGCAAAGTTGGTAGTTTATTGAACTTATGAATTTATTTCTGTCGTTAACCTATCTACCAAAAATTGGTGAGTCCATTATAGAGTGGAAGTAGGTACGTATATGGTAATATAACTAATATAATATGGTAATTTAGGTAATATAACGGTTAGTCAGTTTCAGGTAATAGAAATATGAAACTATTTTGTGACCAAACCATTCTGATGTGTTTATGTTAACAACACATTAGAGCCGTCATTAACAGTAAACAAGGTCGCCAGAGGTCAATGGTACAGAGTCGGCCTCAGGACATGAAGTTTTCTTATTCCTGTGAACAGCGGACTCTACCTATTCACCACATATGAATCCGAATTCCTGGTGCGAATACTGGTTCTAATGATTTATTCAAGTTGTCAGAACTTTCTTTCAAAGAAAATAGAATTAAATCAAATGTTGTTCTTCGTGCACCTTTTAGTTTAATTGATTTGGGATACTTGAGAAAGTAGTGTTACAGAAGTAGAAGATGCATGTGGAACTCTGAATGGTTTCTTACCAATAGTACATATAATGCTTTTTAGACTTAAAAATCTCCACAAATTGTTGCCTTTAACATAGTAAAAAGTTTCATTTTGGCGAAATGGTTAAGCTATTCAACTACAGCTCCGTATAAAAAGACAATTAAGTATACCAAAGAAGTAATACAGAATAACAAATCGTTTCACATAAAAAGTACATTCAATCATTTACCGTTAAAGGCAAAAGGGCACAAACAAATTGGTAAAAACTCAATAACAGATTCAAGACACGTACTAATCATTCAAATGAATCAAAAAGCTGTATTGAGGTTGGTTTGATCTTAAGTGCACATCTACTTTCAACTATATGTATAACCACTGTAAATGATGAACGAGACAGTCGTTGCTTAACCCTTTACCAAACGCCAAATTTTCGACTGTCCCAAATTGAAAGAGTTTGCAGACGACATTTCAAAATGTGATGAAATTGAAAAATATCTTCTTACAGGGCAGAAAACATTGTGGGAAAGGAAGAAATTGCTTGTTACGAGCAATTTCTTCCTTTCCCAAAATGTTTTCTAGAGTATTCTGCAATAATGTGGTTCAATGTCATTATTGTTTGGTAAGGTGTTGATATGGGATCTGCGATGGCTTGAAGATTACCGTCTGAGATTTGAGGTCAGTTGTTCGGAGCCCGGCGTCCTTTCTCCGCTCATCTTTTCATACTGAATTTCCATATGGAAAGGAACTTTCCTAGCCTAGAATAAAACTACCCGTGTAGCATGTCTTCGTGCTTTTTTTTGCGTTTATAGTGCCATGTTTTTCAGTTTTTCTATCATATCTACCAGGAATCAAGAATAGTTTGCATATCCTGTCGTCTTTAAATGGCTTAAAAATGAAAAGAGGCATAGCTGCATTCAAACAAAATAAAAAAAGACTTTATACTGACAGTAGCCCGGCATTTAGGGCTTAAAAAGAACGTTCGTATTTTTTCATATGGGTTTAACATCACTCAAAATTATTCCTATTATGTTGCCATGTCGTCTTATAATGATGTAAAAAGACTTCAAACTTAACTCCAATAGGCCTGGTCTAGTCAATCTTAAGCTACCTCAAATTCAAATGCCGTCACTAGGACCTTAAACGACGTGAAGAGAGGCATTGTGATTTCGAGTTCTCTACCCTTGTCATCATTTTTTTTTTTTTTAATTTGGATCTGGAACCTTACAAATCTTACGCTGTTGGTCGAACGAATGATTGACAATGAATGAGTGAAATAAATCAGACAAATAAGTATTTGTCACATCATCGAGGGCCAGTGTTCCTACCCATGATATGTGTGTGTCTGGCCTAAGGTATTGGTTTTCAGGGTCTTACTCTTTATTCAATGAGCTAAACATGGCGAAGTAAAAAGAACTCTGTTGATGGTGTGTAAATAATATTTACTAAATATCTTATAACGTTTGAGTATATTCGAAGTGAAATTATGAAAGATGACAAATATCCTCAATGCGAAAAGGTCGGATTTCATAGACTCAAGTGATTTATTTATATACATGTACATTTGTGTTTCAGTTACAATAAAGCCCACAGCTAGCGGAAAAGAGCCTTTGTTAAAGTTCACAAAATGTGTCGTCTCAAATTAGCCTTTTCTAAATGTACAGGCTGATATGTGCCGACACATTACACTTCCAGAATCGAAGGAACAGTATTCAGTCAGTAGATCATTTGAAGACGGAAAACATTGTGTAGGACCAGCACGCAATGATCTTACAGATTAATTTGTGAAGGGGAATTACATATAAATACAATGGTACACTTTAACCTTTAGAATGTTGAGTAAATTTCCAGACATAGATTGTTGTGTCATCTGCATTCCCAAACCTTAAATGTCTGCTTAATTTTGATAAGGAAAGATACTCAGAGTAGCATACAGGTTAGATCACCGGTCAGCGATCAGCATGAAATCAGTTCCAGCAATATAATGGTCAAATAATATATGAAAATTGCTTAGCCTATGTCCATTGCTCAAAAGCGCCTCTATGCAGTGGTGCAGAACTTGCTATGGAAATGCTGATCTGACAGTAGATACTGTTTTGGGATACCATTTCGTACAGACGAGCATGTCATTCCGTAATAAACATCCAGTACGGCTGGGGTATTAAGGTCCTTCAAGTACTGGCAATAGCTAGCCAATGCGCACGAACATTCCAAAGGGTTATCCCGGAGATCGAACACAACACCCTTTGATTGTACTAACTCGTCCATTGTACCGATGTCTAAGTGCTGGATAAGGTTTCCCGTAAGGTCAACATATAATCGTTTACCGGTCGAATTCTGCGTCGGTGTAGGTGGGAAGATAAACTTCAACTCCGAGATTGAGTTGAAAGATATGTCTAACTTTTCAATCTTTGGCATAAACTTTAACTCCAGATTCCGAAGTTCCTGTGGAACGTGTGATAGACTATTGTTTGCAACGTTGTAAACTCTCAATTTAGGATAGAAACTTGATTCAAGGATTTTAAAATGTGAAGAAGAGATGGACATACTTCCGGTTTCTTCGAGGTATTCCAAATTTGGAAACAAGCAATTTCCTGCCGCCCGCAGGAAGTCTCGTTTTAAAGCATCTGTGGAGAGGAGTTGATCAAGCATCACCAAATCGGTCGAGGACGCCATTTCAAAGTCAAATTCGTAATCTATATTTAGAAACCGCTGTTTTCTGGCATTCACCTGTCCACACTCGTTCTTCTTGGAAATATTTTTCGGATTAATAAGAACCGCGTACAAATCTTTGATTAAAATCTTTGCGTTGATATTCTCCAAAGAAAGTTCTTCGATCTCGTTCGGCAGGTCGGGAAAGTTGTTGTATTCTGCCAGGAAGCCATCCGTCCCACAATTCCTCACGTTCAAAACGGTCACGTGTCTCGCTCGAAACGGCCAAGGGAGATAAACCCTGCCACCGTTTGCACATGTGACTGTCACGTTATATTTGATGCCCGTTGTTTGAGCTGTGAAAGCCCGGATGTCCTTGTAATCTAAATATGTTCCATATCCGACCGAACAAGTAAGCGTCCGTGCACCAGGCGCTGTGATGGTCTCCACGCATGGTCCAAGGTCCATTAATGGCAACGCCAATACTCCGAGTAGTGCTTGGTTAAACATATGCACCAATACAGTTGCCGATAAAAGTAAGTATGTCTCCATTGTTAACTCTAAATGTATATATGAGATAGAAAGTTGATGAAAAATAGAATTATTATCTTCTTATCTATAATATTCTATTTGGTCAATGTTTCGTATGTTTCTACCTCAGTCTTTTTTTAAAACTTTTACAATAACGTTTGTATCCTTCTACGTTTTAAAACGACAGATGAATAACTGCAACATATGTTTTCAAAAATATATCCAATTACGTAGTAGTCAAATTTGTATAAACAGCTATGTACATCCGACTTGAATGATTCAATGAACAAGCCGTCCAAACCTACGTGGTATTTATATGTAGGAAAATGACTGATGTTCGAGGGAGAAGTCCCACGGACACATTTACCGCATTGCTCCCTCACATTTTTGACAGAATTTATCATAATAAACAAGGAAGATACTACAAACACCGTAAAGGCAATAAATTAACGTCACATACGCCGGTGGACAATTTTGTCGCATTCATTATCACGAGTCTCGCCTTCCCTCATTGTCAGATAAAAATACATGTTTGCATCTTGCTCTTCTTCTTTTGTGGGGAGTCTTGGGTTCGAGACTCAACCGGGTCATATCAAAGGCCAATATGCAATTACCGCAAAATCTTAGTATATAGGTACTTAAGGTGATGACTTTAACCCTCTTTCTAAGAATCGTGTTCAAGAAATAAAATCAAGCAGAATAGTGATTTGCTGGTTTGGACTGATGTAGCACGGGCTGTCCCCAATTTGTAACTGAAACAGTGTTGAAAACTGCGATATATCTCACATGAAACAAACCAAGAATGGATGTTTAAAACAACAAGCCATGGTAACGATTTTGTAAAAGGAGAAAATGGCCATGAGTATGTCATGTGTAACCTCATTGTCAAGTGCAAAAGGGTTAGGGTTGTGTTTTATGGTACCTGTTCGCAACGGAAGGGAATCGTTATAGCATATTAATAACAAGTCAGACTTTCGAAATGAGGAAAGGGGGGGGGGGGTTCTAGTTAAAAAAAACCTGGGTTGGCCATGACACATATGGCATCATTAAGAAATTAGTCATTCGTCTACCATCGTGTGAATATAGAAAAGCAGTCAGTTACGTAAAGAGTATATCGTTCAATTCTATTTACTCTTTATCACCTGCGGGGAACATTTTTTTACATGAAGCAGACGACCTAAGAAAAGCTTTTAAACATATGAAAAAACTTTCAGTTCTGATGTTGACATAGGTGAATAGATTGAATAAGCGTTGTCGCTAAAGGAGAAATTGCTTGTGACAAGCAATTTCTCTTTTTGCCACAATGCTTTTTGAAAGTCGTATGCTGTAAGACGATAGAATATGGCGTTATATAGCCATGTGTTAATATGACATATCAGTGCCATTTGCTGTTGGACTGACCGCCATGATTAATACTTATGCAAAAAGCAACATTGACAACAGCCTAAAACCCTTCTCGTATCCATGGTTTACGGTCCTTCACTATTGTGGTAAATGGAGGTTTGTTCAATTCTATCAAAACATTACGTATGAAACTCGGCAAAAACACCTGAAACAAAGGCGTTTCTCCTGTTTTCATTCACAAATTGACATATGCCATTACCCCCTCCTATATACATATTTAATAATCAGCGTCCGCGAAGTAAGCAATGGAGTTTGTTTCAACCATAGTGATCCTGATCAAGAGTGTTAAATCATGTCTAGAAAACCATTGTGACAAATGGCGGCATCGCTCTCAAAGATTGCTTGCATTCAATTACCGTCTAAGTAAGGTACTTTCAATCCTTTATCAGTTTCATCTGCTGTTATTTTCTATTTGGAACAATCACATTTTTCAGGAAATGCGGTTAGCGTGCACACACAAATACACATTTGATAACTTGCGTGACTCTATTTTCCTGATATTGAACTTTGACGTCTTCTTTTTTTATTTCCCACGTGACATACACGTACGTCGTCACAAGACGCGGTGGTTGTGGGAGAAACGACCAATGAGCGACAAGCACCATGGTATTACTGTAGAGGATTTCCCTGTGTCGAGGTCAGTCACCGCAATTATATGTATCTAGTGCAGAGTGACACCATTGATACATGTAATATGGTGGCCCTGTAATAACAAGTTTGTTAACGGAATTATGGTTATCGCCACTCTTGAACTTGAGGATACAGTGTAGTAATAATCAGAATATGTCTGTTTGCTCTTTCTGTGCTTGAGTGACGAGAAACATATTTTTTCTAACCTTAATCGACTCTAAGTCTTATAGACTATAATTGTTTGTCGTGTGTTAGAAATAGACGCACTGTTTTATATATATTATCATATTTACTCATGCATTGGATCAGAATATATGTAATAGAGTGTCTTTGAATGAATTAATCATAATATGATGTCCCTGTAGGATTATTCACTCAACCATGCTTGCAGGGGAAAAGAGTCATGTTAAATTTGTATAGGGGCTAGACGGAAGCATTCGTGTTAAAATGGTGTATAGACAAGCGAAAAAAGACCTCGGAATGTTGTAGAGAAATAAGCAACAATTAAATTCTGTCATAGAATATCAAGTTTATCATACGCTATCTCTAATAAAAAAAATGGCTACATACTATGGCTATAAGGGGCTCCGAATGTTGAAGAATTAAACGCTATGTTGGGACGTTCATGCATACAATGTATACAGAACGATAAAAAAGATGCAATCCTTTTATGGCAAGAATTGGACACCGTAGTAAGGTTGTTGATACTTGATGGATCGACGTTAATGACGTTACTACGTCACACATCTACATACC
Organism: Cerastoderma edule; assembly: GCA_947846245.1. NCBI lineage: Eukaryota > Metazoa > Mollusca > Bivalvia > Cardiida > Cardiidae > Cerastoderma > Cerastoderma edule. The sequence goes on from OX401410.1 coordinate 36,443,689, forward strand.
AACGTTAACGATGGATCATAGTAAACTAGTAAATAAAGCGTTTTACTATAGACACGTGTATAGTGAACCCTTAACGTGGTCGACGCTGATTTCAAAATTTCAAATCGTCTGTGTATTGGATTCTCAATGGTGGCCGATTAGATGTAGTAAATGATTAACCATTAGAATGCTTGGGAATTTTCTTAAAATATATTTTTGTGTCGTCTGCTTTACAAAAATCTTAAATTTCTGATTTTTTTTTTATGAGGAAAGATACTCAGAGTAGCAAACAGGTTATATCAGAGACCAGTCGCCAATTTGCTTGGCGGCTCGCCTGTATCACACCTGTTTTAGGCTGTTTGCATAAGCATGATGTCAGTTCAAGCACTATAAGCGTGAAGTCGGTTCCAGCACTATAAGGGTTAAAACAGGGCGATCTCATATCAACTCCTGCTTGCACCTTGTGTTTTAGTTTTCGACTGCCTTTAATAAAAAACACTATTACCAAAGATAGTTCATACAAGATATACAGAAATCTAGAATAAGTGTACTGTCGCCATAACCTATCAAAACGTTCGCAACGCCGAGTTCAAATGTTTTGTTCACGGTATTGGGATAACAATATGTGATTATTGTTTTCAGCTTTGTGAGTTAGGTATTGTGGCATACTAACTAAACAGAACGCAATACTCATATCAATCCCGGTTGGTCAGGGTAATTTAACACATACCTGTGCAGCTGATGTCGCCTGTGCTTTTCAAGTCGAATTTTTTAACTTTTGATTTTCTTAAAATCTTAATCTCCACTTGCAACAAATATATGCAAATATTTATACAAAAACATTTGTTGAAACATTAAATACTTAAGTAGGTAGACTTTTCCAATGGATGATGACTTGTGATATGCCTACACTGGGAACCGGATTCTCATCTATCAAATATAGAGATCGCTTTGGTTCAAATATACCAGGCAGGATCCTGGCTGGTAACGGTAACGTTTGGCGGTTCAAAGCTGTCGTGAGTAGAGGTTTCATATACGTAACTATTTATCAAAATGTTTCGATATGGGAGTTTAGACAAAACTATCTTTACAAACCAGTGTATAAAACAAATTCTAATTAATGGCTGTCTGCTCTGATTTTTATAAAACAATGACTCAGGGGGAAAAACGCATATGTTGCTTTTTGTTGTTGATGTAGTATTTTGAAACATTGAGTTCCGACCAATCAAATCGCTCAAAATTTATACGCTTCCCGGTGTCTATCTTGGCGAACATGGTGGAGCCAGTAGACAGCGGGGACAAGTTTAGCGGTATGCCAATGTCAGTTCTCATGTGCTTGTCCGCATACCGGTTCATTAAGAAGATTGACTGGGCTATCGGTGTTGCACAACTGTTTGCCTTATGCGTAGATATTTGTGGAAAGGGTTATCATACAAGTTCATACCGAATACCAGGGTGGATTTTGACTAAATGTCTTAAGCTAAAAATGTGCATTGGTTCCAAACAACATTCCCATTCCCTCTTGTTTCAATTTTGAGATGTGCAATACAGTACAGTAAAACATAAATGGAGTCGTCTTTCCAAACCGCTTCCAATGACGTGTCATATGACAACATCGCACATCTAATTGAATTACAATTGGTGAGTATTTGGTTTTGACTTAGGCAAACAATGTCTTAAAAAACGCTAGGGCAGAATCCCATAGACAGTAATGAATGAGCTTGGTAATGAGAATAACAGACAAATGAAGGAGAACAGGTATGTGTACATTGGACGAAAAGATCTCAATAAGAAACTGTTGAAATTATTGTAATTCACGAACTGATAAATAAACGATCGATTGTATTTTTACTTATGGCCAATTTATAACTGAAGGTGTGAGCAAGCTTGATAGCTGTGACGTCATTGTAATCATACCACGTGACATGGTGACTGGTATTTGATGCGCAGGGGTCAAATGTTCTAAGGTTCGCCAATCTGAGTGTTAATTATTGTCTCGGTGGTTTCTCAATATGGTGCGGGTTTCCACCCTCTAATATTTCAAATAGATGACAAACTTTGAGAAGATCTGGGGTTCTGTACGCAATGACCCCCGTACAATATGTAAGGTAAATCAGCAATGTTCGTTCATAACAGTGGATAGATATATCTATTTGGTAAAAACATATAACATTAAGCTACATGGCAACATGATTGTAATTATAAATGAAATACGAAAACACATATGACAAAGCTGTTCTAAAGTCCTCTGCTTAAATTAAAAAGTGTCGTCTTCAGGTGGTAAATAGTAAACTATATTTTGTGTTCAATTAAGAGTCGGGAAAAACTATGCGTTCATGGATTCTATCTCGGAAACCTTTTTTCATGTCGATCTTAGTTTAAACTTAATTATTTTACATCGGTTGTGACGGAAGCTTGAATTTCATTAAAATCACTCTCGATGACTGCTTCATGAAAACAACACTAGCACTCGCGAAGATTAATGGGTTGTTCCCGGCAATTTTCGCCTAATAGGGATTCGAACCCGGAACCCTCGTTACAATATCTTACTAGGCCTACAGTCGGAGTCAAGCGTTTAGCTGGGTAAACAAACGTATGAAAGTCATTTTATCTTGAAACCAACGATATGACAAACTGATGGGAAAATGCTCGATATAATCATATATATGCAATGTATTTCAAAGCTGTTATTTTATCAAATATAGCCATTTTGAAAAAGCAATGAATAGCACAAAATGGCATAGAATAAATTACGGGCAGCATGCCCTAGTTCAAGTGCGTAATCCTCAAATAGTCTCAGCTACGCGCCTGTGAGTGATAAATGTGTATGATACATCACAGACTGTGTTTTGACGTCTTGACACCCACATCACGTAATTAACTTTACAGTACATTAGTACTAAAAGGTGAGTGATAATCGAACGCGTACGTAGTTGTGATGACGTCATCGTGGGTATACCACGCATCGAAAGCATTTCGTAAAGCTGTATTGGTAGTATTGATCGGTACAATTTAACGCTGAGCCCGTGAACTGCATTCGATGTGCGCTAGTTTAACACCATGGTAAATAGTCATTTTACAAAACTTTGGCAAAACGGTCTGGCACCAAATTCTTGCAACTTAAAAACGGTCATTTTCTTTTTTAATTGCATTATTAAGTTGTTCTTTAACTTTCGCTTCTTTAACAGAGTAAACTTAATTGATGAATAATCATCTCAGTTATGTAACATAAATATTCTGGTAATTCCAAATGACAACCAACGGTTTCTCATAGTTCGAAAAGTACTGTTTTCTTCAATTATGGCCCATTTTCGATCGCTTGTCTGGATCATTTAAGCATGTGGGCCTCAAAACCGCATCGTCTTTACCAGATAGGCCGTACCAACCAACGAAACAGATAAAAATGCACACGATCTGCAAACAAGCAATTAATATCCAACAATAACATTTTACCAAATCCTGCTGAGGGTTATCAAACGATTTGATCTTAAAAGTAAAAAAAAGAGACAGAGAGAAAACGCGCATTATACCATTTCTCCAACAATAACTTATAAATACAATGTATTCCAAAAGATGGATTCCACATCTCTACCAGTTCCATTGTAATCTCATGTGCCGCACATTTGCAGCAGGAAATTCAAAGGTGCTTGTGGGGAAATTGGGAAGTAAACAGTGATTTTCTGTATTGTTGTTTGGTAAACAGTTAAAAGTAACTATTGAAAACATAATTGATTAGGAAGTGTCAATTCATCTCACTATGTACAGTTTATATGCGATATATCTCCAGATTGTGGAGGACAGAGGGCCAGAAGTAGAGCGTCAGCTTATGGACAAGACAGTCGTGGGTTCGAATCCTGTGAGAACTGGAATCTGCCTTTCATTAGTCCACATTCGGCGCGAGTATACTATAAACTGGAATTTTACCTGCCAAATTGCACTTTTTTAAACTGATATCCATTTTCTGTACGTGTGTGTATGGACACTTCACCTGTTTCTTGTTTTAGAATTCACCAATAAGTATGCTCCGTATAATGCATTAGAATTCAATTCCTTATTTAAGAACGTCAGCAAATCGTTTTGCATTTTGCCATTTACAATTCTTTTTTGTATGGCTGTGACAAAGAATTATTATCAAAATGGATTGAAGAGCGTATATATCCATGCGTGTATTTATGATTAGTGAGAATGTGATACAGATCATGAATACAGTTGCTTATTTTCTACGATTCTTTTCTTTCAAACACTCTCTGCAGGAGATGATTATATCTCAGAGGTGACATGAATGTAATTAAAGACATCACCCCATATACGAAACAGCGAATAGTCGAAATAGATACTAATAGCAAACGACCAAAATTATCATGAAAAGAAACCTTTTCTTGTGGTATGAGGGAGAGTTCGAATCCGCACCCATCGATTTTATCAAATGGAAAACATCGTGTATTTCTCATGTCACGGAAATACCCGAGTAGTTACGATTGGGAGAAATCATTAGGACAAAAGGATAAAATGCTTGTTCACAGGGTCAATTTACACTTTTGTCACAGTTGTTTCTAAAGATTTCTCTAGTATATAGTTCAAATTTGGTATCGTAATGTAAGGGTTTAACCTGTTTCCAAACAATAACGACATTTGACCAGTTTTTTGCAGACGACTCTGGAAAACACTGTTGGAAAAGGAGAAATTGCTCTCAACGAGCAATTTCCCCTTTTCCAACAATTTTATCTGTCCCATCAGAAGACTATTTCTCAATTTCGTCACATTTTGAAATGTCGTCTGCACACTCTTTAAATTTGGGATAGTCGACAATTTGGCGTTTGGTAAAGGGTTAAATCAGGCCGGCGGTCTAATTCATTGCGGTTAACCATTGGCCAGGAACTAGTTTTCCATTGGTTGTAAAGGTCATAAGTTCGTGCGAAAGAATCAAGCGTTTCCCCGAATCGAATGTCGCTACTGACAGCTTTGTGGTAGAAAAATGTTTGAAAATCTTTGCAACAAAGGGATATTTTGATATTTAACAAATTTGCGGCTGACCAGAATACATAAGTCTTTGCTCTGAGGGGATACTATGCTCAATGATAGGTGTGCGGCTTGTCAAAAATTAAAAATCTTCACGTCACGACAATTGAAACTTTGCTTATTTACAATTCTGTATCGGTCAAAAGTGTAAGGATAACTTGGTCATAAATGGATATGATGTTCACGTATCTTTTAAGATTCAAGTTTGAAAATGATATTTTTTTAAAAGTAGAATGATCTCACAAATGGTAAACTTTCTTCGGTCAATATTCCTCTAGTCATTCAAAAACATTTTTCAATAACAAAAACTGTTATACAGTGAATTTCCACAAATTCTACCAAATGACCTGATTTGATTTTAAGTCGTCTGTTTGAAACATGTTTGTAAAACGGAAAAGTTTAAGCAGGTGTTATTGTGATTGATCGACTATTTCCTTGTATATATAGGCTCACTGAAACCACAAACTAATTTTGCATTGTCATAGTTCAATTGCAACAAAACAAGGGCACACGTGGCCCAATAGTTAAATTTCTTGACACACATAAAAAGGAACCTGGCTGTGTGGGTACGACCTCAGGCTAGAGATCGACCAGGACAAATACAAATCGCCAGACAGACTCGTGAAAAGCCAATGGTTCTACCCAAGTGTTTGTTTCAATACTCAGTTCCCGGATTGACTATCCAGAGCTTTCTTTAATTGATTACTGTCCATATGAATAAGCAAAAACGATTGATATGCTATTGATCTTTTGAATATATAATCCAACCAAAAGCAACGATTCATTCTTGCTAAGATAACAGGATATTTATAAGTTTAAAAGGTGAGCCTCGGACTTTCTGAGACACAATTTATTACAGACATTTAAGTTCAATTACTATTCAAGTTTAAGCGAATATCTTAAAATCGGAATAGTCTTTCACTGAAGCAATCACACAAGGACACAATGAAAGATTGAAACTCTTTTTGTCGAATTTGATGTAACTGCTCTAAATTCCTGCTACGTACAAGTATCAGCCTGAAACGTTCACCCCTTGGTAGCTATAAACACAGATAGATATTCTTATATGAATATATTGTTCATTGTACCATACTGCAGGACAGAATATCTCAGATTCTCCTTCTTCCTATCCACCATACGACTTTGGAACCAGTTACAAGCGCACCTTGCCTCAGCAAATGGAGGCCTACAAGGGGAGCCTGGTGCTGCAGCACTAGATTCATTTCCAATGGACATAATTTTATTTTTAGCTAGCATATATATATGTTTGCGTCTCATCACGACCTTATACAGCACTTTCGTGTACAAAAGTGCCCAAGATTGGGCTATGTAGGGCCACAGAAGAAGAACCCGCCGAAGCAGTCATCTGAGTGTATTTCTTACAAACCTTGTACTATAATGCCACACCGGTTGATGGAGATGTAAATAAAGAAATTAGGCAAAAATATTTTTTTCAATTAACTCATGCAAAAAGACTGCGAGTCTCAATTTCTACTGGATGAATCGAGTTATTTTTCCAATATTGCTTTTACTTTTAATAAATTTGGGTTCAACAACTACTCTAAATACGTTGATTGATATGAAATTAAATGTTTTTTGACTGACAGCGTTTCAAATAAGGAAAAAGGGTTTCTGATATTTTGCAATAACTTGGTTAGTCAGACATTATTCAATCCGTGAATTATTCGGCTGATAGATTCTGTTGGAAAATCTTAGATTGTAATTTGCCCTCTTTTTCAGTCGATTTTGGGGAAAATCAATTCGATTTTTAAAGGTTTGATATATTTTGCTGTTAGAATCGCCAATTTTTAGTTGTTGACAGCAGTCACCCCTTAACTTTGTTGGACGGTACGATATAATCAAATGTACGAAAAAGTGTGAAATTGATTAACTTTTTATCCCCTTATTGGTTAGGCCAAAAAAGGAAAAAGTGAGTATTTGAGTATACTGTAACGAACCGAGCAAATAAACCTCTCAAAGACACAGACACATCTGATTAGTGAAAAACACTGTTATACACAGAGCGGTTGTGTTGTCAATATATATACAAGCATGTTCTCGCCAACAATGCATAAGGTTCCTTAGTCCAGTCTAGCTTCAAAGCTAACTGCAGAGGAATTTGGTGTTTAGTAATCAATCAAAGCTGATCGCATAAAACAGAAATGAAAGACTGAAATTTATCAATATTTGATCATGTTCAAGGGTTCAGTGCAAGACTATATAGTAAGTGCTTTATAAACATGAAGCACTTACCCGTACTATTGTCTCATACTGAACCCTCAATTTGATAAGTAATCATTTCTTTTCCTTTCAGAACCACCATTGTAACTTCTACTGAATATGAAATTTAAAACTGTACTAGAAGGGGAGCAGGCTGTGATATTTAATCACCTTGGAGAAGGCCGGCTAATTGTAGGACCAGCAAGGGTAAGGAACACCAGGGTCTCAGAGCTCTAGATAAGAGCAATATTTTTCTATATATCTATACAGCTAGCTAGCATTTTTACCCTATTTTGTGGGTACTCATTTGAATTGCCTCAACAAGACAGTACTTATCCTGGGGGCCATTATGGGTTTTCATTAAGAACCAATTGCCGATGCAAACCATTGGTTAAAATCCCTTGTGAATCAGTTACTTCATACAAAGTCATAAAATCGGATAAAAGAAAGGGTTGTCTGGCTGTATCGGTTAGATCTTAACCTGGATCTGTTACTTCAAATCTTAATGCAAACCCTGGGGGTCAAAACTATGTAATATAACAACATACTATGTTACATAGAATTAAACTCTAGGATAATTACAGACCCCTGTTTACTTAATAGTAGTTACCATCAAAGCTTTCAAATACCAAACACATGTTTATGTCTGGTGCTATTGGTTTATAAAACCCTTTTATAAAAGCATTAGCATTTTGGCAAGTGTACTGTGAAGACAATTTCTTGCAATATTGTTGAAAAAAAGAATACAAACCACTTGTTATGATTTTACAGCAGTATAATTCACATCAGATCCTGGGCTTCAATAATAATCATCAATTTGTCATAAAGTAATCTATGAAAAAATTTGTTAATTGAATTCATCTAACCAGAGCAGATTACTTTCTTGATGTGAAATTTTTAGATGATATCTGCCGTTATTTGCAAATTCAGCCAATTTCACACATACTTGGGAAAATGATAACAGTGTGAAAAACCTGGTCAGGCATTAGTTCCTGGATTATAGTATATTGCAGATGAGATGATTTATTGCTCTTATCTAGAAACCTGTGCCATGTTTTCAGGTATTTTTGTTCCGTGAGCGTTTGCAGAAGTTAAAGCGACACACCGCAAGTCAATATGAATATCTTAAGATAAGAGACAAGGAGGGCGTAGTCTCACACAAGAGGGGGTAGGTAGAACAGTTTTGTACTCTTGAAATGCAGTTATAATAATGTGTTCCACAAGGATCTACAATAAAATGTCACCTAGCCTAGTGCTGGGGAATCATGGAAAGCCTCAATATAACTGAAATACTGTTGATACAGTGTTAAACCCAATGTATAAGCAAAGAAAAATGTTGTTTTGCTGTTGATTTCTGCATCAAAGGCTACACAGTTGTGTGCTGTTGAATTTTTCCAACATAAATACCTAGTATCCAGAGTTAAATGTTTTTCTGTCCCAAGAGTTATTTACAGGAGGTTATTAATCATATGTACCAAAGCAACATAATTAATCCATCAAAAACTTCACTGTCCTTTGAAATGAAATAGGTTTTTTTTACCACAAAAGGAGAACTGTTTAACCATAAACAAACTCTCTTATTGTCATGAAGGTTTTGGAATATGGACATCTATGTTTCTGTGAGTGATCATCAGTGATAAGGAAAGGTTTTAGTTCATATTCACTTATTTACACTTTTCATATGAGCCTCAGAGAGTTTTTTTGCAGAGGATCTATGAATATTCTGTTGGAAAAGAAGAGTTTGTTCATTCAATAGTTTTGTTGAAGTCAATTTTGAAATGAATATTCTGTTGGAAAAGAAGAGTTTGTTCATTCAATAGTTTTGTTGAAGTCAACTTTGAAATGAATATTCTGTTGGAAAAGAAGAGTTTGTTCATTCAATAGTTTTGTTGAAGTCAACTTTGAAAGTGTTTGCAAGATAAACGAGCTAGGCATTGAGTGGGCAGGAAAAACTTCTCAAAAATCTAATGTTTCTGTGCCAAATAATGGTCTGTGTTGTTATCCATGTCAGTGAAAGCTATCGTTGCTTGTTCTTTTCTTTCAGACCATGTGAAGTTTTCTTCAATCCCATGGTTCACGACCAGATCAATGTGGTAGATGCCCTGAAGTTGGATGCTAACCACATGGTTGTGGTGTATAACCGAATGAAGGACAGTAATGTGCAGCGGCGTATCATACAGGGACCCTCAGTGTTTGTACCAGAAGCCGAGGAATGGTGAGTATAATACTTTTGATATCCATTAAAGGAAAATATAGGATAATGTAGCAATGCTCTTTTTCTGTCTTAAACCAATTCAATTTGAATTTTCTGACTGGTCAAAATTTATTGAAACATCAGTCATTCTTTAAACCAATTACCAAACAACATCAAAATCTGACCAGTTTGTTGCAGACAACTTTTGAAAACATTATGGGAAAAGGCGTAACTGCTCTTCACGACTCACAATGTTTTCTGCCCTATCAAAAGAGTATTTTGGCAATTTCATTACATTTTGAAATATCGTCTGCAAACTCTTTCAATTTTGGACAGTTGAGAATTTTGCGTTTGGTAAAGGGTCTAAAACATATTGCAGTTCTGACAAAGCTATATGAGAAATGATATATATGGAGGACAGATTAATACTCTGACAACAGAGATATGACTGAAATACTGTAGAAAATGATGTAAAGCCATATATAAGCCACACTTTATGTAAGATTATAGCATACCATAGAGGGGTGTTGAACCCATTGTCTGTATTTTCCAAGCTTATAACTTAACCCTTTTAGTGCTGGAACCAACATCATGCTTTATGCAAACAGCTTTGATCCAAGCCAGCCACCAAGTAAGTTGGCGACTGACCTGTGATCTAACCTGTTTGCTACTCTGAGTATCTGACCTCAATAAAATAATGTAGTTATTTAAGGTTTTGGAAAGCAGACAACATTTAAATATATATTTAGAAAATAACCCAGCATTGCAAGTAAAAAATCATTTGTCTGATAAGGCTTGTGGACAATTTGTCCATAATTCTTTTTTCTATATCTTCTTTTTTTTGTCCATAATTCTTAACAGACAAGTGATTTTTTACTTAAGTTTTCTATATAGCCATTATATTGACAAGTGCAGAAAAACATTTGGCATTTACTGGCAATTAAACTAAAATAAAATTTCACCACCCCTTCTACATTTTAATGGATTATTGAATTAAATTCCATGATAAGTTGAATATTTCTTACATAGTGTCAAATGTCATGTACATGTAATGATTATAATTCAATAATGTTGGCTGTAAATAAAGTATATAATGATTTGAAAACCCATTTCTCTTTATAGGTTGCATGAATTCAAATGGCATGGGACAGACCCAGAAAACAAAACCCGAATGATACCCGGTAAAGACAAATTTCACCAGCTTGCCTGTATCCCAGAGCAGTTCTACTATAATGTAAGATATTCTTTAGTTTTTGTAACAATTACTTATCTATAATGATGCATTCTAACCACTGTCTGTCATATGCAAATGATTATTATAAGTTGCTTAAAACCTGATCAATTTTTTAAGACATTTGTAAATTGTCAATATTTTGGTCCTGTAAGAGTGGGTTCGTTGCACTGATGAAAAAAAATCAACCTTTTTCTAACAATGTTTAGATCAAATTTAATACTAACCACTCACACTGTAATACCTTGCTTTGATATGCTGCAGCAGAAGACCTAAGAAACCACTTTGACAAAAGGATTGATAACACACATTGAGCATTTTATCGTTTTGTCACCATGTATTATACCACAAGGACTTGATTCAATACATAAGATATCTTATTAAATAGAGAAATTTGGGAGTTATGTATTGATTCAAGCCTCTGTGGGTTATAAGAAATACATGTACCATAATTTTTTATTATTGTTTTTGTGTTATTGTTTATGGTCTGCTGTTGCTTTGAATTTGGCCTAGGCACAAATTTCTCATACAAGGGAATCTGTAATAATAGCATCGATTTTTGGTTGTCTTTCGTCATCTTCTGATGGTTGCAATATGGACTAGTGAAACCACTTTTTGACAAGAAAGTCGATTATTTTGCTTTTCGACTTTTTTAAGGAGGTTTAAAAGCTTGAAAGCCTGACTTTCTATTTCAATATAGCTATACTTTTGAAGCCTAAAGCTTTCCGAGAATGTTCAAAGTAGCTGTATTTATATTTTATATTTAATTTGACAATCTAGATTTTTTTAACGGACAGGTACGAGATGTTCGGACAAACGATGACACGATGATTACCGTCAAACTCATGTTGTTCTATGAGATGAAGGATGTACTGAAAATGGTAATTTTGCCCTCGTCCTTTTTATCCTAATTCATTGTTACCTTGGGGGTTCAGTGATCATATGTCAGCGTCCAATTGACTTGGCAGCTGGCCTGGATTTAACTGTTTGCATAAGCATGAAGTGGGTTCTAGCACTGTAAGGGTTAAACCCGTCATTTAAGGCTTATCCCCCACATTCATTTTAGTTAAGGCCACTGCTGCAGAGGAAAAAAGAAACAATCCTAACAAAAGGAGAATTTACTCATAATGAATGATATTTCTAATTCTTTTGATTTGATGTTAAGATTGCATAAAACAAATGATGCAATTCTTAAATATTTTAAGAAAAAACATTTACTACTTTACATGATTATTAGTTTTAGAGGCTTCTTTGTAAAAATCATCCTTTTTCTTCCTTCAGCTTGATGCTACGCATGATCCCATTGCTGATATGACGAAGTAAGTAATTCTACCCACAGGCATGATATATCTGAATAGTTCAATAGATATGTCATGACTGTCGTGTATGTAGGTTGTATATTTTCATAGAAAACCATACACTAGTGGAGAACACATGTTGAAAGGATATAGAAAATTACAAAAAAATTCATATCATTGGATTTAAAAAAAACACTTGTTGCTTTATTTAATCAGAATTCAAAATGATGGTACCTTTTTGCATTCTTTTCTACTTAATCTAAGAGCCCTAATACCTCAGAAGATATTAAAATCACATAAATCTAAATGTTCAATATAATTTTGCCTTCAATGAATATTCTTCTGTTGGTATCAAATTAATGTACAGCTGTTGTGCACTATTAAAAAAGTTTATTTTATTACATCCTAATTTCCTCACATTTGTGAACAAGTATTCATAAAGAATTCTTTTTTTCTTTACTTTTCAGTGCCATGTGTGCAGATGTTATAGCATTTGTTGGAAAACAAAGGTATTTGTACCTCTTTATCATACACCTTTACCTAATATGGTTGACTTTGAACTCTTCAAGTAGATATCATAAAAGCATTGTGACCAAGTTCAAAATATGTTTACTTTATTCAAATTCTGCTTTTGTTATAATGATGCCAAATTCTGTTAATTGGTAAACATGCAAATCTGATCATGTATTATGTCATGCTTTATGATTGGTTGAAGTCAGATTAACTATAAGTCTAAAAGTCAGTATATTATAAAAATCCATCCAAACTGGACAAAAACAGATTTTTCAAACAGTTTTCTCTGTTGCCCTATGTTACTATCATTATGAAACAATTGAAAGGAAGCTTTTTCCCCATTGCTGTGCATAATTAAAAGACACTAACTTTACATTCTACTTTCAGTTTTGAGCAATTTCTACAGAACTCCCATTCTTTAAGTCAGCTTTCCGTGTACCCCCAGTTGATCCAGCGTGGAGAGAGGATTGGCTATGAGATACAGAAAATTGTGTTTCGAGGCTATCACTCCAGTGAACAGCTTCAGGTATGTACTAATGGTGTTCAAGGTCTTCCCAAGGATTCTCTTTTGGTGCTTGGGTGCTTGATGTGGGGGTAGGGTTGATTTCCTTTTAGATATACATAGGATGTATTTTTTAATTAAAGCCAAAATGTACTGTGTCTTAACCCATTACCAAACAAAAACGAGATTTAACCACTTTGTTGCAAATGATTCTGTAAAACATTGTGGGAAAAGGAGAAATTGATCGTAACCAGCATTTTCTCTTTTTCCCTCAATGCTTTCTGCCCCTTTCAGAAGATATTTTTCAAATTTCAACACATTTTGAAATGTTGTCTGCAAACTCTTTCAATTTGGAACAGTCTAAAATTTGGCGTTAACCATTGGTTAACCAAATCAAACATATCAAAAATTGACAAATGTTAGGAGAATGATTGAAATTGAAAGAGCTGTGGCCAATTCTATGGGCAGTGGGATCAATTAAGACACTTAAAGAGTGCTAATTTTGAATTCAGGCGCTGGAGCTTTAAAGCACCTAACAGGCCGGGGAAGGACCCTGGTTGGTTTTTTCTTTCATCCCACCTACAATATTGCTTAATTTTTGTGAAACCATTTTTATGTTATGTTTTCATTCCACCTGCAGTATTAAAGAAATTCCTGTTGAAGCACAGTTAGTTGCACTTGAATGAGAAAACCTCTCAAATAGGAGTATACAGTAAAACTTCTTCATGTCGAACTTCCCGCAGTCGAACTCTTCTCTGTGTCAAAGAAATTATATTGTCCCATACTGCAAAGCCATCATTGCTGTTGAGAAGCACTTGTTCTTTATTTTCATACGAAGCAGCTTTTCTGCGCGAAATTCCAATTGTCGAATTATTCTTTGTGTCGAACCATTTTACTGGTCCTCACTTTCACTTTACCTGTATTTTCACACCCTATGTATGGAAGGGTTTAATTAAGGTATTCAAAGTCAGATGGCTGATAACCTTATGAATGGATTGGAAGCTGTCATATTGTTTTCACACCTTTTATGGTCTGTTTGTTTGGTCAATTTTCACGAGTATTTTCGCGGGTATGTTTGTGGTGAGCTACATGTGTCAAATGAACCAACCATTGTTGTCATTTACAATAAACGGGCTGTTGGAAATAAAACGACTACCATAAGCACAACCACTAGCTGTAGGAATTTGAATTTGTCTGGTGACCTGGTAACTCCCAAGATTCAGAAAACAGTTAAAAAAGATTCGCTAATAATACAATAGAACAAAATTACGAAGCTATCATTGTTGTTGAGAAGAAATATATATCAAAGACTAAGATAGCAGCTGATTTTGGAGTTCCTTTAAAAACTTTTTCCACATGGTTGAAAAAGACCGATGAAATAAAAAGAAAAAGAACTCTCATATTTAATTGACCATTGTAGCTACTAAATCATATATGGCATATTATACGTCTGGTTTTTCGTTCTCTGTTATCTTCGTACCTAATCCTCAAACTTCAAAACATCTATGTGTCAAGGTCTCTTTGTGTCAAACTTTTTCAAGAGGTCCCTTCAATTTCGAGACAAAGAAGTTCTACTGTATTTAATCCTTCTTATCTTTAATCATTGTAAAATATTATATGACTATATGTATAGGCTAATACCTTTGGACTGATCAAATCAGTGGTTCACACAAAATCAAGAACTACTCCCATATCAAATGGTAATTTTAACAAAAGAAAGTGGAGAAGGAGAAGAAGGTGAAAAACGCTAACATATTAAATTCGAAATAAAAAATGATCATCAAACTATCTGAAATCTGTCATACTGAGATAAACAGGTATATGCATTTTTTAACTTTCCTTATTGGTAAATATGTGTTTTGATATGCCAACAGTGTTGATTGAATAAACCTTAGATGTGTAAGGCAAGAACCAAATAAAGCTGTAATGTCATGACTTTATCAGGTTAGTGGAAGTAATGAACACCGTATAAATAGGTATAACCGAGGCGAACAAGGTCCTAACAAAGTCAGAGATTTCTTGGAATGTCAGATTCCTCCAGAAAAATATCCTTGAGATCTATTTTGATTACTCTATTTTCGCTTTAGATCATTTAGGTAAAGAACCTAGTAATATTATGGGTTAACATATTTAGAAACAAAACAATCTGAAAGTATAATGCCTTGTTTCCGATTGAGTGATTGTAGAGGAAAGTTTGACTTCATGTATTTAAAGTCAAAAAGAAAGCTAAAAAGAATGATCAACCCATTGAAATATAGCTTGAACATTGCCTCATTCATTTCCAATATAAATATTCAAACCCATCCAGGGGAATCTATTGAATTCAAGTCAAAAACTCTTATGACTTTGCCACAGAGATCTGATGATTGTGATTTCTTCATGTTCCAATGTACCAGTAATGTAATATTCTTTCCTCTTGTATATTCAGGCCATGCAGAACAGTGCTATAGAATCCCGTACCCAGCTCAGACTGAACACTGAGATAGAAGAACAAAAACAGAAACTGGCCGACTTAAAGGTCTCTAAAGAGCAGGAGAGGACAAAAATGAGTAAGAGATTTACCAAACAATTTGTTTCCAAAATGTATGGATAAGAGCTTTACCAAACAATTTGTTTCCCAAATGAATGAATAAGAGCTTTACTAAACAATTTGTTTCCAAAATGTATGAATAAGAGCTTTACCAAACAATTCATTTCCAAAATGTGTTGATAAGAGCTTTACCAAACAATTTGTTTCCAAAATGTATGGATAAGACCTTTACCAAACAATTTGTTTCCCAAATGAATGAATAAGAGCTTTACCAAACAATTGGTTTCCAAAATGTATGGATAAGACCTTTACCAAACAATTTGTTTCCAAAATGTATGAATAAGAGCTTTACCAAACAATTTGTTTCCAAAATGTATGGATAAGAGCTTTACCAAACAATTTGTTTCCAAAATGTGTTGATAAGAGCTTTACCAAACAATTTGTTTCCAAAATGTATGGATAAGAGCTTTACCAAACAATTTGTTTCCAAAATGAATGGATAAGAGCTTTACCAAACAATTGGTTTCCAAAATGTATGGATAAGAATTTTACCAAACAATTTGTTTTCAAAATGTATGGATAAGAGCTTTACCTAACAGTTTGTTTCCAAAGTGGATGGATAAGAGCTCTACCAAACATTTTGTTTCCAAAATGTATGGATAAGAGCTTTACCAAACAATTTGTTTCCAAAGTGGATAGATAAGAGCTTTACTAAACAATTTGTTTCCAAAATGTGTTGATAAGAGCTTTACCAAACAATTTGTTTCCAAAATGTATGGATAAGAGCTTTACCAAACAATTTGTTTCCAAAATGAATGGTTAAGAGCTTTACCAAACAATTGGTTTCCAAAATGTATGGATAAGAGCTTTACCAAACAATTTGTTTTCAAAATGTATGGATAAGAGCTTACCATACAATTTGTTTCAAAAATGGATGGATAAGAGCTTTACCAAACAATTTGTTTCAAAAATGAAAGGATAACGGCTTTACCAAACAATTTGTTTAAAAAATGTATGGATAAGAGCTTTACCTAACAGTTTGTTTCCAAAGTGGATGGATAAGAGCTCTACCAAACATTTTGTTTCCAAAATGTATGGATAAGAGCTTTACCAAACAATTTGTTTCCAAAGTGGATAGATAAGAGCTTTACTAAACAATTTGTTTCCGAAAAGTATGGATGAGAGCTTTACCAAATAATTTGTTTCCAAAATGGATGGATAAGGGCTTTACCAAACAGTTTGTTTTCCAAATGTCTGGATAAGGACTGGACCAAATAATTTGTTTCCAAAATGGATGGATAAGGACTTTACCAAACAGTTTGTTTCCCAAATGTATTGATAAGGGCTGTACTAAATAATTTGTTTAAAAAATGGATGGATAAGGGCTTAACCAAACAATTTGTCTCCCAAATGCACAGTCAAATAGATCTTGCAGACATCAATTTGAATTATATCATATATGAAATAATAATAAAGTAGGATAAAAACCACTGTTGGAAAATGTTAATTTATGGTTCTAATTTACTTTTGTTACAATTATTCTTAAAGTTATTTTTCTATCAACACTTTAGGAAAATTGGCTTTAGCAGACTTGTGTTATTTTGGGATTGGTTGGTCAACTTTTCCTAAAAAAGTTACAAATGTCTTTTGCACAAATTCAGAACACAGAAAAAAAAATCAAATGATTTATCAAATTGGGATAATCTTGTAATTAATTGTAGGACAAGACATGGAAAAGAGCAAGCAAACACACAGTCAAAACAAAGAGGATTTGATACAGACACACAAACTTGAGTTAGAACAACTAAAGCATCACCAGGGATTGACTTTACAGAGTCTTGAAACAAAGGCAAAATTAGGTGAGACAGTTTTAAGATTTCAAGCTATGATAAGTCTTTAATTATTTTCATGGTATTGCAGTAGCGCTGTAGATTTTGATTTTGCAATGAAGTTTGTTTTTGGTAACTTTATGAAAGAACAATATGAAAAACCTCCTATTACCTTGAACCTGGCCCTGGTTTCATCTGGATTTTGGATATTCACTTAATGGGGATATGAGATAATTAAATTATAAAACTGGACAGAACCCTCAAATATTCATTTTCTTTGCCTAACTTTGTTTTAATCTCTTTTTGCTGATGTTGCATTTAAATTTGAACAATGAGAATCTTGTGTGTCTACCCATATGCCAAGAAAGTATGATAGATCAAGGTTTCTGTGGGCCTGCTGCAGGTCACTTGAAAGAATTATTGGAATTATGAGAAATGCTTATATGAACAGATATTCTTTCCTTTATCTAGTATTTATCACCTGCATTGGAAAGAAATTTCCCATGACTTTTTTGGCTACTTTAGCCATCTTCAGACTCTTTCATTTGAGGACAAGTCAGTAATCAGTAAACTTTTACATTTCCTTTATCTTTCAGATTTCAAGGGTCACGAAGACAGCCATAAGATTGAACACTTGAGTCGATTGAGGGACCTTGACATTGATCTGACGGCCTACCTCACATGCCAACACCCGCCTCTGGTGTCTGAGGAAGTACAAGTCATCTCATAACTGGTTAAATGTGTTTCATCAACTGGTTTATTGTCTGTGCCATTGCAACAAAACCAGTTCAAAAAACATTTTGACTTTAAAAAAAAGGTTACTTGGCACATGAATTTTCTCCTTTTGTGACAATGGTTTTACTCAGTTTCACAAAGAAAATTACAAAGAAAATTTCATTTCTGATACTTAATGATTTCTCTTTGATGTTTTTCTTATTCTTACTAGTCCCAAATGAGTAATTGGACTATCCTACCTGTTACAGAATGAGAAGTCTTTTAATTGGTTTTTGAAGTTTTTAATAGTAAATGAATGTAACTGGTTGCTTGCTTGACATGAAAAATAGTGTGAAAAAGGTGAATTTGCTCACCATATCAACAATATCCTTTGCTTTTTCATTTGAATCCATCTATGTATGGATTAACAATCATCAAAAAGAAAAATACCCATGAATTATTTTCATAATTTTGTACATGAGCCCTTTAGTTGTTATGACTAATGGAGAATTTGTTCAATATGAGTAAGATGTACTTTTGGTGCAATGTTTCACAATGTTTACATCTGCAAAAGCAGTAATTGTTGTTTTTATTGAACAAATGGTTGTTTGTTTATGTTTGTTTTATATGAACAAGATGTTTTGTCATTGTTTAGAGAACTTTACCTCACAAAAATATGTGAATATTACATTTAGTTTATTATATATTGTTATTATAATACCTTTTGTATTGCCACTGTATGTTAATCAATAAATAACCCATTAATCCATAAATATTTACATTATATCAACTGCACAAGATGCTTTTAGAACAACTGTTACTTAGAGAAAATTTAATGCTGCTTTTTATAATAAATCTGGAGAAAAACGTATAGCTCTACTACTCGCCTGTGCATCACACATCTGGTTTTGCATGCAAGTTGGTATCTCATTTACTACTGAAGGAATGTATGAACAATTCTCATATCTTCTTGGGGTCATTGTGTAATGATATTGACTAAGCACAACACAAGGGTTCCATGTAAGACTATAGTAAGTGCTTCATAAACATGAAGCATTTACTATATTATTGCACTGAACCTGCAAACAGAGGCTTAGATTTAAAGCAAACTATGTGCCTTCTAGTTCAAAGAAATTCTTTCATATGTTTTTGCATGCTGATTGGCTTCTAATTTACTACAGCAGCTAATGAATTGAAACTTTTACTCCATATACTTAGAGTCTATAAATTCTACATTACTGTTCCTAAAATTTATAATATGAAAAATTAACAGAACGCACAATTTAGACATGCATCGCTTAAACTATTTTTCATTTCTACACTGAATAATAATATGATTAAACATTTTGACTTTGTATAGAGTTAAAATCTTTGTAAACTGCTTAAGATTTTCTTTATATGATATTATGACAAGAGGATTGCTTGCTCATATTCTACATATCAAATAAATCAATGTTCTCATGGTATCAGAAACTAATAGGCTACTTTACAGTATGAGATCTGCATAACTATACCTTGTACAGCTCTTATTTTGGATTTTTGGAGTTATCTGGATTTGTGCATATGCTTTGTACATTATCATGTATTGTTTTGTTTTTATATCTATGAATCAGAGTATCCCTTTACCAAACAGTTCTTGTCTATAGAAGACCTTCAATGAATTGAAAAAATGAGATTGCTCAGATGTGTACCGAAGAAATGTATCATACATGTATGTCTACAAATATGTTGCCTACACATTCTTTTGATTTGAAACAAACATCTGTCAAAGGCTAAACACACAGAGTAGATATATATTTGTATAACACTCAAATGGGTATCTTATCATAGTTTGTATGATGCATGTATTCATCTGTTATTAATGTATTTTCTTACATTGGTGATTTTATACCGGTTTAAAACATAAATTTCATTATTCCTAACACACATAAGAACAAATAGAGAGATAAATTTCTGTCTAAAGCAAAAACTTGTATAGTTTTCCTGTTGCATGTAACAACAGACCACATGTACTTAACCCTTAAAGTGTTGGAACTAGCTTCATGCTCATGCAAACAGGTTGGATCAAGGCCAGCTTCCAAGTAAAATGGCAGCTGGCCTGTGATCTAACCTGTTTGCTACTCTGAGTATTTTTCCTCGCCAAAATTAAGCAGATATTTGAGGTTTTGGAAAGCAGATAACACGAAAATCTATGGGTTTTTTTTTTTAGAAAATTTCCAAGCATTCCAAGGGTTAAGACAAGCCATGAAACAAATAAACTATAGGATATTTAAGCTGTTGTGTTAAAAACCTTTGTTGACAAAACTCGAACTTTATTATCATGTTTGGGGGGCTTTTTCCCTTCTATTTTCTGCAATTTTTTTAAATGTTGTTTGCCTCTGGCTTTATTTTAGAAAAGATGGAAGTTAAAAAAAATGAAATCCTTTAAAGACAATCTTAATTTGATGTTGTAACATACTGTTATTTAAAAAGTCTGTTTATATCCTGTATTTTACTATGAAAACCTTACCTATTTACCATATTTATTTATTATTATATAAAGTTTACAACCTATTTATGTTTTGTACCGTTTTTACAACACAACACACTTTACTTTTGTGCGGGACATTATTGTGTAAAGTAATAAACGCTAAAAATAATAACATATAGTTTTATTTTGACTTGTCTTTGTTTAGCTCATGCAAGGATTTAGATTTTATGAAATGTGTCATCTATTTTCTTTATGTTAAAAAATGTAAAATGTGTACCAGCCAACTTGAAGTTCATATTTATAACATAGATTGATTTCTCTTGATTCAGTTTTTTTCGATACATGTACATTACCTGTATTCGTGCTGAGTGTTGAATAAAAAATGACGTAGAGTAGATCTCGCTACTCCCGGGACTTGGGATTCCCGTACCCACAGCTGTCGTGTCTTGAGGCCGACGCTCTATCACTGGACTATCTATGACTTCACTTCAATGGAACGATGCCAACAAAAACTACGACGTTCGATGATTTTCAAAATAGTATTTTTTAGTAGAATATACAAAAAATAACTTATCACAGCATTATGATCATATTCTAGAACAAGGTCTTCTCATAATACTTACAGTAAGTGTCTGACACAGGTCCCATGTGGGTCCTCTTTGTCAGTGTCGTACCAACACGTATTTCAGTTTTGTAACGGCTTTCCTGGATACACTAGGACACTAGTCTAAAGTGACTTGCCCACAAACCAGAGGTTTCGGTGGGGCCCGAACCCACGAGTTCTGAGTCCACCTTATCCACTGAACTACGCACGATCCCTTTACTACAATACCAAATCCAAGTCCTTTACAATGTTTGACTATATCAAATACCGTTTCTCCCCAGATGTATTCCCCTATGGAATAAACTACCAGCAACAGTGGCTGAGGCCTACTTAATGGCATCCTTCAAGAGTGGGCGTTCAACCCTTTCTTTCTAAAGTAGCCGGCTGTGAGTAGCTCTGTGTGATGAGCTAGAGCTGTATCAGCGGGGTTACACACCCTAGTACCGCCACGGAAGCTGGGTTGGTCTTTCTCTTTCCCAGCAGCCTGGGAAACTTCTTTTCCTTTCTTTTACTATTTGCATGACTATCTTGTCCGCTATTCTTCTTACTTTCCTATCATTTCACTTCTTAATCCTTTTCTTAAAGGCACCGTTGTGTAATTGTCAAATATAACAGATCAAGGTAGAAGTATGTGAAATATCTAACATGTATCACGGTAGTCTAATAAAGCTTTTACTTTTCAACTGACCTATATGTGAATTAATTCATTATATAAGATACACATGTAAGTATGTCCACTTGGGTAGCTTGTTTGCCCATACCGTACCATGTGTAGAGATGGTAATAAATGATTGAATTGTGAAAAACCTAGGGAAATAACTAAAAGTAAAGTAAGCTTGTACTTTTCATTTGACCTAGATGCAAATTAATTTATATAAGATACACATGTATGTCCACTTTGGTAGCTTGTTGGCCCATACCGTACCACGTGCGGGGATGGAAATAAATACTTGAATTGTGAACAGTGAATAACCTAGGGAAAATAACAAAGGGGTTTCGAAAACGACGTCGTGATCTGACGTCACAAGACCTCACGTCATTGTTTCCTTAGCCATACCGTTATTAACAAGGATTATTCCGAACGACATAGATACGCAGTAACACATCTTTGATATCAATTAACGATAGTTAAGAATGGATAACATAGACTTGGAGAAGGAGAATCGATTTGCGATGATGCGATGCGTGAGAGCCGCTATGCGCATGACCGGTCAACATGCGTGCACTCTAGTGAGGAGAATATCGAAGCTGTTTTCTAGACTCAGTTGTATGAACGTAAACGTGAATGAAAATGGAAAACAATATAAGAGGTTTGTTGGGTTTCAAACTTCATTTTTTTCATTATAGTTCGGCGTGAAGATTTCTTGTATTTTATACTTGGCAACCGGATATATTGTCATTATACAAACTGTGTCGCAATATATACAGAATAGTGGCAAACAAGTTTGACTATAGCTCCATGCATCTCAAATATTTGCTCGGTACAATAGTTCTACTATATAAGATATAAATGACCATGAACTCATTTACTAGAGAAAAGTCATCTCCATGCCTTTTAAAAAGGGCATAGTTTATAAAAGAAAAATTACCGGTACGTGACAGCGTATGATTGGTAATCGATTCGACGACTACTTGAGCACTCGAACAGATGATGGAGTTTACGTTGGAAGAAAATGAAACGATCTAGATCTTTTTTGACATTTTGAATTAACCTTCCAACACTAAAGAGAAATTGATTCAATAAGCAGTGATTTGGTGCGTTTCTTGGTATCACAGACAGGTCTGAAAACTAAGCATGAAAAGAATAGCACATGAACGAAAAAGAGCCACACATTTCCTAATGTCTCAAAGGTTCAAATAAAAAAGCTTGCTTTTATATGTGAAATCAAACGCCACCATTGCATTTGTTGTACGAAACTTTTATGTATAGCATATGGCATTTTATGTGTATCAAAGGCACTTTTATGTGTTTCATAGGGAACTTTTAGATGAATCATTGGGAACTTCACGTGTATCACAGGGAACTTTTTATGTGTATCATAGGGAAATTTTCGGTGTATTATATGGAGCTTTTATGATTTGGCATAGGAAACTCTTATGTGTATCATGGGAAACTCTTATGTGTATCGTGTGGATCTTTTCTGTGCATTATATGGAGCTGTTATGATTTGTCATATAAACTCTTATGTGTATCGTACGGAACTTTTCTGTGTATTATATGGAGCTGTTATGATTTGTCATAGGAAACTCTTATGTGTATCATGGGGAACATTTCTGTGTATTATATGGAGTTGTTATGATTTATCATAGGAAACTCTTATGTGTATCATGGGGAACCTTTCTGTGTATTATATGGAGCTGTTATGATTTGTCATAGGAAACTGTTATGTGTATCATGGGGAAGTTTTATGAGTATTATATGGAGCTGTTATGATTTGTCATAGGAAACTCTTATGTGTATCATGGGGAACCTTTCTGTGTATTATATGGAGCTGTTATGATTTATCATAGGAAACTCTTATGTGTATCATTGGGAACTTTTCTGTGTATTAAATGGAGCTGTTATGATTTGTCATAGGAAACTCTTATGTGTATCATGGGGAACCTTTCTGTGTATTATATGGAGCTGTTATGATTTGTCATAGGAAACTCTTATGTGTATCATGGGGAACCTTTCTGTGTATTATATGGAGCTGTTATGATTTATCATAGGAAACTCTTATGTGTATCATTGGGAACTTTTCTGTGTATTATATGGAGCTGTTATGATTTGTCATAGGAAACTCTTATGTTTATCATGGGGAACCTTTCTGTGTATTATATGGAGCTGTTATGATTTGTCATAGGAAACTCTTATGTGTATCATGGGAAAGTTTTCTGTGTATTATATGGAGCTGTTATGAATTGTCATAGGAAACTCTAATGTGTATCATGGGGAACTTTTCTGTGTATTATATGGAGCTGTTATGATTTTCCATGGGAAACGCTTATGTGTATCGTGCGGAACTGTTCTGTGTATTATATGGAGCTGTTATGATTTGTCATGGGAAACTCTTATGTGTATCATGGGGAACTTTTCTGTGTATTATATGGATCTGTTATGATTTATCATAGGAAACTCTTATGTGTATCATTGGGAACTTTTCTGTGTATTAAATGGAGCTGTTATGATTTGTCACAGGAAAGTCTTATGTTTATCATGGGGAACTTTTCTGTGTATTATATGGAGCTGTTATGATTTATCATAGGAAACTCTTATGTGTATCATGGGGAACTTTTCTGTGTATTATATGGAGTTGTTATGAAATATCATAGGAAACTCTTATGTGTATCATGGGGAACTTTTCGGTGTATTATATGGAGCTGTTATGATTTGTCATGGGAAACTCTTATGTGTATCATGGGGAACTTTTCTGTGTGTTATATGGAGCTGTTATGAATTGTCATAGGAAACTCTTATGTGTATCATGGGGAACTTTTCTGTGTGTTATATGGAACTGTTATGATTTGTCATAGGAAACTATTATGTGTACCATGGGAAAGTTTTCTGTGTATTATATGGAGCTGTTATGAATTGTCATAGGAAACTCTTATGTGTATCATGGGGAACCTTTCTGTGTATTATATGGAGCTGTTATGATTTATCATAGGAAACTCTTATGTGTATCATGGGGAACCTTTCTGTGTATTATATGGAGCTGTTATGATTTGTCATAGGAAACTGTTATGTGTATCATGGGGAACCTTTCTGTGTATTATATGGAACTGTTATGATTTATCATAGGAAACTCTTATGTGTATCATGGGGAACTTTTCTGTGTATTATATGGAGCTGTTATGATTTGTCATAGGAAACTCTTATGTGTATCATGGGGAACCTTTCTGTGTATTATATGGAGCTGTTATGATTTATCATAGGAAACTCTTATGTGTATCATGGGGAACCTTTCTGTGTATTATATGGAGCTGTTATGATTTGTCATAGGAAACTGTTATGTGTATCATGGGGAACCTTTCTGTGTATTATATGGAACTGTTATGATTTATCATAGGAAACTCTTATGTGTATCATGGGGAACTGTTCTGTGTATTATATGGAACTGTTATGATTTATCATAGGAAACTCTTATGTGTATCATGGGGAACTTTTCTGTGTATTATATGGAGCTGTTATGATTTGTCATAGGAAACTCTTATGTGTATCATGGGGAACCTTTCTGTGTATTATATGGAACTGTTATGATTTATCATAGGAAACTCTTATGTGTATCATGGGGAACTTTTCTGTGTATTATATGGAGCTGTTATGATTTGTCATAGGAAACTCTTATGTGTATCATGGGGAACCTTTCTGTGTATTATATGGAGCTGTTATGATTTATCATAGGAAACTCTTATGTGTATCATGGGGAACCTTTCTGTGTATTATATGGAGCTGTTATGATTTGTCATAGGAAACTGTTATGTGTATCATGGGGAACCTTTCTGTGTATTATATGGAACTGTTATGATTTATCATAGGAAACTCTTATGTGTATCATGGGGAACTGTTCTGTGTATTATATGGAACTGTTATGATTTATCATAGGAAACTCTTATGTGTATCATGGGGAACTTTTCTGTGTATTATATGGAGCTGTTATGATTTGTCATAGGAAACTCTTATGTGTATCATGGGGAACCTTTCTGTGTATTATATGGAACTGTTATGATTTATCATAGGAAACTCTTATGTGTATCATGGGGAACTGTTCTGTGTATTATATGGAGCTGTTATGATTTATCATAGGAAACTCTTATGTGTATCATGGGGAACTTTTCTGTGTATTATATGGAGCTGTTATGATTTGTCATAGGAAACTCTTATGTGTATCATGGGGAACCTTTCTGTGTATTATATGGAACTGTTATGATTTATCATAGGAAACTCTTATGTGTATCATGGGGAACTGTTCTGTGTATTATATGGAACTGTTATGATTTATCATAGGAAACTCTTATGTGTATCATGGGGAACTTTTCTGTGTATTATATGGAGCTGTTATGATTTGTCATAGGAAACTCTTATGTGTATCATGGGGAACCTTTCTGTGTATTATATGGAGCTGTTATGATTTGTCATAGGAAACTCTTATGTGTATCATGGGGAACATTTCTGTGTATTATATGGAACTGTTATGATTTATCATAGGAAACTCTTATGTGTATCATGGGGAACCTTTCTGTGTATTATATGGAGCTGTTATGATTTTTCATAGGAAACTCTTATGTGTATCATGGGAAACTCTTATGTGTATCGTGTAGAACTTTTCTGTGTATTATATGGAGTTGTTATGAATTATCATAGGAAACTCTTATGTGTATCATGGGGAACTTTTCGGTGTATTATATGGAGCTGTTATGATTTGTCATGGGAAACTCTTATGTGTATCATGGGGAACTTTTCGGTGTATTATATGGATCTGTTATGATTTGTCATGGGAAACTCTTATGTGTATCATGGCGAACTTTTATGTGTATTATATGGAGCTGTTATGATTTGTCATAGGAAACTCTTATGTGTATCTTGGGGAACTTTTCTGTGTATCATATGGAGCTGTTATGAATTGTCATAGGAAACTCTTATGTGTATCGTACGGAACTTTTCTGTGTATAATATGGAGCTGTTATGAATTGTCATAGGAAACTCTTATGTGTATCGTACGGAACTTTTCTGTGTATTATATGGAGCTGTTATGAATTGTCATAGGAAACTCTTATGTGTATCATGGGGAACTTTTCTGTGTATTATTTGGAGCTGTTATGATATATCATAGGAAACATTTATTTGTATCATGGGGAACTTTTCTGTGTATTATATGGAAATGTTATGATTTGTCATGGGAAACTCTTATGTGTATCATGGGGAACCTTTCTGTGTATTAAATGGAGCTGTTATGATTTTCCATGGGAAACGCTTATGTGTATCGTGCGGAACTGTTCTGTGTATTATATGGAACTGTTATGATTTTCCATGGGAAACGCTTATGTGTATCGTGCGGAACTGTTCTGTGTATTATATGGAACTGTTATGATTTGTCATGGAAAACTCTTATGTGTAGCATGGGGAACTTTTCTGTGTATTATATGGATCTGTTATGATTTATCATAGGAAACTCTTATGTGTGTCATGGGGAACTTTTCTGTGTATTATATGGAACTGTTATAATTTGTCATGGGAAACTCTTAAGTGTATCATGGGGAACATTTCTGTGTGTTATATGGAACTGTTATGATTTGTCACAGGAAACTCTTATGTGTATCATGGGAAAGTTTTATGAGTATTATATGGAGCTGTTATGATTTGTCATAGGAAACTCTAATGTGTATCATGGGGAACTTTTCTGTGTATTATATGGATCTGTTATGATTTATCATAGGAAACTCTTATGTGTATCATGGGGAACTTTTCTGTGTATTATATGGATCTGTTATGATTTATCATAGGAAACTCTTATGTGTATCGTGCGGAACTTTTCTGTGTATTATATGGATCTGTTATGATTTTCCATGGGAAACGCTTATGTGTATCGTGCGGAACTGTTCTGTGTATTATATGGAGCTGTTATGATTTGTCATAGGAAACTCTTATGTTTATCATGGGGAACTCTTCTGTGTATTATATGGAGCTGTTATGATTTATCATAGGAAACTCTTATGTGTATCATTGGGAACTTTTCTGTGTATTATATGGAACTGTTATGATTTATCATAGGAAACTCTTATGTGTATCATGGGGAACTTTTCTGTGTATTATATGGAGCTGTTATGATTTGTCATGGGAAACTCTTATGTGTATCATGGGGAACTTTTCGGTGTATTATATGGAGCTGTTATGATTTATCATAGGAAACTCTTATGTGTATCATGGGGAACTTTTCTGTGTATTATATGGAGTTGTTATGATTTATCATAGGAAACTCTTATGTGTATCATGGGGAACTTTTCGGTGTATTATATGGAGCTGTTATGATTTGTCATGGGAAACTCTTATGTGTATCATGGGGAACTTTTCGGTGTATTATATGGAGCTGTTATGATTTGTCATAGGAAACTCTAATGTGTATCATGGGGAACTTTTCTGTGTATTATATGGATCTGTTATGATTTATCATAGGAAACTCTTATGTGTATCGTGCGGAACTTTTCTGTGTATTATATGGATCTGTTATGATTTTCCATGGGAAACGCTTATGTGTATCGTGCGGAACTGTTCTGTGTATTATATGGAGCTGTTATGATTTGTCATAGGAAACTCTTATGTTTATCATGGGGAACTCTTCTGTGTATTATATGGAGCTGTTATGATTTATCATAGGAAACTCTTATGTGTATCATTGGGAACTTTTCTGTGTATTATATGGAGTTGTTATGATTTATCATAGGAAACTCTTATGTGTATCATGGGGAACTTTTCGGTGTATTATATGGAGCTGTTATGATTTGTCATGGGAAACTCTTATGTGTATCATGGGGAACTTTTCTGTGTGTTATATGGAACTGTTATGATTTGTCATAGGAAACTCTTATGTGTATCATGGGAAAGTTTTCTGTGTATTATATGGAGCTGTTATGATTTGTCATAGGAAACTCTTATGTGTATCATGGGAAACTCTTATGTGTATCATGGGGAACCTTTCTGTGTATTATATGGAGCTGTTATGATTTGTCATAGGAAACTCTTATGTGTATCTTGGGGAACTTTTCTGTGTATTATATGGAGCTGTTGTGAATTGTCATAGGAAACTCTTATGTGTATCGTACGGAACTTTTCTTTTCAAAAATTACCCAGCATTCTAAGTGTTTAAGTTGTTTTCTCTGTTTGCAGACGTATGGAAGAGAGGGAGAAGGCGCTTGTGATTAATCATGTCGAGCACACGATGGTTACAAGCCTAGGAGGCGGTACGTAGAACGGTTATTAACATAATCACTTATCAGCATTGTTGTCATTATCATACCCATGCTCATCATCATTTGTAGCAATAAGACTGTGATAGAAGTAATAAATGATGATACTAGATTAGTGGCTTTGATGTATGATGTTTTTATCATTGCTTTACTCTTAAAGCACAAGAAGCATTTATATAATTGACAATAGCCATTGAGATTCCTCAAAAATATATACATATTGAAGGTACTTTTTATTTATGATATTTTTGATGAATTGATGGGATTTAAAAATTAAGATAACGTGCTTCTTGTAACACTTATATTAAGATTATTAACAACACTACAATTATTAAGTTCAGTATCACTTTAATTAAGGAGAAATTGCTACTTTGTTTGTATGGCTCGAATTCACGCCGTTTTCAACAAAAAATCGGCTAGTCTATACAACAGCACTACGTCCATCTACCCATTAGCCTAAAATTTCATAACCAGTTGGCCTTACTTTGAGAAACGATTAACAGTATTTCGCACGAAGGTCATCTTATATCGTAATTCAACCTTAGCTAATCAAGCACTATTATTTCTTCTTTATTCTAATGGCGTTCGTTATGTAAAATGTAGCAGATAGTATTTCACCTCTTGACAGTAAGTTCTTCGGGTCACTCGAAATGCATTTCGATCTAACACCGAATATTACGCATAGCCTATACATAATATTAATGTTTATTAAGGCACAACATGTGAAACATAACACCCTTTTCAGATCGTTCATAAAATTACCAGAATTACTCTCTTCTCTTTTACACAACAGACTTTCTCTCCCGATCGTCCAGTTATGACAGCTTGGCCGACGCCACTCTCTCCGTGCGGGCCAGCACCCTAACGAACCCCAGCGTCACCCCGACCGAGCCCATAAGCGTGCCCTCCTACCCAACATTTTCCAGAATCTCATCCGAAATGTCGGAATCATCTTCCACATCGGTCGTCACGGTAACCCCATACGACACTGATTACGTCACTTCCGGTACTTCGCCTCGTTCTGACGCCACATACACGGTGGTGTCCGCATGCGGATCAACTCGTACTCCATCCGACAATTGCGCTAATGAGACCTCCAGCTTGGTCGGTTCACCGGTCAGCTATTACAGGAGCAGCACTGATCTCAGCGTGGAGGATATCGAGGACGAGTAAGTTATATGTATACATGGTCCTAATCCAAACCCGTATAAAATGTAAAGTCGATAGATAGAACTAAGGTGCACATATTTCGTGAATGGCTTGATGTATTCTTTTATCCCTTGCACGAAATTCCCTTAAAGTTATGGCGATTGGTTGGAATATGGTTTGATCAATTACACATTGATAAGTACTGCGGACTTATTTGAAAGATTACTCAAAAATAAAAAAAAATAAAAACCTTACTAGAACAAAGATTTCTCCAAATACTTTTGTGATGCCATCCCCACTGTCCATCTTCTATATGCCAATTTTATTTACTCATAGAATGCTGGGTAGTTTTCTAAAAATAAATGTGTGTGTCGTCTGCCTTCCAAAACCTTAAATATCTGCTTAATTTCCTTGAGGAAAGATAGCCAGGGTAGCACACACACAAGGGTTATATCACAATCCAGCCGCCAAATTACTAGGCAGCTGGTCTGGATCTAACCTGTTTGCATTAGCATGAAGTCGGTTCCAATAACATTTAGGGTTAAGTATTCATGACTTTGGTTCTAAAGATTCAAAATGAAGCTTGTACAAAAGTAAATATGCCTTTGGGGTAAATCGCATAGGAGACGAAATGTAACCCTCACTTGTTCTGTTTATTTCAGATTCTGGGATTTATAATGAGAACGTGTGTACAGAAACAGAAATAAAATGAAATCCAAAATAATACCATGACGTGATCAGTTAATAGTCTAGTAGATGAGAATTACCTTTTAGATGGAATTGTTTAAATACAATATTTACCCGGAGCTCAAGAACCAATGTGAATTTTAAAAATGCCAGACATTAGAGACTAGCACGCTCATTGGATAGTCTCAGTCAACACTGTTTCGGACTTCCCGGACCTTTTCGACTCCTAGGGCACCAACGCTTAATCATTCGTACAGCGGTCCCATCATCTTAATGGGCTAACGCACAGTGATAGACTACGAACCCCATGAATCAAGTTGCCGACAATATAGCACGGCTAGAAGGCAGATCATTTCGACTCACGATGTTACTCCGATACATCAGTATGATACATTATTTATCAACGTGTTAGGTGTCAACAGCATACAGAGCTAGGACGGTGTACAAAAACAGGGAAAACCTCCCAACAAGAACCGTCAATCAATTCCGCCAATGATCGTTTGACAACGGAAAGTGTGCGGCATCACATCCAGTAGATAAGATGTTGTTGTTGTTGTTTTTTGTTTTGTTTTGTTTTTTCATTATTTTTCTTTTATACTCGTAGTTTGATAAATAAATGATCTTAAAAATCTGTTATTTCCTTTTTTATGAGATTGTAGAGCTTTGTAAGGTATAGCATGTTCAAATAATAGCAGATGGTTCATTCTTCTATATGCTTATTCATGCATCTGAAGCAGGCTACAAAACAGTATTGATTGCTAATAACGTGAGACCTTCAGTCGGGTTTTGGTCATCGTTTGATAGGACGAAAGTGCCTTTGCGTTCACGAATGCCGGTAATATTATAGCAGTGATCATTGAACTTCAACACGCAGGTATTTGCAAATGGTGTTAAAAGCAGTTTTAACAATTGTTCAGTTATGTTAAATGTTCATGTATTCAGGCTAGTGTTAATGTGTCTTGTCGAAGGACTCTCCCCAGGGACTCTCAACCATGGACCCCGAGTAACAAGTCTACTACCTTTACCAGTCTTGAAATACTCGCATGTATTTGGTCAAAATTCGAAAATGTTCATTATATTCGAGCAATAACGGTAATAGCTCGGAAAAATCCACCATATATCAATTTGAACTAGCAGTGTACCATTCTGCTCAAGCTTGAATCAAACCTGCGTGGAGAGTTTTCCGAAACAAGGTCAAACTAGGGAATCAGAACGAAGCTCGAAAGACCGGAATAAACCAACCAGCCCTTGTATTTAATTCCATCTCAGCACAAGAACTATCGTAATTGATCCAGATTGGTTATTCTGTGCCCCAAGCTCCACTAATATTGTCAACAGGACTTGTATCTAATTATCGTTCAATTATGTTTATGTGGAAATTTGGGAAAGCAATCAGCAGGTTGGAGAGAAACTTTTACAGTACTGGTGAGAAAATGGCACGGAAAGGCGCTCTGACCGTTGTGGTAAGACTGAATGAAATACAGATGATTTATATGGCAATCGCGTCAACAATATTTCGGTTATGCTGCGATGCCGGACTTTTTCTGCTGGAGAAAACCCATGCTCAACTTCCTATTAGGGCTATTCAAGGCTTGAAGAACCTTTTCCGTAAGTCAGTCCGAAGACTGCCTCTCATAGAAAACAAAATGACGTCATTTTGATTTGAACCCATGCGGACAGGGGCCATGTCATTTTAAGTTTTGTACTTAAACCATTAGACCATAAGACAAAGCTCTACGACTCGCTATCATACCAGCGAATGAGAGCAGATGTTTATCTTGATGCTATAAACAATTAGTTTCCTTAGAATAGTCACGGAACACAAATTCATGAGGAATCGAGACTTTCCGATGGAGGGGGTGTTCCGCGATATGTCTAGCCCTTTCAAAGTGGATAAAATACGCCCACCGAAATCGACTTAATTTTCGAGTAGACAAGATGTTGTCTTTATTATTATATTTGAATAAATGAAGTAAAGATATTTATAAAAAAAACTGTTATTTTCTTTTTTAAGAGTACTGCAGAGCTTTGTAAGGTATAGCAAATGATAGAAGATGATTCATTCATCTGTTTGTTTTTTCATTCGTCTTATGCATGCTACAAAATGTATAAAATGCTGATATCGGTCGAGCTTTAGTCAGTTATATCATCCTCAATTGATAGGACCAAGATGCCTTTGAGTTCACGACTGCCGGTAATATTATAACATGAAACTTCTTCAACACGCAGGTATTTACATATGGGGTTAAAAGCAGTTTTAACAAATGTTCAGTTATGTTACAATTTTCATGGATTAACCAGTACTAGGTTAGTGCTCTAACGTGTTTTGTCGAAGGACACTCCCAAGGGACCGAAGGTATGGCTTGGGCTCGAACGCGGGACCCCGATTTTCAAGTCAACCAACACTACCACAGTCTTGAAAAACTCACATATATCTGGTCAACATTCGAAACTGTCCTAAGTATTGCATTATATTTGAGTACCTTACTTTCGACCCAGTGTCTGTCACTATGTGGAGCTGCGACTCACGGAATTCTAACTCGTGTCCAGATGCCCAAATACCACTGTCTATGACATGTTTAACATTATTTACGATAGCCTAACATGCAACTTGCACAATTCATTTGACATTTATGCAATTTATTTTATAATATAAGAAGTATCTCCACTTTGGAAGCTTGTTGACCCATATCTTTCCCAGTGTAGTGATTACAATCAACGTATAAACAGGTACCACGTGTAAATCTAGCGAATGTAACACAATAGATTCGAATACGACGTCGTGATCTGACGTCACAAGACTTTACGTCATCGCTTCCTTAGCAATAACGTTATTAATAAGGATTATTCCGAACGACGCAGTAACACATTTTTGATATCAATAAACGGTAGTTAAAAATGGACAACATAGACTTGGAGAAGGAGAATCGATTTGCGATGATGCGATGCGTGACAGCTGCTATGCGCATGACCGGTCAACATGCGCGCACTCTAGTAAGGAGAATATCGAAGCTGTTTTCTCGACTCAGTTGTATGAACATAGACGTGAATGAGAATGGACAACAATATAAGAGGTTTGTTGAATATAAAACTTCATTAATTCATTACTTTACCGGTACGTGACAGTTTCAGATTGGGTATTGATTCGACAACTGTTTGGCAATTAGCACAAATGATAGAGATTACGATGCAAGGCAATCTAACGAGTTTTTGACACTGTTTATCAACCTTCCAACACTAAAAAAGAAATTGATTAAATTAGCAATGTTTCTTGGAAACACGGAGAGGTTTGAAAAGTAAGCATGAAAAGAATAGCACACAAACAAAAAAGAGTCACAATTTCATAATGTCTCAACAAAGTTTTCAATAAAAAAAAAGCTTGTTTTTTAATGTAAAAACATTACTCCTTTATTGAGCGTGTCTAGAGTAAACCAAATCGCATTGATTCTAAAACGGTAAACTATTAAAAGCCTCATGACAATTGTGTGCCAAGCAACCATTATAAAATGAATTGACGGTGGGGAACCGTCAACCTTATGTGTATCATAGGGAACTTTTATATGTATCATAGGGAACATTATGTGTAACATAGGGAATTTTATGTCCATCGTAGGGAACTTTTATGTGTGTCATAGGGAAGTTTATTTGTATCAAATGGATTTTTTTTATATATCAAGTGTATCTTATGTGTTTCATAGCGAACTTTTATGTGTATGGTCGGGAATGTTTGTGTGAAATTGTGAATCATAGGTGACTATAATTTGTATGGTAGGGGACTTTTATGTGTATCATGCTTATTTTTTATGTCTATCATAGGAACGTTTGTGTGTATCGTGGGAAAATTAATGTATATCAAAAACTATTTTGTATAGCAAGGGAACTTTATGTGTGTCATTGGGGACTTGTATGTGTTTGATAGGAAACGCGTGTGTATATCACAGTGACTTTTATGGGTAGCATAGAGAACCTTTTTGAGTATCTAAGTTACGTTTATGTATATCATAGGAAATTTCAATGTGTATCATAGGGAATTTTAATGTGAAGCATATGGAACTTTAATGTGTTTCATAGGGAATTTCAATGTGTTTCATAGGGGATTTTGATGTGTTTCGTAGGGAACTTTAAATGTTTTTCGTAGGGGATTTTTAGGTGTTTCGTAGGGAACTTTAATGTGTTTCGTAGGGAACTTTAATGTGTTTCATAAGGAATTTTGATGTGTTTCGTAGGGAACTTTAATGTTTTTCATAGGGGATTTTTTATGTGTTTCGTAGGGAACTTTAATGTGTTTCGTAGGGAACTTTAATGTGTTTCATAGGCGATTTTTATGTGTTTCGTAAGGAACTTTAATGTGTTCATAGAGAACTTTAATTTGTTTCATAGGGAACTTTAATGTGTTTCAAAGAGAACTTTTATGTGTTTCATAAAGAACTTCAATGTGTTTCAGAGGGGATTTTTTTTTATGCGTTTCATAGAGAACTTTAATGTGTTTCATAGAGAACTTTAATGTGTTTCATAGGGGATTTTTATGTGTTTCATAGAGAACTTTAATGTTTTTCGTAGGGGATTTTTAGGTGTTTCGTAGGGAACTTTAATGTGTTTCGTAGGGAACTTTAATGTGTTTCATAGGGGATTTTTATGTTTTTCATATGGGATTTTTATGTGTTTCGTAGGGAACTTTAATTTGTTTCATAGGGAACTTTAATGTGTTTCAAAGAGAACTTTTATGTGTTTCATAGAGAACTTCAATGTGTAGGGAACTTTAATGTGTTTCGTAGGGAACTTTAATGTGTTTCATAGGGGATTTTGATGTGTTTCGTAGGGAACTTTAATGTTTTTCGTAGGGAACTTTAATGTGTTTCATAGGCGATTTTTATGTTTTTCATATGGGATTTTTATGTGTTTCGTAGGGAACTTTAATTTGTTTCATAGGGAACTTTAATGTGTTTCAAAGAGAACTTTTATGTGTTTCATAGAGAACTTCAATGTGTTTCAGAGGGGATTTTTTTTATGTGTTTCATAGAGAACTTTAATGTGTTTTATAGAGAACTTTAATGTGTTTCATAGGGGATTTTTATGTGTTTCATAGAGAACTTTAATGTGTTTCATATGGGATTTTTATGTTTTTCATAGAGAACTTTAATGTGTTTCATAAGGGAATTTAATGTGTTTCGTAGGGAACTTTAATGTTTTTCATAGAGAGCTTTAATGCGTTTCATAGGGGATTTTAATGTGTTTCATAGAGAACTTTAATGTGTTTCATAGGGGATTTTAATGTGTTTCATAGAGAACTTTTATGTGTTTCATAGACAACTTTAATGTGTTTCATATGGGATTTTTATGTTTTTCATAGAGAACTTTAATGTGTTTCATAGGGGACTTTTATGTGTTTCGTAAAGAACTTTAATGTGTTTCATAGAGAACTTTAATGTGTTTCATAGGGGATTTTATGTGTTTCGTAGGGAACTTTGTTTTGGAACTATATCCATGCTCCAGGGCCCTATATACTTACCATATGTTCATTAACCTATATAGTGCTAGAACTATGCTTATGCAAACAGGTTGGATCCAGGTCAACCGCCAAGAAGATTGGTGGCTGGTCTGTGATCTTATCTGTTTGCTACTCTAAGTATCTTTTCAAAATTCAAAAATTAAGCAGATACTTAAGGTTTTGGAAAACATACAACACAAAAATCTATTTTTATTTTCGAAAATTACCCAGCATTCTAAGTGTTTAAGTTGTTTTCTCTGTTGCAGACGTATGGAAGAGAGGGAGAAGGTCCTTGTGATAAATCATGTCGAGCACACGCTGGTTACAAGCCTGGGAGACGGTACGTAGAACGGTTATTAACATAATCACTTGTAACGGACCGAGCAAATAAACCTCTCAAACCCACAAACACATCCAATCAGTGAAAAAATACTGTCGTTCACTGAGCGGTTGTGTTGTCTATATATATACCAGCATGTTCCCTCAAACTAAATATTAGGTTCCTAATTTGCACAAACGTTCAACGAACGTTACACACTTACAGACTGCAGTAGAAGAAATTGGTTATAATACTAAATTAGTTACTTTGATTATGATGTTTCCAACATTACTTTAGTATTAAAGCACAAGAAGCATTTATAAAGTTGGCAGTAACAATTGGGATTCCTTTGAATTGGGATCATGTATTTCAATTTTGAATTGACGGTACTTTTAATTAATGATTTCTTTTATGTATAGATTTATCAAACCTAGATTTAAGATAAAGTGCTTCTCTAAACACTTACAATATATTATAATAATAATCATTAACAACACTACCATCATCCCGTTCATTAAGGAGTAGTTGCTAGTTTGCTGGCATACTTCGAATTCACGCCGTTTTCAACAGAAAATCAGCTATACAACAGCACTCCGTACATCTGCCTGTTTGTTAGTCTAAAATTTCATAACCAGGTGGCCAAACGTTGAGAAACGATTAACTGTATTTCGTACTAGGGTCATCATATAACGAATATCAACCTTCGCTACTTAAGCATAACTATTTCTTCTTCATTCTAATGACGTTCGTTAAACATGTAGAATGTATACACGTATTTCATCTCGTCACATCTAGTTGTTTAGTTCACTCGAAATGCATTTCGATCTTACTCCGTAAATTTCACATAGCCTAAATATAATGGCCGTGTTTAATAAGGGACAACATGTGAAACATAACGGCCTTTTCAGATCGTTCATGCTAGATCTATTATCATAATTGGGCCTACTCTCTTCTCTTTTACACGACAGACTTTCTCTCCCGATCGTCCAGTTATGATAGCCTGACCGACGCCACTCTCTCCGTGCGGGCCAGCACCCTAACGAACCCCAGCGTCACCCCGACCGAGCCAATAAGCGTGCCCTCCTACCCAACATTTTCTAGAATCTCATCCGACATGTCGGAATCGTCATCTTCCACATCGGTCGTCACGGTAACCCCATACGACTCTGATTGCGTCACTTCCGGTACTTCGCCTCGTTCTGATGCCACATACACTGTGGTGTCTGCATGCGGATCAACTCGTACTCCATCCGACAATGGCGCTAGTGAGAGCTCCAGCTTGGCCAGTTCACCGGTCAGCTATTACAGGAGCAGCACTGATCTCAGCGTGGAGGATATCGAGGACGAGTAAGTTATGTACCTTTCAAACCCGTGTAAAATGTAAAGTTCATAGATAGGTAGAAATCTTTTGTGAATGGTTTGCTGTGTTCTTTTATCCCTTGCACGAAATTTCCTTAAAACTATGGCGATTGGTTTGAATATGGTTTGATCAATAACACATTGATAAGTATTGTGGAAACTTATTTGAAAGATTACTCAAAAATCAAAAGTCTTACTAGAACAAATATTTCTCAAAATACTTTAATGATGCCTTCCCAATTGTTTATCTTCTTAATGCCAATTTCATTAACCCTTAGAATGCTGGGTATTTTCTAAAAATAAATGTGTGTGTCGTCTGCTTTCCAAAACATTAAATGTCTGCTTTCTTTTTTAGGAAAGATAGCCACATAGCACACATACAAGTTAGATCACAAGCCAGGCGCCAAAATACTAGGCGGCTGGCCTGGATCTAACATGTTTGCATAAGCATACAGTCGGTTCCAATACAATTAGGATTAAGTATTCATGCATTTGGTTCTAAAGTTTCAAGATGAAGCTTGTACCAATCTAGCCTTTGGGGTGAATCGCATAGCAGACGAAATGTAACCCTCTCTTGCTCTTTTTATTTCAGATTCTGGGATTTATAATGAGAACGTGTGTACAGAAAACAGAAATAAAATGAAATCCAAAATAATACCATGACGTGATCAGTTAATAGTCTAGTAGATGAGAATTACCTTTTAAATGGAATTGTTAAAATGCAATATTTACCCGGAGCTCAAGAACCAATGTGAATTTTAAAAATGCCAGACAATAGAGACTAGCACGCTCATTGGATAGTCTCAGTCAACACTGTTTCGGACTTCCCCGACCTTTTCGACTCCTAGGGCACCAACGCTTAATCATTCATACAGCGGTCCCATCATCTTAATGGGCTAACGCACAGTGATAGACTACGAACCCCATACAGAAAACAGGAAGGAGTATGTGGGCCTTAATCTACCTTTACCCCTAATATCAAGGGCCAAACATATATTGGCAAAGGACGTTATGGTACTCTGGAATCGATATCCGTCTTTTTCTACGAATATAATACTGAGTCGGTCGGCTATTTTTTTTTTTTTTTTAAATGGTTTAGCCAATACAGAGGACGAATCTGGTCTCCTACAATATAACAAGGTCACAAGACAGACCATTTCGACTCACGGTGTTACTCTTATACCAGTATGATACATTATTTATCAACGTATCAGGTCTCAACAGCATACAGAGCTAGGACGGTGTGCAAAAACAGGGAAAACCTCCCAACAAGAACCTTTTCAATTACTATATCGCCCATGATCGTTTGACAAAGGACAGTGTGCGGCAGACACAAGGTTCATATCCAGTAGATGTTGGCTTTTTTTCCCATTATTTTTCTTTTATAGTTTGATAAATACATGACCTATGTATTATCTTAAAACCCTGTTTTTCCGTTTTTTATGAATCTGCAGGCTTTGTAAGGTTTTCAAATAATAACAGATGATTCATTCTTCGACCTGCTTAATCATGCGTCTGATGCAGACTACAAAAAGTGTAAGCTGCTAATATCGCGAGACCTTCAGTCGGATCTTTTGTCATCGTTTGCTAGGACGAATGTGCCTTTGAGTTCACGACTGCCGGTATTATTATAGCGGTCGGTGGTCAGTGCTCATTGCACTTCTTCAACATGCAGGTATTTGCAAATGGTGTTAAAAGCAGTTTAAACAACTGTTCAGTTATGTTTCAATTTTCATGGATTCTCTATTAGGCTAGTACCCTAACGTGCCTTGTCGAAGGACACTATCAATCCAGAGGTATTAATTGATCTCGAACCTGGGATCCCTATTTTTCAGTCCACCACCTTAACCACACAGTATTGAAATACTGATATATTTGGTACAAAATTCGAAACTGTTGATAAGGAGTGGATTATACTTGAGCAACTTTCATTGATTCAAGGATGGCAACAGCTTAAAAACACCCAGCTAATAATACTTTCTGTTATGTGTACCATTCTACTCGAGCTGAAATCAAACCCATGTGGAGGGTTTTCCGAAGAGTTCAAACAAGGGAATATAAAATAAACTTAGAATACCGGAACAAACCAACCAGCCCTTGTATTTAATTCCATCTCTACACAAGAATTATCGTAATTAAACGGATTGGTGGTTATATTCCATGCCACAAGCTCTACAAATATTGTCAACATGACTTGTCTCTAACCATTGTTCAATTACGTTCATGTGGGAAAGCAGTCAGCATGTTGCAGAGAACATGTAGTACTGGTGAGGGGGAAATAGCAAGAGCATGGATATGCGCATGGTAAGACTAAATGAAAGACAGTCGATTTATATGGCCATCGCATCAATATTATTTCAGTTTTGCTTCATGCCGGTCTGTATCTGATGGAGAAAACCCCATACTCAACTGCCCGGAGCTGGTCAAGTGAATAAACTTCGGCTTTCCGTATGCAAGTCGGGAGACAGCCTCTTCTAAAAATCCATGGCTATTCAAATCCATGCGGTCGTGTGATTTCAAGTTGTGTACCCTACTAAACCACGTAAGCCTAAACAGACGTTACGCTGTCAAACCAGCAATTGACAGCAGGCCCATATCTTGATCAATTCATTTCCTTAGAAGTCATTGGTTTTGACAAAAAATCCAAATTCATGAGGAATCACGACTTGGAAATGCATTTGAAGCCAACACAAATTAAAAGATGTTATGATCAAATTTCACGGTACATATGCTAGGCTTCAAGCCTTCTCGAAAATTCGTGACTAAAACTGATAGAGATACCAAGTCGTTGTGACAAAAGGAACCAAACAAATTCTGTTCAGTCGTAGTGTTTTTGTACAATTGAATGGGGTCCATGTTGACATTCCCTTTGTCCACTGGTGCAACAGACTGCTGATGTTCGAGAACGGTCCACAGCTTGAGCAGGTTTGGAGTTGTCCATAAGTAAACCTATTTATTCAACGGATTCTTCTTTGCTACCTTTCATTGAAAGTGCTTGTTCACAGAATAGAAAATAAATTTGAAAGTCAAAATAAAATATAGTTTTAGGATATGCAATTAAGAGTACAGGAAGAGTAAATGTATCCAAGTATGAACAGTTTATATGCGTTGATCCCTAGATCCCAAAAGAGCCATGTCAGGCTTCTGGATACAAATACAAGTCATTTCACTGCATACACACTCTAAAGAATTAAAACCTCATTTTTCCCAATAATAATTCTTCAGTGGTGTCATACAACTTTTAAAAAGAAATTAACTTACAAATTGTCTCACAACTGTGTACAAGCACCTTTAGTCCACTTACTGTTTCATAATGATGTACAGTGTATTGTAGAATTAACACATGCCAGTTCATAAAAAAAGAAAGATGAAAAACTATTGATTGAAAGAAGAACAACACAAACTAATCCCTTTTTCTCTTCATTACATTCATGTACAATAAAATACAATTTACTTCTTCTTAGGCTTGGCGTCTTTCTTGGCCTTGGGGTTGCCTTCCTCTTCAGCCTTTTCTCTTGCTTTCTTCTCACGGTATCCTGAAATAGTAAGTCATTTATAGCTGGGTGTTTTAGTTTAATCATAACTGAAATACTACTATTTGAAAAATTGAATCCTTGCATGAGGCTCGAAAAACTGATGACAAAACGATAATTTTAACTGGTTTTAGTGTCAATATTAGTCTTATCATAATTCATTTGTAAAGGCTGCATGTGGAATTATCAAAATGAGGCTAGGAAATCATCAACAATACTAAAATTTTACAGCAGGTGACAGTATTACTGTTATGCCTGGCTTATAATTGGATATACGACTGGTTATAATGGGTAGAACCATCAGCATTCTGTAAGTCAACCAGTAGACATCTCATAAGACTCCAAATGTGTCTCAGAATTGAAACCACACACGGAGGTTTCAAGTTTTATTTTTTTTTCATATGGGTTTTACATCACATCAACATTATTTCAGTTATGTAGCGATGCCCGACTCTTAATGATGGAGGAAGACCCCATACTCAACTGCCCATAGGGGCTGGTTAAGGTGGGTAGAACCACTGGCATTCCGTAAGTCAGTCGGAAGACTGCCTCTCATGAAAATCCATATCCCTCTAAGGATTTGAACCCACGCGGAGAGGGGCCATGTAATTTCAAGTTCTGTACTCTAACCACTAGGCCACGGAGGCCCCTTCAAGTTTTATATGCCATTCGCTAGGCCATGAGAGTTACAAAATATTTCCGTCACTTTGAAAAGTCAACAATAATGTAATGGCCCCAAACGGTTGATAAAGCGCAGACTTCAAGTAAAAGAAATAGTTTGAAGGAGCGTATTGCACCAATGCCACGCTTTTGACACATAAGCAAATAAGGATGTCCTACGTTAGGCATGCAAGGAAGCATTAAATCACTAATGGTTTTAACAATCATCCATCTCAATCTTTTTTTGTCCAACATCAAGCCAAAATGGATTTCTTACCCTTAAGTTTCTTGTTGACTCGGGCTTTACGTAAAGCAACAAAAGCATTAAATTTCTTCTCTGCTGGGGTGATAGCTCTCGCTCTCTCCCTGGATACCACCTGCTTGATGGGCATGAGGGCACCAGTAAGCTGGGATGCCATCTTGATTTCTTCAGGCTGCAACAGTGCAAAATATCCTTTTAAGACAAATGCCAATGTTTTTTTTTGCCAACATACTCTTTAGACATGGAATATCAAGATCATAGTAACTTAATATCAGGTTTCTTATCCAGGATTCTCCAATAGCCAACAAGAGTGGAAGATTCCTATTAAAAAAAAACGCTAAGACTATCTGACAACATTCAAAGAATTTTGATAAGCCTTTATACATATGACTGAAACACCTTTCATCACTTGTCTGAATTTGTAAACATCTTAGTATAATGTTGAACAAATGCTGTTGAAAATCATATGCAATTAATACTTAACCCCCAAAAAAAAAGAACTTTTGAGTTATACTGTCAAGAACATTTTCCCTAATAAAAACAAATGCCTCAGCAGCAGACTACTAAAACAATAATAATTCAGTTCCCATTATGAGCAAACAAAGATTCATCACAAATCAACCAAAATAGAAAAATAATTTAATGAAAAAAAAAAAAAAAAGTTAAAACACCAGCTTCATTATCTTCTATTCAGTATCAGCAATTATATCAGGATATTCCAGTCAATATTCACCTGGGCATTTGACCAGTTTGTTGCAGATGAATCTGGAAACATTGTGGGAAAAGGAGAAATTGCTGTTAACGAGCAGTTTCTGCTTTTCCCACAATATTTCCTGCCCTATCAGAACATTATTTTTCAATTTCATCACATTTTGAAATGTCATCTGCAAACTTTCAATTTGGGACAGTCTGAAATTTGGCGTTTGGTAAAGGGTTAACTAGGATACTATCAAGTAAGTTAGCTCTGCAAATCTGCAGTACTTACAGATGAGTCGGCCTTGGCAGGCTTGCTCTGTTTCCTTGGGAACAAGATCAGCTTAGATTTGTATTCCTTCAGTCTTTGTACATTCATTTGGAGGGATTCCACGGACCTGTTCCTCCGTCTATGATCCACAGCAATACCAATAGTTCTGGCGTTTTTCTTGTAGATACCCGCAGCCTAGAAGATAAACAACACAGCTTGAATGGCAAGGATAAAAAAAATCTGTCAAGTTTAAAGGCAATAGCTTCCACACTTTGAAAGCTGGACCTTAATAAAATCATCCAATTTTTACACCTATATTCTGTCTGGGCATAGGGGACATTTTTTGGGAGTTTGGAAAGTAATTAGTTTGATTGTTAGTGAAATAAGTGTACCTAATATTTCAAAAAGTAATAAGTTTGAAACATAGTGAGATAAGTGTATCTATCCTTTTATTTCAACCAATTATAGGTTTGATACTTGCATACTTCTACAAGCTGAGAAATTGACTTTGCT
The DNA here is from genome assembly GCA_947846245.1 of Cerastoderma edule. Classification (NCBI taxonomy): domain Eukaryota; kingdom Metazoa; phylum Mollusca; class Bivalvia; order Cardiida; family Cardiidae; genus Cerastoderma; species Cerastoderma edule. The sequence goes on from OX401410.1 coordinate 36,487,673, forward strand.
ACCACTGCTTAAGTAACCTATTTGTATAATGGGGGAAAAATGCTTGTTGCAACCCAAATGTTGTTGAGGAGAAAACTGAAATATTAATTGGGCAGATTCAGAGAGCACAGTGGTCCTGAGGTAAGGTTTCCGGGCACAGGTGGTCATTGATTTAATAAGTCCTGTGTGAAGCAGGGATAGATAGCCTTGCATGCATAAACTAAATCGGCTCTCGTAAAAAAAATGTTTGACAGGAAGAAGAATTGTGAGCTATTAGTACAAGATCATGCCAGAAGTTGTGGACAGTGTCAAAATAGTGTAAATAATTTTGAGCTGAAAATTTTCATAACAGTATTGCATTTGGGAACAGCAACAAGATATCAGGGCCTTTATTCCCATCAATTTGGAAGAGACCAAAGCCTGTTGAATTTGGAAAGTTTTGTCGCTGAAATTGCTGAATTAAGTCAAAAAGCAAGTATGACAGAATTTTTGGGAAAACTGCATGATCTTAAAGAAATTTCCAATTGGGAACTTGCCTTTTATAGGCCCTTGTTATATAGCGTGAAAAAGCCCTGCATATTCTTGATTCAATAAACAAAATTTGACACATGCAAAAACCATAAAATAAAGTATTCTGATTCATATTTGTTTTCTTGATTGCTTGATTGACCACTGATTTTGTGCTGTCATTCATGTTCTAATAGAGAAGATCGCTCTCTTTTGAAATATCAAGCAGTGATTTTTTCCCGATATGTTTGGTCCGGTAAAACGAACCCATTTAAATTCACTATTTTCCCAATTTCCTGATAAAACCTATATTTGAATATAGTTAATCCTGAAAATTTCATATTTTTGGAGAAAATCCCCGTGATCTTTTCCCAATTAGTCTGGTACCAGACCCATACCCAATATTCTCTTTTCTGGTACCAGACTTCCCTCCCCCCCAAACAAAATCACTGAATCAAGAGACTTGATGTGTACCTCCCCATTAGTTTCATCACTCATTGACAATTTTCTCTGTCAAGAGAATGATCCATACCTTCAATTCATCAATGGTGAATCCTCTACCCTCCCTCAGTTTCTTGTTGTATCTGATGGTTGGGCATCTGACAACAGGCCTTAAAAGTCCAGCAGCAGGTCTTGGGGCAACGGTTCGGGCTTTCTTGATACGCAGGCGCCTTCTCTTTTGCTTTTTCATTGGCTGATTGAACCATGTTTTGACGCGTCTCTGCCAGTCCTTATGGAAATGCCCATTAGGGATCATGTTGTTTCGTTTGAGCGCCATGGTTGCTAAAAATTAAATGAAACTTTTCCTTATTCAAGATACTTTCAGACAGTCCATGTGGGCACATGGAAATCAAAATGTCACTGATAAACTGCAATTTTGGCCGCTTTAAATAACTTTGGTGGGCTCAAATAACAAAAAAAAATGATAGACCTAAATTACACCTAATTTTTGTTGGGTTTTTGCTTCATTGGACTCCTCACATAAAAAGTAAGCCTCTTATCAAAAAAATGACAACCCTGTTTATTAAAGATATCGTTACAGGTGCCATTCTGAAATAAAACTCAGACATGGATTTAATCAGAGGGGTCAATATTGATTTAAATCCTTACCTGCCGAAAGGAAGTCATGCGTTTGCACACTTGTTATTGAAACATAGGGTGGTTCAAAACCAAAACGCTGTACCTGTGCGGTAGACGAGTGTGAACGACGCAGACAAATTCACGATTTAGCTTAACATCAAGCATTATCAGTGACATTTTCGTTTCCTTGCTACATTTATTACAAACGCACGGTAGTAAAATGTGTCAGAAGTGCTTCAACGTTTTTGGAAGATGGAACAACACCAAGTTTGTCGTATCATTACGAAGAACAATTCAAATGGCAAATGAAATAAATAGATACTCGTTAGAAATGTGAAGTTATGAAGTGTTCTGTTGAGTGAATTTACACGGGGATCAACAGATGGGTAGAGTTTTAATGGATTTCATTAGTGAGTAAACATTTTAGTCACCTCTCTATTTGGAAAGCTAACCGGAAAAGGAAGTACCCTCGGCTCTGAGTCAATGAGAAGCTTTATTATATTTACTAACTCACAGCATTTTAAAGCTCATTACCTTCTTGAAAACATTTCACAATCTACAAAATGTAATAAGCTTAAATATCTTAATATGTTCTAAAAATCTAATCACTTATTTCCAATTTTTTTCCCAAGATTTCGTATTTGTTTTGTCCAAGATAAAATTCGTCAAAGACCTTATCAAGCTCCCAAACGACTCGACAAACACTGTCGTTCAAACGATTGTTCCTTCCATAAATCAAGCGTCTGAAAAGTAAAGTAATGTAAACAAACAAGGAAATAGATATCTCGTTGTAAAAGGTTATTTAAAGAGTTTTTCCAATTGTTGGTCATCAAAATTTCCCAATTATGGTCTGTTGCATATTGCGGATAATGGTCATGCACTGTTGACAGGTTGATTTGATTGATAAACGTGGTAGTCCCTTGATTTAGACTGTAGCTTAGAACATGCGTAAGACTAAGAAGTGTTTAATTGACAAATTATTGGCCAAATTAAAGCTTGTCACAGAGCTTTATTTATCTTTGATTTTTTAAAGGGTTTTGCATGTCGATCTTTGGAAAGAATTGTTGCTGAAATGACTTAATTGGCAGACGTAATCATAATAAGATTTTACTTTTCTTACAGTCAAACTAATTTGACGCGATCAGAAAATATTGAGAAATTTTTGTATCTGGCAATATCTCCTTACAAGTCAAACTTTCGAATGATTCATTTAATGGATGACAAATGTGACAAAATTTTTGTCGCACCGTTTTAAGTCCCATATTTCCATTGTTATTGAAAATTATCAAATTATTTTACTCACAGTTGTGAATTAATCCTTGTTTAATCAATCCATGCACTTTACATGTCTGTATTCCGAATAATAATTTTGTAAGAACAGTTAATTGATGATTTTTTGCTCCTGATGATTTTTTTCTAAGCATGGGTACTGGAATGGGAAAAACCTAATAATCAATTTTTTAATTGTTTAACGCCAATTGATGCCATTGTTTGGTGGTATATAAGCTTATTTAACATATCTTGTCATATCAGTTGACTTTGAATGGCCATTTATTGTTTAAATTTGTTAGTTAGAATATAAAAATTCCGACATTGTTTGGATCGTTCGAAATTTCGATGTTAGATTGCCCCATTAGAAAATAGAAAGCAATCTTCACGTTGAATTATTTTGACTAACTTTTCTTATTGATTGCCTTATTTCAATATATATTGTAGAACTTGGCTTTTATCAAGCCCCTGTTTAGTGTTAAGTCCAAATGATTTGATGTACAGTTTGCCTTGATAATTTCAGATATACATTCTTCACTTCAAGGACCAATTAAGAGATAAGAGTCATTAGCTGACACAGGTCCCATATGGGTCCTCTTCGTCATAGCCCTACTTACCTTTTTCAGTTTTTTTTCCTGGATGCACCAGTTCTAAGCAAGGGCTCTGAAGTGAGTTGCCAAAGGCCAATCCCATGAAACCAGAGGTCTCGGTGGGGCTCGAACCTGGGACCCCCGAGATCAGAGTCCACCACCTCTACCACTGAGCCACACAGGACTCAGTCGAGGAATTTCTTCAAATCTATTTTTTTTTTCAGACTAAAAGTACAAAATGACCAGCAAACATCAATTAAACAAAGGGATGGTTGTGCACAATAAAACTTTATTTGATCAAACCATGTCATTCATTGCCATTAAACATTAGAACTAGCAAAAGCATCATATTAGTCTTTTAAATCTAACACAATAACTGGTGTAGATAAACATTAGACTTGGGTCCATTTACTATCAAATCCTTCAAAGAAAACTATTTTAAATCTGTCAAAGTATTGTAATGTTGGTTGAACGTTTATGCAAATTAGGAACCTAATGCATTGTTGAAGAGAATATGCTGGTTTATATATGAACAACACAAGTGGTCAGTGTAGGACAGTGTTTTTCACTGATCAGATGTGTTTGTGTCTTTTAGAGGTTTATTTGCTTGGTTTGTTACAGTATATACAGTGATGTGTCGTTAATCCGAACACGTCCGTTCCCAACAAAATTTTCGGATTAAAGAATTATCCGGACTAATGAAGCAGGGCCTGGTCACATACACATTAAGACATAAACGGTATACATGCACATGCATACTTTTAAACCTTTACCAAATGCCAAATTTCAGACCATCCCAAGTTGAAAGAATATGCAGATGATATATCAAAACATGATGAAGTTAAAAAATAATCTTCTGATATGGTCGAAACCATTATTGGAAAAGGAGAAATTGCTTGTCACAAGCAATTTTTCCTTTACCCACAATGTTTTCAAAAGTTGTCTGCAACAAACTGGCAAATATCATTATTGTTTGGTAATTTGTTAAGCAACTTACTGCACAATAATTCCGTTCCCTTACAATTTCGTTCGGATTGCGAGACATTCGGATAGTATGGGTCCGGATATATGAGGCTTCACTGTATGTATATTATGATTTACAAAATAGAAATTTAATAACACCTTTAGATGAAAAGCTCTTCTGTAAATCCATGTTTGTGAAATTGCTAAATAGCATTTTATGTTTGTAATGCAATCAATATGATTATGTTACGTAATGTATACATTTTTAAAATATAGGAGAAAAGACACACCATTGTATATTAAACCTAAAACATTCTATCTGGTAATATACTATGTAGAATGCTCTCTGAATTTTAAGACGTATTTTATGAGAGTTTTCAGGAAACTAAGAATGTTTGATAATTAACTTTTTTTCTTATTTTTCCAGTGTTATTCCTTTTGTGAGACATGGTCATTTTTCTGAAAAACTTCTTCAGGTAGAGCAAATCTGTGTTTATTTCTATCTTGTTTCATAATGTAAGCTATACAAATAAAGTTACAGATTTGCCCTTAATAGCCAAATAGGAAAGTTGTGTCTCTATCTTAACTCAAATTTTGAAATGTCTCCCATTTTGACATTTTTTTTCTATATAGTTTCAATATAGCTGGGACATTTGTTTCAAAACCTTGTCTCACTGCTTTCTCAGGCTAGGAATAACACTGTTTTTCATACAGTTTTGTATGATACTAATTTTAAATATGTGTTTCTTGTATTGTATTTGGGAATTGCTCCCTTGATGATGTTGGTTGTTCTTAGTGAAATTTTAAAATCATTGTTGGAAAATTGTTGAATTACTCATAACTTATTTCATTGTTTTCAAATGAATTATTCTCTCCTTAGATGAAGAAGAATAAGAAACTATGAAAAGTTCACATAATGTTAATATCTTCAAATAAAATATATATATGTGACATTAAAATTGTTTCATTTTTTCATTGCAGACCAGTCTGACAAATGAAGTCGGGTAACCATCGATTATAAAGCAATACCCATCCTCCCAGATCACCAGCCGTGGCTGTATATAATTCAGAATGAAGGGACCTCTCACAATTATCCATTTTAACGATGTGTACAACATCGAACCTCAGAAATCAGAGCCTGCGGGTGGAGCAGCCAGAATGGCACATTACATAAAGTCCATCGGAGATTCCAACCCACTCGTCTTGTTTAGCGGAGATGCCCTAAATCCATCACTTAGTAAGTTAGAGTATTTACAACGTCTGTTTGCAAGGTAATCAGGTTGCATAAACTGAATTGTTACAGTTTTCTGCATTCAAACACATTAACCATACAGAAGGGCCTTATTTGGGAATCTGAATTAAGCTTATTGTTCCATAGTTCATGCATATTTCAAACAGATTCTGAGGCTTAATGAAGTCAATTTCACAAAATTACAGAAGAATGTATGAAAATTGGTTGTTTGGGAAAGGGTTAAGTCGTATCTGGACTTCTCATGTTTATGTTTATGTATATGTATATTATTTCAGTGAGCATTTTTCTGAAAGGCGATCAGATGATACCAATATTGAATAAGATTGGCGTTCAGTGTGCGGTCTATGGAAATCACGACTTTGGTATGTAACCAATTAATTATCTATCAAGTATCATTTTAAGCTCATCTTGTATTTTTTTTTTTCATGAAAAATCATAAGTTTTTGTTATTTGCTAAAGAAAAATGTTAATTAGTACATCAAAGCTTTCAAACTTCATACACTTACTATTCATTATAAGGAAACTATGTAGACTAAGTAACCATCTTTAGTGAACTGCTCATATTTAGTCACAGCAACTCTGGTATACATTTAAACCAATTTATAGCCCATTTTGAACTTAAAAGTTTGGCAAAGGTTTTGGTTTTAATCCACTTTTTTACCAAGTCAAAAAACTGTCATAAATGATTTGTGAAAGCCAAACCACAAGCACAGCTCTGGATTATATTATTGCCCATTTGGAACTTAAATTTATTTTGATTTTAAGGTCTCCATATACGTCACCTTTTTCTACACTATCAAAGCTATTGGTTTTGAACTATATAAACTTACTAAGAATGGTTAATGGACCTATGTTTGGCTCAGGAGGCCAGGTAAAGTTAGATAACTCTGGTATGCTTTTTGTTTAGAAAAACTGCGACCCCTTTTTGGACTTTTGTCATAGATAGGTAAATTTGATAAGCGATTAGAAATAAGATGTCAGATTTTAACACTATATCTTATACACACAGCTATAGTCACTTGCAGCACATGGGATTTTTAGTTTGCTTTTGTAAACATTTGCATGACCTTGAGAACTTTTTACTTTCATCACAATCAGTTCAATTTTTATCTTTTTGTATCTTTTGTTTCTTTTGTAACTGGATTGAGCTTTCTTAATATCAGCCAATGGAATTGTCAACCACACAAATATAATGACTACACTCACACACAGGGTTGAACATGAAATAATGTTATTTGCAAGAAGAATTCCGACTTAATCTCTATCTTAGCTATCTTTAGTAGTGTGATCAATTAGTGCATGCTGGTTGATGTATGTTTACTGACTTTTGACAGATTTTGGTGTGGACCACCTCGAGGATTTTGCAGAACAAACAACCTTCCCGTGGCTGATGAGTAACATAACAGACAAAATTAATAATGAGCCATTGGCCCAGGGCCAGATTAAACATGTGATTGACTGGCATGGAACTAAGGTTAAACATGTTTAGATAACTTTGTCGGGGCTTTCATCCCTTTAATTTGGAAGAGAAATTACTATTTTAGTTTGAGATGAATTGTCTCTGAAATTCCTTTATTGGGAAACCAAATAACCTGATACCCGGTCATAAGAAGTTAAGACTTTTTTTTAGGAAATCTTCATGATATAAGGGTAACTTTCAATTATATAACACTTGATCAATAGGAGATGTTTTCTTTGAACACATACATATAATATTTCATGAACCTATACATGTCTTTAACAATTGATATCAGGGTCTTTAATAAAACAAAGCATATAAAAAAATAAAACATTCCTTCTTTGTTGGTCTTCATTAGAATTCATTAGAATGGAACCATTCTAATATGTACCCACAATATAGGACTTAGAGAAGCACTGACCTTTACCTCTGAGTCCATTTCAACTTTGTTGTTTCAGATTGGGCTGATGGGATTGGTGGAGGAAGAATGGATTGACACATTAGCTACAGTGGACCCAGCAGATATCATATTCCAGGATTTTGTTAAAGTTGGGAATCAGTTGGAGAAAGAATTGAGACAGGAGGTAAAAATTGCTGACATAATCATTACTTTAACCCATTTCCCCACCTAGGATTGGTGACTGGTCCTAATTGAAAGCAAAAGCAGGCAGCAAAAATTATCTTAAACAAAATATTCTTGTAATATTGGGTAAAGTTGTTGTGACAATGAAAATCATTTTTCATTAGCAATATCTCGTTCTGTCACAGTGGTTTTCTGTACAGATTGTCAAAGTGAGATTTTATTGATAGTATGGATAACCCATTCCATTAAAAGGCGTTTTGTCAAAGGTCCATATAAAATCAACTGTAGATGAAAAATAATAGTATACTGATCTTGAGACATCTGTTTTATGTCCATAAAAATGAGCATGATGTTATACTGTTTGAACTAATTAAGTTTACATTGATTTTTGTGAAACAAGTTCTCACAACTTAGATTAATCAATCTGAGTTTTGCCTCCTGGATAATTAAACAATAGTGTTGTTGAATTTTAATCTATGAAAGTTTGTAAAATTTCCTCAACGCCTCACAAGAATCAAATCAAGAACCTTTGTGCCAAACTACTAACACTCTTTCCCCTAGACCATGGCATGAGTATACACATAAAGAAGAGGGTTGATTCATTGTTTTAATTAACTGTTACTGGCTATTTCTTCCTTTCAGGCAATGGTTTCCACCATGATTAAGTAGTAATTTTCAAAAGATTGAATTATCCTTTTATGCTGATTTCAGTTTTAACCGGTTATGAAATTCCATTGAAAAGAATGTATAATTGCATGTTTTTTTGCTACCATTGAATTTTAGTGGACAAATGTCGCTTTACTTCTATATCAGGGTGCGGATTTAGTGATAGCCTTGACCCATATGCGATGGCCAAATGACAGGAGGGTAGCGGAGATGATACCCGGAGTTGACATTGTACTTGGCGGCCATGATCATGACTATAATGTCGAAATGGTAAACTACCAGGCAACCTTATTTTACTCATCTTCGTTTAGATAATTTATGCTTTAACACATATTTTAACAATCACGTATGTTGCAATGTTTCCTGGTTCCAAACTAGTACATCTTTGGTTGCTATGTGATTGTGATATTTCATCCTCTCTCAGGGTGAATGATATGGTAGCAAATACCATTGGATTGATTGTTCTCATGTTGTTGGCATTCAGTGACCTAGGCTGAATATTGTAGGTACATGTGATGGAATACCAAGATCAAGGGCAATGAGCAATTTCTCATTTTGTTACATGCATTCTGGATAAAGAAGTTTGAAAATATTGATACCAATTCTAAAGCAAGGGGGGATTATTGATTCTAAAAAAAATCCTTTGATTTTTAGATATGAATTTTGGTGTTTATAAGGCAGCAACAAATATAAAAGAAAAAAAAATAACAGTAAAGAAAATTTATTTATGGCTCAAGTGTAATACTTACTTGAACAGGAATAAAAACTGTCATTCAAGATTATTTTCAGACAAAATTTCTAACATTTGGATTTTGCAGGTAAATGGTAAATATGTGATAAAGAGTGGAACAGATTTCCGTAATCTGAGTAAAATAACGATAACAGACACTGAAGAAGGGGGGTTTGATTATAAAGTGGAGGAAGTCAACCTCGACTCAAGTATTCCACAGGATCCTGATGTAAAGGCGGATGTGGATCGCTTATGCGGTAAAACATGATTCTTATGTAGATTTCGATCCCTTATCAGTATGAATGAGACTAGTTTCACTGTATCAAGAAATATTACCGGTAGTTGCACTGAAATAGAAAATAGATTTCTTTGACTTATTATGATAAAGATTGGTTTACTGAATTAGACGAGATTGGTTTGTAGTACCAGAAGATAAGGTTTCTTTTACTAGCAAAGGATTGTTTTAACTGAATAACTGTATAAGAGGAGATCTGTTTCTTTGTACTGAAAACAGATCATGTTTATTGTATTAGAAAAGATTGGTTTCTTTGCATTAGAAAAAATTGGTTTGTCAGTATAAGAAGAGACTGCTTTTTTCTCTGTATTGGAAAATGATTAGTTTAACTGAATTAGTAAGGAGAGGTTTGGGTTTACTGTACTAGAAAAAGATTGGTATGAAGACTGCATGAAACTATATCAGTTCCACTATATAAGAAAAGGGTTGGTTTCATTGTATAAGAAAAAATAAGTTTAACTGTACGAACATAAAAACTTGAAAGAAAAAGATGCACCTCTAACCCTTAGAATTCTGGGTAATTTTCTAAAAATAAATTTCTGGTTCGTCTACTTCCCAAAACCTTAGATTTCTGCTTAATTTTGATTAGGAAAGATACCCAGAGGAGCAAACAGGTAAGATCACAGGCCAGTTGCCAATTTACTTGTCTAACCTGTTTGCATAAGCATGAAGTCGGTTCCAGCACTATCGGGGTTAACTGCCATAAATTTTATTGTGATATTTCTCCATTTTTACTTGGTAGGTGACATTGACAGTAGAATGGATGAACATCTGGGGGACATGGGTGTTACACTGGATGGACGATTTTCCTCTGTGAGGACACAGGAAACTAATCTAGGTAACAGTTAAAATCAATCCACAGAAGTCAGCTCCATCATGTACTCATAGGCTGCACCTAAACAGGATATGTTGTTATTTGATACTGCTACACACTGTATATATGCATATCAATGGTTCAATGCGAGACTATAGTAAGTGCTTCATGTTTGTGAAGTTCTTACTATAGTCTTGCATTGAACTCTTGGTATATGTTGCAGGGGGTCTTGATTTACAAGTTAAATTGAAATGTGTAAGCTGACTGGATAGCTTTGAGACAAATTTTGATTGTAGGGGTCTCAATAAACAAGGCAGATTTAAACATGTAAACAGGTGGGATAGATGATTTGGTGGAGGATTTGCATGATTTGCCTAGGTCCCGAGTTTGGGTCATGGTCTTGCTTCATGTATTTCTTTCCTTGGTTACATATTTAAAATCACTTAGGTCAATTTTTTTGTAAACATTTGAAGGAGGGAATCGGTTCAGGTCTTTAATATTGTGCCAAAAAACAGGAGATTATTTTAATGAAACTGCTATGCCAACATAATGCACCCAAATATGTTTGGGCCCTTTTCTAATATTCAGGTTGTGCTCATAGTCATGATTTTTATGTGTAGCTATTTTTATTATATTGTTTATAGGTAACTTTGTGACAGATATAGTTCTTGAGGCAGTACCGGCTGACATCTGCCTTTTGAACTCTGGCACGTTTAGATCTGATAAAGTACATCCAAAAGGGGAGTTCAAACTGCGGGATCTACTTACCATTCTTCCATTGGTGGACCCACTTATAGTTATACAAATAACAGGTAGGTATACAGATTGTTTGCACAGACAACGTTAACGGTCTTTATTGCACTTATCATTTGAAAAATAAGATAAGACAATGGAGAATTTATTTGTGAGCAATTAAACCTTTTGTTGTAATGCTTTTGTTTCATTTAGGGATAAGTCATGCAGATCTACCTTTTAGAGACTTCTTGATTTAATTTCATCTGATATAATTGGTTTACCTTTTCTGATTTTGGAGTGATTTGCAGATAATCACAACAAAACCAGTTATTTAATAAACCAAATAGTTTTTACACACCACATGATCTATCGATTAACAATGATTTCCTTGTAGAATATGGAGGTTTAGTCCATAATGAGCCTATTTCATCTTCCACTCTTTTTCACCTTGGTTCACAATAATAGGTACTCCATAAGATATTTTCACATAATGTTCTCATAAATTGCAAGAGAGGTTTCAGTTTCTTATTTCAATGTTCAATATTCATCGATTTTTTTAAAATTCAAATCTAAATTTTGTACTTAACAATTCACCATATCATAGAATTGTAAGATAGTCTACTGGTTAAGAAGAGGTAAATTATTGAGAATACAAGAGAGTTCAGTTGACTGATATCTCCTTTACTCTGGAGCAATGAAAAAAATACCTTTCTTAAAGCCTTTTTGCTCTCACAATAGTGCCTAAAATTCATCTGCATGAAGAAAAGTTTGTCAAAAACTATATGATAGAGTTCTTTTACAGGCCAACAGTTATTGAAAGCATTGGAAAATGGTGTGTCACAATATCCGAAACTGGAGGGCCGGTTCCCGCAGGTTTCTGGTGTTCGCTTTTCCTTTGATCCCAGCAGACCCCCTGGTGATAGAGTGGAACCATCCCTTGTTTTTGTTCAGGATTTACCTCTTGATTTTGAAAAGGTAAACTATATGAGAATGTAGTTCTCATAGGTTTTGATTTGTCTATGTCATATGAAAAGAATCATAGTTTTGTTTAAAAGATATTTCAATTACAAAATCAGATTGATTACTAGTGATTCCAATATAGATAAAGAATGTACGCTATAAATATTACACCAAAAAATATTTTTCTTTTTTCTTTTTTATTTAATATGAACATCTTCTACAGCTCATCTAGAATAGAAAAGGGTATTAAGTAAATGAACGAAAATAAGGTTTGGAGTTTTCAGTTTTATTTTTAGGTTTTTTTTGGATAACAATTTTTCCTAGTAAGAAATATGTTATAAAATGTTTAATTACGTCTTATGGGCAAAATTTGATAAAGTTTGATAAGATTTAAGGTATCATTAATATTATAATACCAGCTGGCTTATGACATTCCCCCCTTTCCGCAATACATTTTAAACATAAAAAAGACAGATTAATTAAACAGAAATTTGTGTTAATTAAAATCTCTTACATGTAGAAAGTTGTTTGTGATGGTATATTTTTTTTTCCAGACCTACAGGATTTGTTTGAAAGAATATATTGCCAGTGGTAAAGATGGGTATGATGCTTTTAAAGGCAGTCCTGTAGTGGTAAGCTTGAGTTTAATATTTCACTTTTGGTTGCCTTCTCTTTCTGTAAACTTAAATGTTTTCTTGTGGGATACTAATTTCTCTGGCAATAATCATGATAAACCATTCCTCTTTAGTAACAATGAGTTTTATGACAATGCTCATATTTTCATTAGTAATGTCTGCTGATGCTTTAGAATTGAACTTGACACTTGTCCTATATCAAGCTAAGAGTTAATAAAAAAGAATAGTCGCAGCTTTACCAAAAGACAAACTATGTGTCAAAATCAATAACTTTTTTTTTTTTCTTCATTAACGAGTTAAAACAACTGTTGTAAAAAGATGTGATGTGAACAGGGTCTCATTTATTCCAATATTTCAATTTTTTTATACAATTGTGACAAAAAGATGATTACATTACCAAAGATTTCTGCAGCAGATGTGTAAAAGAGGCATAATTTAGAAAGTGTTGTCTCTTTTGTAAGTAACTGAAATACTACTGATGAAATGACCTTTGTTTATGGGAGCGTTCTTTGTAAGGGCTATGAGTTGATTGTATTTTATCACCCAGGTGGATTCGGAACAATGTCCAACAATAAGCACAGCCATCAGAAATCACTTTGAGTCGGTACAGATCCTAAACAAAGAGAAGCCCTGCAGATCTGGTCATAGGCAAAGTCTGTGTAGTGTTGTAAGGTAAGGGAATACAATTTTGGTCAAGGGTAACACAAAGTATTCTAACTCTTACAAATAAACGAATATTCTTTTTGTCCATATTTAAAGGGACTCTCTTACAGATTATGTTCTTTGACAATCAGAACTACTACTACTTTTCCTGTGAGCTGAGAAATACACCTCCCATATAAGTGAAGGGTTACAATATTTCGGATAAATAGTCCCCAGTGGGAACCTAGTGTGACTAATTATTTATGCATTAATGTTCTTTGATAATCGTATGGTTTATACCTATGGTGTCACTGATAAGCCTTATCTATATTCCTTTAAGGGTTAAGTAGTCAAATGTATATGGCAGTGTTGGACATTATTTTGAATCATTGTTTATCTATAACTCTTACATAATAGTGACTTTATAAGTAGTGATATATATAACTTTTTCCTTCATCAAAATAAGTGACTTCATGTATTTAGATATCAAATTTAAGAACTATATTTGGAAACGAATGTACAATGACGTAAGTCTCGGGAGAAACAAAATGGCATCATCCCAATTTCTCAGAGGTTTTTTCATTGGATAAATCTGATGAGTTCAGATTGATTCTTTGAGTGACAGTTAATATGTGACTTCAACAATATTTGTCACTGAGCAATTGATTAGTTTACATTTAATTACACTGAAATTGCTAGAAAAATTATGTTTCCATTAAAAAGTGAAACAAGATTTCTCACTTTTAAGTGCTTTAATTGAAAACTTAGTTAAAAAGTTGTGGGACTGATTCCTTTTTCTTGATGCACCATTTTAGTGTCACATGATAAGAATGATAAGCCATCTGGAAGTCTGGTTCCCCAATGTTTTACCCATCTCGATTATTTCACAGGATGAAATTGGTAAATCATTGTTAATTATTTAAATCTTTCAAACAGTTAACTTAATCTGTAAGATAAATGGGAAGCATTACCAAACATTTATGGACGGTGTTGAGATAGACACTTTAACCCTTTCCCAAACAACAAATTTTCCACTGTCCCAAATTGAAAGAGTTTCCAGACGAACAATTCAAAATATGATGAAATCGGAAAGTAATCTTCTGATAGGGTAGAAAACATTGTGGGAAAAGGAAAAATTGCTTGTTACAAGCAATTTCTCCTCTTCCCACAATGTTTTCTAAAGCCATCTGCAACAAAGTCATCAAATGTCGTAATTGTTTGGGAAAGGATTAAGTGATTATATTGCAATGGGTAGCAGGTATGAATTTTATGAATTTCTGTGTGTTTAACAGCCGCCTGATTTGTTAAGGTCAGTTCTGCATGACTATGTTCTTGAGTGAATGCATCTTCTTGTCCAAAAAAGACCCCTAGGTTGTTGACAAATTATATAACTCTTTTGATTTGTGATTCATTGTTCTCTACCTCAGAGTAGCAAATAGCTTGGATCAGAGGCCAGTTGCAAATTTACTTGGCGGCTGGCCTGGATCTTACCTGTTTGCACAACCATTAATTCTGTTCAAGCACTAAAAGGGTAAACCATTCCTTTTTTGTGCGTTAGTTACAGCAGTTTAAATAAGTTTAGATAGATAACCAAATGCCTATTGGAAAATACTTAGTCTATTGAAAAGCCTTGGCAAAGCTGTACCAAATGGGACTGTGGTGATGGTGTAGGGATTCTCGCTTTGTTGCAATGGTTTCAAAGGATATCTGCTGCATAAACATTTATAGGTCAAGAAGCTCTTTCAAAGCTTTCAATGAGATTTGTTTTTGTAATTTCTCTGTATTTTTAACCTTTCCCTGGGCACTGTTTTTCCATTTGACTTGTACCCAAGAAAGGTTCACTTACAGTAAGCCTGGGGTTTTGCATGGCTTAATGGTTAAGGTGAAAGACTTAGAACTCAGGATTCCCAAGTTTAAACCCAACAGATATCTCTAGCCTCCTTTTTCAAGTCACGTCAGAGGCCTTGCCTTGTACTGGTGTATCCAGGAAAGCTGTGACATAAATGACAAATTGTTGATGGCATTAAACACCATACAATAAGCCTTTTATGTGCACATTTTTGATGTAACGACTCATTAACTCTTTTTGTTTGTGTTTACTACCAAAAGGAAATTTCTTTATACAGATGGTTTTTAACATTTTGCTTGTTAAAGCTACTTTCAGCTTCCTTACAAATGGTTTCTAAATCTCTACTGTGTTTTTCATTTTACTGTGTGCCTCACATGTGTGACCCCACTTATAATAAGATTGGTTTGATTTAATGTTTGATTGTGTCCCCATGGCTATCAACTATCATGTACAGATGCAGTGTAACCATCGTTACTCCATCTGAGCTTTTTTTTTTTTTAAATGCACCCAGAGGTGACAAATTAAGAAAATGTTAAGCAAAGGAAAGAAATTAATGAAAACTGTAACAATTACAGTAGTGTTTTCCTTTGTAACAAATGTTTCATCTTGATTCCAAAAGGAATATGTTTAAAGGCTTTAAGATCGTAACCAAAGTTACAAAACGTATCCAAGAAAACCTACTGTTTTGATAAGATTCCTTTGAAATAATTGTTACAAAAACAAAATTTGTTCATTGTACTACAGGCTCTTTCATAACTTTATAAGGCAGTGTACTAAATTAAATTCTGCCTTCGGATATTTTTTTTATATACTAATTCTATAGCACCTTGATCAGAAACTTCAGAGCCTATTATGAAAAAAAAAAGATCTTGTTATGAGCAAATTATTTCACAATTCATATCACAATGGTTTCTATCCTGAATCATAGTGGTGGTTCCTGCGTGGGCCAGTGGTTTAGGTGTTGGTCTTAGAACTCAGAGGTCCTGGGTTCAATCCCATGGAAACCTCTACTTTTGTGAAAGTGACCCTTGGCATGTCACCTCAGAGCCGTAGCCTAGTACTGATAGATCCAGGAGAGCTGCTACATAACGGAAGAACTGTTGATACAGCATTAAACAACATCCAATAAAGAAATGACGGGCAATTGAAAGGCTAATATTTCTATCTATGTTAAAAAGTCAACTTGGCATGATTTATGCATCCCTCAATTATGTTCAGCTGCTTGGGAAAATGATTGTGCAGCTCTCCAGATAGAAAATCAGAAACAATGATAGGAATACAGACCACAGCAATTTAACAACTTACAGAGACGTTTTCAACTCTCAGTGAATGTATCCTGCTTATGATTTCATATTGGACCTGAGAGCATTGCTTAAATGGTTGCTTGATGTGTTAATCATTAGAGTGCTGGGTAGATTTCTAAAAATAGTTTATTTCTGTTGTCTGCTTTTCAAAATCTTTTTAAATATCTGCTTAATTTTGTTAAGAAAAAATACTCAGAGAAGCAAACAGGTTAGATCACAAACCAGACGCCAATTTAATTTCTGTTTGCATAGGCATGATGTTGGTTCCAGCACTATAAGGGTTAAATACAATAGTTTTGGAGGGAAGTGGTCCTGAGGTAGAGTGCCAGCCTCTACAAACAAGGGTTGTATGTTTGAATTCCATGAAAAGCAGGACTAGCTTCCTGATGTTTCATTATTTCACATTGGGCTCAAATACTGGGTATTTTTCCAGTAAGCAGATTCAAGATTGATTGATTTAAGCTGTTAGAACATCTTAAGCAATTGATGTAAAATGAAAAGGTTTAAAGAAAAATCATCAGCTTATGGTATGCAGTTGTTGCCTCAATATCACTAATGGCATCTTTCTATTAACCCTTATTAAAATAAGTATCTGGGTGTTGTGTAATTTGCAGCAGACAACAAAAGAACCAATTATGGAAATTACAAAAATAAATGTTTATGTAACTTTTGATTGAATATTGCGATCATTTTGCTCATGATAAGCATGTCCTACTTTTGTAACAATCTCATTGAATATTTTCTATTGTAACATTATTTTAGATCAGGGTACCCTTTTACTAAACAACTGAAGGAAAATATTTGCGCAAGCCTAAACATGGATAGTATCTTAATTTCTTAAATGATAACACAATATTGTCATGTGAAATGTCATTTGAAGATTGTGTCTCAGTAAGACACTTCCAATGATGTGTTACTATGTAATATTGCTTCTCCCAATATTAAAATAAGAGGGAATGTTGTTTTTAACTTACACACATTGTAAGTATAAAATGTTTAGTTGAACGGTACCCTGGCAGTTCTTTAAGTCAAAGCGTTACACTGGACTGCTGCAGGTTTGAATGCATGATAATTTTTACGCATGATAATACATCACTCACTCACTAACATGTGTTTCTGCATTTTTCCCCTTTTTCTCCCCGAAATCTAACCAGGCGCACGATGATTCTCCAAGAAACAGTTCGTAGGTTCAGACACTCTTCATCCTCGTCTTCCTTTACTAAAACAACCGACTCCACCGACGGTCACTGGAGTTTTACTACGTCCCAGGCCAGTAGTTCAGAAACTGTTTTCAGACGCGAGAGTGGGATCACAGATAGCGCTCATATAGCAGCCATTGCTAAGGCGGCCATGTTGAAGAGACAACAGAGTATTCAGGAGGTGGAACAAGAACAGAAGCACCTGTGTCCAAAACTGGATGGACGTATAAGACATGTGAACAAAAAGGTAATGGGGATTTTTGTAACAAAATGCATCAATTTTTCAGCTGCTTTTTGTCTATGGCTTGATGGAATTCTTTGGCTAATGTGAAAAAAATATTTGGCTAATAGAATTTTTTGCCAAATGTGAAAAAATTATTTATCTGATGGAAATTTTTGGTGAATGTTGAAATATTATTAAGCTGATGTAATATTTTGGCGAATGTGAAAAAATTCATTTGGATGCTGAAATTTTTAAAGAGTTTGAAAACAATATTAGACTGATATGTAAGTCATTGTGACCTCTACAAAATTTTGGAGATTGATGATTTTAATAATCAGTCAAACAATTCAATTTGAGGATTGAAATGCTTCTGACTGAAAAAAGCTTTAACATAGTGTCTAGAATATGAAAGAGAAAGGTGTACAGACCAACCTTTGGCCATTGGTATAATCCATTCTGCAAACATAAGACCTTGTTATTGGTCCAAATTGAAAGCAACATCAGACAATGATAAATAGTGCAAAAAACCAACTAAACATTCTCTTTAAGATGATTAATTGAAACCATTGTTAGAAATTACTCCTATTGAGTAATTTATAGATTTATTAACATTGGTTTTTAAAGTGGTCTATATCAGGGTTTGAATCCTGTGAATAGCAGAATTCACCTTACGATATTTCATTGATACATGTACAGGGTGAGTACTGGTTATGTATTTAGGAAGCAGAAACAAATGCGATTTATCTAAGTTGGAAGAACTTGTTTCAAAATCGATGTTGATTAAATAAGTTTTAAGTTAAGCAAATGAAGCAATGTGAGAGTCATATGAAGTAAGGAATAAACTGATGTTCTTTTATTGATGCTTGTATTTGGAACCCCTGTGAGCCCGAGAGTAAACTGATTAGATGACCTGGGTTTTTTTTCTGTTTCAGTAACCATAGATTACTTCAACTAGTCGTTATAATCATCGAAATAAAGAAGAATCTGCTGAGAACCAGGAAGTTACGGTGTTGACTTAACAAACTGGACACGAGTCAATAATATATCATATGAAAGGTGCTTGTTCACAGAAAAGAAAATTTGAGAGTTGAAATAAAGTGTCATTGAACTAATACAGCTTTTGTATTATTGTTTGATACAATTAAAAGTAGCTATTGAGGCATTATAAATTCAGGAAGCGTCAACTTATCTATGTATGTAAAGTTTACATGCAATAGATCTCAAACGTGAAGTCATGCTTTAGGATTAAATTTCATGTCAAGTCACTGAATACACACTTTAAAGAATTGAAAAGGATCTTGTTTTAGTTCCAATGACTATACTTCGGTGTGTGTTATGTAACAGTACAGGTTTTGTGCAGTTTTTAAGAAAATAATTTTTAACTTCCAGATTTGTGATCAAGCACTTTTAAACCTTTAACAAAGAATCCTAGGGTGGGTTTATGTCTGAATCAACTAAAGTTTGAAGCTATGGTTGGGTAAAGGGAGACGTTGTCATTAAAAGTATCAGCACTTTGTTATTTTCCAGCAAAGATGTCTTTAGCCTTGGGTCCTTGCCCATGCATATACCCGGCCCTTATGTGGGTTATACACATGGGACAGGACCCCAGGCTAAGATGTCTTTTAGTCTGCAGTTCCCTCCTCTACCACTATGTCATGTAATCTTAGAGGCGCTATGACAGGGAACCAGACAAAGATATCTCTCCCAACCCGGAATTCTTTGTTTCGTTTTATATGGCTTCAAATTTGAATAAAGAAAATAACTGAAGGATAAAACTCTTGAAGAGAAGAAATTATATAAGCAAATCATATTTTTCTAGCAAAGATTCAAAGGTTGTTTTCAGAAAAACTTGAATAACTCTTATAGTCAATGTAATGAGTTAAGTAATTGCGAGCAAACTAGCTCTGTGTCAAAAGGGAATCTGCATGTAATGCAAACCCTTTCGGTGTTAATTATTGCAATAATTTCAGGAAGAGGTCACTGCCAATGTGTTAAAGGTTTTATTTTAGGAGATGATTAACAGTCTTATTTATATTAAGTGACCAACTTATTCTATTTATTAAGTATTGTAAACTCTTTTATCTTCTTTGTATTACTTGATATAAACTCGTTTTTTCATGCACTGGCAGAAAAGAAATATACATCAAACCATTGTAACAAAAAGAAAAACTGCTTGTTACAAGCAATTTTTCCTTTTGTTACAAAGGTTTCTACACAGCAAAAGAAAATGTAACTTATGATATTGAATGATTGCCAATTGTTGCCAGTCTTTTTGGACCTGTTCTTCTCCCACATGGCTGAGTGGATTAATACAGGACAAAAGGCTCACAGAAAGCTTTTGACTTAGCTTGCTCAGTGATTTTCATCTTGTTTTAAAGCCTTTTACAATGCTAGCTGTTTTATGTATTGCATTATCGTCATCCGAAAGATGTCACTTAAAATAAGATTGCATTTATGTCTCCTGCATTTCAAACATTCCATTTGTTTATTGTGGTGATGATTTGAATAATTATGCATATTTATGTTTGTGTTAAAGGTTAAGTTTTTGTTAGTGTATGAGTTAAGACTATCCTTGTTGTTTATCAGGTACCCTGCATGTTCATGACTTGTTATATTGCTATTCTGGTCCAATTCAGTTCGACTCTGATTTTTTTGTCTTAAATTTGAACCCATACTTGTCTAGTATACTATCTCAGGTTTAACCCTTTCCCAAACAACATATTTTCGACTGTACCAAATTAAATGAGTTTACAGACGACATTTCAAAATGTGATGAAATTGAGAGTTGATCTTTTGATAGGGCAGAAAACATTGTTGGAAAAGGAAAAATTGCTCGTTACAACGTTCCTTTTCCCGCAATGTTTTTCTTAAGTCGTATGCAACAAAGTAGTCAAATGTCGATATTGTTAATGAGGTCAATTAAAACTGACTTATGCCTATGACATCTCTGATCAATTGTGTTATCATAGAAAATAATTTAATAGCTGCAAAGGAATACTTTATATAATAATTGTTAGGTAAAGCTTATGCCATACATAGGATGGAGGCTTCCATCTTACAGCTGAAACATATCTATTTTTTAAGTTTGGAAAAACATCCACCAAAATATAGAAGTTAAATTAAGCCATTCTTTTTTTAAGACCTGTTGTTGTTATTGTTGTTTGGCTCTGTGTTTAAATGTTTTAGATAAAGTGAGTTTGTTTCCATCATGCTTTTTATTTTTAAAAATAAGTGAAATTTATGGATATGTTGATGTGATTAGAAAGAGATTGAATTCCAAAGGCAAGGCGGATTGTTTGAAACAAAGTTGACATCTAATATGAAAAGCGATGAGACATATTTTTTATAGTTATGTGAACAGTTATTATGATTACAGTAATTAGGTTAGGGTATTTCTGATACTGCATTTCATGATTTAGCAGATGTAAATCAAACACTGTGAAAAAAAAAGAACTTGCTCACTATGAGCAATTTCATTGAGAACAATGATCATGTTGTATAATTATTTATAGATGATTTGGTAATTAACCCTGGATAGGGAAATAGAAATCAGAACATGATGATGACAAGTAACTTATGTTTTTTATTATGCATTATTGTTTTATTTACATATTATCTTTGTATTTACAAATATTATCAATATGAGTCATTCCTTTTAAAATAAACCCTACTGCCTCTTTGTAATGTGGCACCCTTTCTATTATAGTAGTGTAGAACATTGATTATTCTTTTTAAAGCATAACCTTCTTTAATATTTTTGTGAGTTGTTTTTGTCATTTACTGATTTCTTCATATGGGATTTTTTAAATGGCAAAATTTACAGCGTCAATCATAAAAGATGAACAATATCATTTTCTGAAGAAGAAGAAAAAGAAGAAGAATTTCCTAGGAAAATTAAAAGATATGCGTGCATATTAGATTCCAAAGATTTCTTCCTGTATGCATGTTTTACTGCACATAGAGCAGAAGATTTAATAATAATTGTGACAAAAGAAGAAATTGCTTTTAATAAACAAAAACTTCCTGTTTTGTCACTATATACTCTTTCCAATTTAAAAAAATGTATTTTTTTCTATTTCATACTTCTGTATTTTTCCATACCTTCAAGTTGGACTGGCGAAAAATTTCTTCCACAAGGGCAGGGATGATAAACTAGAGACTGTCTGATAAATAATTGTATCTTAACATTATGTGTCTAGTCTCATGACTGAGTGTTCAAGATTACCTCAGATGTTAAACTACCCTTATAGTGCTGGAACCGACTTCATGCTTATGCAAACAGGTTAGATCCAGGCCAGCCACCAAGTAAATTGGCGGCTGGCCTGTAATCTAACCTGTTTGCTGCTCTGAGTATCTTTCCGCATCAAAATTAAGCAGATATTTAAGGTTTTGGTACACGGACACCACAAAAATCAGCATTCTAAGGGTTTACTCTTACTCTATAGGTTATCAAGAGGTTGCTCATTTTCCATTGAAATCAAGCATAGCAAACTCTGAAATACTGTTGTGTAAAGATTCAAATTAATTAATGATGTTAGGTTTGTACATGTATCTATGTATGTATAGTTGTCTCTTTTTACAGAATTTTTATCAGGGAAATCAGCTTCATATTGGGACATTTCGTTCAGCTACTTAGTCTGCTAAATTGCTAGCAAACACTATTTTGACCAATTTAGCTAATCATTTTATATTTATACATATTCAAACAAGTGGGTTAGGATAAGTACATTTGATTATGAAGTTTTACAGACTTGCACAATTTGTATAAAACAATCTATTTGAGAGTAGAAATCAGTTAGTATGTACATGTATTACATAAAATCAAATTGAAAATTTCCCTTTTCAAACATTAGGTTTGTTGTATTCTTTTTATCTCAATATAAGTAAATTGCAAACCTACATATATGGTTGTTGGCGAAAAATCATTTAAGCCAGATTACTTTTGCAAATGAAAAAGGTAGGGATCCCCTTCTGTATTCTCCTAAAGCTTTCAAGTTTCCTTTATATTTATTTTCCAAATGTACCCACATGGTTCTTCCGATTTTATTATTATAGCATTACTTTTTATATAGTAGACTAGAGCTTTTATATTTTATTCACATATCTTAAATATTGGGGATTGTTGTTAACAGCATTATTATTTTTACATATAATAAAGCTTTTTTCTCACTACACCTTTTGTTGATCAATTACTCTAAACCTGATGTGATCATAGGGGTCTGTAGTTATCCTTGGGTCAGTACTTTGTAATAAAGTATACAACATAGTACTGACTAACTACATACCCCTATGGATGTAATTTGTGACTATTCTCCATCATTTATTTGGCCAAGCGGTTATGGTGCCAGACTTAGAACTCAGGAGTCCCGTGTTTGAGCCCCATGGACACCTCTGGTTTTGTAGAAGTGACCTTTGGCAAGTCACTTCAGAGCTCTAGCCTAGTACTGGTGTATCTAAGAAAGCCGTTACATAATTGAAAAATTGTTGTTACAACATTAAACACCATACCATCATTTATTTCTCTGAGGAGTGTCCCTGGGCAAGACACATTTTCCTAGCTCAGTACTGCTAGATTATCAAGAAAGCGATGTCACAACCTGTTTTGAAATAAATTTTCAAATTGAAGGGAAAATTATTTCAAAACACGTCATGACAAAAAGGGCAGATTTATCATAAGCAGCAAAGTACCCTTTTATCACTAAGTTATATTGCTGAAATTGCTTTATTGGGAAACCAAAGAGATGGTGTGACTTAGAATATTGGGAAAACTGCATGATCGTAAAAGAATTTCCAATTGGGAAAGTGCCATTCATTAGCCCCTGTTATATAACATGAAAAGGTCCTGCTTATGGAAAACATCACTTTCACATTATTGGTTCATGCTCTCAACTTTCAACCTCACACATAAGTCATCATGAGTTCTTACATTGCATCAACATTATTGCAGTTATGTAGCAAGGCCCAACATTTAACTCTTTTCCACCCACAGAAGACATTTTCTTGACTTGAACCAGACTACTTTAAAGAAAACTTTGTAAACATGTGAAAAACCTATCAGTTCTGCTGTTATGATATGTGAATAAATTGAAAAAGCATTGTAGCAAAAGGAGAAATTGCTTATAACAAGCAATTTCTCCTTTTGCCACAATGCTTTTTGAAAGTTGTCTGCTGCAAGACACAAAAATGTGAATTTAGGAGGTAATGTGTAAATGATGAAGAAAGACGCCATACTCAACTGCCTATAAGGACTCGTTAAGCTCCACATGGGTAAATGGGTAGTAAAACACAGTAGAAGGAAACGCGTTAAATTGACAGTGAAAACTTGTAACATTTTAAAATTAATTTTATTGATAAGCTTCATTAACTTCAGAAACATTCTATTTCTACTGAATTCCATTGTCAGCCTGGGTAGCACTTGCTTGTTCAAATGTTCAATAGCTTCCCTAAACATACAGGTCCACTCAACTTCTTTATCAGCATATGCTTCTCTTCATAACTGTCTGACAAGCCTTCAACAGAGAAAAGCATTGTGTTTTCAAAGTTCTTCATAAGCTTTGCATTAAACTTTCCAGAACTCGTTGCATTTCCTTGCGACCTTTCTTTTGAGGTTGATTTGACCTTGATGATATCTGAGGAGGTCATTTCCACAGCAATGTCCTTGAACTTGGTGAGGAGATGGAGAAGAAGAACAAGGCCTTTGTCCACACAGTTTGGAGATAAACTCTTGACTATAACACAAACATGGTGAAATATCTGGGACAAGGTGAACAGACAGAGTTCCTCCGATGCGAAGTCTTCCTCACATTTCACCTGAAAAACATATTGCATGATTAATGATTAATCAATTTTCCTTTCCCAATTTTTTTTTTCTTTTTACCTTCTTGCATCAGAACTTCCCATAGCCGTGTTGTAATCCTTTACCAAAAGCAAAATTTTTGACTGTCAAAAATTGAAAGAGTTTGCAAACGAATTACTCAGCAATTTCTCCTTTTTCAAAAAATGTTTTCCAGAGTTGTCTGCAACAAACTGGTCAAATGTCGTTAATGTTTGGTATTGGATTAATACAATGCACCTGTTGCAAAAAATATAAGTCTCTACTCTGAGTAAAGTAAGATATTGCATGTTAGTCACAGTTCTGCCATTTGTAAGACTCATTTCTACCCAATATCACAAGGTTTGTGTTCTGTTGCTTTGATTTGTTTTGACCATGAACATCTGATACATTTGAATGGCTTAAAAAGAAAGTTTATAAGATTTATACAACGCGCCAGCATTATTTCGGTTATGTTGAAATGCCCAACTTAAAATGATGGTGGAAGACCCCATACCCAACTGCCCATAACAGCTGGTCAAGCCGGGAAAAACCATCAGCATTCCAAAACTCATTGTGAGACTGGAAGATTTTTAAAAGAGGACCAAATTGTATGATCATAGAATATTTAACTATTTGATAACAAATATCACAATCATTGAGAGAAAAGAATATGCTGACTTTGCTTGCATGTATACAGTGAAGATTATTCAACATCTTTCTCATGACAGAGAACTTTTGAATTATAACTGACAGAGAACTTTTGAATTATATTTGACAGAGAACTTTTGAATCATAACTGTCAAAGAACTTTTGAATTATAACTGACAGAGAACTTTTGAATTATAACTGACAGAGAACTTTTGAATTATAACTGACAGAGAACTTTTGAATTATAACTGACAGATAACTTTTGAATCATAACTGACAGAGAACTTTTGAATCATAACTGACAGAGAACTTTTGAATTATAACTGACAGAGAACTTTTGAATTATAACTGACAGAGAACTTTTGAATTATAACTGTCAGAGAACTTTTGAATTATAACTGACAGAGAACTTTTGAAAGTTGACATACTTAGCACCAACTCATAATTATTTAATAAAAGAAAAATGTCTTCATTTCTTGATAAAATGGGAGTACATGGGAATGAAAATATCACAATTGAAAAGGCATTTCCATATGGTAGATTCTGTCATAGGTGCATTGATATATGAAATGTTGCTACTCTATATGTACAACTAAAACAAGGTAAAACTGGTCTTGACCCTTAGAATGCTGGGTAGGTTTGTAAAAATAGATTATTGAGTCGTCTGCTTTCCAAAACCTTAAATTACTGCTTAATTTTGTTTAGGAAAGATACTCAGAGGAGCAAATGGGTTAGATCACAGACCAGCCGCCAATTTACTTGGCGGCTGGCCTGGATCTAACCTGTTTGCGTAAGCATGATTTTGGTTCCAGCACTATAAGGGTTAAACTAATGAACTTATACCTTCATGACTGTAACATAACACTGTAGCACATGCTGGAGGACAGATAACCTTGACCCTTGGATCATGTTCAAGGTCAAAATGACGTCTCTCATAACCTGGGAAATGCACAGTACAGACTGTACAGCTGAAAGTTAGAAAAAAAAACATAAACTAGTTATGTGTTAAACATCTTACTCTATTAAATCGAATTTGTTTTAACATACTTGCAGAGGTAGAATTTGATGCCAAGTCTGTAACCAAGTACTGAAATTCGTGAAATTTTAAGAATCGCCTGAAAATGCCTAGCATAGATATATGACTATAAACCCTACCTTTATCTTTTACTGAAATATTACAAATACAAGGACAGTCCATAAGACAGCATCTTCCATTACTCAAATACATGTATAAAAGAAAAGTCATGAATAACTCACTTTAACCCTTATCATGCTGGAACCAACTTCATGCTTATGCAAACAGGTTAGATCCAGGCCATTCGCCAATTTACTTGGTGGCTGGCCTGTGGTATAATCTGTTTGCTACTCTGAACATCTTTCCTGATCAAAATCAAGCAGATATTTCAGGTTTTGGAAAACAGAAGACACAAAAATCTATTTTAAGAAAATTACCAATCATTCTTAGTGATTAGGTTAAACCTACATGGAAAATTTTAACCACGATTTTCATGGTACAAAACACATATCACCTGTGAAATCCAAACCCATTCAAGAGTCATAGAGCTTGGCTTTAATATAATAACGCGAAGTTCATATCTTACATTGAACACAATTCCCTTCTGCTGTTAATGAGTAACAAACTTGCATGGAAACATAAATTCTAAGTACAAAACATCCTCAAAGCCCATGTATCTTAGTAAAGTCTTGGTACTTGTCTAGATTCCATAATATTAACCTGCTCTTTATCAGTATAATTTGAAACTGAAATCAGATGAGCAATCTGCAGAGTCATCATGACCCTCTTGTCTTGAAAGATATCTTAAATTTTGTAAAAATTACGAATTCTTATGACATACAAAATACTGCTTGTCACTAGCTCCTTGTAAGGATTAAATAAGATTTAACCATTGATATGGCATCTAAACTGAAAAGTAAGATTTCTCAGAGTTACACTGTTACACTTTTATAGAGTCATCTAAATACTTGTTTAGCAATTTGTTGTTGTGGTGATTCAAGCCTAAAAATGGAAATTATGAATGTTATATTCATAGAATTCTTTTTCTTGCTTGGTGTTTAATGCTGTATCAACAATTTTTCAGTTATGCTTTTCTGGAGCCTACAGTTCTAGGCTAGGGCTCTGAAGTGACTTGCCAAAGGTCACTCCTACAAGAGGCACTAGTGGGGCTCACACAGGATCCCCTGAACTTAACCACATAAAATTAATCAGGTCGTCCAAAAGGACGCAATATGTCATATCATTGTGCATCTTGGCTGTTGATATTTGATAAGTAATAAGCTAATTTTACAGGTGTGGTTTGTGGGTTACTTACATGATAGGTCTGTCAATGGTAATGCACAGTTAGATGTAGATCTATAACACACTGACAGTGAACCTTTATCAAGGAACAATTCTATCATCTTCCACACCTTTTGCAAACCATCTGTTAGTAGGTTTGGCAGGATCTATCAAAGAAACCAGAAAACATTGTGATCGAACCTATGGGAAGTTTAACCCATTACAAAACAATAATGACATTTGTTCAGTTTGTTGCAGACCACTTTGTAAAACACTGTGGGAAAAGGAAAGATTGCTCTTATTGAGCAATTTCTCCTTTTCTGAAATGTTTTCTGCCCTATCAGAAAATTATTTTCAATTTCTTCACATTTTGAAATGTTGTCTGCAAACTCTTCCAATTTCAGACAGTCGAAGATTTAGCATTTTGTAAAGGGCTTAATTATTTTGATCCACTCATAACAGTATTTCAGACATACCACCACAGTGAGTGCACCTATCTATGCTCCAAGTGTTTCATAACAAATACAACACAATATCTGTTCCTAACCACCAATTGCTTTCGCTCATGAACAAAACAGTTCAGAAGGGTGATGCATATCAATTACACATTACTTTTTGTTAGCTGTATTGAGCTTCAAACAAGTACTACTTACTCTTTACCACCTACAGACAATTTTTTCTAATTGAAGCAGAGGCCTTAAGAAAACCTTGTAAAAATGATGTAAAAATGAAAAACCTTTTAGTTTTGCTGTTGTGGTATGAGAATTGATTGAAAAAGCATTGTGGCAAAAGGAGAAATTACAAGCAATTTCCCGTCTAGCAACAATGCTTCTGCTGCAAGACACAAAAATGTGGTGTTAGGTGGCAATATGCTGAAGAAGAAATTGCAAGGTGTAGCTATTTTACCAGTTCTCACAGGTTTTTAATTCAATTTTCTATTGCAAATTCATCAACTTGAGCCAATACAATTAATTCATTACCACACAATAACGGCATATGACCACTTTTTTGCAGACGACTCTGGAAAACATTGAGGGAAAAGGCGAAATTGCTCGTAATGAGCAATTTTTTTTCCTTTTTCCACAATGTATGCTGCCCTGTCAGAAGATTAATTTCAAAGTTCATCACATTCTGAAATGTCGTCTATAAACTCTTTCAATTTTGGACAGTAGAAAATTTGGCGTTTGAAAGGGTTAAAAGGTAAAAACAATGGTAAAATTCATCAAACATACTTGCACTAACGCAATGATCAGATCATCATATGTGACCTCAGGCACAGCGTCAAGTTTGTCCATCTCTTCCATAAACCTTGTATGAGTGGCAGACATCAGTAGCACCAATGGGAGATTCTCTTTCAGATTCCTTGTCAATTCATGGAACATCAACACCCATCCTGTCATTGGCTGAAATATAATTTGAATACATTTTACCATGACCTTTTGAAAGAGAATTTCGATTTTATATTTATTTCCATGCACTCCCTTAATCCCATTGGTTTTCTGCAGATGACTTTTTGAAATTACTATAGGAAAAGGACAATCACTCAAAAGTCACCTTCTACCTTACGACACTATTGTTATTTGCTAAGTTTTCAAAAGTACAGATCACATCTCTGCAAATTCTCATTGTAGAAAAAGACATTTCACCCAAGACATATAGAGAGCAAAGTGGCATCATATCAGTTCTTAATCAACAGTATACAAATGACATGTATCGAACATTTGAATTTTTTAAGTTCTCTACCCCTGACTTGATATGACAAATCATAGTTGCTAAAACAAAGTCATGCAGAAATCTTTTCTCTGTTGCTGAATATTCTATTTTTTTGAAACTCTTATTTTTTTCGAATATCTCATTTGTGTACAAGACACTAACAGGATTGATGAATAAATGAAATTGTCTGGAAAGAAATCTGTATCCAATTTCTCCTAAAGTACTACAGTTAGGAAGTTTTTCTTAACCTCTACACCATAATACTTCACGTTACTGCATTTGCTCCAAGAGACTTTAGAAACATCCTTAAACTGTTTCAAGATATCTAAAAAGTCACTGCACAACTGAAATATTCTATCAATATCTTGCTTTGTAAAAGGGTCTATTGTTAAAGTTTATTTTGAGACTATCAAGGGAAAGGATTAAATTTAAGAATTAAGTTATCCATTTATCCCTTTTGCAGCAGTCAGTGGACATATTTATCCAATCATCTTATCATTAAGACCATATCTTTATCCAAGCCACAATTCATATTTTCACATAGACTATAGATCTTTGTAATCAAGTAGATAATTTTAGATAATTTTTCTTTCAACTTTCATTTAATTTAATGATTCCTGAATCAGGTTTTTGGTCAACTTCAATGAAGATTTACAGTACCTGTATGTGTCCCACACTGAAGAGAAACTTTGCCAGTGTAAGTTTCACAATGTGGTTGAAGTCTTCAGTAACATCTAGCAGCCAACCAATTGTTCCATCTTCAAAAAGATAAAATCAAAATATCACCTATTCCCTCACTTTTTAACTCATATAAGCTTATTTTAGTCGATATTATACCAAGAGACAACAAAAGGAGACAAGAAGAATAATTGTTTGTAAAGGGCACTCCCTCGTGGCAGAAAATGGAGAAAAGTTAATAAAGCTAATTGTTTAAATTATTTTCCAAGCATAACATATGCCTTACAATGCTGGGTAACATAGTGTTTTAATCCTCTCACCCATTTAGGCTTTTAATGGTGGTCAACTTTAAAAGAAAGAGTAGGTGCTTCCTTTGGCAGATTGTAGGGCTTTTCATTGTTGTATAACAGGGGCACCTTCCCAATTGGATATTTCTTTAAAATCATACAGCTTTTCCAAATAATCAAAGTCATATCAGCCTTTTGGTTTCCCAATTCAGCAATTTCATCAAAATTCCCAAAACCAACAGCCCTAGGCCTCTTCCAATTGAAAAAGGTCCAGCATAGGCAAAAACCATTTACATAAAAGGAGCTACGTTTGAGCAATTTGAGGTTTTAATGCATGGCTAAAGTATAAGCTCCATAAAAATGACACACTTACTATAGTCTTGCATTGTACCCTTAAATTTCTCCTTTTGTCACAATGACCAATTGAAAGCTATGGTCATACCCTACACATTGGTTTGTTAAATCTCTCGCTGTAGGTCGGTACAGAAAAGAATACACAAAGATTTTCATGAGAGGCAGTCTCCTTCCTGGCTTACATAGTGCCGATGTTTCTACCCGGCTTATGGTCAGTTAAGTTGGGGGTCTTCCTCCATTATAACGAATTGTTCAACACAACATAACTGAAATACTGTTGACTGGGTTTATATCCCATATAAATAACAATTATGTAAAGTGTTAGCTCACCGTCAGGTGTATCCAAAATGCTATCAACCATCATAGTCTGTACAAGCTCCAAACAAACTAACACCTTTTCTCTCATGGTAATCTTCTCATATCCAGGTATGATGGCGACGTAGGAACAATTATCAGTAACACCAACAACTTCATCACCACTCCTCTCAGTCATATGACAAGATATTGCAGTATCATCCTTCACAGTTGTGCTAGTGATGTGTTCCTCATCACCCCACAGCTCTGTACATTCATGGAGGATCCCAGCCAAGTTGGCTATTAGTAACACAGGTTCAAATTTACATTCTGACCAATCACAGTTGTTATTACCTCCACAACCAAAGGCTGTTATCAGTAGAGACAGAGCAAAACTGGATTTGATTGGATAATCAGACTCTGCGAAATTCTTCATATTGATGGCTTCTAGTAAAGATGTGTTGATAAATTCAATGGGAGACAAAACAAGTGTTGAGTGCTCTTTGTTCTGTCTCTGCAAAAAAAAATGTATAATGTGACTGTATTTAATCACTTTCTACATAAACAGCAAGTTCATCTTGTGTACAACAGAAACTGCTTTTAAAAGTTATACCATAGCAGACTTAAAAATAAACAAAGGATTATTTTCTGAAATTTAGAGACAAAAAGTGGCTTTTGCAATAAAGCTTATCATAAATTCTGCATGTGAAAATTGGTAAAATATGTTTGAAAATAAAGTGACATTTTTTTCAAGCTCATTTTGAGCATTTTCTCCCTTTGCCTCTTTGGATTCTTTAAGTCTTCAAAATGTAATCAAAGCTATGTCATGTCATCTGCTGTCATTCTCTCTATCAGAGTAAATACATACCTCCATCAATGTTCCGACAAACAAGCTGAAATGCTTTTCTTCTTTATCTGTCAACGTGGCATACCTCATAAACCCATCAACCATTGATACTAGCAAACTTCTGTCTGGATGGCTAACAGGATGCTTGCTTTTACAGGTCTGTGGCATACAGCATAAAAGCTATTAATAAAAAGAAACATTTACTTACACATCAATCAGAAATATTGATACTGTTTTGAATAAGAAGCAAAAAAACAGTCAGTAAAATTAAAGTTTGATACTTTCAATTTTCTTTGTAATATTTGATTTGAAACCATTGTGGTTATTTTGTTATCTATATGGGTTTTACATCACACCAACAGTATTTCAGTTATGTTGCAGTATTTTGGTTATGACGGAGAAATACCTCCAACTTAACTGCCCACAAGAACTGGTCAAGCCGGGTAGAACCATTAGCATTCTGTAAGTCAGTCAAGAGACTGTCCCTCATGAAATTCCAAATGCTGTTACCATGATTTGAACAAAAGCAAAGAGGTGTCAGGTGAATTTCAAGTTCTGTACTCTAACCAAAGCTATTTCAGAAAAAGGATAGATTGTTCATGACATATGTATGTTTCTATCTCTTGCTATAGATGCATTAAATTGAGTCTACAATTGCGATCCATGAAAATGCCGAGACCAGCCCACAAATCTGAACGAGTACCGAGCATATAACCTGGAATCAGTCATCTTGAGCAAATTTGATAAGCTTCATACTTCCGTCTCAATTGATGTTTTTTTTATATGGATTTTACATCACATCAACATTATTTCAGTTATGTAGCAATGCCCGACTCTTAATGATGGAGGAAGATCCCATACTCAACTGCCCATAAGGGCTGGTCAAAGCGGGTAGAACCATCGGCATTCCGTAAGTCAGTCAGGAGACTGCCTCTCATGAAAATCCATATCCCTCTCAGGATTTAAACCCATGCGGAGAGGGCCATGTAATTTCAAGTTCTGTACTCTAACCACTAGGCCACATCAATTGATGTAACAAGTAAAGAGAGAATAAAGTTTACGAATTGATCTAAATTCTTACTTGTGCAAAGTTACGGGCCTGATCTTGATTCTTGACACACATCTCAAGGACTGACTTGTACACAGTTACTGGGTTAATTAGACAACACAGGAAAACATCATTCAAAACCTGAAATTTAGAGTAAAATGTAGCAAGGTCTATTTGTCAAATTACATAGAACCAAATTTTACACATTCACTGGGTTAATTAGACAACACAGAAAAACATCATTCAAAACCTGAAACCGAAAATAAAAAGTTAGCAAGGTCTTATGGTCAAAATCCACATTTCAAGGATTCAATGTAAGACTATAATAGTGTCATATTTGTGAATGACTTATCATAGTCTTCTTTGAACCCTTGAATTTTAAATAAGTGTAATACCTATCACAGAAAACATGTTTCAAACAGTCAAATAGATTCACTATAGAAAACATTTACTCTCAAAATGTGAAGCTTACAGATTTATTAAAAAAGAAACAATAAAACCTATTGTTAGGTCATGTTATTTACTATCTGCATCTGAGAAAACATCTTCGTTTTTTTTGCTAATTCAACCTGGTAATCTGATCATAATGTAGCAAACGGCTTAAAATACTTTGATATAAGCAAACACACACAAAAATCTTAATCATACCTGTTCCTCCAAATCAGCTGTGACTTTATTAAAGATGTTTGTAATCTGTAGACTTAAAGAGGATGTTTCCGCACTACCTAGTAAATGTCCCATATCAACTGTGTCATCCGCGTACACTTGACTAACAACTGCATCTTTATCCTGTGTTGACATACTGTAGAATGTTGCACACAAGACTTCCCGCATCCCCTGAACAATGGTACTGGACTCTTGTTGAAGCAAAAATGCCAGAATCTTGACTAGTTTCAAGAAGTGAGCTGGTTTACTAAGCATACTGGCTGATGCTTTCATAACTTCTAGTACTCTGAAATGTTTTAATGAATGTTAACTTTTTACTACATGCAGACGACTTTTCTTCTTCAAGCAGATGACTTTAGTAAAGCTTTGTAAACAAGTGAAAAATCTTTCAGTTCTGCTATTGTGATGTGTGAATAGATTGAAAAAGCATTGTAGCAAAAGGAGAAATTGCTTACACAAGTGACAAGCAATTTCTCCTTTTGCCACAATACTTTTTTAAAGTTGTCTGGTGCAAGACGCAAAAATGCGCATTTAGGTGGTAATGTGTTTATTAAGATTGAAATGCATACTATTTAAATCCTAAAGAGTGATTAAATTGAGTGTCACAGAGATATAAGACACTTTTGAAATACCTTGCTATCATATGTCTAAATATCAAGAACGAAATACACTAATGGTAAATGTTTTCACTCAAATCCTTTAAAATGCTGGGTAATTTTCTAAAAATCATTTTGTTGTCTGCTTTCCAAAACCTTAACTATCTGCTTAATTTTTATTGAGGAAAGATACTCAGACTAGCAAACAGATTAGATCACAGGCCAGTGGTCAATTTACTTGGTGGCTGGCCTGGATATAGCCTGTTTGCATAGGCATGGAGTTCATTCTAGCACTAAAAGGGATATATATAATTGTCTAAATACACATGTAGTAGATAAAGTGAGAATCTGCTGTCACAATGATGTTTTCCAAATATTACAGAGCCATTTTCTCCATCTCTTACTGTTTAAAATATCTGATGTATACATCTATCTAAATTAATATATATGGCTTTAACACAGCGTCAACAGTATTTCAATTATGTTGTGATGACTAGATTATTATGATGGAGGAAAACCCCACACTCGACTGGTCATACGGACTGGTCAAGCCTGAAATAACCATTGACATTCTTTAAGTCAACCAGGAGACAACCCCTAATGAATATCCAAATGGTGCGCTATAAATATGATTTATGCTGACATTCTTTAAGTCAACCAGGATACAACCCCTAATGAATATCCAAATGGTGCGCTATAGATATGCTTTATGCTGACATTCTTTAATTCAACCAGGAGACAACCCCTAATGAATATCCAAATGGTGCGCTATAGATATGCTTTATGCTGACATTCTTTAAGTCAACCAGGAGATAACCCCTAAAGAATATCCAAATGGTGCGCTATAAATATGCTTTATGCTGACATTCTTTAAGTCAACCAGGAGACAACCCCTAATGAATATACAAATGGTGCGCTATAAATATGCTTTATGCTGACATTCTTTAAGTCAACCAGGAGACAACCCCTAATGAATATCCAAATGGTGCGCTATAGATATGCTTTATGCTGACATTCTTTAAGTCAACCAGGAGATAACCCCTAATGAATATCCAAATGGTGCGCTATAGATATGCTTTATGCTGACATTCTTTAAGTCAACCAGGAGATAACCCCTAATGAATATCCAAATGGTGCGCTATAGATATGCTTTATGCTTACATTCTTTAAGTCAACCAGGAGATAACCCCTAAAGAATATCCAAATGGTGCGCTTTAGATATGCTTTATGCTGTCTGCTTTGGAAGTAACCAGTTAGTTACCACATGCATTAGTAAAATAAGTTCTAACTATGTAAAAAAAATCATACTATTTTTTACAAGTTATCAAAACCTCAACCATACCTGTCATACTCCCAAAAACACCAACATCTCTCCGACAAAAGGGTCTCTAGACACTCTGAAAAAATTCATGAAGAAATCTTATAATCCTTTATCTGTACATAGCAGTTTGCAACATGTGATATCAAAAAGATTGTCAAAGCTCTAGATTTGTTTGTTTTACATTGTTTCAACATTACAAGCAATATTACCGTGCTCAGTTTTTTGGGGTCCTACATTGCATCAATACTATTTCAGTTATGTTGCTATGCCAGACTCTTAATATAGAAGATAATTATAACCAATAGAGGGAGACACCAAGCTTTAATCATGATAATGCCAAGAAGGTCTAGGTCCAAATGAGTCGAACCATTTTCATTCTGCTAGTAAACCTAAACATGTGGAAAGCGAAATATATCGCTACAGTATATGAACCAAACCAGGAATTGGCCTTATGATTTCAGTACACTTTCAACTAGTTTACTCATTCCCCCATATGGGAAGTACTGGCAGGGATGATTCTAATTACCAGCAACATTAGGTTTCACTAAGAAAGAAATATGTGGAAGTACTTCTCTCAGACTCCTATAGAGGTGTGTTTAAATATACAAATTGCAAATCTAGTGATGAATGGGGAGAAACAAATTGCAAATCTAGTGATGAATGGGGAGAAACAAATTGCAAATCAATTTATGTACATGTATAGTAAGTCACGATGAAATATAAAAGGAGATTCACACAAAGTCATTCAAAACCGTTATTTGCATTACTTTTTTTTTGTTGTGCAATGAAAAGTATTTCATTTATGGAGTTGAGTGTTAGGTAGTTACATGGGTGAAAGTGTTGAGGGTTATTCCTGAATTTCAGACTTTTCGTCCCTATACAATGCTATTGCAAACATGCCTTTTCAGGATAATGAAATATAGATTTCAGGTTTTTGAATTTCTTCAACTTTCACCCACGTAGCTAGTTGATTTAAAGATGACAATAAAATCTTAAAAAAAAGGTTTTAAGTCAAATTAACCCTTATAGTGCTGGAACCGACTTCATGCTAAATGCAAATAGGTTGGATCCAGGCCAGCTGCCAAGAAAATTGGTGGCTTGTCTGTGATCTAATCTGTTTGCTTTTTTGAATATCTTTGCTCATCAAAATTAGGCAGATATTAAAGGTTTTGGAAAGCAGACAGCACAAAAATCTTTTTTTTAAGAAAATTACCCAGCATTCTAAGGGGTAAAAAAGAAATGTGACTCACCATCACGTAGGGGGAGACCATTTTCAATTCTCCACAAAAGAGCATCTGCTGAGACATCGTTTGTCCAATCTTCTCCAACAATTAAGCAACGTTGTCTTTCTACACAAGGCAAATGTTCAGTCAGACAGTATTTCTCCCCTTCCTTAGTCAGATCTAACAATGAACTCTGAACCATTCGAATGATCACAGTTTTCCCCACAAATACACAATCTCCTTTTGTTCTTAACACGCAAATATTATTTTCCAACAAAGGTTTTTCTTTTCTTACATCAGTTTTGATAAATTGCTCTAATGAACATTTCACCATTTTGATTAACCTCTCTCTAAACTCTTCCTTTCCCAGCTTAAGAATGAGATTGTTATTTAGACTGTATCTCGGATTATCTCCCTTTTTAGAAGCGCTTTCATTGCTTACACCTGGGTTTTTCGATGCATAAAAGTTGTTCACAAACCAGGAATCTGTGCTCTTTATTTCTGGACTTCCAGAGATGTGTATGTACCAAAACAAGAAGATCTTTCGTACAATATCTATCATCTCATTTCCATTTGACTCTACACTGTTAACATCATCTTTTACATCTAATCCTAAACACCTTTCCAAGTAATCCAAAACAGAAATCATCACATCAGGATGCTTGTTGATAAAATGATCCCAAAATGGCATTCCAATCTTTTCTTCACAGGAAGAAACTTCATTATCACATTTCTGTAAAGATAACTTTTCACTTTTCAAACCTCTTTCTTCATCATCAGGATACACAATCTGTACAAACTTTTTCTGTGAAGACAGTGGTTTTAGAAATCCTGATGTTGATGTATCCATGGTGACCGGGAGACACAAACAGCTTGACAATATTTTCTCTGTTACCATGGCAATGACCTTTGTGTCATCAGGGACAACATGGTCATACTGACTGTGTTCAAGAAGGTCAAAAAGCAAGGTTGTGGCTGTAGATCTATCTATGTAGTCCAAACACTGAAAACAGCAGATTTTTCATCAGATATAAACAGCTCAGATAAGCATCAGCATATTTTGTATGTGGAATTCAAAAAAGGTGTAATTACTTTTTAGGAGAAATCATTAATATCCTTAGAACAGAAAAAAAGCGTTAATCCTAAAATCTTGACCTCTGTCCTTTTTTAATACTAAGAGTACACGCTCTACTTGTACAAGTACATGCAAGTTGCAATATACTTCCAAAGGAAACAAATGGTGATAATGATTTTATTTGGTAATGCAATGGTCACAGTGGAAGTAGTCTCTCAATGATATTCTGGATAATTAAGTCTGGTCATTGCCACAAGATCATGGTGCTTTACCGCCCAGAATTTTGCATGTTGCAATGACAGGGTAGAAATTGGACACAAAAAAAGAATGTTGCATACCATAACACGCCTGCATATAATTTGAGATAAGTCAAGCAAATTCTCCTATTTCTAACAATAATTTCTACTTTACCAAATGATTGCCTTCTTAATTCATTTCATTCATAATTCCCATCTCAATTTCATTCAATTAGGGACAATATATAAAACGTTTCATCAGGGGTTTCTTTAGGATTATTGACATTTATCCATACTATGAAAGGGATGAGAATAACTGGGTAAAAACTACTGTGTTTGCATTTTCTTTCATTTGCCGCAAATACTACACTGTATCATATCAAAAAGAATGTGTACTTTTCATATAAGAATATCCAATATTACTATGCCTTTTATCAAATGTATGAATGTTGAATACATAGGGGTTTATATTTATCTTGGGGTCAGTACTATGTACTATACTATAGTATATTACTTAGTACTGACCCCAAGATAAATATAGGCACCTATGGTTGAATAGAGGTTGAACAAAAATCCAAATTCCATCTTACCTCCACAAGTAGGTGAGTCCATGAACAGACTTTCAGGATTTCGAAGTAGAATTGGGGACTAAACTTTGGTAACATTCCAGCAATCATTTCTAAGCTACTAACAACTGGTACTCTTCCTTCCTTCTTTTCCTAAATGAAATCACAGACTACCTCTGATCTAAAAACAATCCTTTTTTCTAGATTAAAATTCTTCAATCACTATATACCCAGAGCAAAAAGACCAAATGATTCCTTAGTAGGGGTCAAATAAAGATCCTAGAGTCCTTTATTACACCAACATAAGGAATACAATGAATATATTTATATGCCTCATGGGTCTACATAAGTGGATGCATAAGTGTCATAAGCATTGATTAAAGATTCAATTTATTGTTTAGGTATTCTAAAGAATCATCTTGTCAAAACAGTTTTGATGGGTAATTACAATCAAGAATTTGGTAAAGAAAAAAAAAAGCTTTGCACCAGCACAACTCCTCTATTTTAGATGCCAGATATCTAATCTGATTCATAAAAGGTAAGTGTATACCTACAATCAAGGGCTTTGTGCTAGGCTTTCATAAGTTACGTTATACTATATGGTACTTTCAGTATCTCAACTGACTTGGCCAGTAGAAAACAAATGTTGGTACATACTTACATCCGTTACATTTTCATAACATAGGGTTTTAGGACAGACCAATTCAACTTCTTTTTTACTCTCCCTATTTAACAAATCATGGCAAAGAACAGGGTACCGTTTTACTAAACAGTTTACGCTTAAGCTTTGCAAAAGTCTATAACAACAATTCCTCTTTTATCAATATTGGGCTAAGCAATATAGCAAAGTAACACATCATTGGAATCGTCTCTCCGAGACATTGCAATATTGCACTTTCATTGAAGATACTATCGATGTTTATCAATTATGACTTACGCAAATATTTTCCGTGAGTTGTTTAGTTAAACGGTACCCAGGGGTTTAACTAAATATGCCACCTCTAATCACCAATACTCTATTCTTTATTGGAGCAAATTCCTTTTGTTCTTCTTTGAATGTGAATCCATATGTAGGAGAATTATCCTTTTGTCACAGTGGTTTCTTTAATCTTCTTTGATAAAGGAATCAGCCAACCTTCATGTCCTGATATAACAAATAAATTGTTTATAACAATGTCACACCAAAATGAAAAAAGAATCCAAAATATAATCTGCTGAACAAACTCACCACAGGTTCCCTGTAGTTATTTTCAACAACAGAGTACAGGCATATGAGATGTAGTTTCTGGTTCCATGTCTCACCCTCCTCCTCTGTAATATCTTGTTCCAATCCACTACAGATTTCATCAGCAGCAGTTTTTATAATGTCCATGTACTCCCTGCTGGAGTGTTTGGATAACTGTGACAGGCGGTTTTCAGTCTAAAATAAATAACAATCAGCTTCAAATAAGTTTATTTGCATCATCAATTCATTGATATATTTCTAAAATAATATATTGGCGCTGCCAATTGTATATTTCACATTAAGACTGTCCTACCATGTGCAAACAAAATAGGAGATACATCACAGTATTCAAACCAATAATAATAGCTTCCTTATATCTTTATATTCAAGGTGTAGTCTTGGCAGTCATGAAAAATTTACCTATAAGATGCTTACTATATATTCTCTATACCCAAATCTGATTGTAGAAATCTGATATATTCTCTTGTGTTCATAGGTGAATGTAGGAACCTTGATTTAAAAATTCATTATTGGAAGTATCAAGCACCAAGGTGTCAACTCAAGCGTTTCCATGTTAAATTCCAAATGTGTAAGAGCAAGGAAACAAAACCAACATAAAGACCAACAACCACTCTAATCTGGAACTAAGCAGAAACTAAGAGGTATCTTAATTAACTCCTTTCCCCACATTGAAACTGACGATGGGTCCAAATAGAAAGTAGCAGCAGACAATATTTTAAAATAACATGAGAAAGATATTTTTTCTTTTAATATGCTTCCGGTAGGAATTAACTATTACAAACATACAGGTTCCTAATCCTACATAGTTATAAGACTTATAGGCTGTATAAGAGGCCAATGAATGTTGTTGTTCAAATCAGAAGCAGTTAATCTTATTTTGTTGGTAATCATCACTATATGGTCCATAAGACATTTATAATCAGTACCCATAAAAAGGTTTTTGTTAAGAAATAAAATAAGTCAGTTCATGATTCACACTCTTCTCTGGACCTTTGCTTTATGAAAATAGCCGAGAAGAACCTTACCTTCTTGGAAACCAGTTGAAATGCCGAGTGAAACACCGCTATCTCTGGACAGAACTCCATTGTGAATCTTTGTCAAGTGTATATACAGGTCTACACACAGGATCAGTCTCAGCACTTATTCTATTGAAAACATGTGTAAATGTGTCACATGTGCACAACTGAAAAAGAAAAATTTAAATCCAATAAGATATTGTTCATTCTCTTCTCTACAACCTCTTGAGAAATTGAAATGAACTTAATAAAGAATCAACAAAAGGTCATGCTGCCCAATAAAGAAGTTGTAAATATGTCAGTGAAAAGAAGCTATTTCCATGGACAACATACTTGACAATTCAAACCCCTTCTTTTTGCTCAGTTTGTTTTATTGGTGGCAGCCGTGGGATAATGACATCTCTTACAATAAGATAGAAGTTATCCAACGTTCTTTGGATTTTCAGGCAAATTTGAGACCGTTACACATCATTATAAAGGAAATGTGTGTATGAATATATATCAATATATAGACATGTCTTACAACCAATAATGGAGGACAGTAATTCAGGGGTAGAGCGTCAGCCTCCGGACATGAGAGTCATGGATTTGAATCCTATGCAGAGCAGGTTCCGCCTTGCGACCTTCATTGATCCACACTAGTTGTGAGCGCTGGTTATGATCCAGGAAGTAGAATAGAGAGATATTAATCTTATTTGTAAGAACTTGTTTCACAATTGATACATGTTTTTCACATTCCAGTGAGCATGAGCAAAGGAAGTTAATAAGCAGCGGAAAATCGTCACCAAGTGTTAATTAAACCGTTCTTACGTAAAAATGCAGAAAACAGAAAAGTTACATTGATGGATTTATTGAAAAAGAATAAATTTACAAACAAACAGAAATTTCGTCAGACCGTCCACCATTAAATGAATCTTTCGAAACTTGACATAACAGGAGATATTACCCATAACAGGAGATATTACCCGGTGAAAACATTTCTCAATTCATCAAGAAAATAACCGCATATATTTTCTAAAATAATATAAAAAAAATCTTCAACTGAACAATTCCCCTTCCTTTGATAAGTGAGAACAGATTTCAAGTGACACTCGTGACATTCGAAAATGACACGTCGTGTATTTCGTCATGAAAGGAACACGTGCGTTCTCTTTCAATTTGTTCCTTTCTCTTTTGGGCATAAGGGTAGTCTAAATCGTACGCAATGTAACAAGATTTTTTTTATGCAAAGAAATTTTGGCGTGAAGCAAAAGCAACAGCAAACATCCCAAATGGGAAAACCTCGTTGTCGGCACTGCTTTCTTCCAGGAGTGAATAGGACTCAGATAAAAAAAGCGAAGAAAAATCTAGGATAATACTTTTTCGTGATGTGGGTGTCGAAGGATGATTTTGCGAAGACAAAAACGATTTCTGTACGAATTCATTTAGGGACGAGTTGAGTCTAGAACAAAGAAAAGGAATCTAGTTATCGGAAAGGAAAATTAATAAACCCTTACATACCCTCAATCTACATTTGATTGTTTGAAATTCGGATAGGGTATAGAGGGGAAATATATTGTAAACATGCATTCTTTTATAAGATTGATTCCAGATTTTTCAATTCTTGTCTTACCTAACGGTCACTCAAGCGTTTCGGTAGATTCTCAATTTAGCCAAACAAATTCGGTTATTCGTGTCTATAAAAATCCAAACCGAAACTAGAATGACTTCCCTTGACAAGAAAATCCGCATCACATGACATGTACACAATCGCTGATAAAATGTCGACAGAATCACTCCTACTTTTAGAATTTTAACAAGATTCGAACCTGAGACATGTCGGGAGAAGGCGAGGCCAGAGTCCATTCCACCGGTGGACAGGTGGATGGTAAGTGACAACTCGGCTTCGGGCGAGAGTTTAAAGTTAGATATGTGGGTGTGTTTGTTTACATTTTGGGTTTCTTTCAGGATATGATTACGGATGCAAATGAAAGACTTCCTAGTTGCAGATAAGTGTGATATTTCTCTAACTCATCTTTGTGGAGTTTTGTCTCGATTATATGTTGTGGGTAGCCATGAGAAACGTGTTGTCAAGACAATTTTAATGACTACCCACAGCATAGGTTCTTGGGATGTTCACCTGTGTTATTGAATATCAGACTACATTCTTCTCCCTATATCTTTATCTTTATAGACCAAAAGTTGTAAAGAAAAACTATTTGCTACAGCCTGTGTGGGCAGTTTTAGCTAAGGGTCTTTCATTGAGCGACGACAGTGGTTAGAGAGTCGGCCTTCTGGATCTAAATCGGGAGTGTTACATAAAAGAAACCACTTCTGGCTTTAACTCGATAGGAATTAAAAGCTTCCACACTTGCTACCTAGATACTAAACCAGTACTTGCACCAATTGTGTTGGTTAGTCCTGGTAATTTTCACCTCGCCTTACAGGGATTCGACCCTGGAAGCCTGGTACAAGAGGCCAACTCTACTACTGCACCAACTTCGCCTTGGGACAAAAGGGC
The DNA here is from genome assembly GCA_947846245.1 of Cerastoderma edule. Taxonomy (NCBI): domain Eukaryota; kingdom Metazoa; phylum Mollusca; class Bivalvia; order Cardiida; family Cardiidae; genus Cerastoderma; species Cerastoderma edule. The sequence goes on from OX401410.1 coordinate 36,530,831, forward strand.
TGTGGTTCTAAATTTTAAGAGATGTAGGTTGCACTTTCAACCTTGAAAGGTTTTTCAACCTTTCATGAATCCATATTTGGCATTTGCACTGGTTAAAAAACTTTCGATGAGGACTAAAAACCCAATAAGACTTTAGTTAAATTCATTCATTTTACATTGATTGTAACGGAAGCTTGAAGCTTGTTAAATTTTTTCGATGACTGCTTCCTAGATTCTAAACCTGGACAGTTACTGATTTGTGGGCTAGTCATTTCAATTCTCAATAAGACTTTAACAAAGACTTATGAAGTCCTCTTGTTTGATATGAATTGTTTTAGTAAATGCAACAACATACTGTTTCTCTTACATATTACTCTATGGACTCATTTCTTCCTGTAGCAGATGACTTCATATACAAATCCTTTCAGCCAAATATGAATTCAAAAAATACCTTTGTTTTAAAGATTGTTTATCCAAATTTAGAAATAGAATAGAAACAAGGTTGAATTGAAAGGGAAATTTTATGTTTGTTCAGCTTCTAGTTAAAAACATTAGTAGATAATGAGAAAGATTATGCTTTTATGATTTAAGATACAGATGTAAAAGAAAATGATGAATTATTTTGTCCTTTTTTCTTCTTTTGTCATATTATTTTTTGAACCATCTACTGCAAGCAAATTAAATGGAGACAATATGGAGAAAGGTTAAATGTCTTGAAATTTATATTTCTATCTCTTGAAACATGACAATGTTTTAATGATTTGTTTGTTTCAAGCAACAGAGATAGGTGATTATTGTGTTTCAGAGATGACTATGGCCTTGATTGATGTGGCGTTTGATAAGAATGAGGATTGTATGGGGATCATCTGTGACTCACTATTCAATCTCGGGAAGAAGAAACCTGAACTGGTGCTTAGCTCCTGTCACAGTTACTTGCAGAAACATACAAAGGTACTTTAAACCTTATAGTGCTGGAGCCGACTTCATGATTATGCAAGCAGGTTAGATCCAGGCCAGCGGCCAAGTAAATTGGTGGCTGGTCTGTGATCTAACCTGTTTGCTACTCTGAGTATCTTTCCTCATCAAAATTAAGCAGATATTCAAGGTTTTGGAAAGCAGACACCAAAAACCTTATATTTTAAAAAAAATTACCTTGCATTCTAAGGGTTAAGCCATTTAACCTTTACCCCATTATAGAGGAGTATGTGATTGGTCAAAATTGTAATCAACAGCACACGACAAAAAACATTGATAACCCACAATATTTTCCTTACTATATTTGGTAGAAACCAATGTGGCCAAAGGACAATTTGCTTATCTGGAGTATTCAATCCTTTAGTCACAATGGTTTCTTAAGTCTTCAGCAGAAGATAGGCCATAGTGAAATTATTTCGGAGTGAGGATCTACAACATCTTATCTAATGATCCAAAGATTTACCATGTCTATCTGCTAACAACTTGAAAATGACTAAGGAAAATTGTTCTAAATAGCAAATTTTCCCTTTTCAAATGATAATTTCCCTTCCTTTGACCCCTTAATTCATGCTAAATTTTGGAACTTTTGACCCCTTTTATATGGAAATGTAAATGAATAGTAATGATCTTTAGGGGTCATATCTAGGAACTGGGCGTAATTTACTTCATAAGATGGGGGTTAAGGAAAACCATGTCTTCTTTTTGATAAATACTTTATAACTTTCCTGTAACACCATTCTAATAAGAATCAAATACTATTATAATTTTGCAAGTTTTGACCAGTCTTTTAAAGTATTCTGTCATCTTCTTCCTCCCAAACTGTTGAAACCTCTACAGCAAAGGTTCTGTGCAAATTTGGAAGACCTTCTATAATCTTGCACATATCCCTTACTGTATACATGTATTCAGTATTATACAAGTGTTTTTGACCTTTCATGTATCAATTTACAGCTCCCCCAAGGTCACAAAGTTGTGATACTACAGAGTATGGAGAGGATTATTCACGAGCGTCTAGAAGATCTAGACAAGGAACTCGCTGTAGATATCATCAGTCAAGCTTCTCATGAACTTACAGAATCAAAGGTAAGTAGTAGTGTTTAAGGTTAGCACATGTATGGTCTTGGTGCATATTGTTATATGATAAAGAAAAAGGCAAATAAAAAATCTATTAGTGAACTTGATAAAAAAGTCATCTACATTTGTAAAGAAAGGTTATTATGTAGTCATATGAAGGATCTATTTTAGACTTTCACATGTTAATCAAGTGATTTTCTCATAAGGAATTTCATGAAGTTTCAAAATACTTTCTTGTCATTAACAGTTTTCCTTTTGTCAAAATAGCTCCTTACCTTAGTCTGCCACACATGTTTTTAAAAGAAACAGTATCTATTAGTAAAACGATTATGAATGTGTTTCAACTGCTATCTAATAAGAGTGATACCTAAAGTGATACATTAAAATCACAAACAGCATTTTTAGATTAATACATTTTAAGCATATTTGTCTAAAAAAAAAAAGATACTTGCAAAGAAAACTGTTTGAAAGGTTTAGTTTTCAAATGACATACATGTATTACTGTTCATAATGACCCTAATAGAAGATTATTTCTTCCAGTATTGATGCTTTATTATATATATTTTTTATATAATATATGTTCTGAAAACATATATGTACATTTCATAAGTGGTTGAGATGTAGGACTTGTGACACTGAGGTACAGGGTTCAATCCTCACCAGCTTCACTGTCTATTTTTACATGGGGGCTGCAGAGTCCTGCCTAGTACCACATAGTTTTGACCTGAGGATAACTACAAATCCCTGTGCCTAGTACTAGTTGTGGGCGACAGTGGTGCACAGTGGTAGTGTTGGCCTCTTGTACTGAGGGACCCTGGCCAGATGAAAATTGCCGGTACTAACTCACTAATCGTTGCAGGTGCTGGTTTAGTATCCAGGAATCAGTCATCAAAAGTGTGTTTGATAAGCTTCAAGCTTTGGTCCCAATTGATGGAAAATAAATAAGTTTAAACTAGAACTGATTAAATTCAGGTTACTGTTGATATGGCGGTGTTATATCCCATATATATAAACAAACACTTATTTTGCTATGTGTCCAACAGGACGTAGTTCCAGACTGGCAGACAGCAGCTAGCGGTGTGTTAGTGGCCCTCGGGAAGATGTACTGTAATGAGGTTATGGAAGAAATGCTGAAGAAATTTCAGCCGGGAGTATTACCTCACTTCTTCGTGGTTCAGACCATTGCCAACTTGGCGTCAGCTAATGGTAAACACTTATGTCTAACAAAAAATACAGTTTACAAATTTCCTGATACAAAAGTTTGCTTTAATCAACCATTGTAAAATAAAGTAAAGAATTGCATCCAGATATGAGTAGAGAAAATATTGTGGCAGAAATACAAGATTGTTAAATGCTTATAACATGACACCTACTTTGACAATTTCTACACATTAGTATTTTAAGCAACTTTATTCAACTAAATGAAGGCAATTGGATAATGAAGATCAACTTATAGATACCTAGATAATTTTCTATTTGTCTACCTTTAACCCCAAGGCATAGAAAGAACAGCCTATTTGATTGACATATTAATGTTTTTCAGTCTATGCCATGGTACCCCATTTGACAGCAGTGCTGGGTACCATGTTACCTATGTTGGGAATGGCCAAACAGGACAACATGAGATGGGTGCTGGCTACAGGTAAGTAATCTAACTATGTCTATAGATGGCTTGCTATAGTTAATATACTTTTTGATCATTCTCTGCTGCTTTCATCTTGCATGAGTCACACAACCTATATGAGGTAATGGGTAAACAGAAGTATGAAGTCAGTTCTAGCACAATAAGGGTTAAGGCTAGCAAATTGAATCTTGATAAATGTTCAAAAGATCCTGATCAACAAATCATCATGATTGTTTGTTTTCCCATCAATGTGCAAGGCTCACTCTTGAACATTATCTTACATGACCCCTGGATTACCTTCTAGTACGAGGTTTCTTGCCAAAGGATGCTTTACAATGATAAAAATCTATCCCCTACAGGAATCAAACTCAGGTCGACTAGTCTCTTGAAAAAGCTAAGGAAAAACAAGCTTGTGCATATATTGGGAAATTTTTCATTTTAATCAAAATGATGTCTATAAGTTAAGCAGAATAAGAAATATGATATTATTTCAATAAATTCTGATGCTTTTCATTGTTATTGGTTGACATCATCTAGCACACATTGCTAAGAACATGGATAGAGTGTCACAGCCAAGTCACATTTCAAGTAATGTTACTCATAAATGGTTTTGTTCTCGATTTAGTAACTATGTAGGTCTAGGTAACAAGAAGTATTATGGTCTTTCTAATCCTTTTTGTATTCAATTATGCAAAAAATCCTATATTTTGTCTGTCATTACAATTGTTTCACAGATACAATTGTAATTTAAGACCACAATATAGGGTTAAGAGAAGCAATACAGAAGAAAGCTAGGAGTGTATACCTCTTGTCGAAAAATCTGAATTAGATATTTCTTGTATGAATGTTGTATTTTGTTTAATTGCAGCTATATCAAAATTCAGTGAGGCAGTCATTGAATACATTGCGAACATAGAAAAAGCCCCTGACCCGTCTGTGAAGAAAGAAATGTTCGCCTCTGAAATATTTTCTGCCTACGATGTCATATTTAATGTATGGTTACAATCAAAAGAACCAAAGGTATGTCATCTTATTCAACTCTCTTTAATAGAATAACAATAAAGCTCATGTTTTACATGGAGTTTGAATCTGTTCTATGATGCTAGTGTCAAGATTTACTCCAAACCTCTTCCTATACCAAGTACAGTGAACCCTCGTTTAACCGGACCCAGATTATCCGGATGTCTCGCAATCCGAACGAAATTGTAAGGGAACGGAATTATTGGACCAGTTTGTTGCAGACGACTTTTGAAAACATTGTGGGTAAAGGAGAAATTGCTCGTGACGAGCAATTTCTCCTTTTCCCACAATGTTTTCTGCCATATCAGAAGATTATCTTTGAATTTCATCACGTTTTGATATGTCTTCTGCAAACTCTTTCAATTTGGGACGGTCGATAATTTGGCGTTTGCTAAAGGGTTGTAAGTATACATGTGCATACAGACCGTTTATGTCTTAATGTGAATAAGAACATGCTCTGCTTCATTAGTCCGGATTATTCGGTAAACCGGACATTTTGTTGGGAACGGACATGTTTGGATAAACGAGGGTTCACTGTATATGCATTTCATTAGATCAGAAGGCTTAAAAACCCTGAAAGGGGCCTGCTTGGCCCAGTGGTTCAGTTTGGGGAACTTTAAACTTGGCGTTCACAGGATCGAGCCCAACCGGCGCCTCTGGTTTCATTGGGCAGACCTTTGGCAAGTCACTTCAGAGCTCTAGCCTTGTACTGATGGAAACACCATACTAACAAAAACACCGTAAAAAAATGGTTTAACTAGAACAGTTCTTCTTCTGTCAATGTCTTTTTTATCCATTGTCTTGAGATTTCTTTTGCATAATATTTGTTGTTTGCTGTTACTTTTTATTTGAATTAGTCACTAAATCTTTTGTAAAGAAATGGATAAATATTGCTCCAACTTCTTGATAACTACAACAAATCAGCAGCAGGTACTTTTAAAGAAAGGTTGATTTAATGCAGCATTTTATAGCATATACATTTTCTTGGTGGATTATAACTCTGCAGTGATTTTTGTCTCAAGAATTGTTGTATTTTGTATTTGCATTAACTGAAATTGAATAATGAGATAAACTTTTCTTTTCCTTAGACTTATAAACTATTTCTATGTTGATTCTGTTTACATTTTTTCATTTGTATTTTAGCTACGGTTGGCCATTGTCGAAGCCCTAGGTCACATGACCCATCTGATGTCACATGACAAGTTGGAGGAGCAGCTGGCCAAGATACTCGGTGGAATTCTGGGACTTTACAAACGACATCCGGAACCATTCCATGTCACACAGGTAACCTAAAGTCGAATTTGATTTGATTTTGCTATACCTATCCCAAATTATTGCATAAGTATATACTTGAGTCAGGGACCTTTATCCCTTACTGTATAATGCCTTACTTTAACTCAGCTGCTGCAGAAATGTTAAAAACCACTTTGACAAAAGGATGAATTGCTTTTACTGAGTATTTTATCCTTTTGCTTAATGTTTCTACTCAGTAACAAAAAGAAAATGTATATTTTTGTGTACTTTTTTTGGTTCTCTGCTTATACTACAAATATGGACAAGTTGCAAATTTTTATATTTGGGAATAGGTTGAAACTTAATCCACTTACCAGTTCATGTCCGCATTGAATAAGTCAAGTTTTTGGAGACTTGACTACAAAGAAATGATCAAAATAATGTTTTCAATGGATGGAACCCATAAGTCAATTTTTAATTGGATATTAGTAGACTTTGCATCCCTTTTGTTTCTGATTTTTGCTCTAATCTATATGGTGTATGTCAGTTTTTTCAAATAATCTTGGGCATAGAGTAAGATGGATTTTGCCTTATGATTAAAGGTCTCATTCTATATTGTTTTATCTAAGCCATTGTTGATGAAAGTTTTCATGAATAACTCAAAGACAGTTGTTTTCCACTTGCTTTATAAACTTACCTTCTTCAGGGTTTGTGCAGCGTACTTGATGCAATTTGCCAGGAAGGCAGTCTCATTCTGGAACCTCACTTAGAACATGTCCTGAATGCTCTTTTCCCCCAAGTAAGTTCAACTAAATCATTTGGTGTTATTGCTTTTTTTCATAATAGAATAATCTATAATGGCAGGATGAATGCGTATAACCTTTGATGCATTGTATTATAGGTTTGATAACATGGCCATTGGTCATTGTTATAATACTTTTTGCAAAGATTTCTCTTAACCTTCATATCTTGCACAGATTGTTTTTAAATGTGTGTTTGAAGGAACTTGCCCTGGAATGTAATGAATATGAAAACATTGGTACAACAGTTTAATTGCTGACCAGTAGTATACATTTAATAGGATACCTACCCTATTCAATGTAAATGTAATCAGAATTCAGTGAATGCCAAGATATATTTACCAGATTACTTATGCAAGAGTTAATTGGCAATCAACTTTGAATTTGATGTCATGAAAAGGCTCTGACAATTAAATGATTTGATGTTTGAATTCTTCTCTCTCTCTCAATGGTATCTTCAAATATTTTTTCAAATGTTTTATTTGATTTTTGCAAATGTCTCCTGTATTAAAGACATGTTTTGACAATGAACTATATTATCCATTCAGGTATTTGCCCCAATTGACATGAATAATCCATTAAGTATGAAGAACCATAATGAAGTGCTCAGATGTTTTCAAATCATAGGTAAGGCTTATCTTAACTGTTTCCCTGGTTATCCCAGAACTAAACTTTGCAAAAGTCACAAGTTGATGGCCTCAAAAGATAGAACTATATTTTAATGCATTTGAAGGTCATATGTAAACTATATACGAAATATCTAACAAAGTTGTACTAAACTTTGAAATTGCTTACGTTGAATACCTTTTTTATCAAAAATCACTTGTAAATGTTTTTGTAATTGTATAATTGCATCAAGATGTTAAATGATTTTTTGAAATGATAAGAAATGAACCTATTTTTGTAAAAACATATCCTCCTGTTAATTTACAATAGGTGTGTTATATATATATATTGTTAGTTGGTACCTGATCAACCTTACCAGAAATTTTCTTTAGCAATAAATGGTTAACCTTTCACCCATTCAGAATTTAGGGAATAGCCAAGATTAAATCATCTGCAGATGAAAAAAAAATACTTATTTGATGTTTGGAATATTGGAAAACTTGTTGTTTGTAACAATGCTTTCTTCAGTAACATATAGGTGTTTTCTAAAATTAGTATTACCCCATTGAAAATGGTTGACTTTATTTTTTTTGCAGCACGATGTTTCTCAGGAAAATTGACAGGTATCCTTCTACAGAAACTGGATCAAAACAACGAAAAGATCAAGATTGGAATCCTGTCTATATTCAAACATTTAATCAATGCTGCATGTAAGTATTTAGCTTCTAAGCAGATTAATACACACTGTACATTGAAAGTATATAAGGTTTTGTTATCGCTATACATACAGAGATAAAAGAAACCAAACTGTCAGCTAGTGTTTATGAGAGCACCTGACATATTGATATTTCCTGAAGTTAATAAACACTGACTAAAATTCTTTATTTCAGATACATTTTCAGTTTAACCATTTGAATGAGAATTTTTTAAAATAGATTTTTGTGTCATCTGCTTTCCAAAACCTTAAATTTCTGTTTAATTTTGTTGAGGGAAAATACCCATAGTAGCAAACAGGTAAGATCACAAAACAGGTAAGATCACAGGCCAACCCCCAATTCACTTGGCAGCTGGCCTGGATCTAACCTGTTTGCATAAGTATGAAGTCTGTTCCAACGCTATAAGGGTTAAACATGATTATTAAATGTTTTCAAAAAGTTATATGTAAGAAGATGCCACAACTTAATTTATTTTAACAATGAAACTGTTTATTTCAAAGACAGGGTGCATGGCAGCTGTACAATAGGGTAACCTTTGGTTGTTTTGTAATTATCTATATCAACTTGAGACACATATTTGAATCCTGAAATAAGATTTTTTTCCTAAGTTGTCTCTTATGGTTATTTTGCTTACAACACTGGTTTTGAAAATAATTTGATTCAATGTTTTACTATTCTAAACCTAATTTGAAACACATGTTTTTTTTTTAAACTATCAAGGCATCCTTTGCATTTGACAGGGAACACTCATATTGCAAAAAATCTATTTACAGCATCGTCCATGGAGGACAAACGTGAGGTAGTCTTATCTGGATTGAAAAATACAACACAGGAGCACAGTAACAAAGTATGTATTCATACAGTATTTCATTTTCAATCCTACATAAGTTTGCCTGAATTCAAAGGAACATATATAACTTAGCTGCTATTGCAATACAGCTTAAAAGTTGCTAAGAAAAATGAAAAAATATATCTGAGCTAACAAAAGCACATTGTTGGATGAAGAATAGCCTTTTTCATCACATGGGGTGTCAGGATTTGTCTACTTTAAAAGATGATATTAGATAATACATGTACTCATAAAGTATCAAAGTGACACTTTTTTAATGATTTTGAGAGCAAATTGATTAAAGATTAAATTACTCATCATAAGCATCTTCTCCTTTTGTCATCCATTATTTCTAAAGTTCTCTTGTATATACACAAGAGAGTAATATGTAAATTGTATAAATCTATATTTCATTCTCACAAACAGGTCAAAAAGGCAGTTGCAATGGTTGTCGTGGCAATGGGTCACCATAACTACCTGGAGTTGGAAGGTGGTTCACACATGATAGAATTTATTGTGGCCCAATGTGCTCTACAGGATGATCCTCCGGTATCATATACACTATGTTCTCTTCTGTTTTTGTATAGTCCATCATAAGGGTTTTTTGCCTTCTCTATATTGAAATGAGCAACAGGCAACTGTTATGTCATGTAACAATCAAAATTTCCCGAATGAGGTTATGTTGAAATCATAATGACAAATAGAGAAATTACTGTTCATGTACAGTTTATTCATCTTTCCTGGTGAGTATCCAGTTTATATAAACTAATTGATTATCCACACCAGCAATCCTATTTTATACTGCTTTTGGAAGTCAGGATGACATAGCTCCTATCAGTGGAACTCAAGTTAAGATAGAGGCCCTAGCATGACGAAATCTTATTAAGTAAAATTGAAATTTCTTGAAAATAGATGTTCCCTGCTGACCTGAAAAAAAGAATCCTTATTTGCTTCATTACGAAATGTAATAATTATAAAGAGATGATAATTACTCTATGTTTTAATTTACAGGGTGCTAAGAGGCCTCCTGACCCGGAATATGTGACCAATAAGCAGCTACGACACATGTGTGATAATGTGTTACAGCTGTTAACCAACACTGTTGAAGGAATGTCCTCTGTAAGTTATCATTGATATAAAGCTATTGTTTTATTACATACAGCATTTAAAAATTCAAAAAACAGTTAAAACAGTTGTAACTGTTTCTCATCAAAATATCAAGGATTCAATGGTTTTTTAGTCAATATGGCTAAGAGAAATCATGGCTTCTACTATTTAGATGACCATGAAAGGTTTGTTTGAGTAGCGATGTGGTCTTGAGTATTTTTCATTATTTGCAGCTTACACTTCAAAATATTGTGACAGTAATAAGCAATTTGTATTTAATTCAATGTTTCTGTACACCTTCTGCAATTCCTTAAGATCTGATTTTTGTAATCGGTGTTAATTAGTCTTGATTTCATCTGCTGAAAATAAATCTGAATGGGGTTAGAGCTTAGATATCTTGTCAATCCCCCCTTTATCTATTTCTAGGTACTATGGCCGTTCCTATTAGAGCTGTTTATCCCAGATAAGTATACAGAGGCTACTGGGGTGGTGTGTGGATGTCTGTCAACACTCGCCAACAAAAAACGGGAGGAGAACGCGGAAGATTTTGAACTTGATTTTGAGACACAAGGTAGGTTACAGGATTAAGATAGGTAAACTCTTACATTTACAAGGTAGAGTTGAATGTGTAAGTGAGCCACATAGCTTATGGATGAAGCATTGGCATGGTGGTCATGGGTTAGTTAGAGTTGTGGTATGGCTGCATTCTTTTCTTACCCTGTTTAAATTGATACAGACAAATCTAAATAAATTTGCTGCAGAAATATTTTTAAAACATTGTATCTTAAAGAGAATTGCTCACTGTGAGCAATATTCTTTAGCCTAATATATATTTATTTCAACATTTTAATCAATTTTGCAGTTGTTTTCATGGCTATTTTTTAAACCTAAGTTTGTTTTGTTTGCAAATTATTTGACATTTTCACACTATAAGGATTGTAATGTGAGCATCAGAATTTGATAATAAGTAAAGAATTGTTGTTATTGTATAATTTGTGTTTCTAATTGGGTTTTTTTACTTATTTCAGCCAATCTCCCCAAACCCACTGCTATGATAGCCAGGTTGATTGTAAGTATGCCCTTTTCACATTTTACTCATGAATTTAGATAGAATTTGTATCTTCAACTCTAAGAATGCTTGGTAATTTTCTTGAAAAAGATTTATGTGTCGTCAGCTTTCCAAAACCTAAAATATCTGCTTAATTTTGATGAGAAAAGATACTCAGGGAAGCAAACAGGTTAGATCACAGGCAAGACACCAATTTACTCAGCAGATGTGTCCAATGAGGTATTATGGTTAAAACACTTCTCATGCCTTGTGAACGTTTCACATATATGTATTAATTCAATGATATATTACAGCCATCAATGTTTTGAAGGGAAAAATGAGTCGTCGTTTTTTACAAGCAAATAACTTGATAGTGCTATGAGGAATAATTAGATGCAGTCACTCTTGTTACTAAATATTAGGAATTTAACTGAAAATGAATAACGGAAAGTCTTTTTTAAATATGTGTATTTATTTTATTATCAAAAGACCCTTGCTGGTCGGCCACAAAATGGCAGAAATCGCGGAGTGAATGTTCTGAACTTGATGAAAGGCCTCTCTCCTAATCTCCATGACAACCTGGTGGAACTCTGGGATACAGTGATACCAAAACTTGTCCAGTATCTGGAGGGTAAGCTTCTTTAACACATTACAACCTAACTCCACATTTTTTGTTTTGCAGCAGACTACTTGCAAAATGTACTGTCACAAGCAATTTCTCCTTTTGCCACTATGCTTTTTCAATCTATTCACATATCATAACAGCAGAACTAAAAGGTTTTTCAACTATTTCCAATCTTTTTTAAAGAGTTAACTATCCCCTCATAAGGACTGTTTTGGTCCTGGTGAGGCCAAATACAGACATTTTCAAGTAAGTATGGAATATTGGAATTTCTTTGAGATGTTTTGTAGAAACCAATGTGATAAAATGATAAACTATTTAGAAAGACTTCTTTCAAAGTAGATTGGCATTTTTCATTCTTTATTATTGTCTATTGATGCTTTGGTTTTAAATCATATCTATAACTATTTAAGTGTTGTGTGAAAATGGATTAAACATTGCTTTTAGATATCTGCTTAATGTACCCAAAGCAGATATCATTAGAAAGCATTCTTTTGAATGGAAGAACTTGCTGTCAGTAAACTTGTTAACACATTACCACCAAACGCCACATGTTTGCATCTTGCAGCAGATTTTTAGAAAGCATTGTGGCAAAGGCAAGATCTCCTTCTGCCACAAGGCTTTTTCAATCTATTTACATGTTTAAAACGCTTTTGTAAAGTTCTCTGCTTCAAATAAAAAATTGCTGTCTGCAGGTGGTAAAGAGTTAAGTCACAATATCATCTAATACAGACTGCTTCACGTGCACGAAATGTTTTATTACTCAAAATGTTTTGATGTATTTTTTTCCGATTTCCTGAAAGTGTTTAAATGTTGTCTTTTACAAATATATTGTTAAAAGGACAATTTCCATCAATGTACAAAAAGCCAAAAGTCATTTCTGGTCTGTAATTATAATTTGTGCAGACCCAGAGAAGCAAGAGAGTTGGTCACAGAAGAACTGGGAGGATCTACTGTGTAAAATGTTGTCAAAATCCCTGGATGTTGTTGATCATGAGGAGTGGATCGCAGACCTAGGAGATGCCTTTGGGACACAAATACCGCTGTATGACAAATACCCAGAGGAAAAGGTGGGCGGATGTTTAAAATGTCTGTTTTAGATATGATACCAACGTTTAACTTAACTATAAGAGCTTCCTTATCAGGGTTTTGGTAATTAGTTTTTTGACAAAAGTAGACACATTTTAAAGCTAGGTACAGTGTCTTAGGATATTACAACCATAATTGTAAAAGTGTTTAGTATTTTTAATTGCTTAGATTAGTTTTTGAAATCACTGACAATTTGCCTTGAGTTGCTTCCTTTTTTTGTCCATTTTATTCTTACCAAATCTAAGCAAATATTTATGTCATGGAATTATTCTTAGTGATTTCTTTCTTGTTTGATATGACTTATTAATCAAAATCTTAATTATTGTTTCATTTAGATTTCCTGGACTAAAATAATTTTGTCACTGTAGCAAATGGGTTAATTTATCTTAGTGTGATAAATATTTTACAGAATTTTCTGTACAAGTGTATTGGTATTATCATGAGGAAGTCGACCAAGAAAGACTTTGTCAACCGGATGTTAGACCTAATCTTTAGTACCATCAAACACACAGACCAAACAGAAAGGGAGGTAAGTCATCTAGCATTCATATTTCACTTTATCTTTAGTTTACAAATCAATGAACATGTTAAAGATGAAGAGATAACAGAAGATATTGCTCTCCTTTTGGTATGCTTATCCTAAAAAGAAAATGTATCATTTTCTATTTTGAGGATGGGAATTGGAGGTGAAAAGTATTAATCTAATTGTGTATGGATAAAAGTATATGGTATTCAATTTGAATCTTCTCTGTTTGGCTCTTTTTTTTATATACTCATGTTAAGACACATGCTGCAGAAGATTTATGAAACAAATGTGTCAAAACGAGAAATTGCTCCCCCATATCATAATTTCACTTGTTTGCGTAAATAGAAATTGTCAGCTTTTGTTTCAATTCTAACCTACTGAAATATTTCTAATGAAGGAACCACATGAGAGCAAATTTTATTTACAAATCTCACTTTATATGAGTCTATAAATGACATAGAGGTATAGTTTTGATGTTACCTGCAGGGCTGTGCGATTGCTTTGGGTTTCTGTGCCACATCACATCTTGATGCAGTGCTGACAAAACTAGAGAGTGTCACAAAAACAGATATGGCTCAGAAAAAGTCAGGAGTGTTCAGTTTTATGAAGGTAAGTGACAGGATCAACATATTGTCTGAACTTGGTGCTTTAGATTTTCCTGTAGTTTACTGAAAATGAATATAAGTAAGTTAACAACTTAATGGTGTATTTGCTTTTTTATTTCAATTAGTAATGAACCATGCAAATATCAGTTTTTGGGGTTAGGACATGTTTTTCTTTGTTATATTTCAATTCTTTTTTATCTACAGTATGTTCTCCCCTCATGTTCACAAATACTTTTATAGAAGTTCTCTGTAGAAGGTCTATAATATTACCTGAGCATAATTTAAATCTTTGTACTACAGATTACCAATACCTATTTATCACTTTATTATGGATCATTTCAGAGTGACAGTAAATCTGAGGTGGATATAGAGAGGATTAAGGCCACAGTGATGTTATGTTATGGTTTCGTGGCCCTGTATTCCCCACCCTCTCTCATCATCTCTAGAATGGAGGCCACAATTCTCCGATCTCTTACTCCACACCTGGCTAATGTCAAGGTAAGAATATCCCCATTATGTACACTCTCTCTCTCTGTGCTTGATGCCTTCTTAATATCGTTTATAGAAGACATCAATAATATTAACTTTATTAACTCAATACCTAACATTGACGACATTTGATCAGTTTGTTGCAGTCAACTCTGGAAACATATTGGGAAAAGGAGAAATTTCTCTTAACCAGCAATTTCTCTTTTTCACACAATGTTTTCTACCCAATCAGAATACCTTTCAATTCATCACATTTTTTAAATGTTGTCTGGAAACTCTTTCAATTTTGGACAGTTGAAAATTCGGCGCTTGGTAAAGCGTTAACATGAATGATAGTACACCTCTTTATAGAGCCCATAAATTTAAAAGTACAAGCATGTTAACTGAAACGCAGAAAGTAAATAATTTATTGCTCATGATAATTCCTCCTTGTTCAACACTTATTCCTATCCTTAAAAATAAATAAAAATGACGTCACATAATGATTTCACAAATAATTAGAAATAAATCCTTTCTATTTCATGTCTTCTGTTAACAAGTTTTGGAAATTATTGTTGAAAAATGACCATGTTTTAAATAGAAGAAGTTTATCCTTCTACAATGATTTCTATTCTATAAGATGAAGTATTTTTGATCACATCATGTTTCCATTAGCCTCAAAGGAAGAGTCTATAAATGTTTAACCCATTACCAAACAACAATGACCTTTTACCAGTTTGTTGCAGACAACTCTTGAAAACATTGTGGGAAAAGGAAAAATTGCTCCTTTTCCACAATGTTTTCTACCCTATCAGAAGATTATTTTTTAATTGCATCACATTTTGAAATGTCATCTGCAAACTCTTTCAATTTGGGACAGTCGAAAATTTGGCATTTGGTAAAGGGTTAAGTAGGGTCCTATGTGGCAGTGTGTTAAGGTGTAGGACATATGAAAGGGAGGTCCTGTGTTAAATACTCACCAGCATCACTTAGATTTGTTGTGGGAGTGTCCTTGAGTTAGACACTGCAGCGCCCTCCTTAGTACTGGTGAAATCCAGAAATGCCATAAAATACTGAAAAACTGTTGACACAGCATTAAACAAAAGCAATTAATAGTTTTTCATTTGACCCACAGGACACTGTTGTAAAGCAGAATTTGATCCGAGCCGTTGACCAGATTGGACAGGCTCTTCACCCAGATCACCTGGGCCAGACATACAACTTCTCTAACAGGGGAGAGTTTATTACGCACCTACAGACCTACATGAGTATGGAGAGTACAACAAATATAACCAACGAGACCCGCGCTCTAGCCATGAACTCCTGTACAACACTTGTGTATCCTTAACATGATACTGTCAGTAAGTCCTGGGATCAGTCTGAAATGGATCTTTTAGAGTGAAGAAATACACCAAAAAGTACTTCAAATATCAAATGCATTATTTTTTCTGATTTTTTCTGTTATTCACAAGATTTATAGAAAAGACTTTTAGAAGTTTTTGTTATTCATACTAGGTCAGCGATTTCTTTTCAAAGTTTGTTACCTAACAAATTATGATGCTTTTCTCTAAAATGAAGAACTTTTCAGGAATAACTAAAATCAAATGGAACTTTATTGGGGAAAATTGTCAGTTGATTTGATTGAAAATGGGTCTGTTTTACCAAACATATAAGGAAAAGTGACTGAAGGTACACCCAATAAAAAGAACTAAATTCTTCAAAGATGCTTGATAAAGCTTTTTTTCAGAAAAAGACCTGTAAGTTATGACAAGAATTCTAACTATAGAAAAGGCTCAAAACATATAATCTAATACCATTTTGAAAAAAAATGTTTTAGAACCTTAACTTTAGAAAAGTAAGTTGGATCCCATTTTAACTGATGCAGAAATCTTTGATTTGATAAAAACTGCCACAGACTGCACATTTCCCCTCCCACCAGAGGGGGCTGAGGTCAACAAGAAAGGAAAAGGCGTTGTCCTTGACGACCTAGAGGTGGAAGTTCTTCTAGAGGCCACTTTCGAGTCTCTTGATGATTTGCTGTGTGGAATACTCAGGAAGGATGTATCTCCTACCAACTTTGAAGCAATATTCAAGGTACACATTGTTGTGATTTTAATTCTTTTATATAGTTCTTTATTCAAAACCTCAAAAGTTGATTCTTTAGATATTTAACTACATTGGACACAATAAGAGCCTTTGTGTTTAGTTTATAAGAATTAGAAAAACACAAGAAGTCACTGTTGCAATAACTTAATTTAGTACAAAATCACTGTTTTATTTTTGTTTTGTCTCTGTAATGAGATGCCCTTTCCAAAAGGCCAGCTTTTAACTTTCCCATGTTAACAGTTTTCTGGTAGGATGGAATTCATTGTTTAAAAAGGAGTAAACGCTTTTATTATTGATGAACTTTTTTTTCTAACATTTGTGTCAAACATTTTACGCAGCAGAATGGCTGACCAAATAAATGCTTATAAAAACTAAATCGTTTAAAATTAATCAATTACTTTCATCCAGTGTTTGAGTTTTTCACATCCCATGTTTCTCAGGGGATTATAATCTGTTTTCTGCTACAAGCTTTTTGTATATGCCATGTTTGGAAAAAAGAGAATTTCCCCAGTTCCAGTGTAACTGTATACTACCAACTCTTGTTTATTGCAGCATTTAGTGCCCTGGTATTTGTCCCTTGAAGAACATGAAAGAGAGCGAAGTGTGAAGATGACCCATACACTCCTAAAGTTTATGCTGGAAAACTGGGACTCAACCAAGGTAGGCCTCTAGTACATCTTACACGGGAACAATCTGCGTATTTCCCTCGTCTGGTCTTTTATATCTTATTTAAATCAGTATAATCTATTCTGGTATTTCTAAATATTTGTTTTTTATAAGTCCTTTTTAAGCCACCTGCTACCTTGAAATTTGTTGGATTTTTACTTATGCATTTTGTTATTTTGAAGGAGATACGAATAGGTATAACTATAACAATAAGGTAGAACTGTGGCGATAATCAAGTACTCCATACAAGGCCTATATGAATTCTTTCATTTTATTGAAAGACTTACCATGTTCTTGCATTGAACCCTCACTGTGTTGATTTCTTATAGCAGAACCTATAAACCATTCTTTAGTGGAAGTGCTCTTGGGCAAGACACTGCAGAGCCTTAGTACTGGGGAAGTCCAGGAAAGCCTTAAAATAACTGAAATATTGTTAACACTGCATTAAACCCCATTCAAACAAACAAACAAATAAACCATTCTGTGTGTTCTGATCCCAGCTGGCTTTAAGACAGTATAGTATGAACATATAGTAGAACATATTAACCATTCTATTTGATTTCAGACACACAGATTCCCAGACGAGTATGTTCTGTTAGCTAGACTGGTTCCCCGATGTTCAGACCCCAGCATGGCTGTTAGACAGTGCAGCATGGACTGTATTCAGGCAACACTGCAAGTGGCCCAGCGATGTGAAGGTAACAACCTTTATTGATGTCTTTTTGACAAAAAGCAACTTGTATCATATATGTGCCTATTGATTTTATGACATGTATATATTTTTAATCCCTTTTAGATGATCATATGGAAGTCATATGCAATGTAATTTCAAATAGGGTGGAACTTGCTTTTTTTTTTTTTCCTTTTTATTGTTAATTTGGCTTCCATGAATGTATGGTTATGACCCTTTCATTTGTTGTTTTTCCAGGTCTCGATGCAGATCACAAAGATGCCATGGTGGATGCATTGCCCACTTTGCGTGAACGGTTACAGAAGGGGGATGCTAATGTATTGTTTAGTGTTGTAAATGACCTCTCTAAGGTATGCTAATCCTTGTGTATTTGAAGTCATTCTTAGCTTAGATTTAAAAACATGTAAATCAATAGTACTCAAATTATTGCACCATAATGTTGGATCTAATGGGTTGAGCCATACACATACAGATGACAAATTTAGGGCAGAAATGGATGGATTTTTACAAAGTTAAGTGTGTCTTTTGTTTGGTAGAAAACTACTTGAATGTAGAAATTTTCAAATGTTTGGAAATATTGTTATAATTGGATTGCTTATGATAAAATTAATTTCTCTTATGGAATGATTATGTAAGGATAATAAATTTGGGGGATGCAAGATAAAGGAAAATGTTATGGTTGGAATATGTGGCAATTAAAAGGATTGTTTGAAATATGATAAGACAGTGAAAATTAGAGCTTTTGCCTTGAAACTAGACACTCTTTCTTTTTTCTTACTTCTAGAAACTATATTAATTTAGTTCATCATTACATGTTCTATTAAATATTGATTTAATTATGAGCCACTTATCTTTCAGGTTATTTCCAAGAAGTTGCCTGTAGACCAACTGCGGCAGTTTGTTGAGTTGATACAGGAAGGTCTAGTGGACCCCCAGTCCCACAGCTCATCTGGTGCTTGTGTTGTACTAAATGGTATTATGAAGAACAGGGGAGCAGAACTGCTGAAGGAGGTAAGTTAACAACACAGAACCACATCTATCCTTAACCGTATAGGAGACTCTCTGATTGAACCTAATTAAATTATCAGAGATGATTATTATACACTGTTAATCTTGCCTTTGTGACTTTGTGCTGATGAATATGCAACTACTGTTTGTTTCCCACAAACATTATTATTCCAACTGTAATTGGAGTCTGTTAAACAGCTTTCACAACTAATTAGAGATTGATTGACAAAAACAAAGGCTAAAAGCATATAATTGGTTCTTTTTTATATATTGTTCTTATTTACACATTTGTGTCAAACATTATCGAACATAAACACTTTTTTGACAAATGTAGACATTACTCATAACAAGAAGTTTTTTCTTTTTTATTACAACATTCAACCTTGATAACAGAGTTGACCCATTACCAAACAATAACAACATTTGACCATTTTGTTGCAGACGACTCTAGAAAACATTGTGGTAAAAGAAGAAATTGCTCTCAACAAGCAATTTCTCCTTTTACCACAATGTTTTCTGCCCTATCAGAAGAATTTATTTTCAATTTCATCACATTTTAAAAAGTCGTCTCCAAAGTCTTTCAATTTGGGACAGTTGAAAATTTGTTAAGCAAAGTTAACTGTTAACTACAATGCGAACTACAATTTCAGGTTGACCACATATTGAAGTCTATACACGGTAGACTGTTCCAGATCCAGTTTCCGCAGACCAAGACAGGGGCCCTAAGGACTATCCGTACTCTAGCTCAACACCATCTTATCCCTGTTCTGAAGTCATTGTTCACTTACAACCTACCTTATGATGAGTGAGTTAGATATATTTACCGTTAACTGAATACTTTGAGGGTTCAATGCATTACTATAGTAAAATGCTTCATGTTTATAGTGTTGCATTGAACCCTCGACTTGATAGTGAAAAAATATTTCTTTTTTTCGAAGTGTTTTTATGCTGGCTAGATTTTCACTGATGTACAAATGTACTTAAAAAAGGGTTCATAACCTTCATATTGCAAGAAATACTTTCAATTACAGTTTATCAGATGTTGAAAGGCAATCTTCTTGAAATAAGTCTATAGGAGTGATTTCTTTTAAAAAGTGTTTTAACTAAAGGAGTGATATGTTTCACTTTGAAGCAGTCAATTTAGTTTGGCCAGTACCCTTACCAAATGAGGGTCTATTTAAGGATCAAAAAGTTGATTCCAGACTGTCATGTCAGGTTTGATTCCTGTTAGTAGTGATCCACTTTGTGATCTTTCATTTATCCTTATTTGGTGGGATACTTTTTTTTTTTTTATATGGGTTTTTACATCACATCAACATTATTTCAGTTATGTAGCGATGCCCGACTCTTAATGATGGAGGAAGAGCCCATACTCAATTGCCCACAAGGGCTGGTCAAGGCGGGTAGAACCATCGGCATTCCGTAAGTCAGTCGGGAGATTGCCTCTCATGAAAATCCAAACCCCTCTCAGGATTTGAACCCACATGGAGAGGGGCCATGTGATTTCAAGTTCTGTACTCTAACCACTAGGCCACGGAGGCCCCTTGGTGGGATTCTGGTTATGTACCAGGAAGTGGAATTAGGAGTGTACGAGCTTGTTTCACAGTTATAGTAGGATCCTGCTTGGCCCAATGGCTATGATGATGGTCTTACAATAAGGGGTCTTTAGTTCAAGCCTTAGCAGTACCTCTGGTTTTATTGGTGTCATTTTGCAAGACACTTCAGAGCCCTGGCCAATACTGACTTCAGAGCCCCGGCCATTACTGACTTCAGAGCCCTGGCCAATACTGACTTCAGAGCCCTGGCCAATACTGACTTCAGAGCCCTGGCCAATACTGACTTCAGAGCCCTGGCCAATACTGACTTCAGAGCCCCGGCCAATACTGACTTCAGAGCCCCGGCCAATACTGACTTCAGAGCCCCGGCCAATACTGACTTCAGAGCCCTGGCCAATACTGACTTCAGAGCCCCGGCCAATACTGACTTCAGAGCCCTACTTCAGATACTGACTTACTGACTTCAGAGCCCTTGACTTCAGAGCCCGGCCAATACTGACTTCAGAGCCCGTACTGACCAGAGCCCGCCAATACTGACTTCAGAGCCCCGCCAATACTGACTTCAGAGCCCGGCCAATACTGACTTCTAGAGCCCGGCCAATACTGACTTCAGAGCCCAATACTTTACTGACTTCAGAGCCCGGCCAATACTGACTTCGAAATACTGACTTCAGAGCCCCTGACTTCAGAGCAATACTGACTTCAGAGCCCCCAATACTGACCAATACTGACTTCAGAGCCCTACTGACTTCAGAGCCCTGGCCAATACTGACTTCAGAGCCCTGGTCAATACTGACTTCAGAGCCCTGGCCAATACTGACTTCAGAGCCCCGGCCAATACTGACTTCAGAGCCCCGGCCAATACTGACTTCAGAGCCCCGGCCAATACTGACTTCAGAGCCCCGGCCAATACTGACTTCAGAGCCCCGGCCAATACTGACTTCAGAGCCCCGGCCAATACTGACTTCAGAGCCCTGGCCAATACTGACTTCAGAGCCCTGGCCAATACTGACTTCAGAGCCCCGGCCAATACTGACTTCAGAGCCCTGGCCAATACTGGTGAATCCAAGAAAGCCATAACATAACTGAAAAGTTGTTAAAACGGCGTTGAACCTCATACAAGTAAACAAACAGGAAGTTTAAATTATAATCAGGTTAATCAGCATTGTCATGACAGAAATGTGATTGAGATATGGTAGATTTTGGTATAAAAAAAATGAATATTAAAACAATTATAAAGTTTAACTTTATTGTCCTGTACCCTGATAGAAATGTGAAAGAGATATGGAAGATTCTGGCCCAGGATGCCCAACTGACCACAGTGATCCTTGACCACATGTTAGAGGTGTTACAGAAGAGTCTGCCCTACGAGGAGAAACCCCAAGAGGGCCGGGAACCCATCAAAAACGCCACCAAGACCCCACTGGCTGTAAGTTATAGAAGATATATTTGACACCAAGAGGGGTTAACCCTTATATAGGAGATATATTTGACAGCAAGTGGGGTTAACCATTATATAGAAGATATATTTGACAGCAAGTGGGGTTAACCATTATATAGAAGATATATTTGACAGCAAGTGGGGTTAACCATTATATAGAAGATATATTTGACAGCAAGTGGGGCTAACCCTTATATAGGAGATATATTTTACAGCAAGTGGGGTTAACCCTTTTAGTGCTGGGACCGACTTCATGCTTATGCAAACAGGTTAGATCCAGACCAGTCGCCAAGTAAATTGGTAGCTGGCCTGTTATCTAACCTGTTTGCTACTCTGAGTATCTATCCTCAACAACAATAAGGAGATACTTTAGGTTTAGGAAAGAAGACAACACAAAAATCCATTTTCAGAAAACTACTACAGCATTCTAAGGGTTAATCATTGACGCTGACAGCATATATCCAACAGATGATTGTAATAACCGTTTTTGACTGTGAAAAGTTGTTTTTTCTTATTATACACAGACAAAGCAAACATTGATTGGGATATACTTTGATCTTCTCTTTGGTAGGTAGATGTGCCAGCAAATAAAACATTCTGCTATCAAGTTTAAGACCATATATACTATGATAAATACTGTTACCATGATAAACAAAATTTTACTTTTTTTGAAAGATGATATTCAGCAAATACATCATGTATCGTATTTGTACAAGAAGTATTTAGTTATAGTGGGAGACATTGGTGCAGTGGTAGAGCGTCAGCCTCTTGTTAAAAGGGTTCTGGGTTTGATCCCTGTTAGGCGTGCTGAAAATTGCCAGGACTAACCCACAAATCGGCGGGAGTACTGGTTTAGTATCCAGTAAGCTGTTATCAAGGGTGATTTAAACAAGCTTCAAGCTTCCTTCATAAGCCATGTAAAATAAGTAAGTTAAGTAAGATACATCTAGGCATAAGACTTGAAGACTTATTGCATATTTATTGATCTATAAATGGTGGATTATTTGGCTTAAGGGGAATTTGCTCATATGCAAAATCTGTCTTTATTTTACAGCACTTTTTTTAAATTGTTCACTGCCATTTGTTTCCAGATAACGTGTGCCTTAGTTGAGATATTCCAAGTAGAGGAGACAGAAGAACAAGTGAAGAAATGTTACCACCGTCTGTTTGCTGCACTCATGGTTAGAATTGGGTCGAGTATTGGTGTAGAGTCACTAAAACCTCAAACAGTGGTATGTATCTTTGTATCAGACAACCAGCAATATGTTTGTCCCCTCTGAATTTCCAAATCAAAATATCATCTTGCCATACTTGATAGTGTTGCCTGCTATTGATAACAATTTTGAATCATAACACAATAGTATATAAAGATATGTGGTTAATGGTTACAATAGGCCATTTGTCATTTGTTATTAGTGCTTAGTTCTTTGTAGTTTTTTCACTTTATTTTCTTCACTGTAAGCAATGACATACAATTCATGCAAAAGTATAAATAGATACAAGTATCAGTAAGATTATCTTTTGAAGATCTACAGATCCTTCAACAATGTAGAGAAAATGAAGTGTAAGAAAATAAGAGAGCATAGTTGATGAATTCAAACATTCAATCAAAGTATATATGTAATTACTTTGAATTTGTTTTTAAGTTTGAAATTTAACTGATATTCATAACATGGTGGATATAAATGGGAACATTTTATATGATTTTCTCATTTCTAAGAATGTTACTGATAATTCATTAATTTATGGGTTTTTTTTTCCAATTTGCATAGAATTGATATAATCTTATTGACATGTATGAGCATGAAAAAGCACATGGAGAGGTACATATCAAATATCAATTGGTTGTTTATATATCAACCATATTTGCTACGATTTTTTTAGCCCGAAAAAGACCCCAAAGATAAGAAGAAAGGAGCTCCCCCACCCCCTGCTGGTAAAACAGTCAAACCAATCAGGTTAGAGACTTCATATTTTTTTATTTTATCCATGTTTGTGTACGGAATGATATCCTGTTTGATTTATTGTCTCAGAACAGAAAAACTTTGTTGAAACTGAAGAAAACAACATCTTTATTAGGGTTGCAATTTTTTCTTTGTTTAGTATTACAGCACTTGAAAATTTGTTCTATTATTGAACAGAGCAGAACAAAACATAATTTGAAAATGTGTTCTATTATTTCCCCCATGTTTAATCTTCAATGTTTTCAAATAGAAAGCAACAGTAAATGACAGAAAGGGCATGAAAACAAATATATTTCATATATGATATTAGGAATAAACCACTGTATCAAATGTATATATTGCTCTTAAGAAGCTATTCATCATTTTGTCTAAGTGATTCCAAAAGTCTTCTGTACCACTGGCAGCAAATTAAAGTATCATTGAGAACTAACTTAAAATAAGAAAGTATGATATATTCTTGAATTTCTAGTGTTGCTGTAGATGCGTTCAAGAAGTTTTTGACGTTAACAAAAACGGAAGATATTATTGAAGACCTTGATAAAGAAGAGACATGGGAGAAGTTTGAAGATGCAGACCAGTATGCTGAGGCATTCAATTACTTGACAAAGTAAGTGCTGGCGATAGATTAAAGGTGCTTTTTCACTGATGTGAGGAAATTTGGATGTTATAAATAATTTCTAAAAACTGCACAACAGCTGTTCTGTCATTTGATTTCCATTTAAGAATAGTCATTGAAAGTGACTTAATTTTTTTTTTATTTCTTTAAAGTGTGTCTACATTGAATTGATATGTATTTTAATCCAAAGCTTGGATGTCACCCTTTTGGGCTCTTTAGGATATAAATTGTACATACTTAGGTAAAGTAACTGTGCGACTATACTGCCTTGTTGCAGTCATGCACATCACCAGAAGAAGAAGTAGTGCTTCCTGAAATCATTATGCTTTCAATAACTAATTTTGATTGTATATCAAACAACAATGCAAAAACTGTATCAATGATGTTTTTCAAATTTTCTATTCTGTGAATAAGGAACTTTAAAGCCTCTACTGCATATAAAAATGCAATCAGAAAGATGCAGACCAATAAACTTAGGTTTTCAATTATTTGTCAAAGATACGGCTTGGAAACTGTTTTGATCCATTTGCTGGCAATTCATTTTAATCAGTATATCTGGAGGGTAGGATTAGGAAATTATCCAGACAAAAAGGGAATATCTTATCATTCTCTTTCATGTATTTCAAGTGTTTCTACCTTATTTTATGATCAAAATGTATCTTTTCATACTTCCAAATAATCATCAGTATTTGGTTGCTGCTTTTGACTTGGATCATTCAAAAAATGGTATTCAACTTATAAACTCATTTTAAATTTTGTGCTTTGCCCAAGATGAAAATCTTTAAGATATGATAAAAGAAATATAAAAATAAATTTCAGAATTAATAAGGAAAAAATCATGCTTTTTATTTTTTATCACAATTTCAACATTGCTTAACTGACATGAAGGATAATATTAGGCGAATGTCGTGTGATGTATGCCAGTATTAATGGCAACATCTTAAGAATGTACCAACCAAAGTTATATTATTTAAAGTATGATAAATGATTTTTTCCTTTGCAGATGTATGATTGCTAGTTCTGTGGTTGGTAGCCATGTTTCCAATATTGTAGCCTGTTTAACCTCAGTGCTGACCAGTCCTTATGATACACAACGTATTGTTGTAGCAGCCTTCTTTGCAGAGGTAAGTTTGTGTATGTCTGTGATATAAATAACACACTCTAGGGTTAACCAAGAAAGATTTTTAAACGACGACAATATCACAGGTGGATATTTAAATCTTTTTTGAACAACTTGTCTTCATTGGATAAAATGACACCACAGATTAGAAGTTAAGAAATAGTTTTGTTTTGCTAAACTTTTTTTTTTTTTTAAACTCTGTACATATGGCTTTAAATTGGAATTGCCATGGATTAAGAGTTCCCAAAATGATCAATATGTTAAAAGTTATGCTTACAAAAGGAAATTTTGGAATTATTATACAATGATATATTAACTATACCCTCCGATCAATGACTAACCAAGACCTAAGACTGGGAAAACCCAAAACTAATGCATGGAAAAGGTCATTTGCATTCTCAGGTTCTAATATCTGGAACAAACTACCAATACATGTTAAGTCATCAAGTTGCCTCAACTCCTTCAAGAATGAATGCTACACTTATTATGTGCACCAAAATTTTATTAATCACTAACAGTCTTGAATCACTTTGCCTTTTTACTAATGTTCTTATTTGCTATAGATGTGACCAAGAATGTTAGGTCTCAAAAACATATATGTTTCTTTCACAGAGGGCCTCATAGGAGATTAGCTGCAGTATTTTTATGTACTGTAAATGCTAAATGAGTTTCACCCTCTATAAATAAAATATTATTATTATTATACCATGATTTATCAATACAATTCCATGGTGCAGGCAGGCATTGTAAATGTATGAATAGCTTTGAAAGCACCAAATTTGACAACAATAACCAAAGATTACATTCACCTTTGATTGAAATTATTCCTTTCTGAATATCAACGATTAAATAGGTCACCAAGGGGCTCAAATCTTATGAGAAGTGGGATTTGCCTTGCCACCTTTCATTAATCCACATTAAGGGCGAGTACTGGTTATGTATTCAGGAAGCAGTATCAGATGTCGTTAGATTTTGTTTTACAATCAGCATGAAATAAATAAGTACAAGAAAACCCTAAATTTTTTGTAAATAATTTTTATGGTGATTTCAATTAATTAAGTCTCATCTCTTATACCTAGCCTTGTATTGTTTACAGCTGGTGAACCAGAAGTGTATGGAGGATGACAGTTTGGTAGAGTTAGTCATGAACAGTTTACTCGGGAGACTCGTTGACTCCTCCCACGTTGTAAGGCAGATGTGTATTCGGGGTCTCGGAAATATTGCTAGTATAGGACAGGGTCCAGTATGTATAAGTTATTTATAATAGCCTGTATTGATTTGACATTAACCCATTACCAAACAATAACAACATTTGAACAGTTGGTTGCAGACGACTTTGGAAAACATTGTGGGAAAAAGAGAAGTTGCTCTTTACGAGCAATTTCTCCTTTTTCCCCAATGTTTTCTGCCCTATCAGAAGATTATTTTTCAATCACGTCACTTTTGAAATGTCGTCTGCAAACTCTTTCAATTTGGGACAACGAAAATTTGGCGTTTGGTAAAGGGTTAAATGGCCTTGGTATCTTCACCATTAATCTTTGATTTCCAGTATTTACAATTTATTATAGCTTGTATGAATTAAGTTTTTAATCTCCATATAATCATCATCATCATCATCATCATCATTAATGTATGAAATAGCACTGAAATGAGGATTCATATCAAGTGTCCAGTGCAAGGCTATAGTGAGTCCGTATAGTCTTTTAGCGACATCTCAATATACAGATTACAGTCAATTGATAACATCTTTTGGAAGAAATGAACAGTTTGTACTATTATGCAATTTTTTCTCTTTGACACTTTCCTACAAAATCAGCAAACAAATCATTTGGAATACTGTTATGGAGTAATAAAAGAATTGGACAATATCTTTGTCAAAAAATGCCATGACTAAGATGATTCATGATAACACAGTATTTTGATAGTTATGTATTTATTTTTATTTCTTTAGAGCAGAAGACGAAGTAGGATACCGGTAAACTATATGTTTATTAATGCTATACTCAGTTTTGTATGTCGGGATCAATTATTATTAATTTGTGAAAACTAATCATGTGAGATATAAAACAGAATGTAGAATGTACCATTCAATAGTGCTGTTTAGTTATTTCAATGGTAGGGCTGATATTGGTTAAACTGTTTCTCAAGTACAGTCAATAAACATATAATATTATTATCAAAGAAATTAAACCCAAGCATAT
Organism: Cerastoderma edule; assembly: GCA_947846245.1. Lineage (NCBI taxonomy): Eukaryota > Metazoa > Mollusca > Bivalvia > Cardiida > Cardiidae > Cerastoderma > Cerastoderma edule. The sequence goes on from OX401410.1 coordinate 36,558,521, forward strand.
GAAACATATGGATTGAAGGTTTTATTTCTGAAGGTGCATGAAACATGATACCAGAAAAAAATGTGAGATCTTAATCAAATCAATAATAGCTAATTATTTTTATTGCCCCACTTAAGAAACTAAAAATATATTAAAAAAACAGGCAATTTTGTAACAATCACTTTCTGTCAAAAAATGAAGAGGTCATTTGGCATGTTTATCTTTTTAATTTGGGTCATCAAATTCTGTTTGTTCTTTTGGTTTGTTATTGTTTTAGCTTTATGGACAACTTTCTTTTTTATTTTATTCATTATATACTTGAACCTGAAATTTATGTAAACCTGGGATCTAACTTTCCACCACATAATTGCATGAAGCCCACAACACTATTGATAGAGCTTTAGTTGGTACTACCGGTATATGGTTTATTTGTACATCTATTGAATTTTGCATAATGAGTAGCAAATTGTAGAACTCGCATGAACTGATTACTCCATTTGGAAATCCATTTTTAACTCTTTCTTTCTTATATTATTGGCTTAGTTCAATACTATGCTAAGTACTTCACAAACATTCATGACTTAGCTTATTAATGTACTAAGCAATCGGTAAATGCCTGTCTAGAGGCGCTTTTTGACAGATGTGAGGAAATTTGGAAGTTAAGAATTAATTTCTTAAAAATTGCACAACAGCTGTACTGTTAAATGATAAGCACTGAATAGTTCATTGGAAGCAAAATAAGTTTGTTTTAATTTCTTAAAGTATACAGTGAATTTATATGTATTTTACATGAGATCTGCATAATAATCTGTTCATATTTAGATAAATTGAGGCTTACTGAATTAATTATGTTTTCAATAGCTACCTTTATTATTGTATTTTAAAAAAAAACGATACAAAAACTATTGTTTACAGCGACAATTTAGACTTCCAAATATTTTTTGCCCAAGCGGCTAAATAACCAGTACCTGAATTCAATGTGACAAAGTCAAAATCTCTTCATCAAGAGTACAGGTTTATAATGGAGATTTCTACGTGTTTCATTTAAAGAAAAACTTGTCTTCAATTACAGTAAAATCATGTTCTAGAATCTAATTCTAGAATAGTTAACAATTAGCATAGAAAAACGTTCCCTTTGATACGGTAACATGTTCATATGATGTTTTTAAAATAGTTGATACAATAAGGTTTGTTTATAATAAGCAATAAAACGAGGTCACCTGAGAACGCATACAATTTGTGAAAATAGCACTTTGAAACATTGATTATAGATAATAAAGGCATGATGATACGATGTTTCGTTAAGTTTTAACATGTTGTTTCATAATTCATAACACATTCTACCCAGTTTTGCAGTTTTTTAGCACTAGTATGCTTTAAGGATGCGGTCTTTGTGATTCATTTTTAAGGTGTTATTTATCGATGTCTTCTGTAATATTATTGAGAAAAAGAACATGTTAAAGAAGGCTTCTTTCTTTTTTGGAGAAAGCCAAAATTGTATTACAAGGTAGACCTCAACTTTTTTCCATACCCATGTTACAGTGTATCCCCTATTTCTCCTTAAATTTCTATTATTATCTACAATTTGAGAGATTGAAAAATGTTACTTTGCTGTTTTTTAGACCATTCTTTAGTCTCATAGTGAAAAACAGAATTTAGTGCTTCTTTTTTTTCTAGACTAACGTAGAGAACCTTGGAAACTTACCACCAGGCCCTATACATCCGTTTCTTTTAAACTTTTCCTATATACATATATATACATAGGGTAGAAAATTACTTGACAACAATCCATTAAATATTTATTTTTGTATTATAAAGGTTCAGAAGTACTCGACGACAGTATTATCTGCCATGATGGCTGGGATGGATGACAAGGAAGATCCCGAGGACGATATCACGACAGAGGCAATGAGCGGTTTGTCACGGATCCTCACAGAAATCGACGAGAGTCACATACGCGCCATTCTTATCAATGTCTCCCTTCGAATACGACCCTGCTTTGAAAAGGTAAGCTATTGGTGTTTGTTTTTGTTTTGCAAATATTTCTCTTTTTGCATATATGTCTTTAATGAAGATATAGATTGACACCAGTGAAACAAATGAAGGAGGGTCCTGTGTGCCCTAGTGGTGGACTCAGAACCCACGGGTTCAGCCCTGCTGACACCTCTAGTTTTGTGGGAATGGCTTTAAGCAAGTAACTTCAGAGCCCTAGCCTAGTACTGTTGGATCTAGGAAAGCCATTACATAACTCAAAAATTGTTGACACGGTATTAAACACAATAGAAAAATATACAAATGAAGGAAATAGTCAAAGAAATAGTGCAAAAAATTATTTTCTTATTCATTTTTAAATTCGTTTTACCCTTCTAAACTTTTTCAGCTTTGAAATAAATAAAACTTTTCATTTATTTACAGTAAAAATGAAATTCATCTATTTTTCAGGATCGGGTCAATGTACGAGCCCAGGCTTTCATCCTGTTTGGTAATTTATCCAACTTTGGGGACGGTCCCTCCAAGCAGCCATTTTTAGAACAGATCCATAGTAACCTTGTCAGTATGCTGCTTCATTTAAACGATCCAGAGGTAGAAGTGAAAAAGGTGAGGTATATTCCCTAGTAATCACATCAACTTAAAAGATGGGAACTATAGAGAAAGGGACACATATGATACAACTTTAGTTTGATGTTTATACATGTCATTTAAAATATGTCTATGTTGATACCTATACACTTATAGCCAGGTTTCAAACAGTTCTGGTGAGCATCCAAGTCCCTGTAGTTTGAATATCAAGATTTGGCTTATTTCCAGGGTATAATACATTATCTTTTGATGAATATTTGCGAAAAAACAATATACACTCTTATTTCAATATTGAGATAAGCAATTATGCAAAGTAACACATAATAAGAAAAGCTTCTCTGGAATACATTGTACTTCCAATGACATGTCCCATAACAATATTGCACCTATTTAAGATAGTATTCATGAATATCAATTTTGACTTAGGCCTAAATTTTACCCACATTGTTTGGTATACTGCTTTCCAGTGTTTTGAAGTTGTTTATTCGCATGAGTTTTCAGCCGACTTGCAGATAGGGAGTTTGAAAAACGGCATTGTAAGATTACCGAAATTCTTTTGTTTTTATGTAAAAGCAATTTCATTTTGACTTTTATAATGGGAGTATAAAATGAGTATATACATTGTTATTTCTGTTTATGAGAATAAACTTTTTATGAGACATTTAGAAAGTCAATATCTCCTAACCTAACAAAATAATTTGTCAATGATTATTGTTGATTCCACCTAACCATAAAAAAAATGATAATTTCTATGGGGTAAATTTATATCGAGGATGTAAATTTTAACTAACTCAGCTTGATACATGTGTTTATATATTTATGTTTCAGTACTTGAACAAACATCTCATGTTGTATTTCAGGCCTGCAAATACACCTTGAGAAAAGTGGGAGGTTTGATTGGATCAGAGTCCATCAACAAAATGTTTCAGAAACTACTGCTGGATGATGCCAACCTACACTATGGGGAATTCATGAATGATCTATCAAAACTGATTGTATGTCCATCTCTCTATTTTTCTTTACCCTTAGAATGCTGGGTAATTTTCTCAAAATACATTTTTGTGTCATCTGCTTTCCAAAACCTTAAATATCTTAGTTTTGTTAAGGAAAGATACTCAGAGTAGCAAACAGGCCAGCGGCCAATTAACTTTGCGGCTGGCCTGGATCTAATCTGTTTGCATAAGCATGAAGCTGGTTCCAGCACTATAAGGGTTAATCAAGCAACTGCAACATACTAGCAGAACATAAATAAATTCTTGTAGATTGCAAATATGTAAAATTATTCAATAATTTTTTATTAGCTAAGTGTAATATGGTTTCCCAATACTACTATAAAATAGGTAATACACAATTAAATGAAATATGAAGATACTTATCCCAAAAGTCAAGCTAACCTTTTTATTTTCAGTCTTGCTTAATTTAAAGTATGTCATAAATTGCCTTTGTCCTTATAAGATGTTTTAAGATATGTTTGCACCAGAATCATTTTTCAAAAATTGTGACTCAAAGAGAGCTTGGTCACGATGAACAATTGTTAAGTCTAGCTTTGAACCCTCGTAATGTACTTAGGACTTTTTGATTTTTGTGTTGTTTATATTGTTTATCATCTTATATGACAAGTAACTGTAGTTTGAGCCAAAAATTAAACATGCTTTTGTCCTTTTGCTCTATGGGAGGTTTCTGTCCTCTCGAAGCCCACCTAAGGACATTTGTGTTATTGGCTGCGGTAAAACTTTCACCCTAGCAGGGACCTCAGATTGGATTGGCGGCAACATGTGCGCCATAAGATTGGACCTTTCCGCCCCGTCTCTACTCAACTAAATTGAGTTTTTGTACCTATACGTTACTTGTTTCAGATACAAGATTTCCCTGAAAAAGTGAACTTTTATGTGATGGGATCTGTATCATTCTTCAAAAGTATGTGGTCGGAGATTAAAAGTAATGCAGCATTATTCACAGGTAAATACAATCTTTGATAAGTCATACCTCAACACACTTACCAATGACAAAAAATATACAGCACAAGATAAATGTGCAAAGGCGTTTCTCTTCTATTTAGGTACACTAGAATCAAATTTGTACATAGGCCTCTATATTGCAGGTTTCGGTGAAACGTGGTACGCAGTGTCCTGTTTCTTTTTTTCAAATTTATTTTAGTATTGTTGATAGTTAAGAGATGGAATTACAAAAACTTGTGACAGGAAAATCAGTATCTGCGTAATAGTATAGGCCTATAAACCCTCATCGCTACACTCTACAGCCTGAGGCAAAGAATCGATATAGCGGGTTATCACAGGTGTATCAGTGACTGCTATCAGCAAAATAATGCTCTCACACTGTAATCTTTATTGAGTACATCACTAAGAGTTAATATCAATAATTTCAGGGTTTTTACTTGGGAATCTACCAAAGGACAGGCAAAGTGTGATATCAAAAGAACATGTTTGTGCAGGTAAGGAAAATAGAATAGATTAATAAAGTGTCCATAAGCTTTTAAATTTTTGTTAATTTAAATTAAAGTGTCGTCTTCTTTCCACAACCTTAGATATCTGCTAAATTTTGTTGAGGAAACATACTCAGAGTTGCAAACAGGTTAGATCTCAGGCCAGCTGCCAATTTACTTGGCGGATGACCTGGATCCAACCTTTTTGCGTAAGCATGAAGTCTGTGCCTGCGCTATAAGGGTTAAACAAAGTTATAAGATATCATTAATGTGTTGGTGTTTTTCAAGAGCATTCACATTTAAATTGTGTTTCGTTCTATTTTCAGCCTTAATTCTCCTGTTAAAGGATCCTTCACCGACAGTGAGGTCTACAGCAGCAGAAGCAATAAGTCTGTTGGATGAATATTAGATGGAGCTTTGGAAATTACTTGTACACTACAGACATTGCATAGCACTCAATGATATTACTGAAGATCACTCTAAAACATTTTTTTTAAAAGAAGAACTTATCAATTATTTGCAAATTCTCTCAATTTTCAAAATGATCTTCATTGTAAATAACTACCAATTATCTATTTCACAATTGTGTGAAGCTGATTCTTATTTTCCTGCTGGAAAACTGAGAAAAAGGGAAAGTGTGCAGAGAAAACATATCAAATAGTTTATACATTGTAATTATTTAAAGGGACAACAGTTTAAGATCATGAAATTTCTATGTTTTGAAGCGAGACTCGAAAAGGATTTTAAAAAAAAAGGTAAAACTCCACAGTCTTCAAAAGCTGATCCAGGTTTGAATTTTTTTTTTTTTTTTTTCATAAATGCTTGAATATATTATATATATACAATATCTTTGTAAATTATGTATATTAATCTTGAAAATGTTTTTGTTGAATAAAATGTTATTAAGTTATTGAAGATGTATATATTTCTTAAACATGTTATGGATTGTTAAAACAGTCATTAAAGAGCTTTAATTAGATATGTGAACACTTTTTTTCATATTCAAATTCATCCATGTGTCACAAAAATGGACTATTCTGTCAACAAGAATGGGTGTTTGAATATAACATGAGAAGTTTAATTGGTCAGCAAGGTACAATTTGCATGGTATTCCTCACTTTCTTTGTTCATTATTATTTCTGTATTTACTTACGTTACCTTCTGTTGAAATGTAGGGGGTAAATGCCAAGATAAATACAGAATCATTGGAACTAAGCCAGTCCTTTATATGTATAAACGATTTAAGAAACTCACAGGGGCTTCAAAAAACAAAATGTCATATGGAGAGATTGCTCATGACAAGGTTTTCCACCTTTTGTTGTAATGGCTTCTATCCTAGTCCCAATATAGCCATCATTAGCCTTTCTTTTGCCAATGTATCCTTTTTATGTTCACGACCATGTTAATGTACTCTTTATGATGGTGATTTTTGGTCAATCATCCTCCCTCAAACATTCTTGAATGTCGCAAATTGAATAAACTAATAGACAATACTGAATAATTCATTGAATAAGCATTTAGTCTTGTCCATCTTGCCTACAATTGACCAGCCGCAAATCCCCAGGTGCATTGTTTGTATTAGGTATTTTCACAAAAGGTACAATTGAAATCAATGTAATAAACATTTGTTTGTCGGAGGATTGTACAGTCTTTCATTGGCGGAACTGTATGAATATCAAGAGGCGATTTTTTCGACTGGTCAATTGTCAAGATTCATCTTTTTAATTGATTGTTGTTTTTAAATTATAATTGATTTCAATTTATAACCCTTATAGTGTTGGAACTGACTTCATGCTTATGCAAACAGGTCAGATCCAGGCCAGCCACCAAGTAAATTGGCGGCTGACCTGTGATCTAATCTGTTTGATACTCTGAGTATCTTTGCTCATCAAAGATAAGCAGATATTTAGGTTTTGGAAAGAAGACGGCAAAAATCTATTTCTAGAAAATTACTCAGCATTTTAAGGGTTAACATTTTATGAATGATATAAAGTGCAATAACAGATATTTTTGAATATACTTGAGCATATTTTGGGATATTCTGTAATCCCCTATTGTTCGAATGTGATTTAGCTGATGTGCAGTTTGGTGCAAAAAAATGATTCTATGCTCAACTTATCTTATATCACATATACTTATTTGAGGTTTGGAACCTTTACTTGATGTTTACATATCTGCAACAGATGTTCAAAGAAAGCACTGTGACATAAGGGAGAATTGCTTGTGACAAGTTATCATGGTAATTAGGAACCATTTTCCCCTTTATCTGGTTTTTTAATGGTTATGATTTCAAGTGAATAAGAACCTCTGTATGAGCATATTCTTCTTTTGTGACATCATTATAAATATCTATATACAAAGCAAGAATTAACCTATTAATTATGAGAGTCTAATAAAGAATTATATATTATGTTATAGGAAATCTCTATATCACGTATTTAACAGCTATTCCATGGTCAAAATTTACAAAGAAGAACTTCAAAATCTTTCAATTGTATTTTGTTGACAGTTAACAACTTAAAATGGGATGAATTGTCAAATATGATTATTTGATGATTAGTGCAGTTACAGTACATACTTTTTGTGAAGAATTTACTGAAACTTTGCATAAGTATATAAAGAAAGTTATCACTACATGATACATTAAAAGACATTGACCAAAATGAAGGAAATAAAAAAGAAATAGATACAAGACCACTTATTAATATACATCTTGATTAATACTTTTATTAGTATTTCAAATTATACACATTGGTAGAGTATTATAAATTGTTCATTGTTAATTCTGTTATGTTTCTTACCACTGGAAGGATCAAATTAAATCTATCAAAATCATTCTGAACCCTGCCTTTGTCTACTTTGTGACTAACGCATATTACCCTAGTGTTCCTTACACGGACCCATGAGAACTTTTACAACAGAAACGATTGGAAAGAAGACTAGATGTACATGTAACCTAAATGCCACATTTTACTGTTGTTGATTGTCCTTGGGGTAGGCATGTTTCTGCTAGTCATAATTTTAGGTGTGTGAGCTCAAACTGATTACCATAGAAGCCAAACAAATGCACCTTTGTATGGTTGAGACTCCCTTTTCTAAACTTATGTTAATGAAATATTTCAACCAAGAAACCAACATGACCTGAATAAAATGCCCCTATTTTAGTCGTATTGTTTACAATAAAACTATCAAACTTCATATTTGCTTTCTATTTGGGTAACTTAAAGTAATGTGGGTAATTAGTTTTCTGGAATACTTGAGCCATCGCCCATAAAATAGAGAGAGAAACTTGTTCAATAGGTTTGATTTATTAAACAACAATTAACAATAAGGGTAACAAATGACACAACACTTGATAGTCTGTAACAATTCATGTAACAATGATAAATTATCACATTGGTTTTAATCCTGTCTGCTGCAAAGAAGTCCAAATAGGGATATGCTCAACTCTTCTCTTCTAGGTTCATGTAGATTACTTAAAACATTGTGGCAAAAGGAGAAATTGCTTATCACAAGGAATTTCTATTTTATTTACAATGGTTTCCATGACCATACATTGAAATGGCAATGTGTCTAAACGGTGTAATAAACTAACATCATGAATACTTTCAATTAAACTGGTTGGAAACATACATTCAATGGTCAAGTTACAATTGACTATCCTTTGTAAGTAATTATATAAACATATGTCTGACAACACATTCATGTTTATATCCATACTAAGATATAACATTAACAGATTCCCATACTTCAGGCCTCGGCTTTCTTTAGTCTCTTCTTCTTGCCTGTCTCTCCAGTACCCTCCTGAAAACAATGAACAGTCAATTAATTGTAGCAGATGCCTTAAATACTCTTTATAAGGAAACATTGTAACAATAGAGGAATTTGCCCATTAAGAGCAATTTTAAATTTTTGTATGTGATTTCTTCATTTAAAAGTATTCATTATCCCCCTCCCCTGCAATTTTGGGAGTAGTCTAAATTTAGAGCAAAAGCATGTTAATAGACAAAAAGTGTTGTTTCCAGTCCAATTTAAAAAGAATCAGTAGGCGAATACATAATTGCATGAATAATGGGATTAGTCTTTCCAAATTTTATCTAAATGTATATCATAGCAAACAAATGAGAAAACCCTAACACGATGATTCCTCCTTTCATAACAATGATTACTTTAGCTATTTTTGAGGAGATCTGGTGAAGTAAACCCATGAGAAAAATGTGTTTGAAGGCATTGTTACTATTGTGCTCAATGTATGAGAGTTTTTCAATCATTCATCATCGCAATAAAGCTAACAAAAAATTATATCTATTAAACTGACAGCAATTAACCATCACAAAAAGAGTTAATCGCCAGAATAATCACACTCCAATTGATTGTCTAACAATATAACATTAATAGAAATAATCCACGAGATATAACAAAAGCTTAAGTCAAAGTCTATATTGTTAGTCAAGCTAAATCTATTATTCAATTGTTATTATTCAAATGGAGGATATTGGCATAATCTATACTTATATAAAGGAAAACAGACAGCTTCAATACTTTTTAAAGTAAAACTAATGCAACGTTCATTGAACGTTTATGCAAATTAGGGAACCTAATGCATTATTGTAAAGAACATGCTGGTATATATAGACAACACAACCACTCAGTGTACAACAGTGTTTTTCACTGATTTGATGTGTTTGCGTCTTTGAGAGGTTCATTTGCTCGGTCCGTTACATTGGTGGCAGCGGTGGGATGAAAACTTCTCCTTCTATCGGAGTTGCCTTTCCCACATATTTCCCACGGGCCAAGACTTGGGACGAGTCTTCTCGGAGGTGAGAGTAATGTAACGTTCATTGAACGTTTATGCAAATTAGGGAACCTAATGCATTGTTGTAAAGAACATGCTGGTATATATAGACAACACAACCGCTCAGAGTACAACAGTGTTTTTCACTGATCGGATGTGTTTGCGTCTCTGAGAGGTTCATTTGCGTTCGTTACACTAAAATGCACACTAAGCAAAAAATCTTACCATATTTTGATCAATATAAATTTACCTTTGGAATCTTTGTTCTTTTCTTAGCATGCTTTTCTTTGTGTTGTGTTTTTCCAGCCTTTGTTGCTGGTTTAGACATCACCACACTTTTGGAATATGAAGGATGAGCACTTTGTACCTGAACCTTCTTCTGAAAGAACCGTGGAGTAACCTTGTTGTGTAATTGTTGTGATGAGGCGACAGGCTTCTCGGATGTGGTATTTAACAGTGTTTCTGTAATACCTTGCATGTATTCAGACCTGGATTCATTGGGAATATAACTGGACGGCCTGCTGGTTTCTGATGGTGTTGATTTGGCAGAGCTTGCGGCATATACAATACCATAGGGCCGCTTTGAGGATGTGAATTTTGGAACCACGTTTTGAGTTGGTTTGTGATCAGCATTCGGGTTTTTGAAAAGGTTCTTTTTAGCTTGAAACGATGGAAACAATTTCCTTCCAATTGAAGGGTTGTGTTGATCCAGTGACTGATGAGTTGGGGTTTCAGAGTTTCTGTGATTATCTGGGGCAACTTTTCCACCATTGAGTTCCTTAGTACCACTAACCAACACCTGGTTACCATGGGGAGATATGCTCTGCTGGGATTGAGTTGGCAACGTACGCATTTGTCCTGCAACACATGAAGTATTTAGTACATGACTACTTGTTGGTTGTTTTATACTTTCACAGACATTTATGCTGCTTGCATTTAAGTCTCTTCCATTATTTGAAGTACTAGGTACTCTATTTAAGTTCATATTTAAAGCTGTAGAGTTGGCCTGACTATTTGATGTATTGTCCCTAGATAGCTGGTGACTGTTGGAGTATCTGAGTTTGTTCATGTCATCTTTACTGCGGTACATTACAGCTCGCTGGTTTCCCATCTTGTTGGTAAGATTAGCAGTACTATCACCTTGGGCCTGAAATGTAAAAGGTACCTGTACGAAATTTTCCGCCTGTAAAACAGGCGGAAAAATCAGTTGAATTCCGCCCGTAAATGAGGAATAGTCCGCCTTATTCTTTCATTTACAGTATCATTGTGTTCCAGGCGGAAACTGGGCGGAAACTGGGCGGAAACCAGGCGGAAAAATGGGCGGAATATGTAAATTAGGCGGAACTATTTACAGGCGGAATCTTAAATCTGGGCGGAATCTTAAATCCAGCAAAACCTAAATTCCAGGCGGAAATTATTTAAAACTGGAATTTTTACAGGCGGAATATTTACAGGCGGAATTCAGCCAAGGCGGAATTCAGAAGGAATCCAGGCGGGAAAAAAGCAGATTCCCTTTCAGTGATAATTTTTGGCCCAAAAAATCTCATAAAATATCCAAAAAACGCATGACTTTCATTCATTTTAATCATTTTTCTATAGAAAAACCCATTGATTTTTAAGTTTTGGACAAAAAAAACTCATTGATATAATTTAGAAAAATATCACTGCCCTTGAGTAATTATTGGGATACCAACTTGCATGCAAAAACTTAACCAGGAATTTCTTAGTACAAAAACTGGCATAATTTGTTTAAAATCGAAACCAAAGTTATGGGACTTGGTCATTGATTTGACATAATCACCCAAAGTAGATAATAAAAAATTATGTGAAGTTTTTTATGAGATATTAAGAAGTAAAGCTAGTCCCGCTAAAAATAAAAACAACAAGAAACGTGTCATTCTTATATGATTTTAAAATCACTGTTAGAAAGCAATTGCTTATTATGTATGAAGGAATTCATTTCATCGTCAAAGTGTGTCTATGAGACAATTAATTTAACTTGATTTTGTGACTTCAGTCCAAATTGATCAGATGACAATTATTGGAAACGATAAAAAAATGACTGTCAAGGTGAAATTGAGCAGTAACCATTGTAGCAAAACATTAAAGTTTTTTTTATAGCATTTTTGGAGTAATAGTCTATGTGTTCCTGTTTTTCTTCTTAAGTTGTTTGTGAGCGTAGCTTGTCCTCTCTGTAAAGCCATCATTCAAATCATGGCTTGAAAAGGTCCAGCCAAGATTCTTCTTGCACCATGTATTTACATATTCTGAAATGGAAAAACATAATTGATTGAAATATTGTTGGTTTACCATCAAACCATCATGTGCAAAGAGAAATAGGCCTCTGCTTTAAATAAAATGAACACACAGATACATGAGAGTTAGATGTAATTTAGTGACACTATAAAGTCTAAGTAATCACAAATGACAACAGTTTTATATTTGCAATGGTGTGTGCTACCAGGCAGACATCAATACATCTGTGAAACAGCTTTTAAACAAGCATCTCACAGATTGAATCATAAATTGTCTAATTTAGTTATTGCCATTTCTTAACTGTTACATCCTGCAGACAATATTTCAATGTTGTCTGCTTCATGATGCAAAATTCGTCATTATGACATAAGGAATTTAGCAACATTATAACTTTAAACAAAGGCATTCAAAAACTACTTGATTATGTACTAGACACTTTAAAGTAAATTGAAGACTTTGATTGAATAACCCATACCTTTCAATACTTGTACTTTTTCTGTATCTAAAACAGGCCTATTCTCATCTCCTGGCTTTGGTTTGGACAAGCCTAACCCTCTGGACTCAGCCAATTCTTCCAGTGTAAATACTTCCGGGCATAGCTGGTACACAAGGTGGAAGGCTGCTCTCTCCTTTTTTTGCTTGCTGTATGGCAGGCCTTCCTCAGTGCCTGCCTACCCACTCTTAAATCACTTGTCGGCAACAGTTTGACCTATACAAAGAATATTTATTATACAGTGGAGTCTTATTATCTCATCTCAAAGAAAGACAAATTGCGTTGAGATAACCGAATGTCGATATATCTGATTTCTAAGGTGGGCATTTTTCATGTATGTATAGTTAAATGCAGGTCAAAAGTAATGCTGAAAGCTCCTACCTACGACCTGCATTTAACTTTGATCAACATTAATTAATTGGTTATCTTTCCAAAAAGTAAGTGTAAATATTACAAAACTTGGAAGGGGCCCAACAATTAGAATGAAATTGAGATAACTGATGTGGAGATAACGAGATTTCACTGTACTATACACCAAGATTCATTATTTTATTCATAATGTTCACTAGTGCTCTATTTTCAAACTTATTAAAACACTTAACCAGTTTTAAAAAATTCAATGCAATATCCAATTGTTGAAGTGAAAAATATTTCTTGAAAGTAAAATTGAGGACAAAGGGATACCAAGAAAAAGGAATTCTTGTGAGTATTTAAAATTTCCACACATCAAATTTGCCTTTAATGATCAGTATTTTCTTTAAACATAAGTAATTTCCACTCAAAGAAAACTTGCCCTGCATCTTGGCCTATGAGGAATATTTATGGGCAGCTCTTATAGAAAGAGAAAGTTATCGCCCTAATGCCTTCAATGTAACGAACTTTAGCAGACAGATACTCTCAAAGACACAATCACATCCAATCATGAAAAAACTTGTCAATCTGTCACGAATTTGTTTCCTTGTCTGTTTTTTTTTTCCAATTGATGTACGGGACTAACATTTGAAAGGAAAACTTGCATCTAGGTTCCATTAAGAGCCGGGGATGTTAAATCCACTAATTAGGTCCCTGACGTCATACCCCCTTCTTTTGAAAATCACCCTCCTACTTAAAATACTAATGAAACCCCTGAACTTGTAATATGTGTACCTACCAGTATGAGACTAGGAAACATGTCTTGCCAAAGGACACTCCCCGATGAATTAGTTCAGCACCATCACAAATCAAACCTGGTTTGGCTGGTCTCTAGTCCTCAGCACTAACCATTATGCCACAGCAGATTATTGCGATATCTTCAATCTGCAACAAACATTTTGAATAATAACATATGTAGCGAAAAACATGATTCTCCATCCTATCATTTTTTAATTGTTAAGTTTAAAAGTACCTGACCACCTTTAAAAATGAAAAGTCCTTTGAAATAGGTATTTGGAAATGCGTTGAGTGATTGACTCAGCCCCCTGTGCTTTGAATAGTTTTGAAAAAAAGAGTAAAATATCAACAAAATAATCATCTAACTGAATACATATTCATAAAAAATGAACTAATTCTCACATGTGAGGATTCATAATAAATGCCAATAATAACAGAAATTCAATGAAGTCTACAATGTATATTCAACATGGGTTAACAAGTTGAGATTTCTTTTAAAAATGACATTTGAAGTTTGAACAGCATAAAACCAAAATAGTGACACAACCTGTGCAAATATTTGATGGGAAAATAAGGTCAGTCAATTTGGTTTTAATGACGATATATTTTAAACACAAACAGAATTTCTTTTTTTTAGTTTGAGATACGTAGTCTATATGATAAAAGGTTAGCAAGAGTACTTACAGCTAAAACCAATGATGATTCCCGGGATGTTTCTTCTGTGCATTTCGCCACTGCATTCTTGAGGTGTTTTCCCTAGAAAAAAGCCTTTTCTTGGCTGTATGATACAACGAGATCGGGCTTTCGTTGAAATCTTTTTACTGATCAAAATAAAGTGTCAAATAGATCTACAAGTAAGGTTTCTCCACTGAGATCGGCGTCCATAAACAAACACCATTCATGGTCAACCGCGACAATAGAAATTTCAAATAACGCGGACTTCACGCATGCGTACGGCGGCTTCGTCTCCTTTCCTGTTAAAGGTAAACAAACTTGTTTTTCGATCAATTAAGTGTATATTTCAACGATTTTTTCGTCATTTGATTTAATTTATCATGTAAGACAACAGGGTGAAGTTAGCGGTCGGTTATTAGACACGGCGACTGACCAAATGGTAAATAAACAATTGAAAACTAATCATCACCGCGTTGTGTCACATTCGTGCCTACGTATTTTCGACCGTTTCGATTCGGATGACCGTAACAATGCTTTGGAGGTGCTAAGTTGCTAGAAAGTTGCATGATCCACGAGAAATTCGATTATGAATAGCTTTCATAAATTATTACATCATAAATTTACTGTCCATAATATTTGTGTGTTAGATTATTTTTGTAAAGACCAGAGACAATATCACAAAAATAAAAAGATTTTGAATTGTTAGTTTGAGTGTTTATTAATAAATAAATTAAATGAATCAACTTTTTTGTTATGTCATTTTAAGCTCAGCTTAACAATTTACAACATTGAAAGATGTTTTTGTACATGTACCTCTATAATGAGTGATATTGTGAAAATTTACAAATGTAAACAATATAGAAAATTTGATTTGAGACAAATTTGAAAAGGTTTCGCTAACAATGTGAAAAACTTAGCAGTTCTCCTTTTATTTTATGTAAAAGGTTTTTAAAAAGCACTTGCAAAAGAAAAAAAAAATTGTGCTTGGAAACTTTTCCTTTTGCCAAAATGCTTTTGAAAGTCATCTGCTGCAAGACCCTTAAAATGAAATGCTTAATTTAGGATGTAAAGAAAACATTTAAGGAAATATTGTGAAACTTTCTAAGTACAAAATTCCGCCTGGAACATGATTTCCGCCTCAGTCAAAAGTCTAAGTCCAGAAATCCGTCTCATTGAAATGTTACAGTTTGAAAATCCGCCTGAAAGAAATGTTTAAGTATGAAATTCCGCCTCAACTTTATATCCGCCCGGAATATTTTATGAATTCCGCTTGTAAAACTGAAAAAGAGGAGACCTTTTCCAGGCGGAAAATGCATTTACGCCCCTATTACGCCTGTAACCAACACTTTCCGCCCCAATTCCGCCTCAATTCCAGGCGGATTCCGCCTATTCATTTCGTACGGGTAACCGTATCAACTTCTTTTGTTGTTCAAAACTGAAAAAAGTTTAATATAGTTAAAAAAATTGAATTGAAAAGAAAGCTAGTGTTTCTCTGGAAAGATAGAAATTATTGTTAGAAGAACGAGAAATTGCTCATTAGGTTGGTTTCTCTTTGAATGGCAAAATGTTGGCTAAATGTTTCATTAATTATGGCAATCTGAATTCTTAATTTGAGGTCATAGATCAAACGAAACTAAATTGGTTAACATTCATTTCATGTTTTGATGAATATTCAAACCTGGTGATAATGCAATTGAAGTTTAGAAAAAGAGAGCTTGCCGCTATTCTACAAATATTTCAAAATATTATTTGCTAAAATCAAGGAAATGTAATTCAGCCTTTCAATGAAGCACTTTGTAGCATATGGATGGTACATTATTTAGAATGAAATAGAATGAGATGAAATAAAGGGACTGATAAAACATGTGTTTTAAATTCCTTTCTGAAAATTAATATTTATAACCAAAGATGAAATCACTGGCTTTGAACAATTTCTTCATTTGTCAAGAAAAATCAATCGGAATCTTTGAATTCAATTATCAAGTATATACCTGTGAACTGTTGAGTAGATCATTTGATGTGAATTTAGCCTTTGACTGCAGTTTGAAAGGGAATCCACACACAGTTGGGTTCTTACTCTGTACGTCCTGCATGAAAGTCCTCATGATAGGCTTGGGATCAATCCTAGATAGACGGTGCAGTTCTCGACCGCGCAAACACACCTCCGGGTATATAGACAATGTTAAAGAGAAATATTGAGGTAGAAATTAATACTCAATTAAGCCTTTTCCCTATTCATAGATTTTTTAAACAGTTACACACCTGCAAGAAAAACAATTAGGACAAAAGGAGACATTTAATGAGTATTGTTTTATTTTTTATCTTATTTATTGTTTTGATTTAAATTTTATCGTTCTGTTTACTGTTGCTTTCTCATTGGATCAGTCACAAAGGAATCATTGAGAAAATTAAGAAAAGTCATTGTTTGAAACGAGGTATTTCTTTTTATTTTTACAATGATTTCTTTTGAAAAGCAATAAAACATTTCACTAAATATCAAATATAGGGTAGCTGGTGAAAATTTTATATCAAGGGGTACTTGGGTAGGCATTTCATCTCATGAAAATAGAGTCAAAATTCAAATGACTGTCGAAACTGTTGTTATAGATCTATGGCTATATCACTCACCTAAAAATTAAAACTAGTGACTAGAAGTGTTAGAGTTTGGATATTTATATACGTATTTAAATCCAGTATTATCTGAATACACCAACAAAATACTATATGAGAAGTGTCAAAAAACAAATTGAGAAACAAACAATTCATCCATTAGTCACCACAAGAGATAAAAGTTGCTATTATTTAGTAGCTTTAGGAATAAAAAGGATTTTGATCAAAATATCATTTGCTGAAAACTTGATCTAACACATGATTTGATATGGTTCAAAAGTATGTTCTTCTCAAATGTTCATGCTTGGAACTGATTTGAAATACGGTAATGGTCAAATGCATTACTTGTGCTAAATGAAGTCATAAATTCAAAAACGGTATATTCATAAGTACAATAAGGATATGTAAATAGTTTTCCCCCAAAGCTTCCAAAGTTTATTTGATAGTAATTCATTTCAGTGTCATCTTCAGGTAGTCTAAAGCCATACTGAAAAGAGAAAATGAAACACAGTTTAGACAACTCTTAGAATTGTCTCTTTCATAAATACTAAATATGTAGATGTCATTTACAGCCAGTCAACCTAGACGGCTGATAGAAAATAATAAAGCTGATGCAGATGCTATGAGTTAAAGGTTTTATTTTTTTAAGCATAATAAAGCTTTATTGTTATAGAACTGAGAGCTGCCTTATAATAGACGAGGGTGAGTTATGTCAAAAAAAAGGAAACAGAGAAAAATATATCCTATGCTGAATCATTGTGATTACTTTATCATTACAAGATTACATACGCATATTTGACAATTGTGATAAAAGATGTAGTATATTTGCTTCTGGTAATAGACCGACTATGATCTTATTATGCTTGAATATTGACCTGTCATGAATTTTCTTTTACAATTTAAGGCAAAAACAACTCAATGTTCAGTGCAATGTCATTGTTAGCCTTCTATGCAACTGAATTTCACGGATATTAAACGAATAACTTTTGAGTGCTTACCATATTTTTCCAGTGCCTTTTCATATCCCTGTATGTCATAAATGGGCATTCCTCTGGAAGATCATGGGTTATACTCACTATACGACCTTTCTTCAAACTGAAACCAGATTGAAACACTTGGTAATCAACATAGAAACATTTTCAACATAAACATACTGAGATGGGATCCTATGTTAAAACCAAGGCAATATATCAAGGGTTCAATGCAAGACTATAGTAAGTGCTTCACAAACATGAAGCACTTACTATAGTCTTGCACTGGACCCTCAATATGTAGGCTGATGGTGTGCAAATATTTTTCAAATCACAAGATATTGCACAAATATAATGGACCAACTAGTTACGATTTGATGTTTGCTGAAAGTAAAATCATTAATTGGAGTCAAAATAAGCAATAGAAAGTGTTGGATAAAAGTTATTTGATTCATTGTCAAAGCAGTTGAAACAGTTACTTAGATATTTATGAGACAATGGTATTGTCTGACAAAACAGTTATTATCAATGGTGAAAAGGAAAACTTGTGGACATACCTTGGCAAGATAAAACACCAATCTGATCCAATATCATGGTGATAGATCTGGGCAGATGGATCTCGCATAAACATACTCAACTTAGATGCTGGAATATCTAGATCTGCTACCTATGGAAGAGTAAGCAAGTAAAGATGAAATTTAGCATTGTTTCATTTTACCAAAATCTCTTTAAGATTAAGGTCATATAAAATCTTCTTTCTCAAGTTCCTTCTTACCTGACAGAAACTGATTTTGTGGTAAAATATTTTTAAATGAGATCCTTCTTAAGATAGAATTAAGTTGTCCTGATTAGCTTAGGTTTTGATTCCCTTGGTGGAAAGCTCTTTAACCCTTTACCAAACGCTAAATTTTCGACTGTCCCAAATTGAAAAAGTTTGCAGACAACATTTTAAAATGTGATGAAATTGGGAGACAATCATCTGTTAGGGCAAGAAACATTGTGTGAAAAGGAGAAATTGCTTGTCATGAGCTATTTCTCCTTTTCCCACAATGTTTACCTGATTGTCTGTACCAAAGTGATTAAATGTTGTTATTGTTTGGTAAAAGGTTAAGCAATCAACTGTATCTTTTTATTTCATTTTTGATTGATGAACAAGAGGAAATAATGATATGAGCTGTTTCACCCTTGTTAGCAATATCCTAAAAAGGCGTTTGTAGGTTCTTATGTGTTGGTTCTGTTTATGAAAGGTGCAATTCCAATCTTTGTGCAGGAAGTCCGCCTTTTAACTTGAAATAGTTTCATAGTTATACCAGAAATCTTCAATTCTTTACTCCATCATTTATATAAAACTTTACCACATATGCTTCAGAGGACTTAACATACCACTATGACACACAGATTAATTGTGCCTTAGTAGAAATTCATCCTTTTGTCACAATGGGTTCTACCCCAAATCATAAAGAAAATATCTATCATTTGTGGGTTTTCAATTTTTGCTTTCTACTATGGGTTTCAATTTGAACCTGTGATAAACTCTAAAATGGGTGAAAAGGTAAAATGAGGTTATCCTATTACCAATGATAATCCTGGCATCACAAAATAACTTAATTGATATACTATATTAAAACCCTAACAGCTAATCTACCTTACCTGAATTGGTGACGTCTTAAATGTTGTGGCTTCAAGGGTAAAGAATAGTTCACTCTCGTTCATTGTTATATCCATCTCTATAAACAGGAGATTTTGATTAAATTGTAAAAATTATCTTCCGCGGAACTTTGACTACGAACCAAGAGCCTTTAAAATTACATGCACTATAACCAAAGCAATGACCCTTCAAAAGAAACAATTAGTTTGTGGGGATGTTTTCTAAACATTATTTAATAAAACACTTCTTTATGGACATCATATGATGAACTTTTGAAGTACATGTATGTAAACTCATTGACTCTAGAAGAAATAATAAATTCATGTTCAGGTTCAAATTTGTCAATGGAACAAGGCAGTGGTAACTAACTACCTACTCTATATGATGATGATGACATGATGTAGGGTTTTCATTAGAAAAACAATGCAATCAAAGATAACACATTTCTTGTAATAATTAATTTCTCTTTTATCTCACATGCTTGCTTCTAAATAAGTCTACAAATAGATCTCATGATTGAGTCATTCTATTTTTCTTTCATCAAATTATGCTTTTAATTTGAACCACTCTCTGAGGATATCATATGGAGTAATGGGTTAAGCAACAAACCAAAAGAAGAATTTTCATCTATCTATGTATTGGCATGTTCGTATACAAAGAGAAATTTCACTGTTAGAACTCTTTCCCCATTACAGAAAATTTCAAGTGCTTTTGCAGGAGGAAACATTTGGAAATATTTCAGCAAAACAAGAACTTTCCCATCATGAACAAGATTTTGTGTTGTCACATGTAATAATTTCAGTAAATATTTGTCTGACAATCTCATTAAATGTTGTTAGCAACATATTATTCATATAAAAGATGAGGGTCAACTGGATTTACAGCCAATCAAAAATGTCAACAAAAAAAATAGGTATTTTAATACTCTAAGCTGAAATAACATGAAAAGATACTTAGAAATCCATAATGAAGTGTCATACAAGAGCAGTCTGTATAGTTTACAGTGGGTGACCCATTTCACCATCGTAAACTTTCAATATACAGAGGTAAACTTGGATTTTGGAACTACACTGCAGACTCATTATACCGCGACTCGTTATACCGCGATACTCATTATAACGCGGGTCTCCTATGGCTCCCAAAATTTCAAGCACATTAGGGCTTAAACAATAGCCTAAATCTCCCCCTTTCTGCAAAATGACGCGGTCGGCATCCTCAATAGAAAGTCTACCTACAAATTGCACTCCGAAGGCGTGAAAATCAATAACTCCCTGGGTAATCCCCATTGTTTGTCACGGTCTTTTAAACAAAGCGCGTGGCCTTTATACATACACAATCCGTGACCCGAGGGAAGATTTAAATCTATGTGTACATAGTGTTGATAAATTACATAATATCATTAGTTTGTACACGCTTATTCAGGGGAGTGTTTTACACCTAGTTTAAATGGTAAAGCATTAGGTACACATGCTGGGAGAACTGTCGATAAAATTTACACACTCCTTACTTGGAGTTTAAATCTATAAATAGAACATGGGTTAACTGAATCCACCCTCCTTTTTCTGTAGTGTGTATTTAAACTGCACGTGCCTCTATCAATGATCCTTAACTTGAATCGTAATGAAACAAATAAAAAGGAATATATAGTTAAACATGTAAGTTTTGATTATGTTTTTTATTTGCTTTTCTTTTATTCACAATAAATTCAATGATAAGTCTGTAACTCAACACAATCTTGAAATATGAATAGACTACTTCTTGAATCTTATTGTTTCTTAAGTGGTTATGGACTGGCATATAGCGCGTAAGGGACCCCGCGTTATATTTGTCAACCCCACTATTAACGCGGATCTAGCATCATGGCTCCCGACGACCGCGTTATAATGAGTCTGCAGTGTATTCTTGGTAAAAAGAACTTACTTATTCCATTCAGACAGCCTGTAAGAGTCAGGAAATCACGCCCTGAAATGATAATGAGATGGTTACCAAATCTTTACAACTTCCTATCAAACTAACCCATTACCAAACAATAACGACATTTGACCACTTTGTTGCGACTTTGGAAATATTGTGGGAAAAGGAGAAATTGCTCGTAATGAGCAATTTTTCCTTTCACACAATGTTTTCTGCCCTATCAGAAGATTATTTTCCAATTACATCACATTTTGAAATGTCGTCTGCAAACTCTTTCAATTTGGGACAATAAAAAAATTGGCGTTTGGGAAAGGGTTAAAACATGTTAATGTAAATGATGTTTTGAAAATTAAATGGCATAAACAGGTAGATGAATATCTCTTTTTGCTTCATTTTTTTTTGTTTTTTTTTTAATTTGAATGCAATGATTTATAGTTTTACCGTACCTGTCATTCAAAGGACAATTACTATTTGGATCTTGATGAGTATTTTTATACACACATGTTTTCTATAAAAAATTGTGTTACCTTCAAGGAACCATTGTCCCACTTTGTTCCAACTTGGCGATATTCTTGCCTGTATAGTATACTTCAAACAGGATTGATACATATCTGGTCTCACCAGATATGGTTGTGTTACCTAAAAATACATTTATGGTTTTTGAATATTTCATTTGGCATAAAAGAGCAGCCAAGTTTCATTGAATAAAATGTTTTCCAATGCAATAAGTAAAGTTATTATTTAGCTTTGTGATTTCAATAAGTACTTAATTCATACAAATTTCAACAAAAGAAAAAAAGCTTACTTTAAATGGTTATATGAAATAATCTACTGAAAAAAGATTACTATAAATGATATTTAGAGGCATCCTCTTTTCACCATACTTGCTCTTTTTCATTTAATCATCAACATCATTTTTGTTCATGAATGAAAGACTTGTTCATTCTTAAAGTATTATCGTTTCTTTTGTCAAAATATGACATGTCTACTTATAAACTAAGTCATGACTTACTTTAACACCCAAATATTTGCAATATTTTTAAAAGTTACTGACCAGATGTCATGCTCCAGCAAATAATCTTTATACATGGGAGTACATGTAAGTAAAGATATAGACCTTTCTTTCTGTTGCATGTCCTGATCAAATGATGAAGTTGAAAAGGTCTATTCATTTTCAGAAGCTGAAAAAAAAAACAATAAGGCTTTTTACACTTACCTTAATGAAACATGATAAAATAACCAAATTACCTGAAGTCCAACTTTATTGATGCGAGCTTGTATTCTTCCAGATTTGATCACAGATGCCTGAAACAAATTTTGATTAAGTTTACCCTTAACAACACCTTAACCTTTTAACCCTTTCACAAACGATAACGACATTTGACCACTTTGCTGCAGACGACTTTAGAAAACATTGTGGGAAAAGGAGAAATTGCTCGTAATGAGCAATTTTTCCTTTTCCCCCAATGTTTTCTGCCCTATCAGAAGATTATTTTCAAATTTCATCACATTTTGAAATGTCATCTGCAAACTCCTTCAATTTTGGTTGGTTGAAAAATTGTTGTTTGGGAAAGGGTTAACTGATTTAAGTATACAAATGAAAAACATAATACTGAAGTGACCCAATACCAAATATAGCCGTTAATAGCTACATGATTGATGAATAAACAATGAAACCATAGAGACCAAAGAGGAATTTCCTAATGAAAAGCAAATACCTCCATTAATGTAATGCTTTCAAATGTCAATAATCAAGAGGCACAATGCCCCTTGTATGTGTTTTGGTGCCTCTCTCAGCTTGTATCTTGTACTCTTACCATTGTAAAGGTCAATGTCAGAGTAGGTAGAGTTCCAAGTTAAAAAGCATGAGACAGCTAGACAGCTAGAGGTTTGCAGTTTTACAGTAGCAATTGTGGATTAGCTATATATATTGAAATGTTCATGCCTTACCTCTGACCTATAACTTTGACCTTTGCTTAAAGTTTTGTTAAAGACCGTAACTCAAATTGCTATAAAAGTGGAGAGACACATAGAGTGTAATTGATAATAATGTGACATCTCAGCTCTTCCCCATTGGCACTACTAATACATCACGTATGCTCTAGCTCTTTTTTTGATAAAAAAAATATATAATTCTGTGATTCAAATCTCAGAAAGCCTTAATTACTCTACATCTTTTCTAATTTTCTTGCACCGATGCTAATTTTGATCTTATTGAGTAAGATGTATTTTATTTACCTGTGCAACTAGATGAAAGCAGTTGTCATAGACATCTGCACTTGGTGTACCAATAACTTCTGGTTCTGTAAAAATGAATTCTCTGAAGGAAAACAATGGACAATAATTTAGAATCTAGATGAATGAATACATTCTGATTGAAATCAACAACACTTCAATTATGAATAAGTCTTACAAAAGCCTTCCACATATAAATAAATTTCTTTGCCAGCATTTTTCACCATTTGAATATATTTCTTATTTTTCAAAAGCCAACATTAACTGCTTTCATGTGAGTATGTGCTTCTGACATAGAGTATAATAATTCAATCCATATCAATGCTGTATATACCAGCAATAGATTTTTTCTAACACAACAGTAAAACTCTAAAGGTTAAAAAGCAAATAGTAGCAGACCATTTTTGATGGTTTTGAAAGGATATTTACAGAAAAAAGTGTAACGTTGAACGTTTATGCAATTTGGGAACCTTATACATTGTTTGAGAGAACATGCGTATATATATATCTGGGCTATTCATAAAGCTTCGCCATTCGCCATAGGCGAAAGTCAACTTGGTTTGGCGAAAAAAGAAATGTACCCTTTCGTCAATTTGGCGAAAGTAAAATTGACCCCATTTTGTATAGAGTCTGTAATGGCGAAAGTGGGAAGAATGGCTAAAGTCTTTTCGCCACTACGAGTGGTAATCATTAATTAAAATTGAATAGTTTGACGTTGAACAGCTTAAATATAAATAGAAGTGTTTGGTTCCTTAGCCGGTTTTCTAGTGAAAGCGCTCTTTTAGAAAATCCGGAGACCAGACATTATGTATATTAGGTCTCGCACCTGTTACGGAGTACTTCCGGGTCGTAGTACCCAAAAGTAGTCCCATTTAGAAATTTTGAGTTTCAACTTCTGGTGCATAGTTTTGCTGGTAAGAGATGAGCTGGTAGAACACTGATGTGTTTCCTGTATAGATTATAGTTCTGCAATGCTCCCAAAGTTTGTTTTGATTGCTTATTGCAGGACTATTTGTTTGGGATGTATGAACACAAATGCCGGTACCTCGGCTAGATTTGACAGCTAGTGCACTGATTTTCGGACGGTACTAATACACTTTGCTCCGTAGAAAAAAAATGAGACGATTGAGGTGTCCATTTTATTACAGTTTCTGAGAGTTGAATGGACAAACTTGATGTTCCTGTATATAGCTAAGCATAAAAAACACTATTCTTCATTCAGCAGAGTCTTGAAAATGCCTGATTTAACATTGGAGTCAATGGGAATTCAAGATCTCAAAAGTAACAGGTGTATGACCTAATCCATGGCAGTCGCATGTCCGTGGAGTCTTTATTTTGACGTAAATAACTGAGAAATCTTCATCAAACTATCAACGAAATCAGCAGATATCATTTTAAACATGGATTTACCTTTCCTCGGGACAAGGTATGTGTCCAAATGGTTTTAATTAAGAATGTAGGATTTTCCTTGTTAAATCGGCTTGTGTATGAGTTTCCGGACAACATCCATTTCTGTTATACCCATTACAGTGCATTTCTGAGCGATTTTATTTGTGTTTGAACAAAAACCCTGATGTCATCAATGAGCTAAAACAGTAATTTCTTCCTAGAAAGTGGTTTTCTGTCAAAATTGCTTTATTTTTTAAGTACAGAATAAATAGTATTGTGCAATGGTGAGTAATAATAATTGTCAACTGAGAGGATCATGTGATGCCACTGACTTTCATCCAGCAAATACTGATCTAAGATGCACATCTATGTCATTTCCTTCCCTTTATTAGCTCATATTGTCTGATCTCAGACTAGACTTTCTGCTTTTGAGTGATTTTCCTGTTGTAGCTGAGGCGGAATGTGTCGCTCAAGATTAGCTGTGTTTGGATACTTGTCGCTCTAGATCTTTCGACAAGAACTAAGGCTTTTAAGCGATACTTTTTCTTAACCGAAACAGCATTTTACAGTTTTAAATGTATGTGTTACACTAAAACAATAATTGTAAACTGACCAAGAGAGCTATTCTAAGGTATTTCAAGTGTAACAGGTTAAGCCGGCTGGTTTGGTGCAAGAAACCAATCACACGAGTCATGTCAAACTTTTCGAAATCAATTCGATGGACAAATCGGTCTTTCACAAAACCACCAATAGTATATACCGCTATCATGTCCCACATATCATAATCATCATCATCTCATTATCATTGATTATTATTACTATTATTATTATTATTGTTATTATTATTATCATCATTATTATTATAATCATCATTATTATTGTTGTTGTTGTTATCTTATCATATCCATTGCATGTTGAATGGTGACGGTGAGTTCTATTCATAGGTTATGGTAGTATCAAGCAAGCTGTTTTTACTATCAAATGGAAACATTGGTGGAAAAGAGAAATCAATGATTAATAATGAGCAATTATTTCTTTTTCCATGCCATTTTCTAAATATCATGTCTGTCGATGAAGCCTGAATATCGAATGGTCTTCTCGATGGCTGTGTTTCAGAAAAATCATTGTAGATATTGTTTATCTGTCTTTGAATAGGTATAAACTCTTTATATCAACCATTTCAATATAGAATTGCATGTAACAATCTGTTTTTCCAAAGATATTCCTTGATAAAGCTATAACATATTTCAAGATCCTAATGTATGCATGAAAATCAGTCATTTGCTTTGTAAAATGAAAATGTTAACAGTCCAGGGTTCAGATTTGGACCAATTTGACTAAAAAAAAGCTTTGGAATGGCTGCTTTTCCTATAATGTTCTTAAAAATATTTTCTTTTTATACTTAAAAGGTTTTTTAGTCAATTTTCCAATTGTTTAGTTATCTTTAGCTATTGAAATCACATTTCTAACCCCATAAATAACACATAATGTGTACAAAGCTATGTCGCACACATTTTCCCGTACTTTTTGGAAAAGCCCAGATATACCGCTTAGATTGCCCCCAAATCATTAAAATTTCTGTCCTTGTAATTGGGAATTTATTAATGAATCTTAAACAACAAAATTATAGCATTTCCTACTAGATTTTATTAAATAATGAAGAAGTAAGCCTTCATTTCAACGAAAATAGCCTTTGTTTTACCAAAGATATTGCTAAGAAGGCTACTTTTCTTGGAATGTTCCCAGTTCAAACCTTATAAAACTCTTATCAAAGTATGAAACAATCTTTAAGGAACAAAAACCTTTTTGTTTCAGTCAAATTGATCCATTATTTTTTGAATAATTAGTATTTATCTCTCTTTGGTGACTCTTCGCTCTTTTACATAGTCTTGTATGCAAACGTAGTCAATTAGGGTGGGTGTATGGATTCCTCATTTGTTTCATTTTTATCGCTTTCCTGTCAGGTTTTTCGCATTATATTTTGTCGCAAGTCCCCAATCCTTGGAAAAATAAGACCGAAAACCATGTTAGCAATAAAATGCATTTGTATTAGGTCTCGCACCTGTTACGGAGTACTTCCGGGTCGTAGTACCCAAAAGTAGTCCCATTTAGAAATTTTGAGTTTCAACTTCTGGTGCATAGTTTTGCTGGTAAGAGATGAGCTGGTAGAACACTGATGTGTTTCCTGTATAGATTATAGTCCTGCAATGCTCCCAAAGTTTGTTTTGATTGCTTATTGCAGGACTATTTGTTTGGGATGTATGAACACAAATGCCGGTACCTCGGCTAGATTTGACAGCTAGTGCACTGATTTTCGGACGGTACTAATACACTTTGCTCCGTAGAAAAAAAATGAGACGATTGAGGTGTCCATTTTATTACAGTTTCTGAGAGTTGAATGGACAAACTTGATGTTCCTGTATATAGCTAAGCATAAAAAACACTATTCTTCATTCAGCAGAGTCTTGAAAATGCCTGATTTAACATTGGAGTCAATGGGAATTCAAGATCTCAAAAGTAACAGGTGTATGACCATTTCCAATAGCAACGTCTAATGAAAACGTTTAAACAGGCCGGTTCCCGGTTTCAGTTTATGTGTCACACTAAAGTCGGTACCAGAATAATAAAACGCACCAAAACGTTTTCGATACTTATTTCTGTAGCTCACTGCGTTAAAAAAAGATACTCATAAAGGTGATATGGGACTTATTGCAATAAAAAGCACGCGAATAAAAAACATTATTTGTGTGTAAACACATTCAATATATCAAGCGTTTTAAATGATTACATCGATGCAATATTAGAACGAAATTCCATGGTACGGAATTTACGGACAACGAAACAACAACAACAACAACATGAGGGAAAGGGACTCCCGGTGAAAAATTGTAATTAAAACAAACATTCAAGGAAATATAACCTTTTATGAGCATATCTCAATGCATTGGAACTCCCACATTTAGTAAAAAGAACGTCATTATTGTACAAGTACTGTCAACTTGCCAGTTCAATGACTCCCAGATCACGTAAACGCTGCAGCATACCCTGCAAAGAAGCTATATCGGCCCGACGTTACGACGTCGGAGTTAGTTACGACGTTACGACGTCGGGGTTACGACGTCGGGGTTACGACGTCGGGCCGACTTCAATGTTTGCTGGGTATTATCGCATGTTTACCAATTGAAAGTCTGTTCAAATGTGTGCATGGTTTCTTGAAGCAAAGGCAAAACAGTCTCTGTTTAGATAATTTTCCAACAATTATGATATGCATCCCTACAGGCTAGGCGTGATTGAGAAAAGCCCTTCATCCGTAACTGTCAAGTTGACTGTATAATACTTGTCAAGTTGACACTGTCTGCGGTTTAGTGTTTTCCCAACCCAGTATCATTCATGATTGTCTACAGCGGACAGTAAAGTTTACTGTCCGCTGTACACAATCTTTAAGCTAAGGATGCTGGTTGGGAAAAATGCCATCTACACACTATTTTCTGTTATTAATGAAAGACTGTTAAAATAAAACAATGATAAAGGTAAAACATTGTTTGTAATTTTATTATTGATTTGTTTGTTTGGGGTTTAAAGTCACTTTTAAACTGCTATGGTCATTTCATGGCAGTCGGCGCTACTATGCTTTCCTGGCTTTCTCACACCAGTACTTGCACTACTTGTTTTCCATGTCGCTGACTAAATACTCACATGATCTTAGAAGCTGAGATGAATGGAAAATTTTATTGCTGGAAAGAAGTTACCCTGACCGGTTATCGAACCCACAACCTCTAGGTCATGGGCCCGCTATGCAAGCCTACACACTGAGCTACCCAGCCGGTTTTAATTTTATAGTTGAATTTTGAGAACAAAACTATGTTTAGAATCAAATTAAACATTACGTTCATGGAAAGAAGTAGTGTAAGTACTGGTGTGGGAAAGCATGGTAGGTGCGCTGACCGCCGTGATATGACTGTAGCTGTTAAAAGCGGCGTTAAACCCCAACATCATCAATGAGCAATTTCAGCTTTTGTAAATTGTAATATTTTTATAACCCTTTTTAAGTTTTTAATTGGTATTTGACTTTGTGTTAATGTTGTCCACTACAGATTTCCTTGTTTGATAAAAGCAGACAACCGTTGAAACCATTGTGACTTATTAAGCTGCTCGTGATGAGCAATCTCCCCATTTTTTACCAACCCTCAGTCATGTATCGAACTATCAGATGCAGTAACACAGGAAAATGAGACTGTTTGCACCCTACCATGTAATTATTTAATTATTCTTAATACAAAATGTTCTACTACACACTATATACTGGTCTGGTTCAATTGTTTAAAAAAAAGATCTTGAAATCAAAGGTTAGATATTCTTTTTTAAAATGTTTAATTTATTTTATTTTATTTACAATCAAAAGTTATTTTATATTCTTTTTTTAAATGTTTATTTTGTTTTATTTAAAAAATGAATCATGCCAGGTGCATGCATGCAAGTTTAATTATTTTCTGTCGTCTTTCTAACCCTGTCCCAAAGTTCTGTAAACATTTATTGAGGTATAGGATGTAGTACTCTACTAAGAACAACCACACAATGAAGTGGCTGATACAAGAACTGTTATTTATTTGTTCAATTTACACATCATTTATTTTATTATGTGATAAATACCATTCTAGCCTATTTCAATAATTGGTCTGTAAATTGAACAAATGAACTGTAATTTATATTTAATATTTCTGCTAAAATGGCTAAAAAGACTTAGCCAAATTTGGCTTTGCAAAAATCCAAGTGGCTAAAGAAAATTTGGGTAGCTTAGCCAAAATGGCTCATAATATTTTGGTCCAATGAAGAGCCCAGTATATATATATAGACAACACAAACGCTCAGTGTACGACAGTGTTTTTCACTAATGGGATGTGTTTGTGTCTTTGAGAGGTTCATTTGCTCGGTTTATTACAAAAGACAAGGAGAGAATTTCAAAATGAGCAATACCACATTTTCTCAACCATGTGCAACATTATTACATAACTTTACAAGAACTTCCATGAATATGTTGATGTTTAATAAAGTTATTTGCTGTAGGACACTAGCAATCATCCAATGATCTACAGACTTATACAATTGAGAAGTCACATATTTAACTATACTAACCTGCATTTTATAATTTGTGGTTGAAATTTGTTAGAGTTGGATGGGTTAGTTATTTTCACTGTTATAGCAAGCAGTTGTTCTAGATTGGGTAGGCTTGTAAACAGTATGACAGGTCTTTGGCCCTCCTGTTGTCTCACAAAGTTATCATACATCTTGATTTAATCTGTAAAATAAATAACAGGGGTGATCATTCCTAATCAAACTAGGAAACTTCGTGGAGTAGTGGTTAGTATGAAGGACAGATACTTTTTCTGCATGTATGCAATGTATACAATACAATTAGCAAATCAAAGGAACGGATGCCTTTTTAATGAACTTGTCAATTGTTTCATCAGCAATGAATGTCCAAGCAAAATCAATTTTATGTAATTTTAAACATATTGATCAGTGATATTTCATGTTTATATAAAACAGGCTTAGATAAGACACCATTTTAAAAAAATATGAAATTTCTTTAAAACCATGCAGTTTTTTTCTTAAAAATTCGAAGTCAAATACTAGGTTCACCTAGGGTTGGTTCCCAGCAAAGGTCCTCTTTGTGAGGCTCATCATTTTCATTATTCATTATGATTATTCTATGATGATTATCCTTTAACATTCTCTGGTTCTGTTAAGCTTTATTTCTGCCCTATAATTACCATACAGGACCTTCTGTTTATACCAGTGTTTATCTAATTTTTAAATGAATTCATTGAGGTGTTGAAATGTTACCAACTTACCACCTCAGGAAGGCTGTTCAAGACTTTCAAAGTTATTATTGTAAAGGAGTTCTTTCTGATGTTAGATGTACAATATTAGGGAAAGATCTACCAACAATTTTGTCTTTGAATGTGCCTTAGTGTCTAATTGTCCCAGATTCAATATCTTCTGTACGATATGGTTGGTCGTTTCAATTGTTTAAGTCTTTCAGTATATTCCAAGTTTTCATGCCTAGTTCCTGTTTTGTAACACTCCTTTGTACACTTTCAATTTTGTCTATATCTACCGCCTTGTTGCGGTCATGCACATCACCGGAAGAAGAAGAAATGGGCTCCAGGCATCACATGTATATTCTAAATGATTTGCATGAGACTTTTATACATGTATCATCTCAAAAAGTCAAGCCTGTCTTTTTGGTTTCCTAACTCAGCAACTTCAGCAATATAACTTCCTATTTCTAACATGCCTCTTCCCAATTCAAGGACAAATGCCCCGCTTATTGCAAAATGAACTTGCACAAATTGATTGAGACAGAATCTTGAAGTTTATTGAGTCAATCTCTTTAGTTATGCCATGTCCAGCTGTACAATACAACCCTATGATAGACAGGACCATTTATCTCAGAGGCTCCTTCTTCCGACAACAAGCACACCTCACCTCAGCAGCCACACTGGAGGCCTTCAAGGGGAGCCTGGTGCTGAAGAACAAGATTCATCTTCATGTACATAGTTTTATTTTTAGACTGCACCTGTTTGTGCATTACCATGACCTTGTAGCTACAGCACTTCCATGTACGAAAATGCCCCCAGAATGGGCCAGGTACATTAACGGAAAAGTGTTGAGAAATAAAACTTACAAGTTCCACGAAAACCAATGATTTATTCAAATCAAGTTCAAAAAACAATGTTTTAACGTTTAAATCTTTTAAAATAATTTCTCGTTTTATGAGATATAAAAATTTACCCACGATTTCAAACCAACTAGTGTCTACATAACTTCGAAAGTCCACTGTTCTTCGGTTTACAAGTTGATTTTCAGTTCGTTCGTCTGCACTGTTCAAGGGAAGTAACCCAGTTTAAATCACGGATACTATGTACATCTATTAGCCTGATGCCTCTGTACTTTTCATTTTCCCTGCTGTGGGATCGCCTTGTTCTGTCGCAGACATTCATATTTTTTTTTTAATTTTGGAATAGAAATAACACAATT
Organism: Cerastoderma edule; assembly: GCA_947846245.1. NCBI lineage: Eukaryota > Metazoa > Mollusca > Bivalvia > Cardiida > Cardiidae > Cerastoderma > Cerastoderma edule. The sequence goes on from OX401410.1 coordinate 36,590,699, forward strand.
CTTTATCCTCTATCAAACAAATATATGTTTCCATAGAAAGGCCCTGATGTTGTTGATTGATGCTTGTTTTTTTTATAAGTTTTTTTATGGGTTTTACATCACATCAACATTATTTCAGTTATGTAGCGATGCCCGACTCTTAATGATGGAGGAAGACCCCATACTCAACTGCCCATAAGGGCTGGTCAAGGCGGGTAGAACCATCGGCATTCCGTAAGTCAGTCGGGAGACTGCCTCTCATGAAAATCCATATTTTATAACAGTTAGATTAGTGTTAGCTCAAATAAGAAGAGCTCAGTTTTAATATCTGATCCAAAGGCCAAAATGATCAAAGTCGTTGATTGAAAGTCTTGATAGAAAATCGGAACCACTACTATGGCTATTCCAAGTAGAATATCCTCGATTTTCAGAGATAAGTAAATTCTAACCATGAATGGGAAACTTAAGAATGAAAAAAGAATTAGGCCTGCAAGAATAAAGCTAGACAATATTTAAAATTGCAGACAATTTCTTTCATAGAAACAGCTTGTGATAACTGAAAATACGATGCGCAATATATCATAGGCGTAGGAGTCGCGGGGGCCAGCGGCGCCCCCCCCCCATATCCAGCCCGCGGGGCAGAGTATAGGCCTATTTTGCCCCCATTATTCACAAGATTTGTGAAAAGAAAAAATGAAAGGAACAAACTTTAATAACAGAATCAATATAAATGTGTATTTTTTGTGCTTTATTTATACGCAAATGGCAATCTCAACACACCGGGTTTATACAATGAAAATTCAGCTTACGGAAATACCCAAGTAGTGCCGATTGGTAAAACGTGTTCTAAGCAGTCAGACCCAATATTGTATTCAATCTATTGCTAAAGCTAAAACGATAAACTAGTTGTTTATCTGTGCAATATTGTTTTACCTGTGGCTGAGACAGCATGGCCGCAGTCACTTTTAGTTTAGATAAATACATTTGATTTCCGAGTGAGATCGAGACCTGTTCTATCCTTTTTTTCTTTTTTAGCCTATGTATTTGACAAGTCACGAGCGAAAATATGCCGTGTATCACGTGAAAGATATCCTAAATTTGTATACCGGCTAGATCTATACCATGAATTCTTATCGTGTCCAATGCTTTTCGTGGTGCCACCTGCTGACTGGGGACAAGCCGAGATGTCTCAAACGGTTTTAGATGCGCGGGAAAATTCTCACATCTTTGGAAATCGTGTGAAATCAGTTCATATCAATTGGTCGCCGCCGCCGCCGCCGTAAATTGAAGGATTTACTACAATTGAATAAAAAAAAATTGTGAAAACTACTCTTCTGGCAGAATCAAATGAAACAATGTCATTAAGCATTCCCCTTTCCAACAAAATAAAAATTGGCTTCTCTAGATTTCGTTGAATCCTCTCATTTTTAAATAATTTAATCAGACCAGAGACATAGATAAAAATCTATGTCTTTGATCAGACGTAACACCTTCCATCGGGCACGTGCACGCACGCGTGCTGTTGTCCTATAATCAAATTTGTAAAAGGGAAACAATCCATGCAAATCTTGTTTAATTTGTTAAGCTGCGTTATTCCCCATTATCTTTCGAGCTCAGGTGGCATTCGGAACACCTCGGCCATTTCTTAAAATAACTACCGACTTGTTACGGGGATTGCCGAGTAGATACGATTGAGGTGGGTGCAGACGCCAGACAGTCGAATCAAACGCAGCCGATTAAAAATGGACGAAACAATTCAAGTAGAAAAGGGAATGTCAATATTCCTTGACGTGAGTACATTAAATGTCAAGCCTGCATTTTTAAACCTTTTAAAATGAATAATTTCTATGTTCAACTATTGCTGGCAATGACAGGCATGCTTATCAGGGCTTTTTTTCTTTCAAATTGGGAAGAGGCCTTGGCCTGATGTTTTGGGGCAAATTAGGCTAATCGCTGAAATTGCTGAATTGGGAAACCAACAAGACGATATCACTTGGAGTATTCGGGAAAGCTGCATGATATTGAAAAAAAAAATCCAATTAGGAAGGTGCCTTTTATGGGCAGTTTAGAATCACTTAATTATCAATATATCTAAACTCATAGGCGTAGGAGCGTTTTCAACGGGGGGGGGGGGGGGGGGGGGGCACATTCAGATGAGGACCGGTCTAAGAATAAATGTTCCTAAACTTTCTCATAACTAATTCAATATCATTAAATGAATTAAAAGAAAGCATATGAAAATGTGTATCTTAGTTAATACAAAATAACCAAAAGAAAAAGAAAATAGGATAGGCCAGGTCTCGATCTCACGCAGAAAGCATATTGTATTGATCTTGACAAAAAATGACAGCCACCATGCTGTCACAGCCGTCAGATCATTGAAAGTATACTCTGGCCCCCCCAGTCTGGATATTGGGGGGGGCCCCCCTGGCCCCCCGGCTCCTACGCCTATGAAACTTTGTTAAGCTTACCGGGACATTGTGAAATATTATCACTTACTTGATACCCTGATTCCCTTGATACCTAAATTCGGGAGAAAGGCTAAGAAGCCTGTAATTCCCGTTCCATGCCTGGTCTTCTTGTCATAGATTCTACTGGCGCATGCGTGGGTCGGGTAACATATTGCCTTAGAATCCAGTGTTTATCTAATTTGCATTTGAAATCATTTAAGTCTTGTATGTTAGATTACTTGTGTTGTCACGCCTGTCATATGTGTCAACCCAAGTACCCGAGTACCTGAAGCCAACAATATTCTCCCTTAGATTCAAGTCTGGATAAATATATGCCTAACAAACTCATCGTATTTTTTCGAACTTTAGAGAGATAATGTCCAGTTACGGTTATCTTAAATCTTTGTTGGTCTCGGTAGCAATACGTTTCATATAAAACATGGGCCATGCAAATGGAAGTGTTTTTTTAATGGTAGCAAAAGATCAGATTATTGGCAGGATCAGATCATTGGCACTCATTGACAAGTGGCTCAGACTTTACTAAATTATCCCAAAAAATTACGTGTAAAAATCTAACAAGTACTATATACTCTCCAATACTGCTCCTCAGACATCAAAACCAATGTTGCTTTTGGAAAGCCATTATAAATTGCCTACATCAATTTTCCCTATTGAAAATCCGAGAGGTTGCAATTGACACCGTTACCACTCGTGTAAGCGATTACACCACACAGACTTGCGAGTAATGGTTCTAGGCCCATATGATTTACTGCGATGATCGAACAAAACATGTTGATAGTGTAACATTTGTATATTTGAGTACTGGTGTATTTCTCAGGAACCCTCATTAAACAAAGGCATTCTTCCCGACATGATTTTTAGGCCTGTGTCCCCTTTCGTATAGTAACTTGAGTGCTCTCCCTTTGTTAGAAAGCCGCCATTTACAAAAACAACTGCTAAATTGCATCTCGAAGGTTAGTGTGTTTTTATATAAATATATGGTTATTTACAAGTATATCTTATTGATTATGGTCTTTCCCCATCCATAAGATGAAGTGTCCGTAGCTAAAGTATATATCATGAGCCAGTTTTGAATTGACTTACTGGAAAGACGATGTTATGAACGTTGAATTAAAAATACGCAGATTCGGCTAGTTCCGGTATTATTCGGATATCTACGGATTCCGCTAGGTGGCATTGTTGTATAGGTCCATATAAATAAGGCTCTCGCACAGAAATTCGAGCAGATTGTGACTGTATGTTGAACGGGTCACGCTACCAATAAATAATTATATTGGAAGAATACATTAGCGGGCAACTTTCCTACATTACATTAGGCTTTAGAGCTATAGGTACTGTCCTCGGGAAGGTATCTTGTGAAGCATCGTTCCTTCTTCAACAGAGTACCGTGCAGCTCGAGGTCTTTTCCTATGTAGGACATAGCTAGAGAGTAAATAGACAGGGAGTAATATTATTACGTCACGCTGTGACTACAGCGCTGGAGCTACATAGCGTCTGTGAATAGCCGCAAAAGAACAGTTATAACGTCATTGCGCTGTGAAGATAGCCCTGGAGTTGTAGCAGTCGTAGATAGGTGTAGAGTGCGGCTAGAGCCCGTATTTCCAGTATAAATTTGTAGAACCCGATACACCGAAAGATAAGCGATCAGGTACATAGGTACTGTCATTAGCTGGAGTCTAGCTAGGGCCGAAAACGTTTCAATAGTTTCAATAGCTGACGAGTAGCCATCAGTTTGGAGAATATATAGTGCGTGTTCCATATTTGTACACATGTTGAATAATTGTTTGGGGGATAATTGATATCTAGTTTGGGATTTAGAAATACCTGATTCACTCGTCAATGAGTGCATATTTGCACATTTCATGTAAATTTATAACCCAGGTAAAAGTACCGGCGGGTAACGGGTAGCAATTTGCTACCTGGGTAGTTGCCTGTACCCGCCCCGTACCCGGGTACTTGAGTACCCATCCCAGCCCTACTTCTGACATAGGAATAATGCAAAGGTTAAACAGTAGAATTTCCGTACCTCAAACTTCAAGGGACCAAGTTATTAAAATGTTCGACATAGAATCAGTATGACCTATACATGTCTTGTCGAATATAAAAACCTAGAGATGGCTAAAGAATGAAAGATTTGGGAACCCATATTTACTTTGATGTAACCTTTCATAATTCATATCAGGTGCGAGTACTGGTTATGTTTAAAGGAAGCGAAATAAGAATTGGTGAATTTGTAAGAACTTCTTCACAATCAATGTAAAACAAATAAGTATAGATTCCAAGTTCAGTTCTGAGATTGAGTTTTCTTGTAATGCTGGGCACCAAGACTGAGCTAGCTCTAATTAAGAATTTGATGGGAACAGTAATGATATGGTTTATCTTGTTTATGCAAAAATTTGGTTAATATTAAGGACATGTTCTACAGTTTTATAAGAAAATAATCCTTTCATAGAATTTTCTAAATTTTTGATATGTTATTTAAAACTCTATCATGAATTCAAATATGAAGAGAAAAATGCGGGTCGACGAGTTAGTTTCTTCGTAAAATTACAGTTTCCATGGTAACAGTTTAGGACAAAAAGGTCAAAATGACCATACCATCTTCAAAGGTAATAAAATAATTTCTGGAAGGTTTATTAACACAAAAAAATATGAATTCATATATTCAATACTTTAAAGTTTAATGTTTTCTTCAAATTTTTACAATCTGAACAATTTTTGTGATCCAAAACTGTTTTTTAATTTTTTGTATTCGTCAAAAAACAATGAAAATTGATATGTATATTACAAATAAATGAAGATATTTACAAATTCCTTTCATATAATTTTCTTATTTTTCAGTATGTGAGGTAAAATTTAATCTTGAAATACAAAATGCCAAAAAAAGTATATGTTGATGAGTTAGTTTTTCTGTAAAATGACAGTTTCCATGGTAACCGTATTTGAAAAACATTTTTAAAAACAATTAAAATAACTTTAAACTTGAAAACTAGAAGCTGGGGGCTTATTTGCATGAGAAATATATAATAATGTTAATAACCTTTTGAAGTTGCATCGATAATATGATTAATCTTTGTAAAGAATTGCATACAGTAAATTTCATCTGAATAAAAAGTTTATCCGACTACTATGCAAGTTCCTCTTAGGTAGCAGATTATTATCTCCCTTGGATGCGCAGATGAAGTGCGCAGATAAAACTACCGAGAATGTCGGGTGCCCAGTGGGAGATAAGATACCAGACATTCCAAAGACTAGGCCTTTAAGTGGTAAATAGTATTTAGAATAGGTTTTAAAAAAAAAGGCCTATAGAAACATTAATCTGTACTTGCCAAATTCAGTACTCATACCAAATAATATTTTTTTCATTCATCATTTCAGGTATTTAGAAGAGCAGATAAAAAAGGTAAATGTTTCTAATGGTGATTTTCTAATGTTGAGACAACTTTGATGACTATTTCAAGAAATATATTTATATATGTATATGTATGATTATTAGATTTGTGTATATTTCATGTAATATCTCATACCTTTTAATAGGCTGATGTGATTTCACGTAATGGTTGATACCTCTTATCTTGTAATGGGTAAAATCTCTTATCTTTTAATGGGTAATATCCCATATTGTGTAGTTGGTAATATCTCATATCATGCAATGGGTAATATCTCATATCTTGTAATGAGTAATATCTCATCATGTAATGGGTAGGTATCTCATATTGTAATGTATAATGGGTAATTTGTATTATCTTGTAATGTGTAAAATCTCTTATCTTTTATTGGGTAATATCCCATATTGTGTAGTTGGTAATATCTCATATCGTATAATGGGTAATATCTCATATCTTGTAATGAGCAATATCTCATATCATATAATGGGTCTCATATTGTATAATTGGTAATTTGTATTATTTTGTAATGGGTAACATATCATATCATGTAATGGATAATATCTCATATCTTGTAGTGGATAATATTCCATATCTTTTATTGTTTAACATGATTCCTTTTCAATTTGCACAGATGATGGAAAGATCTCATGGGAGGAGTTTGTTGCATTTTTCGCCGATGGTGTGATGGGTAAGGAAGAGCTGAGGAAGTTGTTTGATGAGATCGACACCCACAACACAAAGTATGGACCACGTCATTTTAATCTTTTTTGATATCTTATATTTGATAAATGAGTGACTATGAACCCTTTCTCAAACTATCTCAACATTTTATGTGTCTGCTTCAGACTATTGTGCTGAGAAAATGTTATATTGTCTTTCAAATTTTTCTTTCTACCAGAGGAACAGTCTTTTAATGTGTTTCTTAGTTTCATTGACCATCATTTGCTCAATGGCAATGACTTTAAATTCTAGATATTGTGTAAAAGGTGTTTCATTTAAAGAGTGAAACTCTGACCCTTTTCATGCATTATTCTTTTAGTCTTATTGACAGTTGACATGTGTATCATATTATTTTGAAAAACATTAAGATGGAAAAATTGCCTGTAACAAGAAACTTCCCTATTGGTTCCCATTGTTGAGATCTCAAACAACATTATTAAACTTTTTTTTTAAATTTTGAACAATATATTCAGAAGTAATATGTAGGTAATAAATAAGTTAACCCATTTCTCCAATTTAAAATGCCCAAAGCAGAATACTTAAGAAACCATTGAGTGATATATAGAGAAATACAGCTCTGGGAAAAAATACTTTCTCTTTTATTTGAATTGATTTCCTTTGAACTTTATTATAATAAAACTCTTTTTTCTTTTATTATTGATTTTTGTTGATGAATTCATCACATCTGGCTGACTTATGGATGGTTGATGTTTTCACCAAAGTGATACATCCAACCTTTATGTACTCTGATAAAGTACTAGCAGAATTTTCTTAAGTCACTTATGAGCTGGACTTCTCAAAATAATTGAAAAATCTGTTGGTGTAAAGAAAAGATCTAATACACAAGTCATATACTAATTCATACAGTAGATGCTTCCAAGTTAATATAATCAGCACATCTAATGACTTGAGTAAACTAGATGGAGTTTTTTTTATTTCAGTTTCATTGATCCAAAAGAGTTATGTGAGTATTTCTCAGTACATCTTGGAGTATACAAGGAGATCTTTAGTTTGATGGAGGATTTCAACACGAAGATCAGCAATCTGTTATTGTCCACTTCCCAGACTTACTCGAAAAAGAGCCGTACAGATCAGTTTGTCACACGGTTTCTGATGGGGGAGTTACTCAATCAAGTACACGCCCTCACGGGCCCTCTAGACTCCGCCTCCGACGCCCTGTCACAGGAAGCTAAGGAAGATGGGTAAGTTTTGGTTAGAAGAGTGTTTCATAGCCTGGTTAGTACTCATATCTATCATAAGTATTTTATTTGCAATGCCTGGATTATGCTTTCTCCAAAATTGTGAAAAGTATTTGCAATAAAATTATTATCAGGCTAGAGCAAGTTGCAGCTCAATGTTAACCCTCTCCATCATATATGAATACTTTAACCCTTTACCGAACACCAAATTTTTCGACTGTCCCAAATTGAAAGAGTTTGCAGACGACATTTCAAATTGTGATGAAATTGAACAATATTCTTCTAATAGGGCAGAAGACAATAAGGGATTGCTCGTTAAGAACAATTTCTCCTTTTCCCACAATGTTTTCCAGATCGTCTGCAACAAACTGGTCAAATGTCTTTATTGTTTGGGAAGGGGATAACACAACTCTCAATAATGGCTCAGGGATATATAACAGGCACTTGCATAGAATGTGGATCAATGAAAAGTCAAAAAGTGAACCTGCTGCTTGGATGTTATTTGTAATCAATAAAAACTAGCAGTGATGGATTTGATGGCTCAGGGATATATAACAGGCACTTGCATAGAAAGGGTATCAATGAAAAGTCAAAAAGTGGACCTGCGACTTGAATAAAAACTAGCAGTGATTGATTTGATGAATATCCAGTTTTGTGTCTTCTGAGAACTGTTTACCCTAACTCCTTATTGATGTCCTAGGTCTGGCATCACTCCAGTCCAGGCTGGTGATGTTAAAGAGAAGAAGAGTGAGGGACTGATTGTTCCTGGACGAGTGGTGAGACGTGCTAAACGACAGACAAGCAATCATTTAGCTTATGAAGGTAGGTATCTGTAATATAATATAGAGGATTTAATAGAAATAGCAATAACACTATCAAAAGTGGTATATTCTTCATTCTACTTGTCAATTTTGTCAATTACTTGGATAAAAGTCATAATAATCATGAATTATTTTATATTCATTTGTATCAGTTTCATAATTATGCAAGGATTTTTGATAAGGAATTAAAGTTGAGTAAATGTTAACAAAAGAAGAATCAGACTTTTACAATCAATTCTTTCTTCTTCTCAAATTTACGATGATAGGTCCCCCATTAAAATCAAGTTGAAGTTACTTTGAAGTAAATGATTGATTTTCTTTTCCTCAGGTTCCCAGCAAACTGGTAGTGAAGCATTAGAGGCCCAAGTACAGAGGTTAACCTCTTTGTTGGATAGGATGGAAAAGAGGGTGTGTGTATATTAAATTCGAAAAAAGTATGGATATTGTTTGTCATTAGTGGATAGGGCTCACTCTTGAGCACTATAACACATGTTCCCTTAATAACCTACCAGTACTAGGCTAGGAAATGTGTCTTGCTAAAGGACACTTCGCGATGAAGTAGTTGATTGACATTGGGAATCAAACACAGGTTGGCCAGTCTCTAGTCCCCGACGCTAACCAGTATGCCACTGCAGATTTATTATACCATTTCAAAGGAACTTATAAAAGAGGTAAATTGGGGTCACTCAGTAAGTCTGCAGGATTGGCAACAGCAGTAGTCTGTTCGAAGGGAGCTTATAATGCTGTATGATTTGAGGTTCAAAGTCTTCATTCATGGCGATGCACACACTACAATATTATGTTTTCATAATCTTGGCCATGTGATGTACAGTAGTTTTTCTATCACCAAAGGAACTGAGAGGTTATATAAACTTATGTCCTAGACCTAATAATGATTTAAAAATATATCACTGGCTATCTTTTTAAGGTAAGAGTATATGTTTCTTTTCTGTCAGGTAAACTTTGATGGTCTAGTGGATGAAGAAGTGGATGTGTCAGACAATAACAAGGTAACCGAAGATTCAGGGTTTCACATCATTTCTAACGTTTAGCATCTTATTCATACCTACTCTATTTTCTAAGGAAAAAATAAGATATATTGAAGACAGCTGTAGGCAAAAAGATAGAAGCATTGATTTAACATTGGGAGTAATCTTTTATACATAAAGATTAATGGTCATAGCTAAAGGATGAGCTACTTGTAAAGCTAGTGAAATTCATATGCAGACATTTACTCTTTACCTGTTACTCTTTACCTGCAGATGACTTTTTTTAATTGAAGCAGATGACTTTATAAAAGCTTTGTAAACACCTGAAAAACCTTTCATTTCTATTGTTGTGACATGTGAATATATTGAAAAAGCAATTTCTCCTTTTGTAACAATGCTTTTTGAAAGTCATCTGCTCCAAGAAGTAATGTTTTAAGTCATTGATTCACAAGCTAATTGGAATAACTCATAAGATATTATAACTATTGTCATGTTCAGATATCAAATGTAACTACATTTAAAATCAGCCCACGGCTATTCCCAACACATCTAGTCCCTCTTGCAACAAATAGCATAATTCTTACTGTGTCAATTGTCATTTATCTTTTTAAAATCACATGGAATTTGGTTAGATAGAATTGTTTGTGATGATTAATTTCTTTTTTCGAGACAATTATGGTTTGATCCCACTATAGGTGTGGTTACTCTAGTTTATTATGTCAACAAGGAGACAGCACAGGGAGAACAGAGACAGAGAGTATGGAAGGTTGTTAGTAACGTCAGGGTACCGTTTTACTAAAATTTTATACTGAAAATTTGCACAAGTTCCAAAAAACATTTCCTCTTATTTCGATACTGGGCTAAGCATTATTGTAAAGTAACAAAATATTGGAATTGTCTCTCAGAGACACTACCAATTTAACTTGTCACATTACATTATTGTACCTTTGTCTAGGCAATATCCATATAAATCTATTTTGATTTGGGCAAATATTATCCATAAGTCATTTGATAACAGTACCATAGCTCATTCCAAGATCAGACAGAAATAATTCAGAGAATGTTTGTTCTTTTGTTGAATTTTTGTAACAAAAGGAGTATTTTTCCTGGTTGTTAAGTTGTCTTATATAAGTGTGTTAGAAGAAAAATGTTAAAACTGTTCTGATAGGATGTCTAAATCAACCTTTGATTCTGTCATATAAATATCAAACAAACTGACTACATTGGCTTCGTTCCAATCAATCAAGACTTCCTCTCTACTCAAAGGCATGTATGATTCAGGTACTTCTCCTACAAATGGACTTGAGTGTGGCCGAGGGAAAGATGGAGACATTCAAAGAGAGTCTAAGGAGCTATATCGAGGGAGCCAATGCTGCACCAGGATGTCTGAGGTATAAACTGACGGTTACTGACCCTTTATCTATAGTGTGTAGACTTAACTCTTTACCACCTGCAGACTATAATTTTTTACTTGAAGCAGACATCTTTGGAAAGCTTTGTAAACATGTGAACAAACTTTCTGTTCTGCTGTTGTGGCATGTGGATAGGTTGAAAAAGCATTGTGGCAAATGGAGAAATTGCTTGTGACAAGCAATTTCTCCTTTTGCCACAATGCTTTTTTGAAAGTCGTCTGCTGCAAGACGCAAAGCTGTGGCATTAGTTGGTAATGTGAAATCATTATTAAACCATCATGATATTGATAAATTTATAAGTTGATGTGAAAATTATATGTAAGTCATGATTGAATTTTTTTTTTGTCACATCCATTTTAGTTGTCCATATCAAGAAATGTAAAATTTAATATGATTTGGTGTTTGATTTCAGTGTAACCGTGCGTAGCTACAAGGGAAGCAATATGTTTTCTATATATGAGGTCTGGACTAATGAGTCACAGCAACAAATGTAAGTGATTGTGTATCTATTAATTTCGTAATTTGATTTTGAATATACATTTTGATGGTTTAATGAAAGGCATTTGGATTGAGTATTAAATTGTACCTCTTTACAGTGTGATCTGCATATCATGACATTTTGTACTTGGCATATATGAAAAACAGCAATAAACTTAAGGTTTCCCTGGTTCATATTGATTTTAGTCAACTTTGCACAGCATTCATTTCTCACAACTTATCACAAAGTATTACTGATAAGCCTAATTATATGTTCTAGACATTTCTTGAAACATATCTTCCCTTAAAAGGTATAAAAGGTTTTGTTTATTATAGTTTCACCCCTAGTGAAATGCCAAACTTGATGGCGTGGCTTATGAGACACTTTTCACTGATAATACCAAGTACCTCCAAACTTCTATCACTTTGCCAGGTTCAAAGTGGATATAAGCTTGTAACCATTAAATTAACTTTAACCCTACTTAAAAAACGGCTATTTCAGAACATTTTCAATTTCTTTAATACTTTGCTAAATAGTATATTGTGTTTTACACATAAGAACCATCCCACTGAGACGATTCTTGTGCATACCTGTGATTTATCATATACCTCATAGTATTTTGAAAACAGCATGCAAATGACTTGAAATCACATTTCCTCTGGACACCTGTGCTCATTGAAGCTAATGTTTTGATTGATTATAACTATTCTTCCAGACACACCCAGACTGATACAGGACTGGCCTTCACTAAAAGTTGGGCCACCAATCTACAGGAAGAAGGGAAATTAAGATCTGTTCTTTTTCCAGGTAAGTTGAGGTTTATTAGCCTTTATCCTACATTTTGAAAATGTCAAAAAATGGCACTTTGCTGTTACTTATGAAAGACTGATGTTTTTTATATGATCTACTTCAAGTTGCACCACCTTAATTGTATGTTTTAGCTATTCTTTGAATTTGATGTAACCTGAGAAAGAATGAATTTAAATGTATTTTTTTCAAGAGGAGTTTGTTCTTTTATTCTGAGAATTTCCCCTCTCGTCTGGATATAAAAAAAAAAGTTCAGACTTATACATTTCACATTAATTGTGATGGAAGATGACACTTATTCCTGGATACTTAACCAGTCTTTTCGCAGATTTGTGGGCTATTCCAGACAATTTTCACCTCGCTGCTTATGGGGATCGAACTTGGGACCCTTTGTCTTGATAAAATGTTAGAATGATGTTCGGGATATATTTAAAGTATCAGCAGTCCAACTCCCTCTACTGTTTAAAGTACCACATATAAGGTTTACACAAAAATTATGACAAGTTAAAGACTGCTTGGTATGAGCAATGTTATTTGTGTCACAATGGCTTCTTGCAAATATCTGAAAGGATATGTCTAACAAATTTGTACATGTTTGATAACTCTTTGAATGTTTCTTTCAGCATCTTGGTGGAAGAGAGATTAGACGTAAAGTGGGAACAAGCTGGAGAGAAATGAGGAAATAATGGACCATAACACTAGATCTTCAGATAAAGGGGTTATCTATGTAATGTTTATACATTATTTCTTAGCAACACACTGTGTTGTGTGTACGCATTAAAATTGTCTGGATGAGATGACTAATGAATACAAAAGAAGTAGGATTTTGGTTAACCCATTACCAAACAATAAAGACTCTTGTTTGTCTGTTTGCTGCAGACGACTTCGGAAAACAATATGGGAAAAGGAGAAATTGCTCTGAACGAGCAATTTCTCCTTTTCCCACATTGTTTTCTGGCCTAGCAGAAGATTTTTTATCAATTTCATCATATTTTGAAATGCCATCTGCAAACTCTTTCAATTTGGGACAGTCGATAATTTGGCGTTTGGTAAAGGGTTAACAGATTTGATGTATGTTAAAAGGTCACCTACCCCTCTTATCTGGGCCTCTGATTATAATGATGAACTTATTAACATGTATTCTATGTCTTTTACTTTGTTAATGTTATATTTAGACTTTATGTAATTAAGGGGCTGGTCTCTGGCAGAACAAGCATATATATAGAATAACCAATCATTCTTTTTTAGTTGCTTAATTTGTTCTTGTAAAAAAAGGCAGATATTGAAAGACTGTAAATAGGAAGTCTTTTAAAGCCATGTGCTATCTGGAAAAGTTGATTGTGAATTTCTATGTATCATAGGATAAATTGTGTGAACAGGAGAATTTTGACTATCATATTTTTTTTTGTGTCTGTGTCTTAATGGATTTTCTCGACTTCTGCTGCATGCTCCATGACTTGAGATTCTTACAAGACAAAGACCAAGTGATCATTGAAAAGTATACTCACAGTCTATCTTTTGGTATGTTCACTGTATAAAACCTTTTTTCTGAATCAAAGGATAGCATAATGCAATGTAAATGTAGCATCCTTATTATAGCATCATTGGATATCATAGCGATTTGTTCTGTTGAAATGAAGTCAATATTTCATATTGAATGCAGCCTTTTTACATTGCCTGAAAATTTATTTGTTCATACACTTTGATAATACATATTTACTTACTCTTTTTATATAAACATGTTTTGTCTTTTTATTTACATATTGTCTTACTGACACATTTGATACACTTTAGCTAGTTTGATTTACTATTAGTACACATACATTGTACATTCTTTGTGAAGGTAGTATCTTATTTGAGATTTCCAATTGAGAAATTTCTTAACATATAGGCTTTTGTTGCATAAAGTTTTATCTGTTTTTTCCTGGTTAAGGGAATGCCAAAGACATTGATGATAGACTCATTTCTAAAACTATACAGATAAAGGGATTTGCCTTTTTGAATCTCAGTAAACTGCTATAAAAATACAGAAATAGGTTTATTTGAATTTAGCTCTTAATTTATTGTAACATTTTTTCTTTCTTCTGTTAATAATGTACTTTATTTATGAAAAATGTACAAAAAATCTAATACTGAAAGAAACACTTCATGAATGAAAACATAGAGAAAAAAGGAGAATTGAGTAAATTGCATTTTGTGGAAAGTCATGTTTGATGGACAAGTGCTAACAGCACAATCTAAAAGTATAACATTGTTTGATTTCCTTCACTTATGAATTTTAATTCTTCTCAAGAAACATGAGAATGTTTTGTTTCGGGGTTCTGAATCATCAAACCAAAGCCTCTTAGTGTTAATGTTTTTGCTTTGTTAACGGATAGCAATCTTCTTGGGTTTGGAATTATCTATCTAAAGCAATATAGTGATTTGTTTGTTTTTAAAAAGAAATATGTGTGTTAATGCCTTCATCTTTCACCTTTGAAACCATGACAATTTCCTCATTATGATATCACTATTAATTAATTATTAGAGTGTTTCTGTTATAATTAATCTAGTTTTTTATATACATATATGTATACCTAAATGTGATATTAGATATCCTCAGCCCTAAAATAGCTATTGTCTTTTGCTGTAATACAATATACTTTACCTATAGAATATGTGGGAAGTAGTGATGTAAGGGATAACTATTTAACATTTACCTTTGATTTGGATTTCGTGACACCCACATAAAATGTGCATACAATACTTTGTGATATTGGATGGAAACATTTGAGACAAAATGAAAAGTTGCTCATCATGAGCAATTTCTCCTTTTGTTGCAAATATTTCTTTAGTGTTTCACTGCAGGTGGGTTCAAACACTTCTACACAAGATGAGGATTAATAGTCACATGTTTTGTGTGTATCTATTATAATGCAATATATAAAGAAATTAAAGGAAGTAACATCTTTAAACTGTTTTTTTCTTCATACAATTTTACTAAAATATATGGGGCCTCTTTGGTCAGAGTACAGTACATGACCCCTCTCTGCGTGGATTTAAATCCCGATGAAGGCATTTGCATTAATGTGAGAGCCAATGACCTGACTGACTTACAGAAAGCCAATGAATGGTTCTACCCAGCTTGATTTGTCCTTATATGTCAACCTTATTGGCAATGTGTCACAATTTTACTAAAACGTGTAGGGCCTCCTTGGCCAGAGTACAGTACAAGGCCCCTTTCTGCATGGATTTTAATGTCAGTGAAAACATTCGGATTATCATGAAAGGTTGTTTCCCGACTGACTTACAGAAAGCCGATGGTTCGTTCTATCTAGCTTGACTAGCCCTTAAGTGTAATGAGTAAACCTTAAAGTCAATGTTAGGCAATATGCAGTTAGTTTATTTTATCTATAACCTCTCCACGTATTCGATTCAATTGTCTGGTATCCAACAAACTCGCTCAATTGCCATAGTTGGTTAGGCTATTTCCTCACATATATAGAAAGTTCCCACTTTGCAGCAGTGCAAATACTCAGCCTCCATGATTACAAATTGTACAATATTTCTATAAAGATCTCTTTAACTATTTGGTTTCCAGAAACATGTATGGTCTTGAACCTAAATGTAATATTTCCCAAACGATTACTACGTTAGACTTTTTAAAACAGCTGAGACTGGAGAATACTGGCACAGAATATGTTAAAACGTCTTGCAGTAGTGTACATGTTCAAGTCTCAGAAAAAGTAACCGTTCTTACTGTTGGCGTCCGTGAATAATGGCATTATAACTAAGTTGGCTTCTCCAATCAGCTCATTTTGATATCAATCTGAGCTGAACTGAAAGAAGCTCATTTATCTAGTTTACTGTGTATTTGACGAATCCTGCTTAGGCAATGTACATGTACATGTTTTTCTACATGTAAACCCAATGTAACCTTGCATACAAGGTCCGTGGTGTCTAGCAATTCTTCTAATAATATCCGGAATCCTACAGGAATAAGACCTATGTGGTCTACTAGATTCCGGTCAATTTTCGGGATTTTAATTCCTTGAAACTTCTATTAATGATATCCTGAAGTCAGTTGGTAAAGTGTTAAGATCATTAAGACTGTCATCTCTAAGACAGTCGTATGGAATTGAATTCGCTAGGACTGACTTTTGAGCTTAAAAATGTAACACTGACAGTATTCAAATTCGATATCTGTATGATGTGTGTTCATTTAGCAAATGACGCCAGGCAAATGAACTCAACATTACTACCACGAGTTAAGTACTCTAACAGAAATCTCTCTGTTATCAGATAATTTGATTTGAAATGAGATTCAAATGCAAATTTACGTTAAGCATCGAGTCTCAGATGCTATTGTTGAATTATGGTTTAACAACATTTTCAACAGAATGTTTCAGTTGTATCAATGGACATTAATTCCTGTGCCTGTTATTTCCCCCACCACAAACGGCCAATATTCCTCAATAGCCACTGACCGCTAAACCCAAACGAATATCATTGATCTGTGGTTAGAAATTAAAAAAAATCGTGGTTCAATGACTTTAGAATCAGAATCAGAAATAATTTTATTGACACAGACATTACAGTTTATGGTCATTAATATGTGTACAATGAAAAATATTTATCACATTAATCGAGAAAGAAAAGAAAGAATAAGAAAAAGAAACGCGTTTTGATGTATTAAGCTTGATATCTATCCCAACTATCCTGTCTAATGACGATGTACCATTCATAATGGTTAGCAACTCATATCCATAGTGGTAAATTACAGTGGTTGGTGTCGTAGGTAATATATTAAACAGATCTGATTTGAATCTCGACAATGGCTATATCTTTCTAATTGAAGTGCGTTCTGACAAGACACTACTTTCTTGCCTATTACTGATACATTACAAAGGGAACATATGTAATACAAACCCAGAATTAGCACTGTTCATAAGTTAAAAGGGAAAAAATCTATTTCGCCCGGTTTAGGCTTTGCCTATTTTCATATTGACTGTACACGGTCATTGCTAGTTACATTTAAGTAAATGCCAATCGGAAATCGATCTTGGGCCGTATCACCAAGTTGACATAAGTTTTTCTTAAGTTAAGAAAAATCTTAAAATAAAATTAAGTCAACTTGGTGGTACTGCCATTGAAGCCTTCTATCATGACGTTCTTTCGACGTTACTATAATCAAACGGTATGACGTCACGTACTGTGAGCATCACATGACGCACGACGTTGTATCTACGCTGTTAGTTGTTTAATGATGGCAAAGCAGACTTAACGTGACCAGTTTTACATGTTTAAAAAAAAAAGTATTAAACCGAAAATCCAAACATGAGCATGACGAACAGGATTTCGAGGTCAACGTATAGGGACAGCTATCTTGGTGAACGCCCAACAATACCGTTCATACGATACAAAAATTTGCCGTCTTTGTACGTTTATGCTAACCTCCCAAAGAACGCTGGATCACAAAGGTATGATAAACTAAATATCTTTGCTATTTGTGGTCTGTGTTACTATTGTTTTCTTTCATAACAAGCTTAAATGTCGTGTTTAGATGAGAAATACAGTTTAATAATATGAATATAACGGAGAAACTATTCATGTAGCTCTGCTTTTTTGGATTGTCTATTGTAACTCTCCCTTTTTCTTGGATGAAGCTGGTTTTTTCTCTCTCTGTTTTTTTTATCGCGATGGCTATGGTTGACCCGTTTTCGAATCCCAATAACGACTAACTATTTCACCGTAGAGGCACATTTTCTAGCCCTGCACTGGTTGGTTATTCAGGGAACATGCACTATAACACTAAAGAGTTAGCCCTGTACATGAATGAAAAGATAAACAAACAAGTATTTCAGGAGATCTTACTGTCGTCTTACATATTGATAGCAGTTAATCTTACGTTTAGTATCATATGCTGGGTTTCCATGAGGCCGATATGGAAATCTCTATTATTTATGTTGCTTTCTTTTCATCTTTTCTGTTTAAATGCTTACTGCTTTCCATGGTCCACCAAAGAAAAAAGTAAGTCCTTTGCTATCTCTTTTTCGCACGTCACAGATGCTCGTGTATTTTATATCCGATCTTATTTAAAGGCACATAAAAGGAGATTAATGCTATATAAAACTGTATTAACTGGTAAACCTTTGGTCAGATTCAAATAGGTATCACCAAAAAAAACCATCAGCACAACTTAAACGTGAAAGCCAACAAGAATTCACCCAGATTAACCAGTTTAATTGTGTGATTCTTCATCCCTGACCTTGACAGTTGATACACAAATGTTTGAACCGACCAATCAGAATTCATTATTTTGAATATGTAAACAAACAGGTTGTTGATAAACATGATTGAATTGGAGACTGCTATATTTCAAGCACAAAATAACTTATGTTAAAGGAGTTTATTTAATAGGGTCTCAATGCATTCGTAAATTAATTATCATGACTTTTATGAACATAATAAAAGACTCCATATATTGTTTTAGTAACTTATTTCTACTTATCTCCTTTTATGTGCCTTTAATTCTTTTATAAACCATGTAGTTTATCTAGTTTTTAGAATCGCCTCGTCGAGACAATTCTAAGGAATGCCCACAATATTTTCCATGTACGTTGTAATACTGAAATACAGTAAAACTTCGTCATGTCGAACTTACCGATGCCGAGTCCTCTCTATGTCGAAAATACTAAATGAACAAAAATTAAACAAGTCTCTTGTCTAGTTCTCTGTAGCCACTAGTGGGTGTTCGACCTGTTATTTCCCAATTATAGCTCAGAGAAGGGAATTACACTTAAGAGAGGAGGGAAATCCGTCCCGCAACCATGGACATCCGAAACTACACAGAACCACGTGACCTTTCCAGACCCCATGGCTGCGAACAGTTCACAGAGGAACTGTACACCAAACCGAATGGTCAGTATTCATTATGAATAATTTCAAAATAGAACGTTCATGCATTGAAACAGGCGTGTTTTATTTGTTTACTTTTCGGGGAAGGGGGAAAGGGTGCGAACCGAGCATTTAAGTTATATTGTTATAACAGCTACATGTTTAGATAGCTGGGAGACAATGCTTTGAAAGCATAAGGTTGAGCAACTTTTGGTCATTGGGATATCCATCGTCATATGGGTGGAGGACAAAGGTTCGTTGACATCGGGAGCAACATTCAAACGGTCGAAATAACAATTTTTTTTTTTATTTCTAAAAAGCAAAGAATGTTGGAATAACTTTGACTAAACTAATTTTGCAATCGATACACATTTATATTGTTTACACTGAAATTAGTTGTCCACTTAACTTCACCTTACAAAGTTATTTTTACCGCTTTTATGTTTTGATATTGTGTTTCTCCGGAAAGGATGTTTCATGCATCAATGTGATTATTGTGTAATCTCTATAATGTAACCTAGAGGGATTCTCGTGATAAAACAAGTTCTTCAGCAATGCATGAAGAAATCGGCGAAAAAAAGAATAGAATGTCCAAAACAGTCGGTCTTCGACTGCCATTTCCCTGTTGAGCTTTGGACGTAACGCCGTTATAAAGCATGGATAACACCAGAACCGAAAGGTTGACGGTCAACTCATGCAGGGTACACAATGTTGCTATCTTTGTCAAAAGTAGGCTTAAAAAAGCAAAAATACTTGAGCATGGCTATCTTGTTAGGACATAACATCGTAAACATTGGTCAAGTGATTCCCCTACCGGACTAACACCACATGCGGCTTCATTTTTCCAGGTGTTCGATACAAAATTCGGACCCATGGACTCGACCATAATTGATGAGCTTTATAAAAAGAGAAGATATTCAACATCGACCTCAGCGGCAACCCAGGAATGTTCTCTACCCATCATTAAGGTAAGCGAACTGTGGGGACGCTCTACACAGAGATTGGAACTGTCATCAATGATGACGCAGAGCTTACCATTATAGTGCTGGAACCGACTTCATACTTATGCAACCATGTTGGGTCCAGGCAAGCCGCCAAGTAAATTTGCGACTGGCCTGTGAATTAACCTGTTTGCTGATCTGAGTATCTTTCCTCATCAAAACAAACAGATATTTAAGGTTTTGGAAAGCAGACGACACACAATTCTATTTGTAGAAAATCATTCAGCATTCTAAGGGTCAAAGGCTCGCGTATGTAGAGAGTTGGGTATTCTAGAACACACAGTCATACCAAAGAGTACAAACGGTGGTTCTGATAACTTCATTGCTAAGTTCTCATGGAAAACAGAGCATGACTATTACTGGAAAGCCATATTTCAAACAATCGCACTACTGGTATGGATCCATCTAGCTTTCAGGAATACCCAATAGTATCCTGACATTAAATACAGTGAACCCTCGTTAATCCGAACACGTCCGTTCCCAACAAAATGTCCGGTTTACCAAATAATCCGGACTTATGAAGCAGAGCATGTTCTTATTCACATTAAGACATAAAGGGTCTGTATGAGCGGTGTATAGTTATAACCCTTTAGCAAACGCCAAATTGTCGACCGTCCCAAATTGAAAGAGTTTGCAGAAGACATCAAAACGTGATGAAATTCAAAGATAATCTTCTGATATGGCAGAAAACATTGTGGGAAAAGGAGAAATTGCTCGTCACGAGCAATTTCTCCTTTACCCACAATGTTTTCAAAAGCCGTCTGCAACAAACTGGTCCAATAATTCCGTTCCCTTACAATTGTGTTCGGATTGCGAGACATCCGGATAATCGGGGTCCGGATAAACGAGGGTTCACTGTATGTTGTTGGTTGAGATTATTCTGATGATTACCAATGACAGAGGGTTTGGTGTGATATCAATGATGTATGAACTGGCGAATTGTATGCGAAAAGATGACCGGGTAATTCTTCGACCAATGCGACTTTGATGATAATGATCAACTTAGGATTTGGTTTAATTTTTCTTAAGTTGTTCAAAATAGTATATCTTTTGCTCATCACGAACACTTCCTTCTACACTCTCCTTGGTTTCTTTAGACCATTACACGTTTGTCTGTGCGTAGATGATTTTGTTTGGGCTCAGGGTTAGTTATTTCGAGGGTAGTGAAAAAGATTGTATTGTTAAATGGCAGCATGTTTGGTATTTTTACAATATATTCGTATTCAATCACAGCCGGATCCTTTAAAACCCTCCGAGAAACTGAAAGCGGATATGGTAAGGTTCCGTGCACAGCGGTACGAGGAAAAGGCGGATGAATGGCAGGATGCTGCATTATGGGACAGGTTGCAGTCTAGACCAATCACCGATGGTCCCAGAAATGTAGCGTCAGACCGGAAAATGCCAATCCCTCCACTAGATCGACTACCGCAATGTGAACCAAAGCTTCTTCCTGATAGGTAAATGCACTGTTCGTGTATGTCATTGAAATAGAGTTGTGTTTGAAATCAAATCGGTTTTTAAATCAAACTCTTATCAATTGTCATGATCAAGCGGCAACAAATCCAAATGACATAGTATTTCCATGAGAAATGCACAGTCGATTGTGAAACATTGGAATCTCTTTTAAAATTGACTGCTTGCAAAATGTTTAAATTGCCGTCTGATCCAATGCTGTTTTAGACAGTGTTTTGTCTTTGAAACGACGACTTCTGTTTATGTGATAAAACTTGCAGTCAACAAATTATGAAACGATCAACCTTACGATTTAAAAGATAATTACAGTCATCAGCAGCAGTCTAAACATCGGCAACACGTGTCGAAATTTCCGACAAGTTAACCCAAATTTATTCATTTCTGATGTTGGTATCTTTGTAGAAAAAAAAATGGTAAGTCAAACCCAACCGTATATTTTTGTCGGTTTGAATGTAGATAAACGTCATAGCTTTAATATGGCTGCCAATGCAACTAACCATTATCCTAAAGTGCCTTAACAAGTACTGCAAATGAAAGGACGGAATTGTCTTTACCGAGGACGTACATTTTTACAGGAAACTCGGCTCCCCTGTGTTACATGGTACTTTGGAGAATGCCTTAAACAACCCAGCCAGATATATGCGAACTTTTCTAGATAATCTAAAACGATCTTGGTTTCTGGAAGAATACAAGATAAATTATCTCTATTCTAATTATACTGTCCGATAATATAACTAGATCAAAGAATGGGAATGGCACTGTCCAATGTCAAACTATAAAAGATTGTGATAAGTAAGGTTAAAAATTGTGAAAATTCGGGGAGAAACCAATTGCTAAGAGGCAAACTTGCTCCTCTAAAACAACTTAAGATTTTTTTCTTTTGTCAAAATTATTTCAGTGGAATTCTACTGTAGCCGCGAGAAAATGCTCATATATGAGGAAAATGGTTTACATCGTCGAAGAGCATAACCCTATAAAACTTCAATGGCGTGGTCCTGCTGAAGAATACTTTTGCTTTTATGAAATGTTCATCACTTTGTCACGAAGTTCTTTAATCAATGCTATAAAGGAAGTTTCAGTTATAGGCGACGATTATTGTTTTACATTTGGACCCGTCAAAAGTTTCTATTAGGGCGAATGTGTTAAGCGGTGCCCATAGTAATTATATCACATCGAAGTTCTGGCAGCACTTGTGTATTTTCTCGATACGCTCGTCCATTTCTTCGGGATTGCAATCCGCATAAAAAAACTTCAAATTCTTATCTGAAATTAGAATCACGAAAATCAATGAATGTTATTCGTCTATGCATATTTTCCTTATCCACAAACCTCTGTTTTTGCTTCATTCCCAGACAAATATCTAATTCACTGAAGCCATCAAAACGCCAGACGATTCTAACACTTGTACGGAGCGACGGGTTGGCTAACGTCTTGTAAGTATTGGCCATGTTGGTTGAACTTCTCTATTTACTTCGGTATGTTGTACGTGCTCAATACGAATTTAGTTTGAAAAAAATATTGTTACACAGCTATGCTGAGGTGAATGCAGAGGCGGCGACATCTAGTTTCGATTTGTAACGTGTCCTTAAATGCCTTCTTTCTGCGTTTGTCCGGTGTATGGTTATACAGTATCTTTCATTAAAATGAATCCATTGTCCGTTAATACTTTTGCACAAACTTGGCAATACGGACAAATGATTTTTACGTTCCTGGAATACATGCACTAATTTTACGGGTTTCATTTGAACGTGGTTATATAATTTATACATGTAGTAAAGCAGCTGTAGTAAGGAATATTCAGATTTTTAAGTTTTATAAATTGCCATCTATTGATGATTTCGATCTCGACCTGTAAGAAAAGTCTAATGTAGAAATAAGATCATCCAATCTTACCGTTAGAAATACGAAGAGCATGCCGGTAACATTCTACGTTGTTTTGATTTCAGTGTGAGAAAATGTCCAGGCTATGCCGGCTATGAGCCCCTATGTCCACCGGAAACGGAACTTGACGACAAAAAGGAAGTGTCTACGCTAATGACGTCATCATACGGTGTTAAAGACAGGTTGGAACTTTTCTCATTATCTTTCCTATAAGAAAGGATATTCCTGCAAAGTATATCAATTTGACATACATATTCGTTTGTATACTTTGCATCCACATGCACTTTTCTCAGACAGTAACGCTATACTTTTGAGAACAGTATACTTTATTTTCAACGATCGTTGCTGGACAAAATAGAAAAAAAAATCAATATCTTATGTGCACTTTCAATAATTACAACCTTTTAAAAGGCCGTCTGCTGCAAATCCGCAAAATCCCGGGACGATTATGTAATTGAGTGCTCATAGACGTATAAATATGCATAAGTTAATAGGAGGACGTTGCACTTATATTTTACTCTTTTATATATCAACTCTGAAAACGTTAAATACCACTTCTCTTGTGATTGGAGGACACATGATATTCTAGTTGGAAAGAAAAGATATGATAAACCAATCCGTCAGTCTTAAAGATTTAACCCTTTATCACCTGCAAAAACAAATTTTCACTCGCTAGTAGCAGATGACTTTAGAAAAGCTTTGTAAACAAGTGAAAACCCTTTCAGTTTTACTGTTGTGATATGTTGATAGTTTGAAAAAGCATTGTGGTAAAAGGAGAAATTGCTTGTGACGAGCAATTTCTCCTTTTGCCACAATGCTTTTTGAAAGTGTCTGCTACAAGACGCTAAAATGTGACATTAGGTGGTAATGTGTTTAGAAAATGAATGTATCTAGAGTGCTCCATCCGAACCCCCGTTTGAGTTAATCCAATGTATGACGTCTGTTTAACGTGCATTGTTGGTCTCTCATCGCTACACAAGTGCGCTAATGACTTTGGGATGGTATAGTTAGTGGTTTCGAACATCTTTGTACAAAATTTAGCAAATTCCCGTGAACCGTTTAACCAAGCGTCTTATACAAAAAAAAATGCGTTAGTTTAAGATATATTCCCTCTTACGTTAATATTTAGATAAGCATTGTTGCGAAGTAATATCTATGGAATCGTCTGTTGGAGACGCTTCCAATGAAGTGTCACATTACAATATTGTACTTCTATTTAAGATAACATCCGTGTATATCAGCTTATTTATTCCTTAAATCGTTTAGTAAAACGCTATCTTGAAGCTTTATCTTTCTAGAAAGTTAAACTGACCGCTGTGATAAAACTAAATTTTGCTCGAATATCTGCGGAACACCGACGCAACCAACTGATGTTAATGTTATAAATATCACCATTTTTATTTCCCTGCAGGTACAGCACGGCCGAGGTATATACCAGACCCAGACGATTCGCTAGGAAGGCGCCTTTCTCACAGACCGTCACCCTAACATCACCCTTAAACCCCTATAACAAGGTGGGACAAGAGGCCATTAAAGTGGACAAGGCGAGCCAATACCTTAATATGAAGACATATCTCGGCGTTCTGCCTTTCTGATAAACAATAATGATATTTTTGGAATAAAGAGTTGCAACAAAAAGAAGCGTCTTGTTTTGAAAGAGATATAGAAACAACCCATGTGGATGACAGTAATCCAAGGGTAGAGCGTCGGCAGCCGATGGTCGTTGGTTCGAATCCTGTGAGTAGCGAGATCTGCCTTTAAACCTTCCATTAATCCGCACTCGGTGCGAGTAGGCCTACTGGTTATGCATCGAGGAATCAGAATTGAGAATGATTTATCTAAGTTGTAAGAACTTGTTTCATAATCGATGTAAAATAAAAAAGTTTAAACTAAACTAACATGCCCTGCATTCGTAGACCGACAGATCACCAAGCAGAAGGGCCGGTGGTATATCACGACCTTGCGAATATCCCTATAGATCTATTATTTCATCTTCTCGTCACGAGTGGACGTAATGGTCATGGTTTTCTGTTGTTTGTTTCGTTTATTTCATTAGTGTAAAGGACTCATTCCAGAGCGTAATAGTACGTGTACGTTTTCTGAATAGTCTACTAGTGTTAGGCTACGAAATGTGTTTTCACAAAAAAATCTTCACAGTGAAATATGGAACCTAACCCCGGTCTTTGGTTCCCGCCAACATAGTCTTTGGTAGCGTTTTACTGAACGACATAATGAAAATACATGTGTAAGTCAAAATTATGATATCAAAATATTATCATAAACAAGGGTACAATATTGTTATGTAAAACGTCATTGGAAGAGTCTACGATATGATTTCTAGTTGTGGTAGATCTAGGCCTACTGTTCCAACGTTCGCAAGAACATAAGCTTTGGCATGGCGCGGGAATCAAACACTTTCTGGTGGCGTGAACTACCAAACACACTAAGTTGTGCCAAAACCTTGCATCAGCTCAGAACAACATTTCTGCTTATTCCAGTAATAAGAAAAGAAATTTTGCAAAAGTCCATGTTAATGGAACTTTATGTGCTCGACACAAATTTCTATGATGTCTCAATATAGGCCTATACACATTAAATGTAGGAGACAGGGTATACAACGGCGATCTGACAGGCAGGCAAAAACGAAAAAAAAAACCATCCCAAAGTCCGGTAAAGTGAAAAGGTTCCCAAAATTTGTATCCCTTCGTGTCTAGAAATGATTTTTATTTCCAAAGACTATTTTCATTGTTTCAAACTTTATCAATGAAAAGTTTCACAAACTTCTACTTAAAAATTACCCTCGCCCTTTACTGTTTCTCGCTTCTGGTAGAACACTGGTGTGTTTCCAGTGTTCAATGCTGTAAAGGACTGTCCCCAAAATATGTTGTTATTCCCTGTTGCCGGAATATCTATGTCTGAGCAAAACTGCTGGTTTATCTGCCAGGTTTTTGAAAGTTTGAGTACCAAATTTCGGACCGTACTAGTACACATTGCTCGGTAGAAAAAAAAAAGCAATATATATATATTTTTTAGAGTATAATGGTCCAAACTGATGTTTGAGCACGCAGTTAATGGGAAAACACTATTTTTAGTTCAGCAGAACGTTCAACAAACGTGATTTAACATTGGAGTCAATGAGAATTCAATATCTCAAAGAAACATGTGTATAACCGTAACTTTTACAAATTACCTCCCTTTACACCAAAAATTATATCAATTGTTTACATGAAATCTGTTTCTTCAATATGTAGCACGTTTTATAATTTGAAAGTAGACGTATGTTCATACTTGATACATGTAGGTTATTAAATTGAGATATTGTACAAATATTATAAAGAGATTATAAACCATTATGTAAACGGAATTGAAAAGTTTATATAAATTCATTTTTGACGTTTGTGCTGTCAGTTCACTTATTCAATGTTGAGTTGCGACCCATATTAAACTTTTGGGTTCCGCTTACACTTTTTGGAGGTTGTCCTCGGACAGCCTGTAAACGGCGGCGAACAATACCAACTAATGAAATAGATAGATATAACAGATATGCTCCTCTCTTTGAAATGGGTCAACGGTGTTGAGATTAAATGTCTATTTGTATCATGATGCATTTACTCATTAGTGATTACCTATATCTTTGTCAGTCAAACTTATCAACCGTTACGAATACAATTTAGAATCATGATAATTCATTAGAATACATAAAGGATGTGTTGTACGCAGAATCAGAGTACAGTTTTGCCACAGATAGTTCACCATTCTTCAGTTCCAAAGTACATGACCACATGGAGTCTTTGAGAAAGAGGAGACATTTCTGTGATAAATTTCTAAGCGACAGCGAAGATCATCAAACATCTGCTAACCATGATATCTTTTCTTTAAAAAGATCAGTGAAATAATTACTAACGAAGACGTTTGTTAGGGGTTTGGCATCATTTAATTTATTCAATAAATATACTTTTGTTCGGTTCATCTTCTTTGTCTGTGCTAACTACGTCGTGTTTTGTAGCAAAACAAGCACTCCTAAAATCAGTTTCCTGCTGTATGATATCAGATGAAATTCGATATGGTGTTTTGATTTATTTTGCTGGAGAGAGAGTCGCGAGTGACAATGTAGAACTAGAAACCACGAACTTTTCTAAGGAAGGACATCACAATGTTCACTTTGTTCTTCAAAGCGCAATCAAGGGACTATGATTAACGCTTTTAGTTAGCGATTATAGACGAAAGTTGTGTAACTGGATTTGAAGTGGACTCTTTCTCAAAACGTTCAGTCTGTTTTGTGTCCTTATGTCGCCGTATACTGATATGTAAAAGCATATTTCTTTTTGACAATGAAGATTGAACAGTTTGGAATAAAGTTTGATGCACGACATGCTGTGTATGAAGCGGGGAGGCCCCTGACTGGGCAGGTTATCCTCTCGTTAAACAAGTCTATAAAGATAAGAAGTAAGTATCACCCACAAGCTCAACCCACTTCCCAATTTGGTAACTTGTGATTTGTTAAAAGAATATTGTGAGGTATTGCTAAATATTAAAAATTAGTATGTATATGCACTCTACAAATGTATTTTTACAGTACTTTATTAGTCCAAATTCAAAGCAACCACAGTCAACAAAAAGGCATCTTAAAGTGCTTTTTTTATGAAATAGGGTTGAAAAGATTTATAGCTAATTATGAGCAAAAACGTTGCAATTTGTACTTTTGTAACAATTGTAGTTTAGTTTTCAGCACCAGACATAATAACGTGCAATAAAGTGGACTTACAGGTTTGGAGGACCTTATGACATTGTTGTTAAAGTGCTGTCCTGATTAAACCTTGATGGGTCACCAGGTGTCATGGTGTAACATGTAAAGACCACTTAACATTCAGTTAACCATAATGTATATAAAATGACCTTTTTATTATCGAAAAACATTACATTCAGTTATGAATGGATATCATTTTAGCATTTTCATTAAAAAGTTGTGAAAAGCTCTTTTAGGGAATTTGTTTTTAAAATTTTTAAATTGAGACAGTCTGAGCCTCATAGGTACTGCTATTCAAAAGAGTACTTTGATAATGGGTTTGAGAAAGGGACATATTAGTGTCTTTGTCTTGTATTTTTTGAAAAGATAATCAACAAATTGTTTCATTTCAAGGTTACTCCCTAGAATTAGTGTGTGATGATTTTGATGAGGTTTAATGTTAGAGATCAAAGGTGACAGATATTTCTTTCTGGAAAATGTGCTGGTTTTATCAAAAGCAGAAACATATTTTGGGCTTGAAATTTTCTTTGTAGGTTTGAAAGTTTACTTTGTTGGAGAAAGTAAGACACAATGGGACGAGGGCAGTGGGAAAAGCAAGAAGAGGTACAAAGGAAAGGAAACATATTTGAATAGCCACATGGTGCTCTTAGAAGCAGGTACTTATCATAAGATAATTATATCTTTTTTCATTGACATATTTTACGATTACAAAAAGGAGTAATTCATAACAAAATATGTAAATATTTATGGCAAAAATGAAAGCAAAACATGACATCAGTTTTTGGTCATAGAAACATAACATATTTATGTTTTGATTGAAAAGGAAAAAGAATTGTTGAAGAGAGATTTTCTAGTTGGGCATCTTTGTCTTCTATTGCAACAGACAAAGTACACATGATAAAGGAGTTTTCTTTTACATGTATTAAAATACTTTCTATTACAATGTAACGAACATGATGTCTTCATTCTATTTTCAGAAAATTACCCAGCATTCTAAGGGATTAACTGATTTTCAAACAATAATGACATTTAACTTGATGCAGACGGCTCTGGCAAACGTTGTGCGAAAAAGGAAAATTTCTTGTTATAGGGTTAGGAACACGTTTTACTATGTGTCCATTTTGTGTTTCAGGAAGTCAGGAAGGACGAATAGAACATCCAGCAGGGGAGCATTCTTATCCATTCTCGTTTGTCCTACCACATACAGTTCCATCCTCATTCGAGGGTAGTAGAGGCCATGTGAGATACTTCTGTAAAGCAACCATTGACAGACCCTGGAAGTTTGATTCCCATGTGAAGCGTATATTCACAGTTATCCATCATTTTGATCTGAATTTGGAACCCACTTCTTGTGTAAGTTATTCTCATTATACAACAGGCGCCCATTAAAGGCACCTTCCAAATTGGACATTTCTTTAAAAGCATGCAGTTTTCCCCCAAAATCAAAGACTAATCATCCTTTTGGTTTTTCAATTCAGCAATTTAATTGATGAAATTTCCCAAAATCAAAGGCCTAGGCCTCCATCCAGTTTTAGATAAAAAAGACCTTATATCAGAACCGCCTAGTGAATAAATGTAATATTTGTGTTCATATATATAACAGGTCCCAATACACGGCTCTCAAACACGAGAAATCGAAGGTTGTTGTTGTAATGAAGGAGCTGTTGATATTTCTCTTGAGCTCAACAAGACGGGATACGTCCCAGGGGAGCCTATTGTATACAACATTATGGTGGGGAACCGGAGTGAGAACAGTATTGATAGAATTCAACTTCTCTTGGTGCAGGTAAGCAATGTTCTCAAATTTGAGGAGTTGTTTTCTGTCCTCAGTCGGTGTGGTTCCAGACCGTTTCCAAGTGGCCTGTTTAGGTTTTGTTTTGGCCTGTTCAACCAATTCTTATTGAGAATACTAGGTAAGAACAGCATTTAACCCTTTACTAAATGGCAAATTTTGGACTGTCTCAAATTGAAAGAGCTTACATACGACATTTCAAAATGTGATCAAATTGAAAGAAATCTTCTGATAGAGCAGAAAACATTGTAGGAAAAGGAGAAGTTGCTCTTTACGAGCAATTTCTCTTTTTTCCAAAATGTTTTCCAGAGACCTCTGCAACTAACTGGTCAAATGTTGTTATTGTTTGGTAATTGATTAATATAGAATTTAAGTGCATGTGAGAAGAGTATCGATAGAATTCAACTTCTTCAAATGCAGATGAGAGTTTGACAGATTGCTATTATGTTTATTACCTCCATCATATAAAAAGCGACATTGAATAACATTATTGCTTTGTTTGGAATGATCCTAATCATATTTTTAGCCATCTTTTTGAGAACTTAAAGAATCAGGATAAGACAAGATTATGTGTTATTACTACTGTTGAAAAAGAAGAAGTGTTCATTCAATTATCTTCTAAAAAAGGAAGGCAAAGAAGTACATTTGACTTTTCACAAGAAATTGTTATGTACACAAATAATCTCTAAATGTTTTATTTATCTGTTTTTTTTTGTAGTTCTTAAAAGAAAAGAAATGTTCATTATTTTTTATTGATTGTGTTTGGGGAGGTATCTCTAGTATTTCTCAAGTCCAGGAATCTGATTTCTCAATTTAGTTTAACCCTTTCCCAGACAACAAATTTTCGACTGTCCCAAATTGAAAGAGTTTGGCAGGTGACATTTTTAAATGTGATAAAATTGAACAATATTCTTCAGAAAGAGCAGAAAATCTTATGGGAAAAGGAGAAATTGCTCGTTACAAGGAATTTATCCTTTTAACACAATGTTTTCTAAAGTAATCTGCAACAAAGTTGTCAAATGTGGTTATTGTTTAAGAAAGGGTTGATAAGGTAATAGATGCCTTTTGACATAATTAAGAGAAAAGAAGCTGATAGATATAAAGTACTTTCAATTTGAACAATTGTTTGCATAAAGAATACTTTCTTTTCACAGCTTATACACTGTTGTTTTTTTTTAGTTCTATCAAAGCTTATGATATAAATCATTGGAGTGAAAGGAGGTAATGCTGATGAACAACATTTCCAAATGCATTTATCTAAAGTTATTTGCATGGAGATTGGCTTATTGGCAATGAATGTCTTAAAAGCATGTATTGATAATGTGAATATACCCTGGCTTATTGGCAATGAATGTCTTAAAAGCATGTATTGATAATGTGAATATACCCTGGCTTATTGGCAATGAATGTCTTAAAAGCATGTATTGATAATGTGAATATACCCTGGCTTATTGGCAATGAGTGTCTTAAAAGCATGTATTGATAATGTGAATATACCCTGGCTTATTGGCAATGAATGTCTTAAAAGCATGTATTGATAATGTGAATATACCCTGGCTTATTGGCAATGAATGTGTTAAAAGCATGTATTGATAATGTGAATATACCCATTTTTATCTTTTTTCAGATTGTTACATACACAGCATTTTCAGAGAGCATATTTTCATCAGGGAGGCCACACAAACACCCAAAAGAGGAAAGATTTAATTTATTCAATGGCTCAGTTAATATCCAGCCCAATTCCAACGGTAATATAAATCAGTCGACACTCGTCCCCTCCCTGCCCCCATCAGTTTTAGATGGATGTAAGATAATAGACATACAGTACCATGTGATGGTAAGTTTGACTATCCCCCCATGGAGGGTTTACTGACCTGTCAACAGGTAACCCGTATAGTGCTGGAACTGACATGATGCTTATGCAAACAGGTTAGATCCAGGTCAGCCGCCAAGTAATTGGTGGCTGGCCTGTGATCCAACCTGTTTGCTACTCTGAGTATCTTTCCTCATCAAAATTAAGCAGGTATTCAAGGTTTTGGAAAACAGATAACACAAAACACTACTTTTAAAAAAACTACCCTGCATTCTATTTTTAAGGGTTAAAACTGCAGCAGGCATCTTTTATGGATATGTATGCGAAATAATAATTTCTTTTTGGTAAAGGGTACAATCTTTTTTGACAACTAGATAAACTTTGTTCAATAATTATATTCCCTATTTGTCAAAGAACTTCAATAAGCTTTCTTTGTCAGGTTAGTGAAAATGATGTTATAGGTCAGTATTTTCATAAACATTATATGCAAGTTGTAATTCATTGTATTTGAAGTATAAAGCTTATTTCATAACTTGGTTTGGTATATGTTGCATTGATAATTAGTTTTGCACAAATGATCAGTAGCATCACATATGGTCTTTTGTAAATTTTGGGAAAACATTTCTTAGAGCCTTAAGTAAGTATCAATTAGTTTATAATTGTCCCAGCATATCTTGTTCAGGAAAGAAATAATACAGTTCAAACAGAGAATCATGGAATGGTTTTGTAAAATAAAATGTTTAATCATATGAATTGTGTAAATTTGTTGTCTTTCAGAAGCAACCTGTACAAAAAGCGTTTTGACAAAAAGAGAAATTGTGTATGAATTTTTTGTTTCAGTAATAGTAGAAAAAAGTTAAAAAGTAATAATAATATACTTTTTCTAAGATATTTGGTAAAAGTTATTGTGACCAATGGACAAGTTACTCAATATTAGCCACTCTTTTTTTATTGCAATGATTTCTTATATATCTCTAGACGTGGTTATATGAATTGTATGGTATTGATTATGGTTTGTCTTCCATAGTTAAAAGTTCGCTGTGGTAACTCGAAGGTGGAAATCCAACGGAATATTATAATAGGGACAATACCCCTGGCTGAGCCCTCATTTCAAGCCCCACCTCCTTTCAACCAACCCAGCGCCCCACCTGCAGAAGGGATTGACTTTACCCCTCCACCTCCTGGAATGATTGCTCCACCCTCGTATGAGGAAGGTGTGTTTAGATTTCATCAGTCCTTTCCTTTTATATATACAGTAAAACTTCCTGCTGTCGAACTCTTCTTGGTCTCAAAGAAATTACACGGTCCCAAAGCATTTGTTCTTTATTTTCATATAAAGTAGCTTCTCTGTGTCCAATTACTATTGTCGAATAATTCTTTGTGTCGAACCATTTTACCGGTCCCCATTTTCACTTTCACTTTTTTTCACAACCTATGTGTCAAAGGGTTTAATTAGGGTATTAAAAACTTGATGGCTGATTACTTTATGAATGGATCATGAGCTGTCATATTCATTTAATGGTCTGTTTGTTTGGTAAATTACCAAATTCATGGTTATGTTTGTGGCAAGCAACATGTGTCAAATGAACCAACCGAGGTTATCATTTTACAATAAAAGTGCTGTTAGAAATAAAATGACACAACCACCAGCAAAAGGAATTTGGATTTGTCTGGTGACCTGGTAACCAACCCGGGGGATACCTGGCTAACTAACTTCCTAGTGTTTTAACAGTTAAAAGAAAAATCTCTAATTAAACAAAAGAACAAAAATACGTAGCCATCATTGCTGTTGAGAAGAAAGATCACAGATGATTTGTGAATTCCTCTAAACACATGGTTGAAAGAGACCAATGAAATAATAATAAAAAAGAATGTTCTGATTCGATTAATTATTGTAGCCACTGAATCATAAGCACCATGTCATACTTCCGGTTTTTCGTTCTTTGTTATATTCATACCTAATCCACATACCCCAAACATCTATATGTTGAGGTCTCCTTGTGTTGAACTTTTTCGCGAGGTCCCTTCGATTTCGAGACAAAGAAGTTCTACTGTATTTGTTGAATGCACCTGTTCTTAAACAAACTAGAAAACACTGAAGCAAAATATAGGAATCACTTGTGCGAAACAATTTCTCCTTTGGTCTTTGTAATTTGTGCTCAATATCCATATGATTGATTTTTAACTTGACTTTTTGAAAAGTAAGAAGTTATACCACTTACCCGACGTCGGTGTCACACCTTGGTTAAGTTTTTACGTGCACTCTTGTACATGTATCTCATATACAACTATAGGGAATGGGTTGGTACTTCACACATGTTCAAGGTCATCATGTAAGGTCCCTGGTTATGTTCCATAACTCTTGTTTTTTAAGCAAACAATGATGTTTTTTGTACATATAAAATCTTGGCTAAGTTTTGAAATGAAAGTTTGAATTTCATTTACTTCTGTTTGGAATGGTTGATAGTTCACACATGTGTTCAGTGTCATTATCCACACCTCATTTTTTTAATTAAAGCAGATTATGGTGCCTTTTTTACATGGTTAAGTTTTACATCCAAGTTTCTATATCAACAACTACTGTATCGTGACAACTACTGCAGTGATCAGCTTGAAACTTCACAAATGTGTTTGGGATCATAATCTGAAGTCACTGAAAAAATCCTCAAATTCTGGATTTAATTTTGAGTATTGTTTGGCCTTTTTTGTACTAAGAAAGTATTAGTAGATGGATTAAAGCAAGTATATTTTTGAGCCATTTTTGTATTAAAGTAAAACAGTTGTAAATTAATTAGCATTTTACGCTTCAGCTCTTTGCCCACCGCCATCCTATGCCGAGTGTGTATTTGGAAGATCTGATGTGAGAGATGAGAATGACGATGCCCACACAAGTGGTGATATGTCTTGGGCACCTGCATACCCGTATTACGATTGGACATTGCGCCCAACTCATGGACTAACAGGCGGACAGAATCCTTGTGTTGCACAACAATGTTCAAATGTTGATGATTATTAACCATCATATATGCTCATCTTGATGCACCTGCATTGTTCAAGAGATTTATAAAATCACCTTGACAAAATAAGAAACAGTCACAGTCCTATACTTTTCCATGTGTTATGTATTATTTCTCTTAATTGCTGTTTGCATTTGTTTTCAATTTTGGACCATTCAGAAATCCCACATGAGAAAGTTTAAATGTTAGTTATTTTCTGTATTGTGTCAGGCATTGGTTTACAGGGTGTATTGGTTTCCAAGAAATGGTAGATAAATCCACAACTTTTATCTGAGCATTTTTGCCCAGTTGGTTTGAGTGAAAGAGGGAAAAGTTTGCAATGGAAATACGTGTACTCCCTTTTTTTGGACATCTGAGTAATACATAATTCATGGGGCATAATTATTGTCATATAGATGATGGACTGATATTGTTTATAAAATGCATGTGCATCTCAAGCTTTATGAAAATCAATGTTTAAAAAAATTGTTGTTTAATGGTGTACTGTGGATTATAGCTTGTTGATTTAAATGATAAATCCTTTCCTATTTCAAGAATTTTAAAGCTTACAGTATTAATTAAATTGATAAACAGACACAAAATAATTTATGTGAAATCTGAAGAATTTATTAGGAATAAGCAATGAAACATTTGTGACAGATTTGGAGTTTTCTAAGTTCAAGGAATTTCTCATTATGTTACATTTTATCTTTTCATTTGAGAATCCCTTAAGACTTATAGTTCTGGAACAGACTTCATGCTTATGCAAACATGTTAGACCCAGGCCAGCCGTAAAGTAAGTTGGCGGCTTGTTTGTTATCTAATCTGTTTGTCTCTCTGAGTATCTTTCCTCCTTAAAATGAAGCAGATATTTAAGGTTATTGAAAGCAGATGATACAAAAATCTATTTCTTGAAAATTACCCACTATTCTAAGGGTTAAATGTCTGAAATAACTACTATTTAAGTGTGAAACTGTATAGATTGTCATTATACAGTGTATATTCAACTTTGGCTCATCAACAATGACGATACAAGGTAATTGTTATATGTATTTTTTATATGATGTTGTCTGTGTATTTAAGTTCTTAATGTGTATGGTTTAATTCACTTATTAACGCTTAGATTGCAGGGTTATTTTCTGAGTTAAGATGTCTTCATATGGGATTTTTTGTAAAAAAACGGCATTTATTTATCATGCAATCTAACAATACTGTTTTGAACTGATATTGGAAAGACAGAAAAAAAATTTATTTTTGAGGATTGTTATCTTTTCATACCTCTTTATTTAGTCATTTATTTATCTTTTTAATAAAGAAAGACCTTAAGATCTCCATCTATCCAAACTCTTAAGCTTTTAATGGCAGCCTTAACAATCTAGAAATCCACATGTAATAGTTGTTTTTTTACCTATTTTCTCCTATTTATTCACATTAACATTTCCTTAGTTTTGGTGAATGGTAACTTTGAGTACAATTAGTCATCTGTATTTTAAAGGAGAGAAAAGAATGATGATGGATGACACTATTCTTACAAGCAATTACCTTTTTGTCATACAGGTTTCTCCATAATATCACTGTTGTTTAAAATATAGATCACTCCAAAAACTTCTTGTGGTGGAATTTACTTTAACCATGTTGATAATGCTCAGTATTGAGTCAAGACTGACAGTTAAGGCAGACAACTGTTGTGAAAAACATTGTTTTTTTTGAAAAAATGAATTAGTAACAGTGTGTAATAAAGAGAAATGGCTTGTTTCAAGTCTATTTCCCTTAATTATGATCATGTTTTAAATATTGTTTTTCTAAAGATTAGATTAAAATGTGTATTTAAAGTGTAATGCTAAAAAGACTAAAGAAAAGACAGAATTTACTTAGGTTTACCAAAACACATCAATTTATTCTTGCCACAGAAAAGTGGAACCAGTTATTGAATTGTCAAGATAGAGTTTTCAACATGTGCTGTCAATGATTCTTTCAATGAACTTGGTTGTTGCTTTCATATCAGATGAATTAAAATGTTTTATAGAAAATTGTAGTGTTAAGAAGCATGATTTAACCTGGCATCCATATTAAAAGCAATAACTTGATGTGACAGAAAGGTATCCAAAATTAGTTTTTATTTGATCATGAACAATGTAAAGAATTTTACTCATTGCTTTTAGAAATACATGTATATTTAAATATCTTTAGTCAAACTAATGTCTTATATTCTCAAACTTTAAAATGAATGTTTGGTTTTTAATGATTTACCATGAGGTATGTGATGTAAACATAAATATTTTCATTTTTCTTTTTTCTTGCCACTTCTAGTCAGTTGTAGATTTTACTTTTAAATGATCTTATCTTTTTAATTATACACAATAGTGCTCTGTGCTTGTTTATATATTAACAATGTTTCCATTAACATCAAATGTTTTACACCTTGACTTTTCCATGTAATTTTACTCTTAAAATGGCTGTCAGAAGTACAAAGAAATGGTTCCATTGTGAAACAGTATGACAAGATAAAATATTATATGTTATTAATTGTATCTTTTGTTGCTCTTGCTCTTATTAGTTGTCTTCTACAATTTTGTTTAAAGTACTAACTATCTTATAGTGATATTAATTTTATAATTCATTGGATGTTTGTACAAAATCTGTCTTTCACATGTTTGCTTGAATTTTGTTTTAGTTAGATTATTTATTCTTTGATATTCAAAATGTGGTTTTTAACAAGCTTTCTGTTGATGAATCATTCTTTAAAAATTACCTTCAGTGCATGCAATCTCAATGCAAAATGAAGGGAGAGCTGAGATTTATATGAACAGAAATTCAGAGATACTGAAATAATGATTGAATCATTTAAGCGAGTCCAAGTTTTTAATCAGAGCATTGTAGTATCCAGTGATTATTATGTAAGATCCTTCATTGACCAAGTTCCATAACTCTTGTTTTGATTCTAAGCAAATTAGGCCCTGTTTTGCAGTTTTTACATCCAAATTTCTATCTCAACAACTGCAGTGATTAAATATAAACTTTCCATATGAGTATTGGATCATAATCTCAGATCATGGACCAAATACCATAACTCTTGCTTTGATTTCAAGAAACTTAAGGCCTTTTTGTATGTAAAAAATCTTTGTTAAAACTTTTATTCAAGTTTATTTTGCATAAGCTACCATAGGGAATTGATTTAAACTCAAACCATGGACTAATAACATAAAGTTACTGACCAAATGCGATAACACTGCTATTGATTTGAAGCAAATAATACCAGTTTCTGTATGCAGAAAATTTGGGTTTAAGGTTTGCATGCTTCTTAATATTTTAGAAACCATTATTGTTCACTGACCTTTATCCTTCTCCAACATTATCAAATTGTCGAGCCCGCTGTTATGGCAACAGCTCTTGTTTATTTTCTTTTATTTTAATCCTTGGTTTGACTGTCAACTCATGGAAATCACGCAAATGGAGAAAAAGAAAGTGTCCAAAAAACTGAGTCCTACTCACACCAGTCTTTTCTTGCAAGGTGATTTTCCCTGGTCTAAATACTAGATTATCACTTAGAAAATTTACAAAATCTTATGTTTAGTGTATCCCAGATAACACCATTAAGGCATGGTTTTGAACTGATGTAAATATTTTTACAATTGTACATCTTCAAGGTGATAATGGAGTAATGACACTATCTTTGTGTATGTGGTACGTTTCAAACAAGTGAATAAGGGATCTAGATAATGGGGTGAATTTGAAGCTTTTCATGGAATATTTTAACCAATACGCATCAAAATCCTTTTTTGTTTGTACTTATAAGTATCTTTCCTTTAAAAGAGTCTAATGAGTACCCACACTATAGGATGTTGGGAGAAAAAGTTAGAAGAGATATATGCCTTTTATCTAAGCCCCTGCTTTTGATCAAATTATTCAGATTTCTTGTATATCCCTGTATGTTCATCATTGTAACATAGTTGTAGTGTTAAGTGCAATACCCAATGGCAGATTTATATCCAGCTTTACACATATAGTGTAACTATTATTGTTTGAAGCTTTATCAATTTAAAATGAATTGTTGCATTTGTAAAGGCAGGCTTCAATCATTATGCCTCAATAGTTTTGGTTATGGCAGACTCATAACCAGCTTTATACATACAATCAAATGGCCCCTCACCGAGTGGGTTCAAATTCTGTCATTGTATTTGGATTTTCATTAGAGGTAGTCTTCAAAGTGACTAACGGAATGCGGATGGTTCCATATGGTTAGCTGAGTATGGGTTCCCCTCCATCATTTATAGTCAGGCATCTAAAAATAACTGAAATAATGTTGATGCAATGAAAAACTCATAAAATTTGTTTATGTATAAAAAACTGTTAGTGAGTGATTTCATTTTGGACCCATCTTAAAACCATGCTAAGGTACGGAACCTTCCCCATATGCGTTTATGTTTTGTTTCTTTATATAGGTTAGAGGCTAGATAGTGAAATATAAACGATATAGAAACCCCAAGGAAGGAGCGATAGCGACTGACGGGGTTTCTATGTCGTTTAAATTTCACTATATAGCCTCTAAACAATTTAGTGTTTAACCTACATTTCCATAGAGCGCTCTATTTGACGCTGGCAAACCACGCCTCTACGGGTATGATCTGCGAATGGAATAAAACTGCTGCTCAGTATTTTGAAATTCGACATATACCACGCCTTCCGCGGCTGTCAATCGCATGCCAAGAATCTGCCATACCATATTTGGAAGAAGAAAACTGC
Organism: Cerastoderma edule; assembly: GCA_947846245.1. Taxonomy (NCBI): domain Eukaryota; kingdom Metazoa; phylum Mollusca; class Bivalvia; order Cardiida; family Cardiidae; genus Cerastoderma; species Cerastoderma edule. Next base: position 36,630,286 of record OX401410.1, read on the forward strand.
ACTACCCAGTGATGTAGATTGCAATGTAGTTTTGAGTTTAACCCGTTACTCCATAATTTATTCCTCACCTACAGCAGAAAACTTGAGAAGCCCTTGTGACAAAAGAAGAAATTGCTTGTAACGAGCAATTTCTCCTTTTGTCACAATATTTTCTTTTCAATTTCAAAAAGAAACTGTGTTTTTTCATAATGTATATATGTGTTGTCTGTTGATGCTTTCAATTTGTACCCGTCACATTATTCCTAATGGGGTAAAAGGTTAATATAGTTCAGTTTCTTTTTTTCTCAACGATGTTAGGATACCCAGTTAATTGTAATTCCTTTTTTTATTTATTTCTGTGTTTATTTCTCCCCCGCGACGTCACAGCGATCTTTCAATCGCTACCGTAGGCTAGCTTACACGTGTCACTGATTTGGAGGTGGAGCCTAAAACTACACATTTATGCGCATGCGTGATACCAGAGTAATAGTCTCATAGAGCCCAAATAGAACACTCGAATAGTAGTTTATGGAAAATAAACCAACAAAAAAATTCAAATTGACGCATTCTCATTGGATGAAAATGTAGGTTAAACACTAAAATGTGTTTGTGTAAATGTTTCTCATTTCATGTGCTATGTTTACATTAGATTAGTGTTTTTAAAAGGAAGTTAAGCATTTGATATTATTGATAATGATCTGAAAGCATAATACAGTATCTGCAAATACTTTAAATGTTTATATTAATCCTTTACCAAACGCCAAATTTTCAATTGTCTCGAATTGAAAGAGTTTGCAGACGACATTTCAAAATGTGATGAAATTGAAAATAATCTTCTGATAAGGCAGAAAACATTGTGGAAAATGTGAAATTGCTCATTAGGAGCAATTTCTCCTTTTCCCACAATGTTTTCCAGCGTCGTATGCAACACAGTTGTCAAATGTCGTTATTGTTTGGTAATGGGTTAAACTAGTTGTTTAAGGCGGTTTTATGTACTTAGTTCTGTCATGCCTGTTTCAATGAAAAAAGGTTATGGCGTCTCAATACATGTATTTGCCAGTGTAAATTGTTGTTTATATATCCATCGCCAATTTTTATACCTTATAAAGTAAAAATAAAATATTGTTAATATATAGTATACGACTGTTGAGTTATTTCTTGTTACTACAACTGACGTCTGTAAAGTATGAAAAAGAGCATTTTCTCTGACTTAAAGAACTTGGGGAGAAATTGCTTGTAAGTCTGTCTGTTTTGCTTAATGAGAATTGAGAAATTTCTTGTAAGCTTGACAGTCCTTATCTCTAGCGTAAATTTGTAGGAGGTAACAAGTTGTGAGTCTGTCTGTTGTTTGTTATTTAGAGAATAACACACAAAAGAGAAATTGCTTGTAAATTTACAGACCTTTGCTGAATTAAGAATAAATAAAGTAGAAATAGTGTGTTAATTTTACAGATCTTTGCTATGATGACTATATCGAATACGTGGTTTACACCAACGGCGCTTTGATGGTGCTTTAAAGCGGCAGCAAAGAGTAACAAAACTTTATAAAGCGTCAGTGTCGTAATAGATCGTTGGAAAGCTCGGAGCAAATTGGCACATTCGGCAAGAGTGCTTAAAATTTTAAACTGGGCGCTCTGTCACGAATTGATTAATGCGCCAAGAGCGTATCGAAGCTTAACAATGCTTTAGAAAAGCGTAACAAAGCGCAGCAAAGCTTGATCCAAAGCGAAGGCAATCTTGACAGAGCTTGGTCAAAACGGCGACCACAGTCTTCACTGTCTGTCACCATTTGACACGCTTTTTTAGGATGTCTCAAGATTTGGCATGAAGATCTGGAAGTAGATCAGACGGTTCCACCCAGATTCGAGGCGCTTTGTTACATTTTCATGAAGGACTCTCACGCTTTGCCACGAACTGATTCGTTTTGTTAGGTTTTGTTACGCTTGGAAAGCTATTTCACGGTCTCTCACGCTCTCCTAGGATACCAAAACTCTGTCTCCATCCCTATAAATGGCGATGCGACTTGAGTACGACTGATTGTGTAGTCCACAAGCGAAGAAGTTTTTCGTACTTGAAAAAATACCAAGATATAGGACTCAAGATAGGTAAAGGTACAGCAAAGAAGAGCCGGAGAGACAGGCGGAGGCAAAGTGACTGAAACCCGAAACCTCCAACTCCACCGACGGCAGAGAATGAGGCCATGATGGTTCCAGAGCCAGAACAGCCACAGTCTCACCCTACAGGGGATTCATCACATTAGTTCCGTCAACCACTCACGAGAGGCATTAAACAGAAACGCAACAAAACAGGTCATTGACTTGCTTAAAGAATCTACCCGTCTACTCAAAGAGAATGACAGAGTGTAAAGACCTGTAGAACAAAGATAAGCTGCTGACATTGGTGTAGAGATGGCAGCCTGCAGAACCCTTTACAAGTCCAACCGTACCCATATGAGCCTCCTTCAGAGGACTGCGAGGAAATCAGGTGAGGGTGCTGAGACAGTCGCGGACAGTGTGGGAGAAGACTTCCTTGCATGGGGACATCCTACAATTGTTCAAACTGCTGTGTAAGGTGTCTCCAGGCTGCAGAGGTGGTATGCTCGTTGACGATATTATTTGAACAATGCCCGTGAACACTTCTGGAATCAGCTCTGATATGGTAGAGATACCACATCTGAATCCATATGACAGTGACCTTTAGTTGTTTCCAGTGGCAAATATGTATCAAGGCTTGAGGGCAGCTTGCAGGGGTGTCTGTAGTTATTTTTATGCCTCTAAATGCCTGGTTCCACTCGCTCAAAGATATCATCGAACATCTCAGGGGTCAAACTGGTGATGTTTGTGAAAGTCTTCGTATTCTGGAGTCAAAGATGCAATGCGTTTGTAGATCTGCATCTTTACATAGGCTCTGGATTAAAAGCGGCATTTAATCGGCAATGTCGACATTTTCCAATTCGTAATAGAGCGTAAAAATGCACAACAGAGCTTGATATTCGTATTAGAGCCTGATTAAAAGCGTCATGATCGCACCAAAGCGTAATAAAGCGCAATAAAGCTTATAAAGGCGTAAGAAGTTCTTGTCAAAGTGTGAGTAACCGTAACAAGTCGGGGAATAATTCGTTCCTCGAAGCGGCAATCAGTTTGTATCAGAGCGTTAGAGATTGTGATATTTTTGGAAAAATAAACAAAAATGATGGCGCTTTGCCCGCTAATTTAAAGCGTGGCTTTCGCCGTTGGTGTGAACTAGGCATAAAGAAAAACGCTTGTAAGTCTGTATGTTCTTAGCCATATAGGAAGAACACATGATGTCCCTTTTCGCAGGATTAGTATAACTGTCTTAGCTTACCATAGATGATCTCTGGTAGAAGCCCCTCTGCCTCTGATACCAGATCTTCGTGTGCTTTCATATTAACTGATTTATTTCTTCCGGTTTGTAACATGCCATTGTGGTTGTATATCAGGTCTTGATCCTTCCAGTATCTATCTAGACGTGATTCAAATGTGAAGATTGTTCCGGCGCTTATTACACCAGCCATCAGCGAGTTCCATATATTGACCACTCACACTTTATTGCTATAAGAGTATTTTTGTACATCTAGCCGTGCTCGGAATTTACAGTTTCATGCTATTGACACGTGTAGAGCAGTCGTAATTCAACTGTATCATATCTTTTTCATTAAAGTAGTTCTTATTACTCAACATACAATCATATCGCCTCGTAATATTCTATAGCTGACTGTAAGGTAGACTTAGTTGACGTTGTCGGCCCTCGTCTGACAGATTAGACAGGCCTGGAATCATGTGGCTCGTTTTGGAACATCTTCTAGCGTGTCATGATACAGGCTGACTGGGGTGATCCCAGCTTTTACTGTGTAGAATGATATACCTTTGTCTGTATCATTCTGACCAAATACTGACACTGATGGTAAATGTTCCTTCATAGGACAAAAAGAGTTGAAAATAACATAAATCCCGCCTATACGTTTCGATTAGCCTTATACTGTCGAAACACCCGAGTGTGGTAATAAACCCAATATACCACTCAAAATGCTTGTTTTGTTTTAAATAATTGTCATCTGTTTTAGGATCTCAAAGTGACATTATTTCCGTGTACATTTGGAAATTCAGGTTTAGATCTAGCATTTAGATTTTCAAGAGCGCAGATCACAAAATTAGTCTTTCCTTTGTGTAGTCATGTAGGTCAGATACGTTTTACACTGCGGTAATCTATCATTCAAAAGAAATATAAACACACTTTAAATATAAACAGAAAACAAACATTTACCATAGGTCACATTACATGAGCAATGACCGGTCATCAGCAAATTGGAATTTCTATCGACCACGACTTAATTTTGACGAATTTCCGACTGCTATGAGTTACTCCCTTCGAACGTGAGCGCAGCCCGCGTGCAATTATTAGGGATAATACTTTAACTCTTTACCAAACGCCATATTTCCGACTGTCCCAAATTGAAAGAGTTTGCAGACGACATTTCAAAATATTATGAAATTTAAGAATGATATTCTGATAGGGCAGAAAACATTGAGGGAAAAGGAGAAATTGCTCGTTAAGAGCAATTTCTCCTTATCCAACAATGTTTTCCAGTGTCGTCTGCAACAAACTGGTCAAATGTCGTCATTGTTCGGTAATGGGTCAACAATGCATTTATACTTAACAAAGGGGTATCGATGCACGTCCACAAATATTCCTCTTACGAGCAAAGTCGAGTTTTATTGTAACGATTGTTCACATGTCCTGCAGAATACACATACAGATGGACAAGTCCTTCATGGACAAACTGAACGATGTCCATTTTTGCAGAATTTGCCTAAAACTGACAAAATCCAGTAAATAATTCTTCAAATGACAAAATGAGTGAGTTGAATTTTGCACCTTAACTGACGATAAGTTTTGAATAGTCTTATATGTTCGCATTCCATGAAACTTTCATCTTCTAAAGGCTTAAAATGTGCTTGTTTATAGAAGAGGAAAAATGAAATTAAATGATATTGAAACAATACAATATTTGTATCGTTGTTTGATATATACAATTAAAAGAAGCTATTGAAGGCATAATTAATCCAGGAAATGTCAATGCATCTTGGTATGTACGGTAAACACGTACATGTAGTAGATCTTAAAAGCTGATGTCACGCTTTTGGATTAGAATACATGTTAATTTACTGTTTACACACTTTAAAGAATAATAAACTAAGTTTGGTTCCAATGACTTTTCTCCAATGCGTATCATTTAGCAGTATAGCTGTTGCGCAATTTTGAATTTCTAATTCAATTCAAATATATTTTATTCGCTCACCTCTTAAATCGTCAGACATATGAATAGAGTAAAACATTAATATTCATTAATTAACTTAAACAATAGAGGTGTAAACGTAGAAAAACAAAGGTGAGTGAAAGAGAAGAAAATGAAAAAAATAATGACTACCAATTTTTCTCAAAGCTGTGAACAAGCACCTTTAAAATTGGACGAATGCCAATTGTCAAATGAAGTAATGTTTGTTTAAATAGTTTTATGTTTACGCTTTGTAATAATCTTCTCGCAACAGTAATTTACAGATAGACACACACTTGTTTGGTAACAAGATCCCTCCAACCATATGGTATGCATGTCTATTCAACCTGCGGACACACTCAATATAGATACTAGTAGATAGATATACTCACCTTTCTGTACCCACCACAGGTTATGAATCAGAATCAAAATCAGAATAAATTTATTTGACTTATACAAATACAGTACATCGTCATTTTAAACAATAAATTTACAAAATAATGTATTGTCAACGTGATACATCTATCGTTCTCTCTCTATCCCTCTCTCTTTCTCTCTACCTCTCTCCCTCTCTACCTCTCTGTCTTCGTTATCTCTCCTATTTCTTCCTCTCCTCTTCCGTACATACAAAATCTTATACATAAACATGTACACAAATTATTTCAAAGTTATCTCCTCATATAAAACATAATTCATATTTTGGATGTTTTCTTCCAAAGGGACACAACCTCCTCTTGAAACAATCTTAAGTTAAGTCCCTTTGGAATCAAACTACTACTTTACTACTACACAATAATGACAAAAAACAATGTAATGGGACTAATATAATCTTATTCTATTTAATTAAACTTAAATTAACTTCGGAGAATTATGAAAAAGAATTCAACTATTACTGAAAACGTTTGGAAAAATATTAAGTACTAAACAGATAACATACTACTATCGTGGTACTAAATAAGTTTACTACGTCTTTGTAAAGCTAAGGATACGTAGTTACCCAAATTATGCATATCCTTCGAGTTTTTAGTATTCAATAATTCTATGAATTTGTTCATGTTAGGACGTGAATAATAATAATGCTTAATGTATTTTGATCTCAAATCTTTATATTTTGAACACTTAATTATAAAATGAAATTCATCTTCAATATCTCTGATATCGCATAACTGACAAAGTCTTTCATTTAGTGGTTTACGTTCTCTTCCGTATCTGAATGTTTCTATACTTAAATTATGTGCACTTATTCGTATTTTTGTTATATTACTTCTCTTATAAAACGATCCTATTGAGTAGAGATATGGCTCCAAATTAAGATCTCTTTTAGTGAAAATATATAGTGTGCTTAAAACAGCGTTACTTGATACGTCAGAATACCATTTTTGATAAAAATTATCGATTACCCTTTGTTTAAATTCCACTAAAAACACTTTTCTGTCGACAATATTACTGTTATCAAAAACGTAAGAGAAGCCATAATCATTTAACAGTTGTTTTACATGATAAATCCAACCTTTATGACCCTTCAAATATATCTCATGTGCATTCCTAAATACGGTCTGCAATATAATATTATCAGTTTGTGATAACATAAGCCAATATTTGATAATTTGAACATATCTATTTATATATAATGGATATCGCCCAAGTTCGCCATATACTGCTGCATTGCAAGCACTGCTTTTCACCCCTAAGATCCATTTACAGAACTTAAGGTGAACTTGTTCAAGATTTTTAGCTTTATAGAAACCCCATATAGGGCTCGCATAGTTTAATATAGACACCACAAATGAATCAAACAATTGTAAAGAAGTGTCTGGTAATACTTGGTGTAATTTAATATTGTTGTACAGAACATACATCGCCCTTAAAGCTTTACCTTTTAAACATTGATTGTTCAGTACAAATGAACCAGTATAATTGAGTGTTATTCCTAAATAATTAAAATTGTCGGTTATTTCTATTTCATCATTTTTGTAATACCATTTCTCGTCTTCAAATGTAGAACCTCTTTTTCTAAATACCACTATCTTAGTTTTTTCTGTATTTACTTCCAGCCCCCAGTTTGTGCAGTATTGGCATAATTTATCTAGGCTTTGTTGTAAATCTGATGGCGAGTTTCCAACAACGACCATATCGTCTGCAAAAAGGAGTACAATAATACATATATCATAGAAATTTAAACCACAAGTGTTACTACCCTGTATAAATAATTCCAAATCATTTAAAAACAATGCAAATAATGCTGGTGAATTATTTTGGCCTTGGAAGAGACCGACTGATATATCAAAAAAATCCGAAATGGAATTACTATACTTGATGCATGATTTAACATGTGCATACATAGATCTAAAAATAGTAAGTATTTTACCATCAAAACCCATTTTAAAAAGCTTGTGCCATAGTAGATTTCTAGATACTGAATCGAATGCCTTTTTGAAATCTACGAATGCACAATATAGCCGTTTTTTACTAAACATAAAGTGTTCGATTAGATTATGTAATACAAAAATTGCATCCACGGTTCCCCTTTCTTTCCGAAACCCAAACTGTGCATCCGATAATAAATCATGTTCCGTGTACCATTTTTCAATCCGTGCGTCTAAGACACTTGCTAAAAGTTTACCAAAATTACTTAATAAAGTAATACCCCTATAGTTTGCGGCGTCATTTATGTCACCCTTTTTATACAATGGAATTATATAACCCTTAGCCCAACTTTCCGGGAAAATACCTGAACTAAAAACATTGTTAAATAAAGTTGTAATATGTCCACATATAATATCGCATGATTCAATAAAATACTCATTTATGAGATTATCTACCGGACAAACAGCTTTATTGCGTTTAAGACGCTTTATTGCTGATTCCACCTCACTATAAGTTATAGGTTGATTAAGCTGACTAAATGTCTCGTTATCAATATTACAATTACCATTTTCATTAAAAGATACCTCATCATTATGTGACACTGTTTTCACTTCGTTTAATAAGTTTGAGAAGTGAGTTCTAAACTTTCAACCGAAATATATGCTTCTGCACGTTTTTTCTTACTTTTAAAGAAATCCCAAAATTTGCGTGGATTTTTATATTTAAGATTTTTGAATTCGGTTGCCTGTTTAAATTTATAATTTTGCTTTTTGGTTTTGATAAGTTTTTTATAAACTTTTTTAGATTTACACAATTCTATTCTATTTTCATATGTTTTATCTTTATTAAAGTTGAACAAAGCCGTTTTGTATGCGTTTTTAGCAAAGTGACAGTTCTCATCAAACCATTTATGAAGAATACCCTTTTGACGTAAGATCTATTTTTACTGATTCGTTCTCATACAAACGCGTAGTCCATATTTCTGGTCTCGAAGGCTTTATTGACTGAGCGAAGCTCAATAAAAGTCCAAATGCTGAAAAAGGCTTCGTTCACGGATTATTATCGAGACTAACAGGAAAGTGTACGAAAACGATTCATGCTATTGGGTAGAAAATATATATGTATAAAGAGATATTGAACACTACCTCGGAACGAACTGAATAACTTTGGACGCTTATATATTTGTATAACATGTTTGTCGTTTACTAACACAGCTTAAACATACCCGTATACTACCAGTTGGAATTCAATGGACATTATTTAGTGAACCATTAAAGGTTTTATGAAGCGACATGAGTTCATCGAAGGTAAGTTTTTTTCAATAGCATTCATAGCCTCTCTCTCTCTCTCTCTCTCTCTCTCTCTCTCTCTCTCTCTCTCTCTCTCTCTCTCTCTGTCTCTCTCTCTGTCTCTCTCTGTCTCTCTCTCTCTCCTCTCTCTCTCTTCTCTCTCTCTCTCTCTCTCTCTCTCTCTCTCTCTCTCTCTCTCTCTCTCTCTCTCTCTCTCTCTCTCTCTCTCTCTCTCTCGAAACAATACTGCATTTAGTATTTACCCAATTTAGCAACGTCTTTTTAACCTCAAATCCTTTGCAAGACGCCTAATATCCCACATGCTCTGTACAACCCAACCCAGTCTGATTTTGATCTATGGACCGGTTCTCAATTGGGACATCTCTGAGCCCACATTTTGTGAATTAAAACTTTACCAAACGCCAGATTTTCGGCTCTCCCAAATTGAAAGAGTTTTAAGACGACATTTTAGAATGTGATTAATTAATCACGAGCAATTTCTCATTTTCCCAGTGTGTTTTCCAGGGTCGTCTGCAACAAAGTTGTCAAATGTCGTTAATGTTTGGTAGTGGGTTTATCCATAGCCAAACCCTATAGTTGATAAGACATCGCTTTAACATAGATATACGTATCTTCAGCAACGGATCAAGGAAATCAAAGTGCTTGTCACAATTATTTCATCTTTTGTCCCTTTGTCGTTTGCAGTTGCAAGACAACCCTGAAAGCAGTACGCAGCATAAGACATGGCATACTTCCAGAGCACACTGCCTTGTTCGAGTTATTAAGATCAAAACCCTTTTTTTCAAGTTTAGACTTAACCCTTTACCAAACAACATATTTTGGAATGTCCAAAATTGAGAGAGTTTGCAGACGACATTTCAAAATGTGATGAAATTGAAAAACAATATTCTGATAGAGCAGAAAACATTGTGGCAAAATGAGAAATTTCTCGTTTAGCGCAATTTCTCTTTTCCCACAATGATTTCAAAGTCGTCTGCAACAAACTAGTCAAATGTCGTTAGTGGTTGGTAAAGGGTTGCACAGAACAACCTATACCTCTCCTCGAATATTGAATACAATAGAATCTACATATCTCGAAGTTCGAGGGACCTGATGAAAATGTTCGTAAAATAGAGAATGAAGCATATATAAGTCAGTAATATAGGGACGAGAGATAAAGAACAAATGATTCGGAAACACATGTATACTTCGACCTAAAGAGGAGTTCGACAATCAGACGTTCGAGGTAAAGATAGTCTTCTGTAACTGAATAATGACTTTATGTAACAAGGAGAAAACAAGACAACATGGATTTATACATTGTTTTAATGGTGTGCTATCTATTCAAAGTCATGGTTGCATGTTGTAACTTACAGGTGCAATGTTAGCCCTGGGGTACTGGTCCGTGCGAATACCCCGCGCTAGGCTAGTGCGGTACTGCATTAGGTTAGTGCGGTACTGTACTAGGTTAGTGAGTGGCGTGCGCACGGGGCAAGCCCCTAGGCTAACGTTAAATGTACATTTTGTTTCAAAATGTTGCGAGAAAAGGAAGTTTCTCACGTTAATCGATTCAAAACATTTCATCTAAAGGTGCTAATTCATTTGGAAGAAAATTTCAAAGTCAAAATAAAATGTCTTGAAACATTACAGTTTTGTATAGTTCTTTGATATAATTGAAATAAGCTTTTGAGAGCATCATCAATTCCGGAAGCGTTAATTTATCTACGCATGTACACTCTGTACACAGAAGGTCTGAAAAGCGATGTCACACTTTTGGATTAAAGTACATAGTAACTCGCTGTATACACACTTTAATGATTTAAAAACGATGTAATATCGCTTACAATGACTATTCTGCAGTGCATATCACATAACAATACAGCTGTTGTGCATTTTTAAAGACATTCATTCTTAACTTCATAATTTCCTGAACAATCACCTTTAAACATTTTCAAATCGTGTGCTTAGGTCATGGCGACCAAAAAAACGTAAAACAGAACACTTACGAAATGACCGTTTCCAAATGAGGGAAAAGCAAGTTGTCACCATGAGCGCTTACTCACAATGTCTTTAATAAAAAAAACAGTTAGTGTTCATATTTTGTAAATAATGCATACCGAGCATCGTTATTTTGTGTTAGTATCAAAACACACCGTGGGATTATTTCTATTATTGACCTGACAACGGCACCCGTTTATTATGGAACATATGAATTTACATATCCTTCAATGAGAAGGGTTTAACGAAACCTGTCGGATTAAACAGTCTGTTTTATAGTATATTTGTTCTCCAACACACCTTTGTATTACTAACCCTGTCATAAAAGGTCTGCATATACATGTATGTATATATTCAAACTTAAGGTTCTTCAATCAAATGAGATCAGCAACAAAACGGGCATGTTGCCAGTTTGTTCAACAACTTACTTGTTATACATAAACATAAGAATTGATATAAACCCAATAAAAAGTAGCCAAAATAAAAGAGAAGAACGAAGGAGTTCTCATATCTTAAAGATACATTCTAGTCTTCAGCAGGTAAAGGATGAATATAATAAATTTGCGTAAAGGTTTGCGAGGTTCAAATTTAAAGCTGTTTTGCAAACGAGTTTTATTCGATATGGAAATGAGACACACGTAAAACGTGAAGAATGTTAAAGATATTCATCTTCACGAGTAGGCATTTCTTCCATTGTTTTAAACGTACCTTTGGTAGTTCGTGGTAAATGCGGTTAACTGCGGTTTACTGTTGACTAATGAAGGGGTATTTATTTTTTATTTCGAACCCTTAGTTTGTAACGAATTTATGCAAAAGGGATATAAAACAGCTTGATTTTAAGAGGAATCGCTTACAAACGAGATATGTCTTAACCCTTTCCCAAACAACAAATTTTCGACTGTCACACATTGAAAGAGTTTGCAGACGACATTTCAAAATGTGATGAAATTGGAAAATAATCTTTTGATAGTACAGAAAACATTGTTGGAAAAGAAAAAATTGCTCGTCACGAGCAATTTCTCCTTTTCCCCCAATGTTTTTCAAAAGTCGTCTGCAACAAAGTGGTCAAATGTCGTTATTGTTTGGGAAAGGGTTAATAAGAGAATATGGCTTTTACTCATTACCAAACAATAATTTGTACTCGGTAACAGACTTCTGTTTATGCTTTAACCCTTATACTGCAGGAACCGACTTCATGCTCATGCAAACAGTTTAGATCCAGGCCAGCCGCCAAGGAAATCGGCGATTAGCCTGTGATCTAATCTGCTTGCTACCCTGAGTATATTTCCTCATCAAATTAAGCATAGGTGTAAGGTTTTGCAAAGCAGACGACACCAACATCTTTTTTTTAGAAAATTACCTAGCATTCTCAGGGTTAAATTGAGATCAGTCACAAAACTCACCATGGTGGTATGTATAAATCCGGTCATTGAACGAATCACTGGTTTGATATGCATCATTCCGTATATAGGTTTTAAGCATGCGCTGACGACATTTCGTTGTAGAAATTTATTTCAACTCTTTACCACCTGCAGACAATATTATTTTACTTGAAGCAGACGACTTAAGTAAAACTTAGTTAACATGTGAAAAACCTTTCGGTTCTGCTTTTGTGATATGTGAGCAGATTGAAAAAGCATTGTGGCGAAAGGAGAAATTGCTTGTGACAAGCAATTTCTTCTTTTGCCACAATATTTTGTGAAAGTCATCAGCTGCAAGACAAGAAATTGTGGCATTAGGTTTTAGTGTGTTAACGCACTATACGAAGATTGATGAAACATGCAAGTAATTGAAACTGAAAACTCATGAAAACAACGGGGATGTGAATATAAACCTATTATCACCCCAAACACAGTAAAATCTTATTTCAGACACAATAAACTTTATGCAATACACGACTTTGCCCAAATGGTCGTTTACATCATTGTTGAAGAAAAGGGCATTGTCCTTATTCTATAAACATTGTGGCTTAAACTTCTACATTTACCATTTATGAAACCTTTTATGGAATAAACTCTCATCCAAACTGTATGATGTATTTTCGTTTATTCTCTATAATTTCAGAAACATAACATTAACAAAACTATCTTACTCCCTCTTAAAGTCACTTATTCATACATGAGACAATGGAAAACTCGCAATAAAAATCGTTGAGACAGTACAGTTTGTTTATTAAGGTATAGAATGATTCTCCAAAATTTAATCACGCAATTATTTTACTTCCAATGGCTATTCTCCAGCACTTCTTATACAACAACACAGCTGCTCTACAGTTTTAAAGAAATAGAAATACACTTTTAATGTCCAAGTTTCCTCATATTTGTGTACATTTGTGAACAAGCAGCTTAAAAGGGACTTGAAAGAGAATGTATTAACAAAATGAAACTACAATTTCTTGATTTGTATTTATAGTCTTTACTTATTATCGCACCGAAAACAACATTACAGTGTATGGTGATTTGCCTCTACTTTCAATTAGAACAAGTCACCAAATCCCATATGGAGAAAAAGGTACTTAATGATTATCTTTCTTTGTAACGTATTTTCAGGAACCACATTTCTACACACGGAGTAACTTCCTGGAAACACATCGTGGTGGTTATGTCTCGAACCCGGCGTTTGAACATGATACCCCGGCACCTGGCTCTATACGGCGGTCACCATACAGCCCGTCCATTAGAGGTGCCGGTATTTATCATTCCGTAGACGAAATAAGGTAAAGACAAATGCTCTCAATTATACAAAATGATATCATTGAGATCATACACTCATGTTTTATACCAGTTTCCAAACTGAGAGTCAATCTGGGATTAGTTTTAATTCATGATGACAGAGACACGTTGTATTCTATTCATTCTTATATTGCTATCTCAAGGAGTCTTGCATATCAGTTTAAAGGTTCATCGATTATGGGAAATACTTTATGCAAAATTGTACACTTGTACTCTTGTATGCACTTCTTTTTGACCCTGAGATTTTCGTACAGTTATCCAATCGTGTATTCCCTTGTTACTGTTAAATCGCGCATCTGCCATACAGATTTCCAATTCGGTAGCTACTTGGTTTAAACTCGCAGCAACATGAACAAAATATCCTCTAGGTTCCATTTGATTCTGTGCTGACTAGATTGGGATATCACTGGAGAAGTTCCTTTTTCTTAAAGTATTGTTCTTCATCAGTGTAGCAGGAATGGGGAATGAAAGTTGTATTTTCTATGCCTAAGGTTTAAATCTAATATAAACAGAAGCTTTACTTAATTTCAAAGGCGATTTACGTGTGCAAACATTGACGAGAGATTGACTGTTAAAAATCGTCCCAATTTCTACCTTATTTTCTTCGATGCGTTAGTGAAAATGAAAAAAAAAAAATACTTTCAAAAGAAATTTGAAATCCCATTCTTCAGATATCATTTTCGTATGAAAACAATTTATTTATCACACCAGATTGAAATAATTAGAAAACGATTAATTCAATTTAAGATATATAGGAAATGATTGGAAATCATTCAAAAAACTATTCTCCAAACAATTCTCTCTTTTTCAGTTGCTACCTTATAAATACTACAGGCCAAAAAACGTGTATTCTTTATAAATCAAGTAAAAGCCCATGATATAAAAAGATTGATTTTATCTTGTTTTCAGGGAAATAAAGTTCAACCAGCGATCGACTAGTAAACGGAAGTTGCTGATCCCGATCGCTGCGATATCTATACTGGTGGTGATCGTCACTGTAGCTGTGGTGTTAGGGGTCGTTTTGTCAAAGGGTAAGAATCAATGTTCAGTTAAGTTCAGTTAAGATTTATTTGTTTCACATCGATTGAAAAATAAGTTCTTACAAAGAATTGTAAATCACTCTCAATTCTGCTTTAACCCTTTACCAAACGCCAAATTTTCGACTGTCCAAAAGTGAAAGAGTTCGCAGACGACATTTTAAAATGTGATGAAATTGAAAAACATTGTGGGAAAAGGAGAAATTGCTTGTTAAGAGCAATTACTCCTTATCCAACAATCCCTTTCCCTTTATGTTCTATTATAATATCACGAAAGCATCATTTATCAAAGCTTAAATGTAAAATTGCCAGGTAAGCGTAACATACTTCTTATTCAAATGATGAACAGAATTTCATATACAGTCAAACTTGCGTTAAGAGGCCAGCCTATGGGACAGAGTAAATTGGCAGTTTAAGACAGGTTGGCTCCTTGTCACAAATTGGTATACACTATAAATCTAACAATGGGACTTTCTGCAGTGGTTGTTTAAGGCAGTTTGGCTGCTTAAAAGGGTGGTTGCTTAACACAACTTAGACTATATCCGTGCTTTCAGTCGCAACAGTTGAGGTACTCATTTTACATTTTATATTTATTTCAGGTGACGATGATGATAAAGTTTCATCTGAAACATTGGAGATCACATTTCAAGGTACATGTACAAGTCGCTTCTGTTATAATTGCAACAGTTCACCAGTGTTCTTACTGAAGATGTAAGCCCTGCATGTTACTGGTGCAATCCAGGAATGGCGTAAAATAACTTAAATACTGTTTTCACGGCTTTGATCTCCCAAATATAGATAGATATAAGTAAGTATGATACCATTACCTAGCCGGATAATTGTGTTCCTAAAATTGTTCAAATATCTTTACGAACGTAAGATTCATTCTAGCCTGTTAACTATATGCATATTATTTCTATCTTGTTGTCTCCAGGTGAGGGGACGCTTACAGGTAAAACTTGGACACCTGACTACCTGGATGAAAACTCAGCCTTGTATAGGTCAGAACAGCGCCAGTTTATTGAGGAGGTAACAATTCATCATTATTGTTCACGAAACTAAAAGGAAGACAAAAGAAATGCGTGTGTCAACTAGGAATAAAATGGCAATATGTCTATATCAGGAAAAAATTAACTGTTATAAAGAAAAATGAACCTCTTGTGTTAATAGGTATCCTGAGAAGTGCCCTCCCGGAGAAGTGCCCTCCCGGAGAGGTGCCCCCTAATTTCAAGAAGGCAGAGAAGTGCCCTCCCACTAAAACAGGAGGGTCGGATATCTGCCACCTTGTAAAACAATATGAAACTTTGTCTTTTGTACAAGTGGAATAGCGCAATTTTTGCATTTTGCAAGTTAATTGTAAAGGTTTCTTGAATATCTTTTTAACCAAATGCTAAAAGGGACCTTAAGAAACAGTTTGCATTTTGAGCGGAGCTAAACGCCATCCTTGATTTGGGGGACCTGACCGATTTTAATAACTGAGTACGTACTTATTAACTTGAAGGGAGAAGGCAACATTTTATCATAATATCATAAATAACCATCGAGATCAGTAATATAGAAGACGAGCAAAACAATCATTTTTAAAAGTTTGTATATGCTTTCATGAAATTGCTAACTCATGAATTGTGTCGCTCTTTGTCTGAACTGCGGGAAAAAGAGAGGATAACATATAATTCAGTTGCGGAAACTTTGTGAGCATATGATGAACATTGACGCTTTTTGTTCTTTTGTCTTTGGTTACTGCACATGAGGAAAAACATATTGCAGATGGGTATTCTTTAAGGGGAAACACCACCAAGGAGGGCTTGTTTCTGACACTAGTTTTGACACTCCGCCCAGTTAAAAATGTTCGAGGGGGCTCTTCTCCGGGAGAGCACTTATCCGTGATCCGTGTTAAAACGACCAATTTTCCCGCCATTCTTAACCATTAGAGTGCTGGGTAATTTTCTAAAACAGATGGGCTTTTTTTTGCGTCTGCTTGTCAAAGCTTTAAATGTCTGTTTAATTCTGATGAGGAAAGATACTCAGGATAGCAAACAGGTTAGATCACGCGCCAGCCGCCAATTTCCTTGGCGGCTGGCCTGTATCTAACCTGTTGGCATAACCATGAAGTCGGTTGAAGAAAAAAGAGTTTAACCTATAATCTAATCACATTTATTGTTAAAATCAACACAGATCATGACATAAACTTGAAACAGAGATAAGCTTATAGATGATTGCCTGTCGAATGTAAATCCCTATTCAGGGTTCTCATCAATCTTAATACACCAAAAGTAACTTTAGTATTTAAGGACTTCAAAAGGAAGTCATGAGAAGACATGGATACCAGAACGAGCATTGCTCATATATTATATAGGTCGCTCTGTCAAGAATTCTTTACTGACTTAACCCTTTACCAAACGTCAAATTTTCGACTGTCCAAATTTTTAAAAATTTTGCAGACGACATTTCTAAATTGGATGAAATTGAAAATAATCTCCTGATAGGACGGTAAACATTGTGAGAAAATGAGAAATTGCTCGTCACGAGCAATTTCTCCTTTTCCGACAATGTTTTCCAGAGTCGTCCGCAACAAAGGTGTTAAATGTCGTTATTGCTTGTATTGGGTTAAACTTTACGGTTTCGCGTCAAAAAACACCTGTTTGTAGAATAACGATAAGAAGAAAACTTTTAACAAATGAAACACTATATACAAAGGTTCATGTGATTGTTTACCTGTCGTTTTATAGATGGATGCCCAGTTCTTAAAGAGTGGATTAAAGGAGAGCTATCAAAGTACGGTCGTTACTGGATTCAGGTAAAACACGTTAAAATCGTCAATCAAACACAGTCACAACCAGCATTTCAGACCATCAGTAAGTTCATTCAGTCTACATACGAATACGACCATCCAGGCATTATAGTTAATCTATGATTCCTTTAGCTCGAATACATTCAACGAACCATGTGCAATATTACATTTCAGTTGATGCATTTTTGGCAGGCCTGTATTTTTACAAACAGAATATGCTTGTGAAGGAAACCCATTTTTTAAGTAATTGGCAAGCTTGTCTTTTTATAAACTCGTTGTTTTTATAGCTTCCTTTGCTTTTCGATATTTCATGTTTGTCATGCCCAATCTGATTCAATATATTTCAAATCATAACTATGTTTCTTTTGAACATTTAGGATAATCGGTGGAATATTTCGGCATACAAGTATTGTAAATATATACATTTGTGTTTACAGAGAAGGGAGTGTTGTAGTCAAATTTTTGATCAGGATGGCGTCTCGTGCGGGACAAACAACCACAGTCAACAAAAACAGCATTATGAATGTGATGATATTCATACGAGGGGTTACATCCGTCAATTTACGAGGTAATCTCAATATAAACATCTGTCAATTTACAAGGTAATCTCAATATAAACATCTGTCAAATTACAAGGTCATATCAATATAAACATCCGTCAACATACAAGGTCATCTCAATATAAACATCCGTCAATATACGATGTCATCTCAATATAAACATCCATCAATATACAAGGTCATATCAATATAAACATCCGTCAATATACAATGTTATCTCAATATAAACATCCGTCAATATACAATGTTATCTCAATAAAAACATCCGTCAATATACAATGTTATCTCAATAAAAGCGTCCGTCAACATACAAGGTCATCTCAATAAAAACATCTGTCAATATACAAGGTCATCTCAATAAAAACATCTGTCAATAAACAAGGTAATCTCAATATAAACATCCGTCAACATACAAGGTAATCTCAATATAAACATCCGTCAATATACAATGTCATCTCAATATAAACATCCGTCAATATACAATGTTATCTCAATAAAAACATCCGTCAACATACAAGGTCATATCAACATAAACATCCGTCAACATACAAGGTCATCTCAATAAAAACATCTGTCAATATACAAGGTCATCTCAATAAAAACATCTGTCAATAAACAAGGTTATCTCAATATAAACATCCGTCAACATACAAGGTCATCTCAATATAAACATCCGTCAATATACAAGGTTATCTCAATATCAACACAAAACCGCATTATGAATGTGATGATATTTATACAAAGGTTACATCCGTCAATATACATGGTAATCTCAATATAAACATCCGTCAACATACAAGGTCATATCAATATAAACATCCGTCAACATACAAGGTCATCTCAATAAAAACATCTGTCAATATACAAGGTCATCTCAATAAAAACATCTGTCAATAAACAAGGTAATCTCAATATAAACATCCGTCAACATACAAGGTCATCTCAATATAAACATCCGTCAACATACAAGGTCCTCTCAATATAAACATCTGTCAATATACAAGGTAATCTCAATATATAAACATGAACAGGTTCTGACTGTGATGATATTCATACAAGGGGTGACATCTGTCAACATACAAGGTAATCTCAATATAAACATGAACAGGTTATGACTGTGATGATATTCATACAAGGGGATACATCTGTCAATATACAAGGTAATCTCAATATAAACATGAACAGGTTATGACTGTGATGATATTCATACAAGGGGATACATCTGTCGACATACAAGGTAATCTCAATATAAACATGAACAGGTTCTGACTGTGATGATATTCATACAAGGGGATACATCTGTCAATATACAAGGTAATCTCAATATAAACATGAACAGGTTCTGACTGTGATGATATTCATACAAGGGGATACATCTGTCGACATACAAGGTAATCTCAATATAAACATGAACAGGTTATGACTGTGATGATATTCATACAAGGGGATACATCTGTCAATAGACAATGTAATCTCAATATAAACATCTATCAACATACAAGGTCATCTCAATATAAACATGAACAGGTCATGACTGTGATGAAATTCATACAAAGAGTTACATCTGTCAATATACAAGATAATCTAAAAATAAACATATACACTTTCATTAACGTGGTGATATTCATACAAGGGGCTACATCTGCCAAATTACAAGGTAACATCAATTTTAACATAAACCTTTTTATGAACGTGATGATATTCAAACGTCTGGTGCCCTCTGTGACTGTATCGGCTTTATATCAAAATATGAACCCAAACACCACCATGAATTGCATGATACTAATACAAGACAAAATACACTGTAGTTATATGGATAAAAGGCATGATACACATCTAATCAGATGTTTATTCAGAAAACTATGCACTTTCGTCCAGCCGATAGGGTTAGTTTAAACTTATTTATTTTACATCGATTGTGAAACAAGTTTTCTAACAACTTAGATTATTCTTCCTGGATACATAACCAGTTATCGCGCCGAATAAGGATTAATGAAAGTTCGAAAGGCAGATCCAGCTTCTCAAAAGATTCGAACCCACGACCTTCGTGTCCTGAGGCCGACGCTCTACCCCTGGATCATTGTCCTCCGATAGGTACTACGACAACAGTTGTAGAGCACGAGTCTCTGAATCTCAACGTTTACATACTATGCAGCTATCATAGGTAGACTGTTTGCATATGACAAATGTGGAAATTCGTCTGTGTAACTGCAAGGCTGATGCACAGATCATCATTATCTATCATCATGCGGTTGATTTTTGGCGTCTTGCAAAAGGCGACATTTTTGTGCATTATGCATACTTTGAATGTATCATTTATCTTATGTTTTCCTTTCTCCCGGTTGTAATGCTAGGATTATTGTAAACGTTTATCCCTTATAGTATTGAAACCGTACGGTCTAATCTGTTTGCTACTCTTAGTATATTACCTCATCAAAATGAGCAGCTATTGAAGGTTTTGAAAAGCAGACGACACAAGAATCTTTTTTCAAATATAAATTCCATTATTTTAAGGGTTGGGATCTTATACTTCATAAGTCAAAACATCGATTGGTCAAAAATGGTATATTCTGTGGCGTGTTAAAAGGGTTTGTGCTGCAATAATGACGAAAACCCTTCCTTAAGAATTTTTCTAATGACATTATCCAATGGTTTTCAACTTTTGTCTCAGAAAACGTTTTAATGTTTCGAACGAAAACAAGACCTTTATTTCTTTATCTTGTTAGACTGATGCATGGAAGCAACAAAGTTTCACTATTTATAACTGTTTAATTCTTTTTACTTTGTATTTGTTACCTGCTATCTTTACTACAGCATCAGGTAAAGAAACGACACCAACAACGCAAACAACTAAAGCAACGACCACAGCGACGCCAACAACTAAAGCGGCGACCACAACGACACAAACAACTAAAGCGGCGACCACAACGACACCAACAACTAAAGCGGCGACCACAACGACGCCAACTACTAAAGCGGCGACCACATCGACGCCAACAACTAAAGCGCCGACCACAACGACGCCAACAACCAAAGCAGCGACCACAACGACGACAACAACTAAAGCGGCGACCACAACGACGCCAACAAATAAAGCGGCGACCACAACGACGCCAACAACCAAAGGGGTGACAACAACGACGCCAACAACCAAAGCGGCGACCACATCGACGCCAACAATTAAAGCGCCGACCACAACGACGCCAACAACCAAAGCGGCGACCACAACGACGCCAACAACTAAAGCGGCGACCACAACGTCGCCAACAACCAAAGGGGTGACCACAACGACGCCAACAATTAAAGCGCCGACAACAACGACGCCAACAACCAAAGCGGCGACCACAACGACGCCAACAACCAAAGCGGCGACCACAACGACGCCAACAACTAAAGCGGCGACCACAACGTCGACAACAACATCAACCACTTATTTTAAAACGACAACAACGACGACTACGGTAGCTCAAACAGAAACGACAACAGCAAATAAAGCACCTACTGTTACTCCGTCAACAGAAATTAATACAACAACTCAAACACCAACTTCTCCGACGTCATCAACTGAAGCGCATAATACCAAAACGTCGAAAGCAACAACGACGTCGACGTCAACTTCCACAACGTCTACAGTTGCTCCGACCACGGCGAGTATTATTCCAGAATGTGAAACTGGTAAGTTAATTCAGGCTCACGTATACCTAAATTAGATATTGCTCATTACTACAGTGAATCAGCTGTTCAAAGTTTACAAAATTATATGCAGATCCTTACTGATGTATTACTCAACATATTGTCTTTTTAAAACTTTAACATAACAACATAATATGCTTTATTGCGACATAAAGCACACAACATATAGTCAATACATATACAATTACATGCGATGGCGATACAGTATTCTTTGTTTGTTTAATTTTTACCAAACAACAAAACTTAATAACTATTGCATATCGTTATCAGAAACGTCATATATCTCTGTAACTTTTGATTTTTATCCGTCAAAAAACCAGTACGATATTATAACGCCAAGGAACAATTCCTATTCAAAACATTCCAAGCCTTAAGATGGATTGTTGAATGGCCAAACTGTTTGATTGGTCACACAGTGTTTTTCTATTGTTGTCATTTTTCTTTTTGTCACACTGTTTGTTTTTCTTCTGGTGTATGCGCGGCAACATGAGCCCAACTTAACGACTGTTTTTTTTTTTCTTTATTTTAGGCTATACGGGCTATTTTGTGCTGTTTGATTACATGAAGCCTTATACACTACAGTACCTTGATATACGGGCTACGGTATCGATACAACTTAAGACAGAGCTTGAAAATTGGGTAGGTATTGTTCACCAACATTTCCCGTCTGTTGGCCTGCCTGATTAGCATAAGTTACACGCTATGTTAAGCATCTAAAAATATCAACGGAGCCGTCCGTAATGTTATACCACATGGTTTATAAGGCGGACACTGTTACCACGAGAGCATGGACGCTGAAATACAACTGGTTGTGAAAAAGTGTTATTTTGGTGTTATAGGGCTACAATGTATATTACATTACAAATACCTCAATTCATTCTGTTGAAAATTATGAAAATCAATGAAGTAGTGAACAACATTTCATTAATATAACTTTATATCGTTTTGGTAATGTTGCAATTGAAAAAAAAAAAGATCAACCGTGACGGACTTTGTTGAATGGTCTCGACTGTGTTCGGAAGACTGTCGAGTATTAAATATACCGCGTCATAATTATTCATGCAAAGAGGGCAACATACGGCGAATGTTGGTGAACAATATAGGTCCAACGAAGTATATGGCCGAGTTGAAAAAAAATGTAAACAGGTAAAATCCTTAAATGCAACGGTAGGTAACTCTGATAAGATATTCCAATCATGTTTTTTCTCACGTATGGTACCGATCGATGAAGACATCGCACAAGAGCGCTCTGTGCATTGTTTACACCTTTGGCTGTGGCAGGGTTACAACCGTGATCAACATTTTGCTAAAGTTATTCAAATATTTGAATATATTTCAAATATTCAAAATCAAATGTTTCAAATAATGTTTAAAGAAAGTGATTTTCAAGCTAACATTATAATTATATGTAACAAAATGGTATAAGGATTCTTAGTCAACGTTAATCATTTAGCGTCTTTTATGTGTTCATATCGTATCATTTTAGACAAGACAATAAAGCAAAGGTTATAATTCTATAATTTTTAGAAATTATGATATATATTCTTTTATGGACTTCCAACAAGAAAATAACAAATTATTAAAAAAAAAAAAGAAAACATTAAATAAGAATCACCCGTCGACAAAGCTAGTTTCTATCTAACGGTTTGACCGTAGTACCCATAGTCCCGCAGCATCGCGGAATGATGATCGGTTACGATAGTTTGATAAATCCGAATGAAACATATTATTTATGAAATGATTCTTCAAACGAACACACTACCATTCATGTTCGGGTAACGGGACTTGCCATAGTCGGTGTTGAATTAATGGCTGTTCCATGTGTACCCCGCCGCTAGTACATGTAGCGGTAGTTGTTATGAAAGCGTCCCACTTAGATCCGCCAATGGAATCTATTCAATACGCATTTATTTTGTATACATGATATGCCATATTTATCTTTTAAAGAAAACCATTGAAATCATCGTTATGATGTTAATAGATATGTCCGAATAATTTCCGGACTATTATTGTAATAGCCCTCGTGATTCTTCATCCAAAATGCTGCCGGGCAATAATACGAGCATACCGTAGCTACGTTTGAGGTAAGATGAATAAAGTAACACAACGATACAAAAAGTCGATTTGAGTAGTTATTCTTTTGTCATCTGTTTTTTACATGAAAAAAAAGTCTTATGACACCACTTTGAGAAAAGGAAACATGCTCTTAATGAATAATAGGTTTTTTCACGATATCTGTGTCCCATTTTCACGAGGAAAATCGTGATATTTAATACTATATACCCATATGGAGAATGAAAATGGGATTGCTGTTACGTATTTGTAATGATAGGTTATTTGTAAACAGTGCTAGGTGGATGACACCTGTCTTTATCATATCTTTTGTTATAACTTTAGGGAGAGAACTTGTTGAAATCGTTTGGAGTGGACGATGAAATATCAGTATTTTCAGTGACGGACTTGTAAGTATCCATCTAACCCATTAGACCACGTTCTCGGGCTTCACAAACCTGGTATCTAGACCTTTATAAGTCTGGTTCCCATTGTACATTGTACTTTAATTAATTAGCATTGTTAAAGGACAGGTATAGTGCAAACAAATTCACCTGACGTTGACCTTTATAGGCCTTTTCAGAAACGTGGTTTGTCTCCCTTTAATAAATCGGGCCACATTCGGAATACCTCCACTTCCGGGTATTAATTTCGAAAGAAGAATGTGGGCAAAAGCAACGAAAACGATCGCTATCGATCGGATTTTGAAATTTATAAGCTTCATGTACCAAAATTAAAGATTTACATACGAAAACATCAACAGAATGAGTTGTTGTTGGCTGTTGCCAAGCCTCGTTATAAAAGGAAATTAGATTAAATTGAATTAAATGAGACCCGAATAGCGCACCGCAGTTCAGTTAGAACATGACATTCCGTGTGAAAAAAAAGGCAAATAAGTATATGTTTTTGTCTGAATTAAATGCTTTGACAGATCAAAAATGTGTTAATCGGCTTGTTGCTGGAAGGAAAGAATGAATGGAACACATATTTCTAGAATGTTATCACAAATTTGCATTAAATTCGATTCACGGATTTTAAATAAGATAGAACAAACATTAGCACTTTTGTCAATAATGTGTAGAGGTAATTATTCTCCAATAAGTATATATTCTCTTTTCTTAAAATTGAAATTTGTCATATAAATAAAGTACCTAAAATAGATAATTAGTTGTTATATGAGGTTCTCTGTCAGCCTACCTTTGATGATATATCGTATCCAAATATTAAGGGCTATGAAAACAGTCCTAGTCCATTTTTTTTCCACCTGTTGAAACTACATTCAAATAACGATCACTGAATAACTAGGGACACAGGATTGTGGAGATATTTCATATGTTTAAAGGACCTCAGATTGTCGATGGTTAATTACACTATCTCTCGATCGGCTAAACAATAAAGGGTGTGACATGAACATATGGTGCAAACGTGGCAGATTGGTGTTAATTTGCATCAAGACTCTTATTCCTTGTGATAGCCAAAGTTTGTTAATTGACCCTTTGAATGTAATTAAGAAGGAAAACTGGCAACAATCCATTGAATTGAAAAGAGATTACATATGTGTAGATTATCATTTGAATGATATATAA
Source organism: Cerastoderma edule (assembly GCA_947846245.1). Taxonomy (NCBI): domain Eukaryota; kingdom Metazoa; phylum Mollusca; class Bivalvia; order Cardiida; family Cardiidae; genus Cerastoderma; species Cerastoderma edule. The sequence goes on from OX401410.1 coordinate 36,655,666, forward strand.
TAACAAAACAAACTCAAACAAAAACACAATCGTTCTTGTTAAACAACAATTATAGGAGACATTTAATCAAAAGATTATTACGCAATTAATTATAGTTCAAAGTAGTAGTAAACTTTATTTACATCTCATCATTGTACAGGTACACATACATTTACAACATATGATACCATTTCATATAAGATACAATGCCACTCCATTATGGAGTTATAAGAGATGAGTCTAAATGCGATAAATACAAGACAATTAAAGATATAAAGAAATCGACCTATTTAGAACAAGAGATCATAAAAAAGGATTATAAACAAAAGTTACAAAAAACTAAAAAACCTATCATTACATTATAAAGTTATATCTACAAGTACTAATGGGATAAAAAAGGAAATGATTCTAAATGAACAGCAAAGATGACATACTTAAAAGGAAAAAAAAAGAATCATAATATAAAAAAATAGCCTGGTTAGCATTAAAAACCTTATTTCATATTATCAATTTACAGATAAACTGGCTATAAGAAACACTATTTTCTAGCAAATCTTTGAACTATTTATCAATAAAATTACAAGGCAAAAAGTAGTCAACAAAGTAAGTGAAACGTTCCAAATAAATCCTTATTGCCGAATCTATCTTTTAAGTCTGTTCAAAAGTTTACTTCAAGACCAGGGTGGTCGAAATGGTTTTTTTTTTTCGTTCCTTAAAAGAAGCCTCATTTTACATAATGTAATTCTGTATTACATCGCATGAACCATAAAGTCATAACTATTTGGGGTAAAACAGAACAAACTAAACATACATGTCGGCAAATCAATACATATGGGTTCAACAAATATGAAACGTAGGACGTAGGCAAATGAATTTTTTACATAAGGACTTCCCATTTAGTCTATATCCCATAAAGGTTTCAATTCCCACGTTGTCTACAGATTTAATTTCCAAAAGATCTACAGTTTAAAGAAATATTTTCATTTCATTTTTAATTGATTGAAATATCTTCAAAAGATTTAGATAATTCTGAATCCGCATAATTTGTTAGAAGCATATTATGAGAAATAGTGTAGACCAACTCATTTTACATAATGTAATTCTGTATTACATCGCATGAACCATAAAGTCATAACTATTTGGGGTAAAACAGAACAAACTAAACATACATGTCGGCAAATCAATACATATGGGTTCAACAAATATGAAACGTAGGACGTAGGCAAATGACTTTTCTACATAAGGACTTCCCATTTAGTCTACATCCCATAAAGGTTTCAATTCCCACGTTGTCTACAGATTTAATTTCCAAAAGATCTACAGTTTAAAGAAATATTTTCATTTCATTTTTAATTGATCAAAATATCTTCAAAAGATTTAGATAATTCTGAATCCGCATAATTTGTTAGAAGCATATTATGAGAAATAGTGTAGACCAACATAAGAAAAATCTCAGTTTAGTTTTAGAGTCATACTCGATTTTTGCATTTTATTGTCTTTTTCTTATCTGGATCTACACTTTATACATATTTTTCTTTCCCACCAACCCTCCATAGAAAAAGTGATTATAGTTTGGATTGATTTTCTACTCAATTAGTGTAAAAAACAACCCAATTTTAACGTATAGGTGAGGTGGAACTTCTGTCTGAAATGGTGTGAAAATTGGTAAAATAGACTGTAGACAAAATGGGAAACACTCAGTAACATTGGGAATTAACCTAATAAAGGGTTGATGCGTATTTGGCCGAATAAAGAGGCTAGATAAAAGATCGTATATGTTATTTCCTATGTTATGCAGTTGACCAATAAAAGAAGCAATAAAACCCTCGACATGAAAGATATGTATCTTTTGAAGCTTGCCGAAATACACAGGCGCGCATCACATCATGTTTCGTTGACACATAGTTGTGTGTTTTATGGCTTCGAGGCATGCCATTGGTTGCTATATAATGACGGAATCATATTTTGATTGGCTTTGCAAAGTCAGATTAGGATAAATCGTTCTGCTTGAAGGGTCTTGGAAACAGTAATTCTAAGTAGAGTGAATGGTATGGAAATGTTTTATATCGGAGGAATCTAACGTTGACTCGGTAGGTGTAATTATTGTTGAAGTCCGATCATTAAACATGAATAAAATCAATTCCATAATTTCTTATAAATTAACTTTTATTTGTTACTCTTATTGGACATAATTTGATGGAATGTCCCATAAATAAGTAGAACATTTATTAAGTAGGTTTGATCAGCTTGTATCATATCATCTGTTCATTGTGTTTGCAATTACATGGTACAATATCATTTGAAAATGTTAGATTGCAAAATGGATTTTAAATAATGTTATCATAAGTTAAGGCAATAATCAAACAGATCTACATCATCGTATTCTATACTTTAATTAATGTTTTAGCAGAGGATCGACTCCTCTCACTGAAAATGAATCGCAACGTTGTACCCGCGTTGGTATACAGTGTTTTATCTCGGGAAACGGGGTAAATTGTCCGCTAGAGAGTAAACACAAAGTAAAAATATACTTTGATATTTCCCCTGCTCAACAATCTTTCCAATGTAGTTTTTACAAACAGGACTTTCGACCGCATTGTTAAAATACCCGCAGCAATTTATCTATGTTTCTCAATGTCAGCTGTTATTATTTAATACCCGGAAGTCTTAAACCGGAAGCTACCGAAAATTTCGTATCTCCGATTAAGAGTTTTCAAGAAAAGATAACAACAGTTTCTGAAAAGGCCTATACCTTGATCGTGTGTGTTCTGGTGCAAATACTAGACGGCCAGTCTTGATGATATATTGAAACCCAACATAGTGTGAATTTATGATAAAAGAGATCATCAACGTTGTGTGAATTTGTTCTCACTATAACTTATTGTTTCACAAAGGTCAACGTCAGGTGGATTTGTTCGCACTATAACTTAATGTTTCACAACGGTCAACGTCAGGTGAATTTGTTTTCACTATAACTTATTCTTTCATAAAGGTCAAAGTCAGGTGAATTTGTTCGCACTATAACTTTTCGTTTTACAAAAGTCAACGTCAGGTGAATTTGTTTTCACTATAACTTATTCTTTCATAAAGGTCAACGTCAGGTTAATTTGTTCGCACTATAACTTTTTGTTTTACAAAGGTCAACGTCAGGTGAATTTGTTTTCACTATAACTTATTCTTTCATAAAGGTCAACGTCAGGTGAATTTGTTCGCACTATAACTTTTTGTTTTACAAAGGTCAACGTCAGGTGAATTTGTTTTCACTATAACTTATTCTTTCATAAAGGTCAACGTCAGGTGAATTTGTTCGCACTATAACTTATTGTTTCACAAAGGTCAACGTCAGGTGAATTTGTTTTCACTATAACTTGTTGTTTCACAAAGGTCAACGTCAGGTGAATTTGTTTTCACTATAACTTATTGCTTCAAAAAGGTCAACGTCAGGTGAATTTGTTCGCACTATAACTTATTGTTTCACAAAGGTCAACGTCAGGTGAATTTGTTTTCACTATAACTTATTCTTTCATAAAGGTCAACGTCAGGTGAATTTGTTTGCACTATAACTTATTGTTTCATAAAGGTCAACGTCAGGTCAATTTGTTCGCACTATAACTATGTCTTTCATACAGGTCAACGTCAGGTGAATTTGATCGTACTATAACTTATTGTTTCATAATGTCAACGTCAGGTGAATTTATCCGAACTATATTCCAGTCTTAATCTCTAATCGCTAGAAAACCCCTCCACAAAACTTTTTATTTGTATAAACTGGTGTCACAATCGTTTGCTATACAAATCAGCATCTTAGGCAGAGGTCTAAACAAACTAGTTGAATTTAAAAGGACTGTTTCACTGATTGGAATTTTAAACTTTTTAAAATGATTTGTCCACTACCTATAAAATGACAACATTGATTTGTAAAGAAACATGAGTCTAGATTATTGACAGCTTTCCAATTCCACAGACCACTTTTCCTTACAAATGAGATTATTTTAAACATACGTTATTGCCAATTTAGCATCTGATATACAATACACAACATTGCTATAAAGTCATATTATACACTTTGGCAAAAGGGTCTGGCCACCAATTCTTACAACTAAGAAACGGCCATTCCCTTTTGTAATTTCACTGTCAGGGTGTTCCTAACATTTCGTTACTTTAACATAGTAAGATTAATCGATGAACAGTTATCCTTATTATGTAACATAAATGTTCTGGCAATTCGATATGACAATGAATGGTTCTTTGATATGGAAATAGTGAAACAGAAAGATAAAGAGACGGAAAAAACAAATTACGTAGTTAAACGCTTTTTAGGTGGTCTGTCAACAGGTATAGGAGATGGGGAGCGTGACAAAGGATGATATTTGCACATAGAAATTTTCCTCATAACATTGAGCTTTAATAATGTTTAATAATGTCTACCTTTACAGTGGTCCACCAAAGACAAACTCTTCATTCACGCTGGTGACGGTCGCTGTTTGTGTCGAATCTACAGTCGATTTCAATAACATAGCTAACCTCCTCGGAATTTATATGGGCAATCTACCAAATTTCATCAATGTAGGCTTATCAGGTATACGCTTTTATTTACAAAATACTTTTCGATGTTTAATGGAACACCTATTGACAATAATGGTTGTTGTTATTCTCTGTTCAATAATATGCGTCATATAACAGTTATAACCAGATTGTTTAGTGCGAGCTTAACTTAAATACAGTGAAGCCTCGTTAATCCGAACACGTCTGTTCCCAACAAAATGTCCGGATTACCGATTCATCCGGACTAATGAGTAGCGCATGTTCTTATACACATTAAAACATAAGCGGTCTGTATGCACGTGTATACTTATAACACTTCAGCAAACGCCAAATTGTCGACCGTCCAAAAAATAATCTTCTGTTAGATTATGGCAGAAAACATTGTGGAAAAAGGAGAAATTGCTCGTCACGAGCAATTTCTCCTTTTCCCACAATGTTTTCAAAAGTTGTTTTCAGCAAACTGGTCAAATAATTCCGTTCCCTTACAATTTCGTTCGGAATGCGAGACATTCGGATAATCGGGGTCCGGATAAAAGAGGCTTCACTGTACATGTAATCCATTGCCAGACAAAGTTTTTTCTAAATTGCATATTCTGCGTTTCATTAGAGGTCTGAAGGACAGATCACACTAGTACGACAGAAACATGGCACATTCATTTTTCGAAACACACAGAGTTTAAAATGGTATAATTTGACATTGTGCTGTTCTTGAGAGGTATATCTCGAGATTTTAAATTTTTTTTATATCGATATAAATGAAAATGCTATGTTTGAGCAAGGAAGGAAATATTACATTTTTTATAGAATTAGTAACGTCTATACTCGGTCTTTTCTTAAAGGGTACTGTTTTACTGTGTAAGTCAAGTCTGGTAAACATGGATAATTTCTTAAATGAAAGTACACTATCACATTGTATTGCGTCATATGAATTGTCTCGGAGAGACGATTCAAATGATGTGTTACTTCGCAACATTGTTCCGCCCAATGTTGAAATAAGGGGGAAATTGGTTTGAACTTACGTAAATTTTACGCACAAGACTAGTAAAGCGTACCGAAAACCTTCACCTACAAAAGAGTGGGTTTTTTTTCAGATATTTTCGATGTCATCTTTCAATACTCGTACAGCCATAATGACAACATGCAGACTGTAACATCCCCAGAGTTTGCAAATGTAGCCAGTATTCTCCAAGCTAAGGTATCGCAATCTTTACTTGACCTGCAGTTTTTTGCTCCCATGCTTCTATTCATACATCAACTAAATTTATATTTCTCGTGTCTTTGTGCAACAAATTGGGAGAACCACGGGTAGAGCATCGTCTTCTGGCCACAGGAGTCGTGGGTTCGAATCCTGTGAGTAGCGGGATTTGCCTTTCGACCCTGCATTAATCCACTTCGGCATGAGTACTAATTGTGTATCCAAGAAGCACAACGGAGAGCTATTTATCGAAGTTGTAAAACTTGTTTCACAAACAAAAGAAAATAAATAGGTTTAAACTAAATAAATAGGGGAAACCATTGTGTATGAGTTTATCAAAGTTTTGACTTGGTTATTCCGACTTTTGTAAAACACGTTCTATTACCCTGTTCTAAGGTATGATAACTTTGGTTTAGGTCGTAGCTAAATATCGCCCCATACATTCACATACCATAAGGTTAGCAAGACAGTGAGACAATTAATGGCATCATCTATTGACCATCTTTTTACAAACGTTTTAAGCAAATGATCTTTTGTCTTTGATTTGTTTATGGCATTGCAAAGAATGCATACCTAATATATTCGACGGAAACAAGTAGAAAAAGATCTGTTGAAAAAGACTCAGATAAGTTTATCAACTGATGCTTGTTCCTTTATACCTTAACCCTTCACAAACGCCAAATTTTCGACTGTCCCAAAAGTTTGCAGACGGCATTCTAAAATGTGATGAAATTGGAAAACAATTTTCTGATAAGGCAGGAAATACTGTGGGAAAAGGAGAAATTGTTCGTTTAAAGCAATTTATCCTTTTCCAACAGTGTTTTCCAGAGTCGTCTGCAACAAACTGGTCAAATATCGTTATTGTTTGGTTATGGGTTAAGTGCCGTGAAAAAACTATATACACTTACTTCTTTTATTTCAAGGTTTGAAATACGGTTCTTGTAGGGTCTACCGAGGAAGTATATTCTATGAAAGTGCTTGAATATAGTCAATCATGTACAGCTTTATTTCACCAAAACTCAAATAACAGCGACCCGAATATGTATATCATTGTTTTAGAAACACACGTGCGTAGTTTCTTTTGAATTCAATATACTAAAATACTCAATTATATAGCTATTTATGGCATTTGGGCACATATATGCAATCTTTTAGGAACATTGCTACGGAAGAGAGCGAACAGTGTTCGTTCCATTGCAGAAAAGATATATAAGTTCATTTGAATATGTTGTACTAAAATGTTTACTATATATTTTGTTTCAGGGCAGTACCATTGTTTCTTCTAACAACCTTCAAGACACAATTTTTACATTTTATGTAACAAAATTGTAAGTAGATTAATACGATACTGAATAATCATATTTCGGTTTTTCTCGGAGCATATCGACTGTTGAATGTATTTGATATGGGATATTCATCATGTTAAAGTCTAAACTTAGCATTGTCTTATACTGAACCCTGGGTCTATAGAACTGTTCCAGCGAAATGCCAATTTAGCATCGCTGTAATACTAAAGCAACTTTTACAATCCTCACATTTATGCTTTCATAACTTTTACTCGAAATTTGAGACACGAAAACTTTTCAACTTTCGCATATTTCCTGTTACAATATGTTTCCAATCAAGAAACAAAATGGACTAGAACAGTTGATTTGAGGCAAATTCATTTGTCTCATGATACATCACCACTTGTATAAAAAATATGAACATTAATTAGTTAATTAGTTGCTCTAAGTTCTACATCAGGATTAAGATATGACATTTAATCTTAAGCTATGGATTCCAATAATTGATCTATTGTGCATGATATAGACACACGATTGAAAATCTTGAATTGACATTTTTCTCAAAAACGAAATAATAACGACATTTAACCGCTTTGTTGCAGACGACTCTGGAAAACATTGTGGTCAAAGGAGAAAATGCTCGTAACTACCCTTTCAGAAGATTATGTTCCAATTTCATCTCATTTTGAAATGTCGTCGGCAAACTCTTTCAATTTAGAACAGTAACAAATTTGGTGTTTGGTAAAGGGTTAAGGCAGTTGTACCACTTCATCGAATGCAAAGTTTGTGCAATCGTAACAATATTGTGGTTGGTGGCAAATCACTCGATATCACCAAATGTCATACTGGCCGCAAAGAACATGCATATCACTACTAGATTGGTTAACACGTGGTCAGGTTTGAGAAAAAATAGCTGCCGAACCTTTTTTCAAACAGGTACATCTTTCTTATGATTTACTTGTTTTTCAACGGATAACTCCTATCATAAGGCCAATCGGGAGTGGCTCCAGTGAGTGTCAACATATCCTTCTGAATGGCCTAATTACCGAGATAACTCATGGAGTGTTTCGCGATTTCCTGAACCGTAAATCGCGAAATACTCTATGACTCCCTTAATTCTTAACTCCCTTAATTCCCAAGCGCCAAACTTTCGACGGTCCCAAATTGAAAGAGTTTGCAGACGACATTTCAAAATGTGATGAGAATGGAAAATAATCTTTTGAAAGGGCAGAAAACATGGTGGGAAAAGGAAAAAATGCTCGTCTCCTTTTCCAACAATCTTTTCCAAAGTCGTCTGCAACAAAGTGGTCAAATGTCGTTATTGTTTGGGAAAGGGTTAATAGGATTCGGCGGCCATTATTTTCTCAAATCTGACCACGTGACTCCCCCCACCCCGACAATCTGAACACATCGGGTTTATCAAATGAAAACACCTCTGAAATAATAGGGATGACGCCATATTGGTTCCCAGCGGAATGACGTCACATCACTGTCGTGTTTAAAAATAGATCTTATATGTGAAATCGAAAAAGTCGTTAAATTTGATTGAGGAAACAACTATTCATGTCACAACAACAATTTCGCCATTTTGGTATGAGTTACTGATAAAAAAAGATTAAAGAGGATGTCCAACACTTCCATACACATTGAACTACTTAAAGTGCACGCTTAGAAAATGTGTTAAAGGGCGGATGCCGATTTACCCGAAAAATTGTAACACTACACTTATATCCGAGGTGTATTTCACAGCTCACGGAAATACCCGAGTAGTTCCGATTGCCACCCCGATTGTACATAAGCCCTTTTTTTCCTAAACGACATGCATCCATATGTCTTCAGTGCGCCTGCGCCCACCCCCGACAAGACTGACGTCACAGTAAGGATTGGTACAAGGCAGGACTCGGTGAATGCAGACGGCCTGAGGAATTATTTGACTATCGGACTCCTGTTTGACTCGGAATTGTCGGTCATTTCCGTCGACCGTGAGTGATTTATTTTCTATCATAAGATATAGAATTATTAATTATATGACATTCACCCATTGACGTATCTGGATGCTTAACATCAACCAGACTTGTCTGTAATTCCGTTTATGCTTGGCTAAACTACAAAAGGTACATTCAGTGAGTTCCTTTAAAAGAAATGAAATTTAGCAACACTTTTGTTGCACAAAAGTTTGATCATCATAAAAAATTGTAGCAGGTTCTAACTTTTTTTTAATTTTTCTTTACAGAAGTTATTTGAAGAGAATAGCCAAAGAGGGTGTTGTTAATAGACTCGTCTTCCAATTGAAGCATGGAATGAAGCAAACCCACACATAAAGAACATGTGATGTCTTTAGGAATAAAATATGTTAAACAGGCATTTTGCAATTGACAATTGAATTGCAATTAGAACAAGTGTATTTATTCTTCGTGCATTGACATTGAAACGTTAACAACACAGAATTGGACCGCTCGATTCAGTGACAATTGAACTGTGTAATTTAATGAGTGAAAGTTTGCCTCTGTTCGGCTTTATGACAGCCTATGGCAATATTTATTTAGGAAATCCCTATAAGCTATGTTTGTTATATCGCATTGTATCCGCGGCAAGTTAAAACAGTTCTTGCGCTCAGTTACAGTGAAGTTGTGTAAGTTCTAAAATAGTTGACAATTTACATAGAAATATGTTATATTCCCTTTTAATGTGTAGATGATACGGTAACATGTTCGTATGTTGATTTTAAAAGAGTTAACATGATAAGGTATGTTAACAATAAGCGATAAAACGAGGTCAGCCGAGAATTGCCGGGGTAAATTTCGTAAATCGCAAGGGACCAATGAAATCGGCAGAATTGTCTAGTTTGAAAATGCGCGTTGTGGTATTGGATATATGAGTTTTGTGTGTGTATCACGTGACTTTTCCAACCAGGTGATATAACTCGTTCATCGCGATCATCGCTATTTTAAACCTTTACCAAACGCCAAATTTTCGATTGTCCCAAATTAAAGTTTGCAGACGGCGTTTTAAAATGAGATGAAATTGGAAAATAGTCTTCTGATAGGGCAGAAAACATTGTGGGAAAAACAAATATTGCTCGTAACGAGCAATTACTACTTTTCCCACAATGTTTTTTAAAATCGTCTGCAACAAAGTGGTCAAATGTCGGTATTGTTTAGGAAAGGGTTAACACATCACCCGGGCGTTAAACATCGATTATAAATAATGCAGGCATTATTGTTGTTGTCATGAAAATGTGGTATTTCGCTATATTTTAACATGTTGCTTCATAATGTATAACTCATTTACCCAGTTTGTAGTTGTTTGATGGCTAGTATGCTTCTATGTATCTGAATACGTTCAGATGACCACTTGACTCATAGCGTTTAGTTCCTTCTCGTATTATTACTGATTTTAACCTTAAAGTTTGGATTATTACGCATCTTGTCTGACAACATCTAAGGAAAACTGTTATGTTCTTGGTTTAACATTGGCTTTCTCGACAAGAAGCACAAGGACAGATGGTTTCACCACCTTCAAAGGTTGTGGTGTCGTCTGCACCGAATTACTCATGGCCTGAGAGAGATTAGAAAGCTGACGGCTGACCCTAATATTCTCACGTTCAATTTTGTCATTGTTGTGTGCGCATGGAAGAAAATGATCATTTTCCGCTTTAAACCGAATAGTTCCGGCCTCGACCGATGTTTACCGAGAGCGATCAAAGTAATCCAACGAAAAAATTGATTTCAAAATGGCGGATCATGAGTAATCTTAAAAACTAAAGAAGACGGCTCCTATAACGTACGCATCATACTACATGTAGTTTAAAGTGAAAAGAAACCGCTGTGACAACATTGAACATTGCTCATTACGAGCAGCTTTGCTGGTTGTCACAGGGATGTGTTAAATATGACACAGATGCGTTGGAATGTGTTACAGGAGATGGTAGTAAAACTCGTCAATTCTACCATAGTCATACCATTCTATTTAATGTTAATCGCGAAAGTCGTCTTCTGATGGCTTCAATTCCATCACGTTAACTTGCGTGTATCAGGTTGGTTGGTTGATTGGTTTGTCGGTGCTTAAAAAATGTTAATTTTGTTATATTTTTTTCATTTTTAGAAATAAAGCAGTTGTAGAAAACATATACACAGTTTATTAAAAGAATATTGAGACAAGTGTTTGTTAATCATTGTTAGCTTCAACCACGTGGTAAATAACAAGACTGTTGTTATTTACCTAAAGATCACATAACATTCTTTCCACCAAACCCACAAATGTAGTTTTACCTCTGTATTTAACATAATATAACATAGTTTTATTTAGACATTAAGCACACAAACTCATACTCAATACATATATAATTACATGCAATGGATATGGTAGTCAATATAAACAATATATATATTCACAATAATTGCATAAAAAAAATTAAGAAAACAGAGAAAGGAAAAATGGGGGAAAAGAATTTGGTGAGAGTGGTTTTATTTTGATAAGTGCTTCTGGAATGGTCTATTGTTCTATAGAGAAGTTATATAAGTTAATCATTAAAATAAGAGAAAGCTACTTAACTGATACGCGGTTAATTAACCGAAAACCATCAGAAACCAACAGGTGAAAAGACTGTCTTTTATGTCTCTTTTTTTGTTTTCATTACAGTTTGATTTTTTTCTTTTATCCGTTTTCCTTTTATCGATTTCATATCCCCTATGAAAGACCCCCTAATCCCGCTTCTGCATAGATGTGGTGAAAAATCGAGTCGACATTCCGGGAACGAACACACCAACTTACCATGTATATGTGTTAAATAGAGGTTTTCACATTCCAGTGTCATACGCAAAAGACGGTCAAAAGAGTCCGCAATCTAAACGATTTCAAATGAGGGAGTAAACTAACTTCCGGTCTTGGCTTCATGTAACTCTTCGTGATACCTATTGTAGCTTATGTTTAAGTGATCGTATTTCATCGGATATTCAGATTATTACAGACTATGATGGGTGGAAGAGACCTTTAGGCAGTGCATGGTTTTGACCAATTTCGATGTCAACGGATAAAGCCTGTGTATACTTTGAATTACCAAGTTAGTTTATATACTTCTAAACCATAGTTATTTTATATTTTATGAATTCCCTGAATCTGTAGATCCGGCTTTGACATTACTGCAACAATGTATAGGTGATGTTTTGTAGTGAATATGCTTCGGATTGCATATTGTGTATATTGGGGATATGCACATACATATCACATTATCAAGAGCGTGATGAAAGGAAGTCGATTCTACCAATTTGTATGTGTTTTATATGACTCTACCAAGGTATACATCTCGCCATCTCATCCATAAGGTTTACAATCCACCTATCTGCTTATGTTTTTCATAAGCGCAGAAATTAGATCCTAGTATAGAGACGCCACAATGCATTATAGGAAACGTTCCTTTAATATTTCGTTGTTTTAGCTCTGAAAGATCATTAGCTGTAAGTATATAGGTCGATAGCGCTCTCGTGCGATGTTTATGTTTCAATCATTCGACACCATACCTGAGAAAAGGGGTATTTTGAATAAACGATCGGAGTTAATTATTGTTGCATTTAGCCTTTATAACCTGTAAAGATTTTTTAACTCGGTCATACGGTATTTTTAACCTTTTTCATACCTGAGAAAAGGGATGATTAGATTATTTGAGCAAAGTTACCTTCTATTGTATTTAGTCTATATCACCTGTTTACATTTTTGAACTCGGCCATATACGTTGGACCGATCCTCGAAGGCCCTCATTCTGGGAAGGTTATAATTCCGGTGACCTTTGTTTTAATCTCGTATCGCGAGAGTTGGTTAACCTCACGTGCACAAATTTCAGTAAATATTACCAGATCTTGATCGCAGCTTTAAACACTCAGCAAAGTTCAAAATGAGACCTAGATTGCTAAAAGTCTTATAAAATCATTTGCATATGTGTTTTTTCGTGTTTTCTACTATTACCAAATTATGACCCTTTTCAAACTTGATTTTTAGCCACAAACAAATATTTTAGCAATTACAAACTGTCTGCAGTGTCGGCTAACTTTTCTCCCCTAAAAGTAAATCAGAAGTATAATTTTCTTTCGAAGTCCAACCCAATATTTTAAAACAGTTTAGTCCTATCCCTTACACATTTTTTTTCCACATTTATCAAATGACAAGCAAAGCTAAGTCTGATATAATGTCATCTTTTACACCACTTCTACAAATCAATATGCATGACAGGGTCTGCAGCCATTTGTCCTATTTGGTTTTCTGTGCCGTAGTTAATCTTCTTAGAATGAATGGGGTATTTTCTTCCGTCGAGTGTTGTTATAAAGATGAAAAGACTAAGACTTTGTAAAACCATAAATGTGCATATGAATTGAAAATAGTTTGGTATATATGTGTGTATGTGCGATGTACAGTTCAAATCAAAAGATATAAAACGTGTTAGGCTTCCCGAAAACACAAAAACTATCAGTATTAAATTCCTTTGCCTTATTCTTTTTGTTTGGGTAGTTCCCCTTGATAATGTATATTGGGTAGCTTTCCCTTGTATGACGTGTTTTTTCGCTATGTTTCAACATATTCTACCATAATGTGTCACTCATTTTACCTAGTTCTGCAGTTTTTCTTAGCGCTAGAATGCTTTTAAACTACCGTTTCTCCGCCAAATTAGCATATTTGCTTAAAATATACCTGGGAAACAAAGATAAAAGAATGCTGTATTACGTTATGCATAAAAAGCAAGTGCTCCATTTGTATTTAGTCTTTTTTAAAGAGATCACATCCTATTCCACCGGAATTCGATCCTTCCAGGATATACGTAGGCGTGTTTTCACACCGCGAGTAGTAAGCCGTTAGCTTATCGTTTCGGAGTAAACTTGAAAACGATTGGATAATTTTGCGACTTATTCTATATCTAAAAGATACACATCTGTTGCATATTCAACCAAGGACGTCTTTATAAGGGAGTGTCGCAGACAGAAACACTCCTTAACCAAGACGTTCCTTATCGTGAGGGAACCTTCATGAGTAGAGAGATATATCTCTTGGTGCGATCATGTTTTAACCCTTTACCAAACGCAAAATTTTCGACTGTACCAAATTGAAAGAGTTTTCAGACAACATTTCAAGATGTGATGCAATTGGAAAAAAATCTTCTGATAGGGTGGTAAACATTGTGGGTAAAGGATAACGAGCAATTTCTCCTTTTCTCAAAATGTTTTTCAGAGTCGTGTGCAAAAAACTGGTCAAATGCCGTTTTGGTGCGATCATGTTTTAACCCTTTACCAAACGCAAAATTTTCGACTGTACCAAATTGAAAGAGTTTTCAGACGACATTTCAAGATGTGATGCAATTGGAAAAAAATCTTCTGATAGGGTGGTAAACATTGTGGGTAAAGGATAACGAGCAATTTCTACTTTTCTCAAAATGTTTTTCAGAGTCGTGTGCAAAAAACTGGTCAAATGCCGTTATTGTTTGGTAATGGCTTAAACCAGTTTTAATAAATGCAGTTTTTCCATTTAAAGTCTGCTGATTACTTAAGAAGTACCCACGTTTATTCGGTAAAGGTGTTTCAAATTAGCTGGACATTAGCAAAAAAACTTTAAAGTAACACATTAATCTGATAAAACGAACATGCAAATGGATATACTTGACTCGTCACTAAACGAGACAATTCTTCAGACGGTTTCTGAAATGAAAAACGGGGATGATATATCTATGGTGGGATAAAATATGACCTTTTTCTCCCACATGTAGTTTGAGATATGTCTACAGCGTAAAAATAGAAACATATCTTAGGATAAAAGTTAACTGGAAGTACTTGTATTAAGTACGCCACATTACAACTCATTTCTGCTACTGTTATATTATATACTGCCAGAAGTCGTACGATTGCCTACTGAAATGTCAAATGAAGCACAAGCAATGGGACTCCAAATGATTTATTATACTTCCATGTATACTGAGGAAGCCATTGTGTTAAATGATCGTCTATGATCGGAGTGTGCCACTATAACATATCCCTCTAGTCAGGTAAAGGAAGACCAATGTGTGAGAGCCGTACCTTTGGAGCATCAGAAATAAAATGCTTCAAAGGAAAGAATGACGAGAAGTCCACTGACTAAAGAAAAATGCAATCCCCAGATGAGGGATAATCTCATTTGAAAAATAGATTGTTTTATGTTATGTACAACTCGCTCAAATTTTGTCTCCGTTTCGGTATATTTGGTGTATTTTTCTCAAGTCCTGGGTTCATTGTAAAGTAACACTATCTCCATAATCAAAACTTTAAATGCATCACAGATAGCGTTCACCGTGACAATAGCAACGTCTAGTTTTGAGTCTTAAATTCCTATTGTCGTCTTATCAAAGCAATCCCTCATAGGGAGTTTCTTGGCTGATGTGAATTGAAAGCAAAAATAAGCATATATATAATGTATCTGCATTGATGTTTACCATTGCTTTATTTCGACTTGGTCACAAAATCTCTTATATATAAGAGGTTTTGTGACTGAGTCGACTTAAAGCAACAGCAAACGTCAATTACTCAAAATAGCATTTTATTTTAAAAATTGGACAGGAACAACATTGATAAGATAGATGAAAGTTGCTACCAGCAAATTGTCTACAATCGAAACGACTTTTAACCACGTTTTGGTAAATCCCGTCGACTGGCAGCGTTTCTGCACCAAACATCGGGGACGATGATCGTTTTGCTGCAATATGATAATTTTCATAATTTTGAGAAAACGCTAATATAGACTTAGATCAATTTTGTTAAGCTCTTGATAAAACAATATTGCTCTTACAACAGGGACGGTAAAAAGCACTTGATCGTGAAAACCAAGTCCTTTTTACACAATTGACATAAATCAAAAGGTTCATTTCACGAGAACAATGTTTTTACTAAGATAAATACACTTTCATTCACATATCTGTATTCACTGTGTCAACTTGAACAGTCGGCTATGTCCCGGTATAACGGCATTTAACCACTGTGTTACACACGACTCTATAACACTTTGTGGGAAAAAGAGAACTTGTCTGTAACGAGCAATTTTTTTCTTTTCCCACAATGTGTTCTACCCTATCATAAGACTACTTTCCACTTTTACTTTCATCACATTTCGGAATGTCGTCTACAAACTCTTTCAATTTTGGGGCGGTCGAAATTCTCGCGTTTGGTAAAGGTTAAAATGTGGTAGCGAAGCGGGAACCAATTTACTCTGGTAGATATTGCATAGATCCATGCAAATGCTATTTACGACATTTAGAGAAGCTAAATTCGGCATGACATTTTTGTTTCCCACCACTGAATAACTTCTGTATGTGAAAAGCAGTGTGTGGTTTTGTAGAAAATATCGCTTGGCATTGGCTAAGAAAGACAAGTGACATAGACGTTGCGATTTTGGTCACATGGTTGTGAAATTCATGGCAATGGTTAAGCCCTTCCTTTGTTGTCAACGGACTTCATATAGACGTTATATACTTAGAGTAAACACAACTCCGAAAAGTGGTAAAATAAACATTCGTCCATACCGTTTTCATCTAAATGGAAAAGTAAAAATGCTCCCCGGATGTTTGTGTCTTCTGTTAATCGTCCACACCGACAAGTCCCCTGGGCAAAGAGCAGAGGCGCTAATCTAATGACAGTGTTTTAGCTTCTCTAAAACGCACACAGTAAGGGTTAAATCATTGCGTCTTAAAAGCCCGGCTAAAGATAAAAGAAAATAATTGCTCTTGTTTGAATCAAGAAGATATTTAAGTTATCCAAGAATAATGATTGTAGTAGCATTTGTATTCGCATTAACATGTAATGGTCATGTTTGAGAGACGAAAAAACGCTTCCTACCATTCATCTCATCACAATTTATAAAAAGGAAAGGGAAACCTAACATATACGTGTTAAGTCAAGGAAGGAGGATTGACCACTTAACCGACCTCAGTATTAGGCAGACAGGTTGGATCCTGGCAAGCCACCAGGTAATTTGGCGGTTGGCCTGTGATATAACCTGTTTGCTACTCTGAATATATTTTCTCATCATAGTTAAGCAGATATTTAAGGTTTTGGAAAGCAAACTACACAGAAATCTATTTTTAGAAAATTTGTCCAGTATTCTAGGGGTTAAAAAATCAAGACAGTTTTTCAGTAAAACTCGCCAAAGCAGGGGACGGGATCTTCTCGTGGTGATGAGGAGATGGGTGGTATTCCCATGAGATCATCATAACAACACTCGGCCCACACTTGAAATTACTTCCGAAGAAAGCAAAGAGGTTAGCATTCAGAGCTCCGTGAATGAAGGAATCTAAGAAGCCCATAAGAGGAAGTTTACACAGCCAGACATTGATGGGGGAGTGCCAGTTGTGAGGACGATAGGCCTGAAATAACCCTGTTGAAGGAAGTATTTGTTGTGCTACTGAAGTTTCACCGTACTCTGGCGGGCCCTGTACAATCTTGGTGTCGCTGGTATTACCAGGAAGGGGTTGGCTGGAGATATCTGAGCACATCTTTACAGCTGCCATTCCTGCAGAAATGAAAGCGGTTGACAGCTCAAAATGTCTATCAATGGCCAATATTGGTGTGTTTTCAAAACTGAAGGACGTTGTGGAGAGTGCCTAGGTATCAATCTGACCTGACTGGCTTTCAACAATATGCAAAACGGAGGAATTGGTTGAATCGTTATCTCTGCTTAAACACAACTTCTTATTTGAAAGGTTGTATGTGACATTTTAGAATTTGAAAATCACTTTTCTGTTGCCTTAGAATATTTGGCTTAGAAAGGTCGATTAGAAAATGACAAGTGATATTAAAACAACAACTGCGTGTTTGATTTGGAAGGGTAAATATACAAGTGATAAAATCCTGCTTTTTGAAGTCTGTTATCTCTCTCTAAATTTTCGTCGGTTTTGTATTAAGTGAAGAGTGTCTGACTCGATATGTTTGTACATGTATGCCATGCATCTAACGATTTATTCATGATGCACCTTCGTATAAATACTTTTCATTTTCCAGTAGGCGGTATACGAAAAGGTTTCACACATCCTATTGAACGACTTCACTAGATTCGACAAGTAAATCTTTACCAAACAATAAGGACCTTAAACGGCTTTGTTACAGATGACTCTCGAAATAGTGTGGGAAAAGGAGAAATTGCTCATCACAATGTTTTCTACTCTATCAGAAGATTACTTTCAAATTTCTTCAAATTTTGAAATGTTATCTGCAAACTCTTTCAATTAGGGACAGTCGGAATTTTGGCGTTTGGTAAAGGGTTAAGGGATGCACAACTTTAGATTATATTGGTGTACATGATTTTCCCTCGCTCTTATCTATCTGTCTATGAATGTTGGTGACCTTACAAGACAATCCCTTCGGGTCACCATGAAGTATGTCTTGGCCATGGCAAAAGTGGCGCTTCATTCTTAGGATTGAATGGACGAGATAAATGAGAACGCCAACTGTTTATTTTACTCATAGTTTGAAGTATTAAGAATAATATAATCTTTCCTGGATTGGGTTTCAATGATTTAACCTGCACAACCCAGTTTACATATTTGATTATTAAAGCAGCGTGCATTTTTAAAACAGGTCCTTCCAGCAATTCATGCCGCCGCATTTGAACTGTCAATGAAGTTTCAATAATAAGCCCATAACGATTCGGTGCTTTCAACTTGCAACTCTTGCAACCACTGAACTTTGATGATTTTCTTCTTGTTATTCAAAAAAAGGAAAAAGGACAGAACAAATACGAATGACATGTCATGATCATTCTATTACTGGATATGGTCATACAAACTTAAACTACCAATGTTTAATGCAATCTCATGAATCTATATTATTATAAAGGCTTGGATAATGACGAGAAGTTGTTTTGCTAGTGCCGCGTCCATTTTGGCGGCTATCACGTGGTGTAACTGATAGCATATCTAACTAAGGCTTCCGTCTCGTTCATTCACTGTTTTTTCCGAGGTTGCATAATGCAGACGTTCTCGATAATTGTGGTCGTCTTGGCCACGGCTGTAGCGACATCAAGCGCCACGGCTCTTAGATCCAAGAAACAAATCGCCGGTAAGTAAAGCAGCATTGACTCTCTTTTTGTTGTCCAATTAAATCTCTTATTCGATAGTTCCCTACTCTAAATTATGCCTCACTATTCTGCAACTGTTGTAGAATACTTAAGACACAATTCTGTCCAAATTTGTAGAGACAACACATCAATGTCATCTGCTGTTACTTTCAATCTAAAGATTCATAAAATCCTTTGTTGAGGAAAAACTTAACGATATTGACGATCTACGACACGCGTTCCACGACACGTTTGGAAATATAACTTCATATGGAGGCTTAACTCACTATCAGGATCCATTGGGTTTTATTATTTATCATTTTCGAACCCCGGTAAGATTTGTTTATCTTTGCAAACGCTTTGGATGGTTTTATATACGACATTTTATAAAGCCGCCACAAACTTCAACACCTTTTATATGTGCTTCAACGACTGAAAATGACATGAGCACTAGGTTAAATTTGCTAATGGATATTTGCAAAAGTCAATTCAAGTTGCTTATTATGTAGGGAAATAGTCAAATACATCTTGTACTGTTATCAACGGTGTAATACTGAATCCATATTATCGAAATTAAATATTTCACATGCCCACAAAAGGAAAACATTTGAAGAATTACCACTATTAAAGACCAAATATGTTTAAGAGTTATTGGTCGTATGAAGTGTCTGTTCTGGTTTGTTCTGTTCCATAAAAGCTATATCATACATACTAGATGCCTACCACTAAAATGTAAGCCAAAGGTGAGAAATGTCTACCACAATAATTTCAATGCGTGATGGATCCCAATCCATAGAATTGCTTAACATTATGTATGCTTATCACTTGCGCTACCAATATTGACAAAAACGCGCTACAAAAACCATCTTCGTGATGGTTGCCTACCACTAAAACTGTTTTTCGTAACGAATGCATTTCACGCATGTCTCTACGTGACAGAGAATTGACAGAATAACTGCTCTTTGTTATGTACGCTCACAACTAGATTTGGCTACATGGCAAATGCAAACCACCAATAATTGCTCTTTGTACTGAATGACAATCACTAGAATTTCTCTACATGGCAGATGTCAGCTAGAAGAACTGCACTTTGTGATGGACTTCCATCTCTTGATTTGTTTATGCGACAAAGTCATTTACTAGGATGTCCCTATATGACAGATGCAAACCACTAGAATTTCTCTACATGGCAGATGTCAGCTTAAAAAACTGCACTTTGTGATGGACTTCCATCTCTTGATTTGTTTATGCGACAAAGTCATTTACTAGGATGCACCGATATGACAGTTGCAAATCACTAGTATGTATCACATAAAAGATGCTCGCCACCAGAGTTGCTCTTTATGGGGGATACATACTTGAAGAAGCTTGCTACATTACAGATGCTCGCCACCAGAGTTGCTCTTTATTGGGGATACATACTTGAAAAAGCTTGTTACATCACAGATGCACACCACCAGATTATCGCTTTGTGATCGACGTTTACTTCTAGTATTGTATACGTGAAGGTTGCTTGCCTACCACTTAAACGTCTCTACCTGACAGATTCCCGTCACCAGATCCGCTCTGATGGACGCCGGCCTCTAGAACGGCTAGGTGACAGACGTCAACCCTTAGATTTCTCTACAAATTGCAAAACAGTATAATATCTCTACTCAATAGATGTTAACCTCTATAATTGACAGCGTTTTAAATGCGTACCTCCAGAATTGAAATTTGTGCTGGAAACCAATCGCTAGAATTCTCCTGGGTGACAGATGCCCACCATAATAACTAATCACTTTGAAGGATGCCCACTACAATAACTACTTTATAGTTACCACGGATGACCACCAGAGTTATTCTATGTAACGGATGTTTTATCAAAATAATTACCCTAAGTGATGATAATACCTTTATGCACCACTAGACTTGTCATTTTATATCGTGTATCTCCATTACAGGTTGTGCATACAAGGGAAACACCTACCAACAGGGACAAACATGGAATGACGGGTGTGCGACAACATGTACATGTAACGATGCTTCCACTGGCGCATACAGATGCCAATCCAAGTAAGTGATGGTCTAACCGATTTGCGTAGTTGAATAATAAACCCTATTTGAAAAATATAACAGCGCCATTAAGTGCATTTGTGGGCCAATGCAAATAGGTGATATTGTGTTTGCCTTTAAAAGAATATCGGATAAATATAGTGGTGATACGTACAACAGCAATTACAAAAGATGTGGGATTGCAAACATCATTGTCCTTTGTCCAATTATGGTACAAGTAGTCATTTCTCTATAAATATAGGAGTGAAATACTTTACGCAAACATCATACTATTATAACTTCCCATGTAACTAGTTGCTAACACGCCAAAGCACACCAATACCATTTCAAGACCAGAGGGTAAGATAACCAAGATAAAAAGTAATGAGATGACAGTAATGGTAATGAGGACGTGTGTTTATCGTGTGTTTTCATTTGAAAAGGACTTTAGTTAGGCTTAGCAAAACAAACTATTGTATCAAGTGATCGTCATTCGTTCATAAGTATAGCACATTTCGGCGAGGAGTGCGTTTCACTATAAATGAAGGAAAATCCGAATACTAATACCCATACGTGTTGAAAAATGAATTCAGATAGAACGTGTGGAAATTCCAAAGTTCCAAGGGTTATTTCCTAAAATGAATGGTTGAACAAAGACTAACCCACGAGGTAAGGAACTTATAGGTGGTCGCGTGTCAAACACCTCACGCAAAAGACAGACACTACATACATCTCTATCTAATACTGTCCTTGTCGACATCCTAATATTGAAATGACGACCACTATATGTTTAAACAGAGGATATTTTCGTGATTCAAAAGTTCCAAGTAAGATTGGAACAAGTAAGTCCGGGTTGTTCATGTTCGATCGTAATTACGAGGATGGTGAATCGTTTACCTTGGGATACTTAATAATTTATGAATTTGCCACTAACTCAAAAGCACCTTAATATCATAGAACAGTTCCCTGATCCCAAATCAATTCTCTTTATAAGATTTGCAAGGATAGAAAAAGGCTCATGAACGTATGCCTATCTAAAAAGTCCCGTAAGTAAAGAGCCTGATCACCATAGCCTAAATTATTCATTTTTCTTGATAGAGCTGTAAAAGAATAACTTAAGGCTCAATACTTGGCCCCTAACTTAAAGTACCCTACATGTACTAGCCTACTCACTATAATCCAGGATGTTTTGTCTTTATTAAGTTGCCCACAGTACCAAGGCCTGCCCGATGCCTGCCAGCTGATAAAGAATCCCGGGGAATGTTGTTCCACACCTCAGTGTAACTTCCAGGGTACTTCCGGTGGGGGTTTCTCGGGATCCGGAACCGGAACTATTTCCTCTGGAGGTATCACGAAGCTTATCTCCTACTTCCTTTGTGTCTCCTGATGGTGGGTGCCGGCTGTGCCCGGTCATTATGAGTGGTTAAGCTTAGGGATTCTCTTTCATTTAAAACATGTACCAGGTCAAGTGGTTAAAACCACTTAAGACTCATTGAAAAAAAGCGATTTGATTCTTATTACTAGATTTACAGCATGTAGTATTTATTATTTTATTGGTGGGGGGCTGCTCCTTTTGTACGAATCAATTAATGATTTAACTGCTCGTTCAAAGGTTAAATTGATTGAATATAATCAAAGATTTAAGTTTCAACGCATCTAATGCTAATTGTGTTGTCAATTGCCATTGGTCGTTAGTGTTAAATATGTCGAATATTGGAGCAATGCTCTACCCCGGGGTAGACTCTCTCCTTCCCCCAAAATGTGAATTTGACAGGTCTTAAATGAAAGCAAATGCGATCGACAAAATTCGTAAGAAACAAACACCTGGTTTTGATATTGTATGGATATAGCAATTATCAAAGGATAGATTGCTCAATGGGACCCATTTATCCTGTGATCACGATTTTCTCAAAGGTAGCCCTCTGTAGATGTGTCAACATGAGTTCCACTTTAATGTCTCCTCAAACTAAAAGATCCCAACGTCTTCACGTAAGGAAATGCGATATATGCATAGTAAGATATATGTTAAAAGTCATACATCAGTATTTGAAAATAAAAACCTGTCAACGTATTTGTTTTCATCTACAAAATTTCAGTGTTTCAAACAGTCTAGCAACATGAATTGTGTGTGCATTTCAAAACGATGTGATAATTACGTACTTTTCTTTTTCATGCGCACCAACACGATCTTTACGTTTGACATCAAACGGTTTCATTACAACACATACACTACATTTCCCCACACCAGGTACCTCCAGCGGCACATCCGGTGGAACGTCCGGTCACATCAGCACTGCCTGTACGACCGATAAGATTCCAACCTGTAACCAGTTTGCCAAGACGGTGTGCACTACACAGATCTATCAACAATGGGCCGCCGAAAATTGCTGCATTTACTGTAAGTATAACCCTTAGAATGCTGGGTAATTTTCTCAAATTAGATTTCGGTGTCGTCTGTTTTCCAAATTATTAGATATGTGCTTGATTTAATGAGGAAAAATGCTCAGAGTAGCAAACAGGTTAGATCACAGACCAGCCGCCAATTCACTTGGCGGCTGGCCTGGAACCATCCTGTTTGCATAAATATGAAGTCGGTTCCAGCACTATAAGGAATTAACTGTCATCAAACTCATTAATATCATGAACTTGTGACAAGCAATTTCTCAATTTGCTACAATGCTTTTTCGATCTATCCAAAACAGAAGAACTGCAAGGTTTTCTTTACATGTTTTACAAAGTTTTTCTAAAAACAAAGCTTTTCAAGTAAAAAAAAGAATCATCTGCATAGGTAATGAATAATGAGCCATTGAATATTGGGTATGTTAGTATCATGTGCTCAGATTGAGCAAAATCAAACGCATCATAACGATGGATAATTACTTATTATGAATACACAGTGTTTCATGGTGTCAAACAAAGTCATTAAACATTTAGAATATATGCAATTTTATGTATCTAGTTGTGTTTTGGTACGAATAATAAAATTTCATTTTGTGAGGGTTGTTTTACTTATGATATCAAATACAAACTTATAGAATGGATCGCTATTAAATTGTCATGCAATACTCATTCATTGAAATAGTTATAAACAAAAGTAATTTATTAACGATTTTTAATCCTTTATTTTCCTGTGTCGTTTGTAAATTATGAATTAAATTTCGATTTTAAAGATGAATTGGTTAAATGAATGGTATCTCATACATACCAATTATTTTCTCAGGCGGAATTTCGTACACATACACCGGCAGCGACCAGAACCTGGTTAATTCTAACGGACAGTTGTCGGGTAAGTACTCTCTATGATATAATAATGGTGAGCACTCAATCTGCGTGTGGCTTTCTTTCGGTGTTTTATGCCTATGCCAATGACCTCGATACTGATCATCACTTCGTATAATGTCAATTGCAACAAACACCATTTAGATATATTTCAAAAGACCGAAACAAATAGCTACAGGTAAATTCGCATGATGAATTCGAGGTCGTTGAAAATATTCAAGTAAGCTGGAAACCATTTGCGAGTTGTCAACTTTCATGACGCTTTCTAATGATCTTCTGCAATTGCTATTTTTATGACACCATTCACCATCATGTCGCCTCCTTCTTGCATATAAAATAAATTTTAAGCTGCTATTGTTTTATACACAATACTCTTAAATAAAGCTATTGCTGTTTCATTGGCTTTAACTTTGGTGTATCTACTGAATCACAGTTTGTTATAGATTAATTGAAGCTTCAGTTGCAAGTGCTTCGAGCTTTGCATCCATAAATTTTCTGAATGTAAATAGTATTGCCTTTAAGTTTGCTTATAGCACCAGCTACTTTTAAAAGGCAGCTCACTTCAGAACAACTTAAATCATTTAGCGATAATTGTTGTCACTAACCATACTATGAAGTATAAGCGATTTCTGCTTGCATTTGTCACTAGCCTGTTTGCTTTATATCTCGCTATTTACTATTGCTATGAGCTATCTTAAATATTTGATGCCATCAGTTGCAATCTTTGTTAACCCTTTCCCAAACAACAAATTTTCGACTGTCCCAAATTGAAAGGGTTTGTAGACGACATTTCAAAATGTCATTAAATTGGAAAATAATCTTCTGAGAGGGTGGAAAAACATTGTGGGAAAAGGAAAAATTGCTCTCTACGAGCAATTTCTCCTTTTCCCTCAATGTTTTCCAAAGTCGTCTGCAACATAGTGGTCAAATGTCGTTATTGTTTGGGAAAGGGTTAAGCAAAGGCGAAATAGTATTTTGGGGCATTTGCGTAAGTTGGTATCACGCCTTAGCATGTGCAGTAAGCACATACTTACTAATTCTTTACAAGAATAAGCTAACTGAAACTAGAAATGTGTTGGGCATCAAGGAAGAATTGGTTAGGACCTTGCTGTGTTAATACATGCACTGCTTTCTATGGATACACGGTCTATTCAGGGCGACTGTGAAGACAACTGGCGAAGAATGCTTTTTTTGAAATCATTCTTGACCATATATCGACGCAATGCGTGTCATTGATCTTTAAGCTGAACCCATTCCAAAATGGCCTCTTAGAAATGAAACAAACCTAATAGTTTGTTCATATTCATCCATGGCGGCAGATTCATTGTGATTTCTGTACATTTATACGCCACAATGGATGAGAAGGAATATTTCGGATTAACTTGTGCGGACCGGCCATCCTGATCCGGGATGACCATGTTTCGTTCAGGCGTTATGACGGCCCTTGTGTTAAACTTAGTTCTAATGCATTTACATTATTATAGGTTCTACATACAGTGGTGAGTTTATATTATACTACCTTATAGAAAAAGTGCAGTATATGGAAATTTTAATCAAATCGTTAAAAAATTCAGAATTGATCGAAGAAGATTATGAAACAACGTAGCCATTTTTTTTTATTTTTATTTTTTTATTTAGTAAGAACTTTTACGTCATTTGTACAGTCATTATTGTCTTAAACGACAATGGTAAAAGGAGACAAAATCGTGAAGTACAAGAAAACTAACGGCTTGATACAGACGCTAGTAATTCAAAATGCTCCAGTTAGAGCTTTCTGTGTGACTGACGTCCTGAACTAAGATGTCTTAGACTAACACATCAACAACTAACGCCAAGTGTTTGCGTATGAGGAAAACCACTACAATCCAGATATTACCAAGTTAAAGGTAAGAAAGGGATGGTGGCAGTTTCTCAACTACGATTAAGAAACAATAAGTTGAAAACGGCTCTATAAAATACTACTGGCTATTTATATTTAAGGCTTATAAAGGCACGTTGCTTAAGCACTTTGCATCGCTTGTACATGTTTTAACATTGCACTGAAATTCACTTTGTAGGACACGATCTTCCAGCATCGACGGTAAAAGCGGAAGCAGGTGGCAATCTTCATATTTAATTTGAGCTGAACACATATGCTTAAAATGATTTTTGTGTTTAAAATATGCCCATTGACAGCCTACACCACCAACGACTATTGTATAGTATGCTGAAGACCCACAACACGGTTTCCGTATAACCCACTGACTTTATTGGTTAAGATTAACCTATCAAATTGGAAAAGGGTTTAAGATCTTAAAAAAAAAGTATTACCAATGTCATCTACATAAATTATCGAAATGGTTTTGTATTTTCTGTCTAATCCTTGCTACTTGTGACCACATTTTATGAATAAGCGCTACAACTTCAATAAGAGCGTCTTAGGGTTATCGATTTTTTCATTTGGTAGTTCATCTATGGTCCAATTTTAAGTAACACAAGCCAACAGTTGCAGAGTACAATAAATAATTCTTCTTTTGTGCGATATGATTGTTACAGAAGGAGATCAAGTCTATTTTGAGCATTTCTCTTTGTGACAATTGTTTCTGGGTGAGAAGAATCTAAATGGGACATGGTTTTCTAAAATCAGAATGTATGGGTTTTTCATGCTGTATTCGGTAATACCTAATTAGTTTTGTCTCGTTTAGCCTTTCTTTAAGAGATAGTTGATCATAATCGAGATAATTCATCAATGCCAGTTGACATGTTTGCATTGACAAACTGTATAAGTCACAGTATATCATTTTGACTAACGTTCTTATGTATGGGTTTTAGACTCCACCTGTTTTAAGCATTATCAATCCACACTCAATTAGTTTGATGAACCACATTTTCCAACTGACAATAATGTGAAGCCATTGTTACAAATTATAAGCAATATCCTCTTTTGACATAATTGTTACTCTAGTCGTCTGTTGAAAATACGTCAGTCAGAAACGAATACGTTAAAGAATTATTGTGTAAAGATGGTGATGCTATATCAGTCTCATGCATATTTATACCGCAAAACGTCTGGTACAATGTTCAAATAAGCGTAAAGTTTCTAAAATCCAACTTGTATTAACCCTTTACAAAACGCTACATTTTCGACTGTCCCAAATTGAAAGACTTTGCAGACGACATTTCAAAAGGTGATGGAATTGGAAAAATAAACTTCTGATAGGGTAGAAGACATTGTGGGAAAAGGAGAACTTGCTCGTCAGAGCAACTTCTTCTTTTCCCACAATGTTTTCAAGGGTCGTCTTCAACAAAGTGGTAAAATGTCTTATTGACTGTAATGCGTTAACACAATCAATTTAATACATTTTACAGTGACCTGCCAGGACTCGATTTCCACTTGCGACACGTACACCAAGTCGATCTGCAGCAACGGGCAATTCTCCGAGTGGGTCATGGCCAACTGCCCAGCCTATTGTGGATTATGCAGTAAGTCAAGATAATGTGTTATCTATCAGGTCACATCGTGACGAGGTCACTGCTGTTATAGTAATTCAAACTCCATGCATGATTATCTCTCTTTGTGACACTTCAGTACAAACTCCGCGCAGGATTACTTCCCTTTGTTACACTTCAGTACAAACTCCGCGTAGGATTACTTCCCTTTGTTACACTTCAGTACAAACTCCGCGCAGGATTACTTCACTTTGTGACACTTCAGTACAAACTCCGCGAAGGATAACTTCCCTTTGTTACACTTCAGTGCAGTACCATAGTATGGAACGCCGTTTGCACAATATTTCCCTAAAACCATGGGTTTAACAGTAAAACCTAGAGTTTAACTGTTAAACCAATAGTTAAACAGACATTAAACCATGGTTTTAACTTTCAGAACTTTAAACTACAGTTTAAAGTTTTAATCCGTGGTTTCAAGATGAAATAGTGGACTTGGCTATACACAGTGAACCCACATACAGTAACAGCTATGGTAATACATGTTGAAACAAGATACAATCGTATCTCTTTCATACATGATTAACATTCTTCTTAATGATATCAGTGATATCAGATTGTGTCAGTCATTCCTGATCATTATTGGTTAATATTGTACTTGGTATAACGACATATCGTTAATCAGAGATAATCAATCGTGTAATTCATAACATATTGTTGGGGAATGGGGATTGGGGTGTTTGGGGGGGTTAAGTTTAACCGGCTTTGAATACATATTCTTATTATTCTACTCAGACGCAAATTGGACTATTGGAGGCCATCGTGACTAGTTTTAGATTCAGCTAGGCAAAACTAAATAGATAATTGGTTAAAAAAACTTAAAATTATCAAATATATACCTGTAATATGTCATATCACATCATCATGCAATATAACGTGTGATGGACTAAGAGGAAAACCCTTTAACTTTTTTACACGGGTCTAGTGAATTCAGAATACCGTTTTCTATTTGTTAAGCAAAGCAGATCCCAAATATTTGCAACAGTGAAGAAGTATGTCTGGTCATCTTGGAAATGTTGTGCAATATAACAGTTTAAAGGCACATCAAAGGAGATGAGTACAAATAAATTACTGAAAAAATATATAGAGTTCTTTTATTATGTTCATAAAAGTCATGAGAATTAGTTAAGGAATTCATTGAGACCCTATTAAAAAGACTCATTTGAAATAAGTTACTTTGTGCTTGAAATATAGTTGTCTCCAATATTCAATCATGTTTATCAACAACCTGTTTGTTTACATATTCAAAATAACGGATTCTGACTGGTCGGTTAAAAAATGTGTGTATCAACTGTCAAGGTCAGAGGTGAAGAATCAGGAAATCCGAATTATAAAACTTGCTAATCTGGGTTATTTCTGGTTTACTTTCACATTTCAGTTGTGCTGGTGGTGTTTTCTGGAGAAAACTACTTGAATCTGTCCAAAAGATTACCAAATAATATAGTTTGATATAGCATCAATCTCCTTTTATGGGCCTTTAAAAAGATGTGCAAGAGTTCACTTTGAATTTTCTCATTTGTCGCGTAACTTCAGAATATGTTTTCTATTGGTTAAAGACAGCTGATTCTAAATTTGTACCTGTAATGTGTACATCGTCACAGAATATGACTTTTTTTTATCTGGCAAACACATGTTAACATAGTTCACGCACTTAGTCAATTTGTTAATCAAGTACTGGTCAAGACGGAAGTCCTTTAACCAAAGACCTCCTGTTGCAATGAAACAACTAATCATTGATCGATGGCGTAATTTGCAGCAGAAAAGCATGGTCCAATAAATCCCGTGTTTTTCAAAATATCACCATCGAACAGTGGTGAGTGTAGGCCAATGATATTTCCACGAAGACTGGGTCATTATCATTTACGGGCTTTCATCAATAAAAAAAAACAAGTAAGATCACTGTGCAAAATTCTTGTATTCTTGTATCTTGCTAGGTGGATCCGGCGGAATTATGACCGGAGGAACTGGAACCATAACAGGCGGAACCGTTACCGGAACCGGAACCGGAACCGGAACCGGAACCGGAACTGGAACCATAACTGGGGGAAGCGGTGGCATCCTCCCTGGCGTTACTTATACAGGTCAGAACTCAGTGACAAGAGCTTGTGATAACAATGGCTTAGTGCAAGGCGATTGCAGGCTCTTCAAAATTGTAAAGGATTTCATATCGCATTGCACTTAACATGTCACTTAACTAACTCGTAGCTGTCGAGTTCTTAACTATAGATTTAACAAAAACCAAAATCTTTTGACAGTTGAAGATTTCGTTTTGAATGTGTTAGCAATCATTTTCCTTGTTACATTGATTATTGTCCCTATATGAAATAAATTAAGCGATGAATATTTGGATATTTTCCGAATACGAATATGAATGATAAAATGCATGGTATTCGATTGGTGTAAAAAAAATTATTTTAAAAAATAGTGAAATGAAAATGTAGATCAAAGAAAGATTATTGATTGCCATGGCATATTGCAGGTGGAGTGTGTCAAGACAAAGTGAACTGTGCCAATTATGGGTCAGATGTATGTACTTCCGCCTCGTACGCACAATGGGCCCGAGAGAACTGTCCAGTTTCCTGTAAATTATGCGGTAAGTATAGAAAACTGTCCAGTTTCCTGTAACTATTGTGGTAAGTATAGAAAACTGTCCAGTTTCCTGTAATTTATGCGGTTAGTATAAAAAACTGTCCAGTTTCCTGTAACTATTGTTGTAAGTATAGAAAACTGTCAATTTTCCTGTAATTTATGCGGTAAATATATAAAACTGTCCAGTTTCCTGTAATTTATGCGGTAAGTATAGAAAACTGTCCAGTTTCCTGTAATTTATGCGGTAAGTATAGAAAATTGTCCAGTTTCCTGTAATTTATGCGGTAAGTATAGACAACTGCCCAGTTTCCTGTTATTTATGCGTTAAGTATAGAAAATGGCCCAGTTTCCTGTAATTTATGCAGTAAGTATAGAAAACTGCCCAGTTTCCTGTAATTTATGCGGTAAGTATAGAAAACTGTTTAGTTTCCTGTTACTATTGTGGTAAGTATAGAGAACTGCCCAGTATCTTGTTATTTATGCGGTAAGTATAGAAAATTGTCCAGTTTCCTGTAATTTATGCGGTAAGTATAGAAAACTGCCCAGTTTCCTGTAATTTATGTGGTAAGTATAGAAAACTGTCAAGTTTCCTGTAATTTATGCGGTTAGTATAAAAAAAACTGTCCAGTTTCCTGTAACCATTGTGGTAAGTATAGAAAACTGTCCAGTTTCCTGTAACTATTGCGGTAAGTAGAGAAAACTGTCCAGTTTCCTGTAATCAATGCGGTAAGTATAGAAAACTGTCCAGTTTCCTGTAACTATTTCGGAATGTATAGAAAACTGTCCAGTTTCTTTAAACTATTGTGGTAAGTAAAGAAAATTGTCCAGTTTCCTGTAACTATTATGGTAAGTATATTTCCTGTAACTATTGTGGTAAGTATAAAAAAAACTGCCCAGTTTCCTGTAACTATTGTGGTAAGTATAGAAAATTGTCCAGTTTCCTGTAACTTTTGCGGTAAGTATAAAGAACTGTCCAGTTTCCTGTAATTTATGCGGTTAGTGTAAAAAACTGTACAGTTTCCTGTAACTATTGCGGTAAGTATAGAAAACTGTCCAGTTTCCTGTAATTTATGCGGTACGAATCAAAAACTGTTCAGTTTCCTGTAACTATTGTGGAAAGTATAGAAAACTGTCTAGTTTCCTGTAACTATTGTGGTTAGTATAGAGAACTGTCCAGTTTCCTGTAACTATTGCGGTAAGTATAGAGAACTGCCCAGTTTTCTGTAATTTATGCGGTAAGTATAGAAAACTGTCCAGTTTCCTGTAATTTATGCGGTTAGTATACAAAACTGCCCATTTTCCTGTAACTATTGTGGAAAGTATAGAAAACTGTCCAGTTTCCTGTTACTATTGCGGTAAGTATAGAGAACTGCCCAGTTTTCTGTAATTTATGCGGTAAGTATAGAAAACTGTCCAGTTTCCTGTAATTTATGCGGTAAGTATACAAAACTGCCCATTTTCCTGTTACTATTGTGGTAAGTATAGAGAACTGTCCAGTTTCCTGTAACTATTGTGGAAAGTATAGAAAACTGTCTAGTTTCCTGTAACTATTGTGGTTAGTATAGAGAATTGTCCAGTTTCCTGTAATCTATGCGGTAAGTATACAAAACTGCCCATTTTCCTGTAACTATTGTGGAAAGTATAGAAAACTGTCCAGTTTCCTGTTACTATTGCGGAAAGTATAGAGAACTGCCCAGTTTTCTGTAATTTATGCGGTAAGTATAGAAAACTGTCCAGTTTCCTGTAATTTATGCGGTAAGTCTACAAAACTGCCAGGTTTCCTGTTACTATTGTGGTAAGTATAGAGAACTGCCCAGTTTTCCGTAATTTATGTTGTAAGTATAGAAAACTGCCCAGTTTCCTGTGATTTATGCGGTAAGTATAGAAAACTGCCCAGTTTCCTGTAATTTATGCGGTAAGTATAGAAAGCTGTCCAGTTTCCTGTAATTTATGCAGTAAGTATAGAAAACTGTCCAGTTTCCTGTAACTTATGCGGTAAGTATAGAAAACTGTCCAGTTTCCTGTAATTTATGCGGTAAGAATAGAAAACTGTCCAGTTTCCTGTTATTTATGCGGTAAGTATAGAAAACTGCCCAGTTTCCTGTGATTTATGCGGTAAGTAAAACATTAAAGAAACATGTCAAGCGAG